>CM056397.1:14091957-14691957 GCA_029718625.1 Synaphobranchus kaupii | reverse complement strand
CTAGCACAGTTTTACTTTTTGTTAAGTGTCGTGCTGCTCTATCGACCCGTTGTCATTGGTGGTAAAATATCAAACTAGTAGTATCAGTAATGTTGAACATAAAGGATTTTATTATGCCACATGGTAGCTGGGCAGCCATTGTCATGTTGGGAAAAATTAACCTACAAAATGGCTGCACCGCCAAGCCTCTGCTTCCGTTTTTCTCCCAGTTATTGTGCGTTCGGCGCACATGGTAAACTAGTTGCATAACGAGGCAACTTCACCCTACACCCACGTGTTAACACAAAATGGCATTCATTTTATTAATTCTTGTAACGTTAAGTGTTTACCAAAAATCTACAGCATCCACCTTCTTTGAATTTTAACAACTGCTTTGCACGCATGCAAATATGCTGAAATTCCTTTTGTAGGGAGGTCAAACCCGTTTTCGGGATTTTTCAGAAAACATATTTGGCCAGCTTATTTTTCATGTATATTGTCTTAAATGCTACAATATCATCAAATAACAATATACAAACCGCTAGCTTGCCAGAAAAAGGATGTTTGTTCTGTTTATAGCAAAATTATTTTTAAAATTAGCCCATGCACTTCCGTTTAATCACTCTCGTTGGACGGAAACACATCATCATCTGTGCTGCTTTTAGGATACGGGTGTCCTTATTTTGTCAACAAGAAGAACCGATATTTTGTGTTATTGCTACAGGAAAACTAATATACTCTACACATTTACTCGTATATATTGTCATGGGATGCGACATTTAATGAAATGTGTACTCCCAAAATGCCATACGTGCCAAACATCTCAATTTCAAACTTAGCGGGTCCGGCGGCTTCAGAATTCCATTGTATTCACAACCTTCTTGTAGCCTATTGCTCATCTATTTTGACGTTTGCTTGTGATGTTGAGATGTGTTGCTAGCTCCCATTTAGTGATGGTACTTATGTAAGCTTGTTAAATTTTACAAGTGAAATAAAAATTTAATTTAATTTAATTTAGCTTTAATTAGTTTTTTATTTTGCTGGCGTTATTTAATTTCTGCCGAATTAGCGCTCTGATGTTCCCATCCATCAGGCTCGGGACGTGTTCCTTGGCAGCTTCTAAGAAAGAAAGACAGAAAAACAACAATACAAAATGAGAGGACTTTTATTTGACGCAGTAGATCAAGTCGGGTTGAGAGAAAAATTAAACAATGCGCCATTAGTTCTGTCAATTTGGTTTAAAATACATAATTTGCAATGAAATGCTACGAAGGGTGAAAGTAACAAAAATTAAATGATAAAAACAGAGAAAAAGAGAGTTGATAAATGATAAAAACAGAGTTGATAAATGTACCATTTTAATTAGAACTAAAACACACTTGATTTGATACAACTGGTTTGATTATTATCGTTCATCACAGCAAGTGCACATGTTAAACGATAAATGGCAAACAAGCTGTGATGAACGATAATAATCAAGCCAGTTTTATCAAATCAAGTGTGTTTTAATCAAACCATTAACACATTTATTAAATCAATGGTACTTTTATCAACTCTGTTTTTATCATTTAATTTTTGTTACTTTCACAAAACACAGCATGTGCTGCATTCCATACTTCTTTAAAATTGAGTTTTGAATGATGTTTTTATTGCTCAGCCTTTAATTTGCGGTAATTCATTTATTTTCCATGAGTCACTCACCTCGTGAACTCGCACATTTTTGATGGACCCCAACAGACGCAAGTAATCGAGGTGATGGTGTACCATATATCCAGTGTTTCCCCTACCATACATTAGTGGGTAAAACAGCACCCAAAACTCCCCAAAACAGCACCCCCCATATAGGAAACACTGAATATCAATGCATCAACTCAGATTTGAATTTTTTTTTAACATAACCTACCTACCTACGTGATGAGTTCCAGTTCCTTCCGTGGGATAGGTGGTTTGGGCTGGTCCTTTCCCACTGATGACTTGGCCCCGGTCAGTGAATGTTCTGCCATGTACTCCCGTGTGTACAGGCCGTGGAGCAGGTCATTGATACATTTTTGTGCATTGTGCTTTGCACAAAGGCACAACAATTCCTTTGAGATAAACTGAAAATACAAGAAAAATACAAGAACCATAAGTATCACCTATTAGTGCCAAACAGACAAAGACAGTCCAATCGCAGTTTAATTTGATAGAATGTTATGAATGGACACATTTTCACAACAACCCAATATGGTTAAATTATTTTTATTTTGTATGTTGACTGTCTCAGTAAACTTAAAATATTGTTTACAGTGCTGGTACAACATACCCCACGCTGGTCATCAGAATATCAAAATAATTCAAATTAATTCTCTGTTAGCTAACTTTAGCGAATGTTCATGGTGAACATAAACTAACAGAAAAACGTCTGTGATTGTTAGTGAACGTTTGCCTTACTATACATCAGGTTTAACTTTCAGCAAGCCAACTTAGATAGATACTTACTTTTAAAAACTTCCAGCTTCAAACTGAGTTGCTCATTTGTCTTTCTGAGACTTGCATTTTCCTCTCTCAGGGAAGAAATTAGCTCATGGTGGTTACACTGCGTAGAAAATAGAAAGTGAAAGTGTATAAATTTATTATTTATTTATTTGAAATTCTGGTGACAGTATTAAATCCCTTGAGATGCATCATCTCATTTTCGAGGGGGTCCTGTATGAAATTACAGCATTTCAACAGGTGTAGAGATAATAAAACAACAGTTAAGTAAAGAAATGAAATATGGATGGTATTCCACCAGTTCTTAATAATGAATTGAACATATCTGCTAGAAGGTATATCAGTACATTAGCAGACTATTTTATGAATTTGGGATCTAGTCCATCTAGTCCAGGTCTCTTGTTGGAATTTAATTAATTTAGGTAAGGTAGCACATTGATTAGTAGTTTAATCTTTCTAAATTGACATTTTTGACTTGGGGTGATGCTGTCATGGTTCCACGCCAAAGCCCTACAAAATGCAATGAAAATGCAATATAACGGACTAGTTACTAAAACGTGAGCGTTTCGGTATCTGAAAGGACATTTATGGGTGTTTTTAGCGCTATTTTGCACATTAGTCATTTGCCCCATGGTTGTATTGGGGAAAGTAATTGGCAAAGTTTTTGTCTGTACTGATTGACATCATGGCAGAGTAGTCAGAAATACAGTCTATAACTTCAAAAAATACCGGAATTATCCTTTAAGTCTCCATCGACATCAATGCAAGATAAGTGAAGATTTGACTTAAGTCAAATGTAGAATTTGGCCCAAAATCGAGTAGGCATGAAATGACACTTAAGCCCACGATACAATACATATCATGAATTTTTACTCACTGGTTTGAGAAGGCCATCTTCTTCCTCCTTCTCGTTGAATTCTTGATGATCGCTCATCGTGGTCTTGAGGTTCACAGGGATGTGCGTTATCAGCTGTGTATTCTTAGCTAGCTAGCTTAGCTAACGTTAGGGCCGTATGTCGTTCCATTGGTCGTTACCATTGAGGTGTTTAATCTAGCTAGCTAACTGTTAGCTAGCTAATTATGTGAATGCCACCATCTTCCCCTTTTGTCCATTCGTTTCCTTTGGTGAAATTAAATTAGCTAGCCAGCATGATCATGCAGACTAACGTTAACGTTAACTTAGCTAGGCCAGTAACAGGGACAGTAATTTCAGAACAATTAATACATGGGCAGCAACGTTGAGCTAGTAACGTTAGCTAGTAACACGTTAGCGTAGCAACATTTTCAACTTATTAACTAAATGCTACATTATCTCAGAAATAACGTTAACATTAGCTAACGACATTACACCTAACGTTAAACATAACGTTAACGTACTCATCTTACTTTAGCGTCGTTATCAATCCGGCCAACGAACTTCTTGACTTCAACTGTCAGATTGGCAGCGCGCTGATGCTGGGCATTCAAACTATGCGCTCGCGGAGACTCGAGGATGCTGGAGGCAGCAGTTTGTTAGCTACCTAACAGTTAGCTAGCTGAATAGAAATGTCCAACAATAATAACAGGCGGCGATATAAAAGATATTTGTCAGATTTTTCTCTCCAAGTGCCGGAAAGCACAAAAAGGTACAGGTACAATCATTTTGTGTGATTTTCTTTATCCCAAATTCATGTTATACGAGTTGCTTGTATTATTATATTTTGCATGTATTTTGTTAATGCCTGAACAAATTCCTTGCATTGTTATGCTTGGCATAAAAATGTCAGATTTTGATTTCTTGATATAAATTGTAGGCTACTTTATTTTAAAGTGATATGGTTTGTATAGTCAATTATTTATCAATGTATAAATCAATATTTTGCTATTGATATCAGTGTATAAATGTTGCGGGAGTGTTGAAAATATTTTGTTGTTGTTTAAGACATTTATATTTTAATCTAACGTTGAATGTTGTGGAAGTAAGCTGTTTTGTGAAACTGTTCTGTAGGCCCAAGAAAGCCTCATAAGCAAACTTTTATAAATAATTAAATAATACAGTCAAGATCTAGTGGAAAAGTACTGAGATGGGGGGTGGTGAGAGGATGCAGATTAGCTCTCTGTCAGCAAGGACGAGGGCATCTAGCACACCAGTCAAAACAGGAATGTTTTTCTCCTGTGTTCCATAACCAAGCAGGAGTTGTACTTATAACAATGGATAAGATAGATCATGCTGACCAAACAGGTGGAAGAAGAATAAAAAATAAGGGGAATTAAGGAAAATGTCATGGTCTGATTAAAAGGCACAGGGAGAGAGTTCACAAACAATTTTATTTGATAGATCAAGAGTGCCCCCAAGTGCAGGGTAAGAACAGGTCATATAACATATTTATTTTTTGCCTAATTTGTTATTGGATAAAATAAGATATTATGAAAGGGTGTTACCACATATTATTGGTTTATTAGTAACGTAAAGGAGGAGTTATGATATTATATAAGCTAATGTTTGTTTTTGTTCGGGGAATTCCGAATCCTCTGCGTAGGTTTATGGTTTTCCCACGTTGAATCAACGTTTGACCGTTTAATAAAAGATTAAATTTAATAGAAGATTCTGCTATTTCCTTCATCTTTATCTTGAGAATTCTTCCACTCGAAAACCCATCTCAAATTGAACTTAATGAGGAGAGAGTAAACGACTTCCCTCCGCAATGTACAACAAATAAACAACGTTTTGAACAATCTCTTGTTTTGGAGTATCAATCCAAAATAATGACTGTATACTATAATATACTGTATCTGAAGTATAATTACTATATTATACTATAATATACTTCAGATGCAGTATATTATAGTATAATATAGTAATTATACTATATTATACTATATAGTATAATATAGTAATTATACTATATAGTAGAATATAGTATAATTACTATATTATACTATAATATACTGCATCTGAAGTATTACTATAGTATACTACATCTGAAGTATAATTACTATAGTATACTACATCTTAAGTATAATTACTATAGTATATTATAGTATATACTGTATCTGAAGTATAATTACTGTACTACACTATAGTATTCACTGTATCTGAAGTATAATTACTATAGTATATACTGTACTGAAGTATAATTACTATAGTATACTATAGTAGTCACTGTATCTGAAGTATTATTACTATAGTGTATACTATAGTATTTACTCCATCTGAAGTATAATTACTATAAATATACTATTGGGATGGCAGGTATGCCATCCGCCAAGTTACGGCTTGGCGGGGCATGCCCCATACCTATACAGCACCGAGAATTTGGCACTTTTCAGAGTTTCCTACAAAAGTAACCACAATGACCATAGACACACAGCCCTTAAAAACATGAACTTCTGTATGTTCTGACCTCATGTAACCACACAGCATTCAGATACAACTTCACACATCCACACAATAAAGCCCCAAACTTGGGTTATTTTGCAGTTTTTTTCCTCCTTCCTCTTCCGCTTCTTCTTCTTCCCATTTTCCTGCCAAACTGCCTGCATCCGTCGCGATGTTATCCAATGGGGAGAATTATTATTTGAGGGTATGGTCCGTATACCTGCTCATCAAGCTTATCGTCCAATAAAAACGCTTCATACTAATGTTTTTTAATGTTAATGTAGCTAATGGCTTCATGCTTTCCTCTTCCGCTTCTTCTTCTTCCCATTTTCCTGCCAAACTGCCTGCGTTCGTCGCGATGTTATCCAATGGGGAGAATTGTTATTTGAGGGTATGGTCCGTATACCTGCTCATCAAGCTTATCGTCCAATAAAAACGCTTCATACTAATGTTTTTTAATGTTAATGTAGCTAATGGCTTCATGCTTTCCAAGAAGTTACTGTGGATTAGTGGTTAAGACTGCAGCCTCTCACACAGTGGATAGTGGGTTCGAGCCCAGCAGGGCACGTGTATTTTCCACAAAAACAATGTGCAACTGTTAAGTACTTTTCATTTCTTAGACTGTTATTATTTTCACATTGACACATTAACGTATTTTTATTGCAAAGGCAAAAGAGGTTTACAATATTAACTGTTCAATGTTTCACTTGTATTATATCACACCCTCCCCAAACCGGACACTCGCCTTTGTCTGGTTTGGGGAGGGTGTTACGCTCTGCTCTTGCGGTCATGACTCACTGACTGTGGAAACCCCTTGCCTCGGCCAACATTTATTTATTAATTAATTTCTTCACTTCAGCTCTGTTCACTTTATCCTTTTCGCACATAACACAAGGTCACCATAAAATTAACTACGAGGAAAATTAAGAATTTACGATAATAGCCTACATTAAAAATTGAGGATAGCCTCTTTTAAACTGCAAGCCTTTAAGTGATCGGATTTATAAACCGCCAATTCCCCAAACATATCTGATTCATGGTTAGTCACTTATAAATAAATAGATAGACTCAGAATGTGGCTCTAGTCTATGCTACTCTGCTGATAATGTAGCTTACTGCAAACACTTTTCATTATAATAATAATAAAAAGAAGAATAATCTCTGGTATGTACTTTCTTAGTGGTATCTACTGTTTTCTTTCTGGCTAAGATTCCTGGGAAATATGTGTTGTCCAATTAAGCTTGTTCGCCAACGTTACTTCCTGCTTCTCGTCAGGAAGCAGAAACAAGCTAGGCTACTACGAAGCGAATCAACATGGATTGTAGCCTACATTCATTGCACTACAGAAAACTAAACTAAACCTAGCTGTCCGGTATCAAAATATTTCCCGCAGGTAACGTTCTACACTACCGGAAAAAAACTCTGCTGTGCAGAAACTCACTAGCTCGCTCGTAGCCCACACATGGAAGGTTGGAGTTACGCATCCGGCAATCCAGTGTTGAATAGCCTAACGTTAAATGTATTTCATAGAATACTAATAGCCCTATTTTAAAACTGTATTTCCATATTTTACTGATGCAAACTATTTAGGCTGTACTACCTATTTAGGCTGTATGTCTTTCAGCTAGAATGTGTTTGCGTTTAGCCCATTATGCATGTATGTCTCCATGTAGACTTGGTTAATTAATTTACATGCTTCTTCATGATCCATAGCTCAGGTGGTGCTGTTCATTGTATTTCATTACACATTAAATACTGCTCATCTACCAACTATTTTAATGTAATTGTGTGCTGTCTGTAATAGGATAACTGTTCTCATTCTTGTCAATAGAGGGTGTTATGGTTACGCGAATGTCTGCATACATTTCTTTGGAATGCATGTCTCTCTACATATTTATCTTCATGCATTATTCATCATTAGTTAGTTATACAAAATAAGTGATATCAGATCAAAAACGTCTCCGACGTAAAAAAAGCCAAGTTACTCACGCATAGCCTACATAGCGCTGTCCATAAGTTCTTAATTCCAACTTGCAAAAACTAGGCCTGCCTTTAAAAGTCTTGATATCAAAATGTGGCCAAGTTACAAGTAACAATATTGCCTATCGTAGCTCACACTAAATACAGTCAAGCCGGAAAGTCTGCACACTCCTTTCACCTTCTCCACATTTTACTACGTTACAGACATATTCTACAATAGATTGAGTTCATTTTTTGTCTCAAAAAATAGCTTTCTACACAAAATAGCCCATAATGATAAAGTGAAAACAGGTTTTTAGACATTTGTGCTAATTTATTAAAAATCAAAATGTAAAATATCATGTGTGCACACCCTTTGATATGACACCCAAAAGTGAGCTGAGGTGCATTTTGTTTCCACTGATACTGCTTGAGATGTTTCTACAACTTAATTGGAGTCCACCTGGGATAAATTCAATTGATTGGACATGATTGGGGATTGCCAACACTTGCCTATATAAGGTCCCACAGTTGACAGTGCATGTCAGAGCAAACTCCAAGCCATGGGGTCAAAGGAATTATCTGCAGACCTCAGAAACAGGATTGTGTCAAGGCATAGATTTGGAGAAGGGTACGGAAAAATCTCTGCAGCTTTACAGGTCCCAAAGAGCACAGTGGCCACCATCATTTGTAAATGGAAGAAGTTTGGAACCACCAAGAATCTTCCTAGACCTGGCCGCCCGGCCAAACTGAGCAATCGGGGAAGACGGGCCTTGGCCAGGGAGGTGAGCAGGAACCCGAGGGTCACTCTGACAGAGCTCCAGCGTATCCTTGTGGAGATGGGAGAACCTTTCAGAAGATCAACCATCCAGGCAGCACTCCACCAATCAGGCCTTTATGGTAGAGTGGCCAGACGGAAGCCCCTCCTTAGTAAAAGGCACATCACAGCCTGCTTGGAGTTTGCCAAAAGGCACCTAGAGGACTCTCAAACCATGAGAATCAAGATTCTCTGGTCTGATGAAACCAAAATTTAACTTTTTGGCCTGAATACCAAGCGTCACGTCAGGAGGAAACCAGGCACCGCTCATCACCTGGCTAATACCATCCCTACAGTGAAGCATGGCGGTGGCAGCATCATGATGTGGGGATGTTTTTCAGCAGCGGGAACAGGGCGACTAGTCCTGATAGAGGGAAAGATAAATGCAGCTAAGTACACCGAGATCCTTGAAGAAAACCTGCTCCAGAGCGCTCTGGACCTCAGACTGGGGCGAAGGTTTACCTTCCAACATGACAACGACCCGAAGCACACTGCCAAGAGAACAAAGGAGTGGCTTCGGAGAAAGTCTGTGAATGTCCTTGAGTGGCCCAGCCAGAGCCCAGACCTGAATCCAATTGAACATCTGAGGAAAGAGCTGAAAATGGCTGTGTACCGACGCTCCCCATCCAACCTGACGGAGCTTGCAAGGATATGCCAAGAGGAATGGGCAAACATTTCCAGAAACAAGTGTGCCAAGCTCGTAGCTTCTTTCCCAAGATGCCTTGAAGCTGTAATCGCTGCCAAAGGTGCAGCAACCAAGTATTAGGCTAAGGGTGTGTACAGATATGTAACCCCTAAATAACCTATTTTTGTCAGTAAAATAAAAATGCATATTTTCTAAAAACCTGTTTTCACTTCGTCATTATTGGCTATTGTGTGTAGATGTTTGAGGCAAAAAATGAATTCAATCTATTGTAGTATAAGTCTGTAACGTAATAAAACGTGGAGAAGGTGAAAGGAGTGTGCAGACTTTCCGGCTTGACTGTAAACTAGCTCTATTCCAAAGCAATGCTACCCAAACTTTCCTAAATTATTTAATGCAACTTGGCCCTGTGTTTCGTCATCTTTGCATGTGAAGAGATTGTGCCTCATGGAACAACATATGATTTCAATGAATGTTTTTAACAGTTGATGAATAATTACACTCCAGAATGGATATGGTTGTACTTTGTTGGCAAGTTTACTTTAGAAAATGTACAGGTTTTAAAATGTTAACTGCTGCTACAGCATTCTTTACAATTCACAAACAGACATTTACACTACTCACAAAAAGTTAGGGATATTTGGCTTTCGGGTGAAATTTATGGAAAATGTAAGTTCACGCTACAGTGATATTATACGTATCATGAAAGTAGGGCATTTAAGTAGAAGCATGCAATGGTGATTTCCTCATCTCAAACAATTTATTGAAACAAAAGCCAACAACAGTGGTGGGTATACCACAACAAAAATGTCAATGTCTCAATAACTTGTCATGTGCCCTTGAGCATCAATTACAGCTTGACAACGACGTCTCATGCTGTTCACAAGTCGACTTATTGTCTGCTGAGGCATGGCATCCCACTCTTCTTGAAGGGCGGCCCTCAGGTCATTGAGGTTCTGGGGTACAGAGTTACGAGCCTCTACACGGTGAGTCAGCTGATCCCATAGGTTTTCTATGGGATTCAGGTCTGGAGAAAGTGCAGGCCACTCCATTTGAGGTACCCCAGTCTCCAGCAGCCTTTCCCTAATGATGCGACCTCGATGAGCTGGAGCATTGTCGTCCATGAAGATGAAATTAGGCCTGTGTTGTTCATGCAGGGGCACAATGACTGGATTAATGATGTTATTCAGGTAGTATGGGCTTGTCACTGTACCATTCACAAAGTGTAGGGCAGTTCTGTATTGATTAGACACACCTGCCCACACTGTAACACCGCCACCACCAAAGGGTCGTCTGGTGACAACAGTGGCTGATGCATAGCGCTCTCCTTGACGTCTCCAACATCGTTGGCGGCCATCATTTCTGCTCAACGTGAATCGACTTTCATCAGAGAACAGCACTGAGGCCCACTGGTCCCTCGTCCAGCGTAAATGCTCCCTGGCCCATGCAAGACGATGACGCCTGTGCCTGGTGGTGTGGTCAGGTACCCTTGCAGGTCGTCTAGCACGCAGACCACGCTGATGTAAACGGTTTCGAATGGTCTGACGTGACACTTGGGTGCCTCTCACCTCCCTTAAATGTGCCTGGAGTTGAGTGGCATTCATCATCCGGTTCCGCAGGGCACTGTTCACAATGAAGCGGTCATCAGTGTGGGATGTGGCCAAAGGACGTCCACTTCTATGCCTTTCTGTGACTCTTCCAGTCTCTCTGTATCTCTGTTGCAACCTGCTGATGACACTCTGTGACACTCTAAGCTCAGTGGCCACTTCCCTCTGAGAACATCCTGTTTGAAGCCTCGCAATGGCGAGGTACTGTTGATCAATTGTTAGGTGTCGTCTTGGTCTCATGATGTCAAAATGTGAACAGCATGATGAAGAGGACTGTTTAAATACCAATTCTAATTGAACCAGGAAATTTATTGGTCGATTCATGGATCAAACACCTGTTGTGAATTTTGCCGTTCAGCTCCTTGTTAGAGAACAGCAAGTTGTGCAAAAAGTACTGAAACATTGAATAGTTGGACATGTGCATTCAAAAGTTTAGAGAAGGTCAAATTAATTTCACCTGTAAAGGTTATAGTGCATTTTAGGTTCATCCTGAAATTTCACCTGAAAGCCGAATATCCCTAACTTTTTGTGAGTAGTGTATATGAAGAAACATCATCTATACAATAGAGAAAGGGGTGATGAATAAAAAAATGCAGATAAAAATTAGTAATATTTTTACCTTGAAAATAGCGTACATACAGCATTTTTACAAACGTATCCAGACATGTTTGTGGGTCAGATCGTGGCAAATAAGTAATAGTACTAATTTTCTTAACATAATAGTATTTATGATATTTGCAAACATAATTTAGTGAACACAAGGATATCTATGCTCTGTAGGACCACACAGGTTTTGATAGAAATCCAAATAAATACATAATAATAATTATAATAATAATACATGTTATTCATTCTGTGCTTTTCATAGACCCAAAGCAGTGGATGCTGACAATTGTTCAAACATGTCCTAGAGTGTAGTAATTTTTCTGTTTAATTTCTAAGTGTAACACATCTGAATCAGAGTATTTCCACTATAAATTATTTTCATGTTGCAGTTTGATGTGGCACATACAGTTTCATTGACCACATTCTCTTGAGATGATAAGATGAAGAAACACAGGGCCAAGTTGCATTAAATAATTTAGGAAAGTTTGGATAGCATTGCTTTGGAATAGAGCTAGTTTATTTAGTGTGAGCTACGATAGGCAATATTGTTAGTAACTTGGCCACATTTTGATATCAAGACTTTTAAAGGCAGGCCTAGTTTTTGCAAGTTGGAATTAAGAACTTATGGACAGCGCTATGTAGGCTATGCGTGAGTAACTTGGCTTTTTTTACGTCGGAGACGTTTTTGATCTGATAGTATATACTGTACTGAAGTATAATTACTATAGTATACTATAGTATTTACTCCATCTGAAGTATAATTACTATAGTATACTATAGTATTCTATAGTAAACTACAGAATACTATAGTACGTACTACAGTATACTATAGCAGGGCTCGACATTACCATCTGCCCGGTGGCCCGGCGGCATATTTTGAACCCTCCGGGCCACTACGGGCCAGCTGATTAAACTTTTCAATGGCCCGTGGGGCCAGTAGCCAGGCAGGCTATACAAAAAAAATTCAATACAGTTAAAAATACAATACAGTAAAAGACGATCTCACACTATTTTCCTTCAATACTAATGATGCGATGTGAATAAACTTCGGTGAAATTGCAGAGCGCTGAGTGAGCGCGCATCTCACAGCTGCGATCGCGTCCTTTCATCACCGTGACAACGGGAGCACGCGCAATGTTTGGTGTTCAGTTATTTTTTTCTAGATATCGACGCTCACTAGATCCCTGAAACTGGTATAGCGCACCGCACGCAGCCTTAGAAAGTAAAAAAATGTTCCTAAAACCACCGTGCCAGGGACAAACACCAGGGAAAAACACGGGAAAGAAAAGGAAAACGGCAGAAGAACAAAAAGAGAGTGATAGGGAGTATGAGGCGAAGAGGGTGAGGACATTTCAACCCCAATGGCTGGAGCGGTGGGGTTGGCTGGGCTATGACCCCGTCAGTAATAAGGTTTCCTGTCAGCTCTGCCAGTCAATGCCGGCATACGCAGACAAGTGAGTGGAATATATATAGTCGATAAGGTAGCTAGCTAGTTAGTTCAGTTCAGTTTTGGCGATGTACTTATTTCACAGAGACGCCCGAGTAGGCAGCGCTCCAGTTTCAAAAACTTAAGTTTGCATTGTGCCTTAGCTTGATACACATTGCCACCTAGCGGTTTTGAGAATACACTGTGCTAGCCAGTCTACTTGACAACAGTATCATCCAATACTTTTTAAGGTGTAACGTTATATTATATTATAATTAGGGATGCACAGATCCATTAATATTCGGTTTCGGATTCGGCTGGATTTGGTCCTTTTGTAATGGTTCGGATTCGGCCGAATCCTTCACAAATATTGGACCGAATGTATTTCATTAACAGTGTTAACAAAATAGTTTCGTCTTTTTATAGAGCGCGGTTATAACGTTACCTGGTTGTTTTTCTTTTATCATTAACGTTATCACAGGCTATTCGGGTGATCGCGCGACAGATTGCTTGTTAGGGACTCTTTATAGAACACGTCCATAGAAACGTGAGGTCAGCTGTTAAAGTTAGCTGTCACTGTCTGTTTGGCTGTGTCTCAATTGCGAGGCTGCGACCTATAGTAGCCACATCCTCCATAGGACAGTCCTTTGTAGAGAGGAAGGCTGGGCTGGCTTTTGAACAGCAGCTGAAATGGGACAGTCTACGAAGAATTCACGTTTACGTCACGGACTTTCCGCCCACAACCTCCTCGGACCTAAACAACCGGCGCGTGAGAACTTAAACCAGTGAGACTCACAAAAAAATAAAACCGCGAGTAAAATTTAAAAAAATACTGAAATATAAAAATGGAGAATTTACTCGAGGTAATATACGTTTTAGCCAACAGGTAACGACATGATTACCGATAGCTAAAATTTAAAAAAAAAAGTTTACACAAACTTAAGGCCAGTTTATAGTCCAGCGACCGACGACGTGCCATGGATGTCACTGGTCGCAGCGACATTTGGTTTATACTTGGGGCGACTGTCGTCCTGTGGTCGCTGCGACGGTCGCTGAAGATGTCGCTGAGACATAAAATAAATTCAACTTTGACCCTGTCACTGCCTCTGTTGTTATGGTAACGTTTGTCTCGGACAGCGGAGGCTTCGGTCGAGCTGTCAACTTACTAGCTAGCACATAAGCTAACTGTTAATGGACAGATTTCTCTGTTGGAAAAATTTGTGCGTGCAGCCATAGGGTCGGCTTACCTAC
Organism: Synaphobranchus kaupii; assembly: GCA_029718625.1. Lineage (NCBI taxonomy): Eukaryota > Metazoa > Chordata > Actinopteri > Anguilliformes > Synaphobranchidae > Synaphobranchus > Synaphobranchus kaupii. The sequence goes on along the minus strand of CM056397.1, from coordinate 14,677,839 downwards.
CCATAGCTTACCTACCTAGCAAGCGCGTGAATATCATTATAAATGAGCACAATTTAATATTATTATTATAAATAACCTAATAATAATAACGATGTAATTTCACCGATTGATGCTTTGCTAGAGGTTGAGAAAACATTACAATCCAATAAGAAGCAGCTCGCTTCCAATGCTACAATTTAGCCTACGATAGTCTATTAGTCTGTAGGCTATTGTGAATGGTTACAAAGACACATTTTCATCTTGACTACACATTTGTAGCGTTGTAGGCACCTGCGAATGCATTGTTACTTTCACAGTAACTAACTTAGATTTGCCAGATTAAACTTCAGTGACAACCCATCTGATCCGTGGCATTCTGAACCTCATTCTCTAACTAGATAATTGTAGGTTGCTCCCCCAATGAGTCCCGTCTTGTAACTAGCTATTTACACCCCGAACGTAGGCCAGGCTATGCCCTCCGTGTTTTCCTACTAAATAACATTTAATATGAGTTGCATCGATGTTGAACGTTTTATTTGCTACCTCGTTCAAAACCCACATCCTACAAGTGTGTGAAAGACGCAGTGAATGATATTTCAAACAATATACGGTGCCCTCGAAATGGACATTTATAAACTTTATTTCAGAGACCTCCGACAAAAAAAGGGGTACAGCAGAAGACATAATGAGATGTAGGCTAGCCTATAAAAGCTGCTTCTTCCTCCATTGTCCCCTGAGTGTAAACTGTCGCAGTGTATGTAGCACGACAATAGAATGTTTATGAAAGTTCTGCGATTTCAGTCGAGCGACACTCTGTCGCTGGACTATAAACTGGCCTTTACATTTAAACACCAGATCGCTGCTCTCGTCAGCCATTTTCCGTATCAAATGTCTTTCCGGCAAAATGTGCAAAGAATTGTGGGATATCTAAGGCTGCGAAGCATTTCAAGTCTTTGTAATGGGACAGTACTTCTGACATATGCGGTCCTGAAATGCAACCTTCGTAGGTTGCAGCCTCGCAATTGATACTCAGTGAATACTTGGCTACTGTAGTGCGTGCGAGATGGAAGCCACGCGCCAAATCTCAGCATAAGGCAGGCACACAAATTAATTTTGGATTTAAATTAACTTTATTTCTGCATCCCTAATTATAATATAACAATAACACATTAATTATATTATTTTAGATATATATTAGGTTCAATTAGATTTAGTTATATTATTTAAAATATACAGTAAAATGGACTAGTAGATCTCTATAGTGTGTACATTTTTGGTGTATTGTAGGGATTCAGCACTCTTCAAGGGTCAGGTGGTGGATCGGTCCACAGGGTTTGATCCCCATGCAAACAGTGTTGCGCACAAACTCTGTGAGAAGAGGAAGAGGGCCTCAACGGAGTTAAATCCTGTGATGGCTGGTATACATCTTAATGGAAAGATGGACGTAGGTTTCGAGATACAAATGGAGAACATGTTCCACACAGCCTACTTTGTAGTGAAGAAAGAGAAATCTTTTTCTGACTTCCCTGACTTGGTGGAGCTTAATAGAAGAACTGGCTCCAACATGCCGAAGTCCTACCTTTCCGACAAGGCTTGTGCAAGGTGAGACCCAGATACATGTAAATGGATCATGAATAATTAATTGTATGTTTTTAAAATATCCTTGGTGAAAAATCGCTAATTAATTGTATTCCCCCTCCCTCCAGGTTCATTGTTGACATTTATGATGGAGAGATGGAGAAACTCTTGGCCGACCTGAAGAAAGCACGATTCATCAGCATCATGATTGACGGGGCTACTGATGAGGGAAATCTTGAGAATGAGAATATCTACATCAAATTCTTCGATAAAGAGAAGGGAGTGGTGCAGTCTTTCTTTGGAATCGAGGATGTCAAACATGCAAATGCAGATGGCATAATTGCTGCTGTTGATTCAGGTAAGAAAAAGAAAAAGTTAAGCCATAGGGAAAGAAAGTCATCAGATCAGATTCCCCCGTTGTTTGCGTTCAAAATGTTGGTCAACAATGAATTTAATGTAATGCACATTACAGGTTGTACAACACAATGTGTCATGTCACCCCTATGCACTTTCCCTCCCTATATTAATGTGATAATAAAGTTTTTTTTGCTCCTGGCTCATTACATTCACCTGTTTTAGTTTTCCAGCAAGCAGGACTGGAGAACTGGAGAGATTGTGTCGTGTTCCTGTGTGCGGACGGTGCTGCAGTGAATATGGGGAGGAAGAATGGGGTGGCAGCCAAGCTGAAGGAGAATATTGAGCACCTGCTTGCCATCCACTGCGTGGCACATCGATTGGAGCTGGGCATGGTGGATTCAATCAAAGATGACGCCCAACTCAAAAAGCTGCAGGAGGTGCTGCAGTTCCTCTACCAGCAGTACCACTACTCCCCAAAGGCTCTGAGGGAGCTGAGGATGTTGGCCCAGGCACTGGAGGAGAAGGTCCTCAAGCCTACAAACCTGAGGGGGGCTAGGTGGTTGCCCTACATACACAAAGCTACCAAGGTAGTTGTTCACTGATTTCACTAATTTATATTTTCTATGGCAATTATGTCACACCTGTAAAATGAGCAAAATGTATAAAACATAAAGTCTTTTTGTCTCATGTCTTGACTTTCTCCTCCAGATTCTGTGTACCAGTTACGCTGTGTTTGTGGCCCACTTCGAGGACCAGATCAGCCCAGAGCGGACACCCCAACCATCTGCTGCTGTTCTTGGAAGGGCAAAAAACATCCTGAAATACCTGAAGTGCCACAAGAATGTACAGTTCATGCACTTCATGTGCGATACCCTGGACCTACTGAAGACTATGAGCCTTCAGTTCCAGCAGAATGACACCAGGTACCAGGTAAACCGGCACACTGGCACATTGGATTGATTGAAAATGTTAGGCTCACAGTAGTTGGATAACCTAACTGACTTGCTTTACCTTTAACTTACCTACAGGAGAGGCAGTGGAGTACCTTGAGGTGTGCGTCAGTGGCCTGACAGAGCTTTCACTTCAGCCTGGAGAACAACATGCAAAGATGCTGACTGATGCAGAGGCTGGAGTCTTTAAGGGGGTGGAGCTCAGCAATGTCTCCGAAGGCACGCTGGACTCAGAGAGAAAGCGGATTACAGGTAAATAATGCTTTAAATAAACCTTGATTTAATTGAATTGGAAGTAGTGTTCGTTTTGATAGTTATTAAATTTTTGACATGAATTCAATTTACAGACACTCATCACCCACATTGAGAGTCGGCTGGGGGACCTGTCCACTCAGAGCCTTGTGGCAAAGTTCCACGCCCTCGACCACCATAATTGGCCCTCTGGTGAAGACTTCATCCTCCATGGACAGCAGGATGTTGAAGCACTGTGCAGACATTACCAAGCCATCCTACAACGTGAGGGGACTTCATCCAGTGAGGTGATGGCAGAGTACAGGCTGTACAAAGTCTGGGCAAAGAACCGCAAGGGGCCACTGAGAGAGACACTCCAGGAAATCCTCCAGAGAGGTAAGTAGAACAAGCAGAACTGCTAATGTTTGACATGTTACTACTCACTGGCAACAGAAAGGTGTCATTCTTCTTTTCCCCTCAGATGATCTAATGAAGAAATACAAAGGCTTAAGCATCCTGGCCCAGATCAACCTCACAATGGCCATCAGCACTGCAGCATGTGAGAGGGGCTTCTCTTGTATGAAGAGGGTGAAAAATGATTGGAGGTCCTCCCTGGCAACATCCCAGCTCAATCGACTGATGTTTCTTTCAATTGAGGGACCCAGTCTGGAGACATTTGATGCAAAGAGAGCTGTTCTACGGTGGTGGGGATCAGGCCCCAGAAGCCGAAAACCTGGATTCACCAGCCGTGTGAATCAGCCAACAGAGGATGAGATGGAGGAGGAACTGATTGAGTTGGAGTAAAGAATAGAGTTAGAGTAAAGAGTTAGAATGTTCTTTATATTGAAAACAAATTATTAAATGGTTATTGTTGCATCACATCTGTTTATTTGTGATTTGTTGTGGTCAATCCTACGGTGATCAAATTGTAACATTTTTATTTGCCGAGTCAATATTAACAGGGTCATACTTCCTGGGCCAGTGGTTACAATGTTGGGGCCAGTTACGTAAGAAGGTCACTGGCCCAGAGGGCCAGTAGCAAATTTACCTTAATGTCAAGCCCTGCTATAGTATTTTTTACAAAAAGTGGCAAATGTAGATATTCCAGCATGCCCCTGTACACAATGGCGCCACCAGGGGGTGGCCAGGGGTGGCCACGGCCACCCCTATAAATTTGCTGGCCACCCCAGCGCCAGTCACATAGATTGTAGTAGCGTCAGTTATGCATTTCATCCCAAATGCACAGCCAGCCAGGCAAAGGAAGCCGCTCTTGACTTTTTTTTTTTTTTTTTTTTGCCGCTCTTGACCTTCCGTCACTCACGGTAGCCCCCGCCCCCGCCCCCGCCCCCTGGCATCTGTTTCGCGCTCCGACAGCAGCTCAGCGCGCGCGCGTGACCGGTCACCGATCTCAAAGGAGTTAAGAGAGAAGACGCAGAAGACTACCAGTAAGTAAATAAGTCATAATATTCTTTAGTAAAAGAAGAGGGGGAAGTATGCGTCGTGACATGTGTTTTTTAAGTGCTAAATAGTGCTGTTACAGCACCTGTTACAGCAGCATTTTGATGTATTTTTGACATGTAGCACTGAGTTGCGTAGCTAACGTTAGCTGTTGCTTGTATATGTTATGTCAATTTGCAGACAATGAAGAGAAAGTCGACAGTCATCTCTTCTTATTTTAAGAAGAAAATTAGAACAGGAGGAGAAAGCTAAGTGTAGAATCAGGAAGAATCAAGAAGGGCTAAGGCCATAAATCTTGATGACTTTGTGGATGTTTGCCAAAAAACACAGCAACAGGCGAATAAAACTGTTCTGAAACATACTGTATAGCCTGGTAATCAGAATCAGAGACTATTGATCCCTGGTGGGAAGTTCTTTTTGTAACTGTAATAATAATTATTTGTTGTATTATATTAAGCAAAGATATGAGTGGTTGTTACACATACTGTATAGCCTGGTAATCAGAATCAGAGACTATTGATCCCTGGTGGGAAGTTCTTTTTGTAACTGTAATAATAATAATTTGTTGTATTATATTAAGCAAAGATATGAGTGTTTGTTACACATACTGTATAGCCTGGTAATCAGAATCAGAGACTATTGATCCCTGGTGGGAAATTCGTGTTACATAAAGCAAAGATATGATTGTTTCTGTACTTGCTTCTGTTTGTATCTGCCAGTACCTGCTTTTTCCCAGTAATTGTTTTGATTACAATAAATGTACACCTTTATATTAAGCTGTATATGTGTCTTTTTAGGGAAAAGGATAACTAGCCTATTTTAAAAACAATGAATTGCCTAATATATACATAACACAATAAAACAGGATTGTTGTGGAACTCAAAATGTTAACTGAACGATTATTAGTCTATGCACATTAAATCATTAGTAACATTAAATGTAACACAATAAACCAAAGTATATCAGTAGGCATTTCCTTAAGTCGTTCTGATAGTTTTCTACTAGCCTGTATACTACAACAGTATAATAAAATCCTGAAATTATGGCTTTTAGTTTTGGTGTGCCACCCCAAGATTTTAAGTGGCCCCATCTGGCCACCCCTATGAAAAATTTCTGGAGGCGCCCCTGCCTGTACAAGCCTATCCAATTCCTCCTTCACTGCCAAATGTTCCCCACTCCACAATTCAACTCGCTGGTTTAAAAGCTGGCCTGCCTTCCTTTGGTAGTAATTACAGAGGGAGTCCCTTCTCTAAGTTTATCTTTTCAAAATTCTCAGAGGTCCTGAACCCTGCTCTCTGCCTGCACTATTGCCTGATATAGACTCCTGTTCCTAAATCTAAGCTCCTCAGTCGCTTGTTGTACTTTATCTAACTTATCCCCCCTGCACTTCAGATTTTTTTGTAAATTCTTGTGGTGATGCTGATAGCTAAGTGTACTGATAGGCCCTAACTTATACTGTAGGCCCGTAAACTTAACCTAAGCTTAATAGTTTTCTATTCATAACTTTCTTTTCTTTATCTAACCTATCCCTCTCTGCACAAAAGCATAACCTCTAGCCTGGTTTTATCTGTTATTTTGATTGGAAGCAGTTGTATATTTTATAGCACCAATTAGCTTATACAGCAGCTAATGTGGCTGGTGCCTTTGATTTGTACAGTTTGGCCAACCATGGGAAAATATTCCTGTGTCCTATACAACTTATTAGTCACAGGCAAATGCCAAGCACACATCAATGCCACCTGCACATAACATTCTTTACAGAAAAGCCACATTCAACAGGCTATTGAGTGTGAGAACATACGGCATGGCAAAAATAAAGAGACCACATACATTTTTCAGTTTCACAGTTCATGGGTATGTGTCTTTATAAAATCTAACCTTTGATATTCTTTCATAAACTAGTGACCACATTTGTTTTTAATTCCAAACAATTAGTTAATTCTGAACATCTTTGCAGATAATAACAACTGGTCAAAGCACAATACACAGTGTTGCTATACACTGAATAATGCAAACTAAACAAATTTTTACTCATACATAAATAATGAAAGTAACAATGTCTTCGCTCAGGAAGGGTTCAGCGATAAATATTGGGGGAGTAACCCCGATATTTCTTCAAAAATATTGGGTGGTCTCAATTTTTTCCATGGCTGTAGCCGCTAGCCTATATTGGTGGTGGTTGAGGCGAGGTTCCTCCTCATCATTGTAAAGCACTTTGAGTGTGAGAAAGGTACTATATAAATGTCAGGCATTATTATTATACGTTACTGTAGTGACCCAAAATCCCTTGTTGTAACCTGATCCCACCCCACAGGCTCTGTAGCCACACCGACCCCTATTTCACTGTAATAAACATTTGGACAAATGTCCTTAAACTCAAGTAATTAGTGTCGTTTTGCCTCAATGTTGATTTAGAACTGCATTCATCAAAAGTTTGACCTCGATGTAAATTAATTGTAAATCTAATCTACACATTTATGTTCCCATTTACGATCAAATTTGTACTTGAATGAGGCCCAATTGGGTGCTGAGGCCCAGTGGGTGCTGTTTTCAGGCTCTTACTCCAGTGCGCTGTGCATAGGGTTGCCAACTATTATAAATTTAAATAAGGGACACCCTAGGAGGCCCGTATAGCACAAAAATTTTTTTTTTAAATTCGGCCTGCGCAGAATTAATTTATTTTATTTTATTTTTTTGCAATTCTTCAATTTATTCTTTTTTATGTAATAATTTTGTCTTTGTCTTTTGTATTTTTGAGGAATACATGGGAAACAGATCATCATTAAAGAATTTATTTTGTCAGTGCAAAATAACAATAACAGAGCAAAATAACAGTAACAGTACTGTATGTTGAACTTTGTCACATGCCCATATAATGTCTTGGGGTTTGAATTGTGTTTCATTTGGGTGGCAATGCTTAAATGGTGGTTAAAGCCTTTTAGCGGAGTTCCTCTCCGTCATTTTGATATGCTACATGTTAGGATTGGTGCTTCCTAGCGTGTGCATAGATCATCTGTCCGTGCACGCGTCTCACGCAGCCCCCTGGAGAGGGGGCGCGCGGATTGAAGTCCTTATATCGCAATATATATGCAAAAGATTATATCGCTGCAATGTATGTTTTTGTCAATATTGCCCAGCCCTAACTGCTAGCCTATCTTGCTGAATCAACTGAATCTTTTGCTCATATTCCTGGTGGAGGAATCTAGTTGAAATGACCTGTACACTGATGTAGTGGTTTTTGTCTCTTTTGTCCCGCCCACTTGATCCCGCCACTTTCAGAAATTTATGCACTAAATGATTTCAGGTATGAGGTTTAACAACCAGTTGGGGTTTTTAAAACATTTTTTAAAAATCACCATGCTCATTTTACATACCATATTAGCCTCTGGAGTCGCTTGGCGAACAAGGAACTGTGAAATTGCTCCCTGACTTCTCCGCTGCCTCTCGCTCCGCTTGTGGTTTTCACCTGATGCATGTTGTTTAACATCAGCCAGTCCTCCATGACTGATAGAAAAGTTTCGGCGGCAGACAGTGCAGTTCGCTTTGTATACATTGTCTCTCACGTTTTCCAGCCAGTCGTGTTCTTTTTCCCACTCACTTCTGTACTTCGAAAGTCTCTTCATCCTTTTTTTTTGGCGAATTGTGATCTTCTGTGCTGCCGGTGTCACTGCTGTCAGCCATGCTGCGTGCGCGTTGTTGTTGTGGAGAAGGGGGGGGGGGGGGGGGGGGGTTGGGCTCGGCTTTAGTAGAGCCAATAGCACAATCACATGGAGGCACAAGGCCTATCGTATCCTAGCAACACTGACAGTGTTTCTTATTGGTCATGTCACGAGTCACGACCAATGAGCTGAGCAAATTCTCACACATTAGACAAGATTACCGTAATTTCTCATATAAATCGCTCTGTCATGCATCGAGTCCCCAAAATAAGGGACAAACTGCGTCCCTTATCAGTTCAATAAGGGACGGGTCTTTTATTGTCCAAATAAGGGACGATCCCTTATTTCAAGGGACGGTTGGCAACCCTAGCTGTGCACTAAGACAGGTGGTGTGGCGAAAATGTGGCATGGAATTGAATGCAGTACACATGCAGTAGACACAGAGCATTCCATTCCATTACACATTTTTGCCACACCGCCTGTCTTAGCGCACTGGAGTAAGAGCCTGAAAATATCGCCCATTGTCTTCTCCAGTTAGGCGTACTGCTCCCTTTCAAGAGCATCCGGTGGTTTGTGGAGTACTAGAACCACTTCTGCTAACTTCATTCTTGACAATATTACATACTCAGTTGCGAAGAGTGTATACACTTTTCATGTTTACTTTTGTTGCAAGTTTGGTCTTAAATTTCATTCTAGGTGGCATTAAAAATGTCTTAAAAAGTCTTAAAATTAACTTCTTGATACCTGCAGACACCCTGAATTAACCCAGTTGAATACGTTTTAAATTTGTCATCAAAACAAACATTTTATGTGCCAATCTTAGGTGTTCTTCAGGTGTTGTTGAATAGGGGTGATGTAATTGACAGTTTTAGAAGAAACGCAAAAATCACAATCTGGCCAATACAAATCATTTTTTGATGCATCATACTGTAAAGAAAATCCACTACTTTCTGGTGAAGATCTAAGGATTTTTCTGGGCTTGTATATTGATGACTTTGAGGTCTGTAACCCTTTAGGCACCTCAAAAAAGAAACATAAATTATGTTGCAATCTATTGGGTAATTGCGAATTTACCTGTTAGAGACAGATCATCATTGTCTACTATATATCTTGCTGCACTATGCAAGAGTCAATATGTTAAAAAATTTGGTTATGGGCCAATTGTTGAACCACTTCTGAAAGACCTACAGCTGCTTGAAAATCAAGGAATTTACATCAGTAGGTTAGGAACCAGTGTCAGAGGCACAGTACTGTACATTTCATCAGATAATTTGGGGGCACATTCTTTTGCTGGCTTTCAGGAGTCCTTTAATGTGGACAAGTTCTGCAGATTTTGCCTTGCCAGTCGAACAGATATTGATACGTGTTCTGTAAGAAAAGGGGCATTTCTATTGTGAACAAGAGAGTCACACAACCTGAACCTTTCTAAGCTAAATGAGAATGAGAATTTGAAAAGTGTGGATGGGGTAAAATGTGACTGTCCTAAACAGACTGAAATATTTTCATTGTATAACAGGGTTTCCACCTGACTTTTTGCATGATCTTTTGGAAAGCATTGTACCTTTTGAGCGGTGTTTGTGTTTGAAAAAATTAATTAACAAGAAATATTTCACACTAGATCATTTAAATACTGCCATACAGCACTTCCCTTATAAGTACTCAGACAGAACTAATTGTCCTCAGAAAATACCAGAACATTTTCATTTGAATGGAACAATTCAATTCGCATTTTCAGAACGCAAATGTCCGTCTATTGCAGTACGAGAGTTTTCCATTGAATGACAATTCACGCATTAGGTGCAAATGACAATTCGCGCATTAGGCTTGATATAGGTGTTATCAGCTCCTTTTTAATGGATAGCCATTGTCCCGTACCATCGCACATCGCCTGGATGTTGATGGAGTGGGCTGGAATGGCTGAGAGCAATGTAATGTGGCATCATTTCCCTTCGCTGAGGGAAAGGTATGTGGACCTATGGAACCTTTTATTATTATGCATTTTTGATATAGCCTACACAATAATAATATTTCACATTGTGATCTAGATATTTTAGTCATGCTTGTGCACGCCCCTGTGTGCAACAGACAGGAGGGTATGTGCGTTGTGCACACGCCTATGTAGACGCACTTAAAATATGCGCCGTTAAAATAACATGTAAACAACTGCGACATGACTTTAGACCAGGTTTGTGGTGGTTCTAGCGCAAGCGCGTTCTGCTGGCTCAAGATAGCAATACGCCAAAAAGAATCCTGGCCACTCCTCATCTTAAGACCAACACGCCCAGTTCACTTGTGATGGTGCAAGAATACATGCTAGTTAAAGGACGTGAGCGCTAGGCGTTATTATGGACCTAGCGCCAGGTGTAAGATAGCAAAGACACTTGCGTTTGGGTTAGCGCCGCTTTGCGCCGGGTGTAAGATAGGACCCAATGTCTCAATTACGACTTACCCATGATGTAGTTGATTGATGGAAACCATTTTCAGATAATTCCATGCTGTCCCTTCTTTTGGACATACACACATTGCTAATGCTAGCGCAACTCTAAGGTAACTGGTAGCATCCACTACCAAACACAATTAAACACTCCACAGTGCACCCAAAGCAAATAAAATATGATGGCAGTCTATCGGGGTTATTTTCAGTGATTATACCATCATTTTTGAAGTCAAACTATCGTTGAATCCTTTACTTTGTGCTGACCTATATTCTCTGTGGAAGTACGGTGGCGGAGCTAGCTGTAGAATAGCCAGGGTATCTGCCTGTAGGCTATCTGCTGTACTCCACAGTTGCCGACACAATACGTTTTGCCGTAAAGTTACATATTTGGTAGACAACAAGTCAGCTAAACACAAACATGCTACGGAATAACACAGCATATACAAGCAAGCACACTGGCTACCAATTTGCAGGAAAAGTTTGACCACTTCCATGACTTCCCAATCGTGGCAACTAGCTAGCTAAATTGAATAGATAGATCACGCATGCAATCATTTATTAGTTACCTGCTAAGAAAAAGAAGAAAAACAACAATGCATGAAGAAAAACAGGTGATGGCACAGCAGTCTCCTTCAGTAGAGGGTGTCCCGACCGTCCTTTTTTGATTTTCACAGTCATCCTCTGTGAAATGGTCACTACACACTTTTAAATTTTTTAGTCTCAATTGGTGTGTTGACATCCATGCGAGCAGCAAGAAGCCACAGCTGTTTTCTTTGTTGATCTTCCACTGGAAATCGGTGAAAACATTGTGGTGCCCATTTTTTTTTGCATGATTTGAACAACCTTGAAATACACACCGAAATACCATCTTACCTGAACGTTAGCTAACAATACTACTAGTCTGATTCTTTCAGCAGAGCTATACTTTACGTTACCTACTAACGTAAAGTATCGCTCCGCCGCCGTACTTCCACAGAGAATATTAGGTCAGCACAAAGTATAGGATTCAACGATAGTTTGGCTTCAAAAATGATGGTACACCTCCCTAATCTGTGGCCATGTTCCTGCTGCCTTTAAAACTGCCCGTGTAACCCCACTCCTTAAAAAACCTAGCTTGGACCCCACTGATGTCAGGAACTACCGTCCTGTATCTCCCTTGCCCTTCCTGTCCAAAACAATTGAACGTGCTGTCCTTAACCAACTGTCTGTTTTTCTCCACCAGAACAACCTGCTTGACCCGCATCAGTCCGGCTTCAGAACCGGCCATTCCACTGAAACTGCTCTCCTGGCCGTGACGGAGGCACTCGCCACTGCTAGAGCCTCCTCTCTCTCCTCTGTTCTGATTCTCCTTGACCTGTCTGCGGCATTCGACACGGTCAACCACAAACTCCTGATCTCCACACTCGCTGAGATGGGCATTTCTGGAACTGCCCTCTCTTGGTTTGTATCGTATCTCACTGATAGATCCTACCAAGTCTCCTGGAAGGGTTCCGTCTCTGCTCCCCATCCCCTGTCTACAGGAGTCCCGCAGGGATCTGTACTGGGTCCTCTGCTGTTCTCTATGTATACTAAGTCTCTTGGTTCAGTAATTCATTCACATGGCTTCTCATACCATAGCTATGCTGATGATACTCAACTCTTCCTCTCTTTCCCTCCCTCTACCCCACAGGTTAAGGAGAGGATATCTGCTTGTCTGACTGACATCTCTGAGTGGATGGCTACCCATCACCTGAAGCTCAACCTTGACAAGACAGAGCTCCTCTTCATCCCGTACAAGACCTCCCCACTACATGACCTCTCCATCACCGTTGACGGGACCGTGGTGGCTGCCTCCCGCTCTGCAAGGAACCTGGGGGTGGTCCTGGACGACCGGCTGGACTTCAAAGAGCACATCAGGGCGACGGCTCGGTCCTGCAGGTTCCTCCTGTACAACATCAGGAGGATTCGACCGTACCTGACCACCTACTCCACCCAGCTTCTTGTCCAGACCATGGTCACCTCATGCCTGGACTACTGCAACTCCCTGCTCGCAAGCCTACCAGCCTGCACCATTCTGCCTCTTCAACTGATCCAGAATGCAGCTCTCCGGCTTGTGTTCAACCTCCCGAAATTTTCCCATGTAACCCCCCTGCTGAGGTCACTCCACTGGCTGCCAGTTGCAGCCAGGATCAGGTTCAAAGTTCTGACCCTGATACTGCAGCCAATAGGACAGGCCCCGCCTACCTGCAGGACTTAATCCAGAACTATGTTCCTGCTCGACCACTTCGCTCTTCTACAGCAGGGCGACTCGGACTTCCCCCCCTCCGTGTCAAAGGCTCTCGCTCGTCCTGACTGCAGAATTTTTCCACCTTAGCTCCTCAGTGGTGGAATGAACTTCCCATTCCCCTACGTTCTACTCCAACCCTGCCTGCATTCCGTCGAGGCCTGAAGACACACCTCTTCAGACTCCACCTTGACTGATATTCTAACCTAGGAATATCAGTTCCCTGTGTTTACTAGTTCCCTGTGTTTTCCTGTCTGTTTTCCTATAGTTTATAATAGTATTTAGAATAGAAGTGTAGTATTGCTGATTTACCCACAGCTTACTGTGAACTACAGTCAACGTTCATTACTAGGGATAGCTGCTACATTATGGGAAGGATGTGCTTTGTCTTGTCTGTTCTGTAGTGATCTTGATGATGTCTCTGTATGCACTTATTGTACGTCGCTTTGGATAAAAGCGTCTGCTAAATGAATGTAATGTAATGTAATGGATGCTGCACATTTGATAAGAGGGTCACCCACAGACTAGGACTGCGGTCCCCAACCCTATTCCTTGTGATCTACCGTGCTGTTTCAACCCCAAATTTGGCACATCTGATTCTACAAATTAGCAGCTCAAGATATCATTTCATCACACAATTAGTGATCTGTGTTAGTATTGATTATGTTGGTAACTTGAACAGCTGGTAATAAATTCACACCTGTAAAATAGAGAAAGGATAGAGCAAGATCAGTTTTCATTTCATAATAGGGGACAAAAAACTCAAGGGTAACAAGAAGTTAGGGGTTTGACATAGGAGACAACAAAGTTCAGTAGCCTGTCTCAGTTTAAAGCCCACCCACCACGTCAAGGTGCAGGCTGAGAGTGGGAACACAAGACAAGACGCACATTTAGTACAAGACAAACCCTGACAAGACACACATTAAAAATGTCAAGGTCCACATAAAAGATCAAATTTGTACATGTTTATGCTGGCTGTAAGTGGTATTGTAATCCATGGGTCTTTGTAAGCGAGGACTTCCACAGTAAACACTTATGCCCCGTTTATGCGGGCTCTAAGTGATACTTGCAACAGTCATTCAAGGGTCTCTGTATTTGAAGACTTCCACAGTAAACACTTATGCCCCGTTTATGCGGGCTCTAAGTGATACTTGCAACAGTCATTCAAGGGTCTCTGTATTTGAAGACTTCCACAGTAAACACTTATGCCCCGTTTATGCGGGCTCTAAGTGATACTTGCAACAGTCATCCAGGGGTCTCTGTATGTGAACACTTCCACAGTAAATACGTTCTTGTGGTGCTTGGCAGTATCTGGCTTTGAGGTAGAGGCTTTAGTTTCAATCCATTTGATTTTCAGCGGTGAGAGGGTGCACACTGAAATACACGCACATAAATATGTAAACTGACACACGCATGCATATCTAAACTGAAATAGACATACGTAATTTGACATACACACATACATATGTAACAACATACATACACATATGTACACTGAAATACATGCACATAAATATGTAAACTGAAATAGACGTACGTAATTTGACATACACACACATGCAACGACACACATGTACACTGAAATACACGCACATAAATATGTAAACTGAAATAGACATACGCAATTTGACATACACACATACATATGTACACTGACATGTGCTCACATACACATATATAAACTGAAATACACACACATGTAGATTGACACACACATGCATATGTAAACTGACACACAAGGGCAAAAATCCCACAAATACATTATTTTAAAGCACATACATAGAAATTAAAAATGTAAAAATAATTACATTTACTTACATTTTAACTTTTCAGTCGCTCTTCTTGCCAAGTGATTCAAACGGACTTTATAGAACCATGAAGATGCCATCTTCACCAGTATGTGGACATGATTTGCTTCAGCACACGTGTCAAACATGTGGTTGTGAAGGCCAGGGAAGAGATTTTTCTCAGCGCAATCAGCAAGCACCTGGGTAACTACAGCCAATGTTACTCCACTTCCCTGTGGTGGCTTGCCTCCAGTTCTTCTGAGCAGCCTCTGAAAACATCTCTCAGTGGCCTGGCACACTGCAACCATGCCTTTTGATGGCTTCTGTAAGCCACCTCTGTCCTTCAAAGCCGGAAAGGAATGTGTTCCTTCCATTGATGTCAATGCCTGTGAGCAAGGCATGCAGGTAACCTTCTCCCCCCCCCCACCATGCTTCACAGTGGGAACGGCGAAGTTCTAAATGAAAACTACTTGTTCGGGGTGCATTTCAAAAGCTATTTTTTCTTATTTAAATTTTTGTTTTGGAAAGAAATTCATACATAGGCATCAACTTCACTATATATATTTGTCAAAGAAAAAAAATTAAAGTATTTAAGCATAAGCCTTTAGATCAAAGAGAAAGTATCCAAACTCAACTGTCCAAACTTTTGACTGGTACTGTACCTGCATGGTGCATTGGGTCTCTCAAAAAGGTCATTGTATATATTGAGTGCACTTCTGCCATTGGCTATGAAGCCATAGATTGATGTCTTCTTTGCAGTTGAATGCATGTGCACAAGCTGTTTCCCGTTGTTGACCTTGAGCCTACGAAGACACGTCTCTGCCTGCTGTAGGATGGCCTCTGTGCGGTCTTTTGTTGATGGCTTGATGGGTGCTTTGAGCCCTTTCCCAAGTGGGTTGCGGCTATTGAGGACATCAAAAGCACCATCGATTGTGTGCAAGAACTGTACTGTAGCCGCACATCCTCTGAACTGAGGATACTTCAGTTCTTGCTCGCAGTACTCCAGGGCATCTGCCACGCTGCTGCTGAAAAGCTGAGCTGCCAGGTGGACCTTCATTTTCTGTTTTCGCCACTGGATGTGTGCCATTCTCAACTTGTTGCCAAGCCGCAGACCTTCCTTCTCCTGAAGGGTGTTCAGGTGCTCAATGTACTGCCACTTGATCTGTTTACCATCTTCCGTTTCCAAAACCCCAGCTGTTGCAAAAGCATTTCGAAGAAGCTTCAGCATATGACATGGATCCAGGAGCACATGAACCTTAAGAGTCGGGTCTTCCGGATGGGGGAAGTAAGGTCTCATGTTCGAGATGTTCAAGTCGGCACCAAGCTCCCTTACCATTGCAAAGTTCTGTGAGGGTCCATCACATGTCAGTGAGACAACCCGCACACCAAAAGCATGAAGTCTACAAAGGCTCTCCCTGATGATGTTGGCCTTCTCTTTTCCGGTTATGCTAGCGATGAGGAAGTACGCAAAGGGGATTTTCCAGGACTCATTGATGGAAACAACCATGAGGACCATAGCCTGTGTGGCTACTGTGTTGTCAATTTCACCAGTGCCAAAATCCACATAACCATGGATTTGGCCCGAGCCAAAATCCATTTGCTGATGTACATACATCTCATCCATCATCAGAGCACAGACCGTTTCCTTTCCCTCTTTCTTCTCTGCGACATGGTTCTTCAGCGCAGTAAAGGAAGCCACGGTAAAGCCAGGATCAGCTGAGACGCTACTGTACCAGTTGCATATCGTCTGAGTATGTGGCAGAGCAAAGTTGAACTTCTCTCTGACATACTCATACGCTTTCGGAGAGTAGAAGTTCAAAGTTATGGCAAATTGCCGGAGTTCCTGTGGAAGTAAGTCCTTTGACTCCCTCCTCGTTAAGTTCAATTTGAGATGGGTTTTTCGAGTGGAAGAATACTCAAGATAAAGATGAAGGAAATAGCAGAAGTATAATCTTTTATTAAATGGTCAAATGTTGATTCAACATGGGAAAACCACAAACCTACGCAGAGGATTCAGAATTCCCCGAACAATAACAAACATTAGTTTTTACAATATCATAACTCCTCCTTTACGTTGCTAATACACCAATGATATGCGGTAACACCTTTTCATAATATCTTATTTTATCCAATAACAAATTAGGCAAAACATTAATATGTTATATGACCTGTTCTTACCCTATGCGCTTGGGGGCACTCTTGATCTATCAAATAAAATTGTTTGTGAACTCTCCTCCCACCTGTTGGGTCAGCACGATCTATAAGTACAACTCCTGCTTTGTTATGGAACACAGGAGGAAAACATTCCTGTTTTGACTGGTGTGCTAGATGCCCTCGTCCTTGCTGACAGAGAACTATCCTGCACCCTCTCACAACCCCCCATCTCAGTACTTTTCCACTAGATCTTGACTGTATTATTTAATTATTTATATATTTGCATATGAGGCTTTTTTGGGCCTACGGCTTACTTCCACATTCCCCCCTTTGAGACCATACGGTCTCACACTCTCTTGTTGATACTTCGCCTGGTGGTGGAGTTATGTTATGACATTAGTATTGTACGATAAAAATAAACATTTGTAATTGATTAGTTTCATGCATAATTTACTTAAGTTAATATTTCCTCTAATTAACAATTAACAGATGATCTATCAAACAGTAAATAAGTAAATACTAAAGAATATCTAAAAGTTAATCAAAAATATCAAAAATTTAATCAAAAATAAAAATTTAATCAAAAATATAAAAAGTTAATTAAAAATATCAAAAGTTAATCAAAAAGCTACTGTATTTAATGATTTTTAATGATCATCTAATTTTGATTCGCTATAATTATACAAAGATTATATAAAAAGAATTGAATTATACTTGTAATGTCTTCTTCCTCTTCTTAGGAGCCCATATTCTAAGAAGCCTGAGGAGAGGTTACTAGCACTTCACTCAGGCGTCTCCTAACTTCTTCGCCCTTTTCCTTAATCTATTTATGTGTCTGTTTTATCTATCCTAAGGGCCTTTAGTCAGTTGGGGCTTTATTATGTCCCCTTTGAGTTGTTCTTTTCTTCATGTAGTCAGTGTATGTAATATGTGTGATCATGGGCAAGCATGTCAAAAAGTGTCAAATTATTATTTATTTTTTTTAAAATTTATTTAAAACTAGTTTTTAGAACCATTGTCGCTGCTCAGGGTCTGACAGACCCCGAATCTGGGGAAAATTTATCTTGCCAAGGCTTTAGCTACAGTTTTAGAATCCGCATGCGCATCTTGATATCATGCTAGTATAAACCAATGTTTCTGTATTTCTCTCATCATCCCCCCTTGCAGAGTGGCCAACACCATGGGCAGCTCTGCAAATGACCTCTATTACTGCGCTTGGTGCAATTGCTTCCGTCCACACAAAAAAACGTGGTCCGGAGCCATCAGTGGTTCTTGGTGTAGGTCTTCTCTTGCTCTTGCTTCTGCTTCCACCATTCTTTCACATTCATGTGGTTGGCCTTCTTCTGGGGTCATCATTAATTCCGCTGGGTTCACAGCTTTGCATCTGATAATGGTCAATCTTGGCTGTGTGAGTAGGATCTCGTATCCTGATACTCTCCAATAAGTTAGGGACGATTTTCCTCTACTGAGTAGTGCTTCTACTGCATGTGACACATACAGGGTAACTTCATGCCCTGCCGTTATTGGCGTTGCTTGCCTTCTCTACTGCAAAGGCGGCTGCTGCCAGCCCTTTCTCTGGAGTCCTCTTTTTTCAGTACCCCGTCATTCCTAAGAATCTCTGCATTTCTTTCACCGTTCTCGGTCTGAGCACCTTCGTAATTGCTTCAATTCGTTCTACTGAAATACTTTTGCTCCCTTCCTTAAGAGTATGACCCAGGTATTGCACATGTTCTTGACAAAACTGTAACTTTGACTTGGATACTTTGTGGCCTTTTAGTGTCAGTTCTTGTAACAGTTTCTTACTGTCCTCTTTGCATGCGGTCATACTTGGGCTGCATAGGAGAAGGTCGTCCACGTACTGGATGAGAGTGCTTCCCCCCTTTGGCGCAAAGTCCGCTAGGTCATTTCTGACCATTTGATTGAATAGGCTAGGGGATTCTACATATCTTTGATAGCATTTCCTTTGCTTCACACTCTCCCTCTGCTCCTAGGGGTGTAGGATTCTCAAGGCATCCCTATTGAAGGGGATTCTGTTAGGGACTCATTCCCCATTGTTGTTGTGGCTGCTGTGGCTGCTCCTACATGTTTTGCTGTGGGATCATCGCTATCTGGTTCTCGGGTCCTTGATATGATGGCATTGGCGGGTACGATGGCCACCACCCAGGGTTTGCTCCTTAGTTCATGTGGCCTCTTGATTGGAATCTTCTTCCTCTTCCTTTGTGACAGTTCCTGGCCCAGTGTCCCATCTTTCCGCATCTCCAGCAGTCTTTTTGCTGCCACTGGCCCTGGTTCGTCCATGGCCTTTGGAAATTTGGTCCAGCCCATTCGATGGATGGGCCCTGTCCTCCTTGGACTTGTTGTGGGGGGGGTTCCTGTATCTGCTGGGTTATCATTGCTGCTTGAATTTGAATTCCCGGATCTTCTCTCTCCCTGTCGGCTATCTGGAGAAGTAACAGTTTCTTCTTTAGGGATTTATTCTGCCCTTCTGAGGTCTTCATACTTTCTCTGTGCAGCTTCATGTGGTGGACAAGATGGGCTCTTTGTTCATCCCAATTCTCCTGGGGAAGCCCCCTTGCTTAGGGCCTTTATTACTGGTTCGTTTACACAACATGTGAAAGAACATTGTCGATGTTCCTTGTTTTCCATGTCTCCTGCCTTCTGTTGATAAAATCATGGATTACATATCTTCTTAACATCTCCCATGCACAGGGGCAGGTGAGTCGTCCTCATCTCTACCCTCGCTTATCCATGGCCCTTCTCCATCTGTTATTTTTGGTAAATCCTTAACCATGTTTTCCAGGTCCACTGATGACCATGGGGTGTACTTAGTGAGTGGCTGTTGTCTCCCTGGTTGGGGTAGGACTTGCAATGGGGCCAGGAAGGTTTCTTCACCCTCTTCATCTCCTTCTTCCCCTGGATTGTATCGATCAGGTGCTCTCCTTCTTCTGCCGCTCTTCCTGAGGATTTTGCTGGCACTGTTCCCGGCATCTCCACCATGGATATCACTACTGATGTCATAGACCTGCTTCAATTCTTGAACTCGTTGCTGCGAGTACCCTCCTTCGCGCAGGAATGCTTGTTCTGCTTTCTTCACTTCATCTAGGGTTTCTTTCAGCATTTCCCTTGTCACTTTCTTTTTCTTTCTTATTGCACTTTCATCTGAGTCTTCACTATCAGAGGAGCTTGATTCATCTTTGGGAATGGCAGTTGACTTTAGTTTCACTTTTCCTTTGATGTCATATTCTCCTCTCCTTGGGTCTCTTCCAGCTCTTCTTGCTTCTCCTTTCGGTTTCGTTTCTTCTGCTCACATTTCACATTCACACCTTCTTCTCACTTCTCACATCCCTCTGCTTCTTCCATTGCCTGTTGATATCTGGTGGCACATCCTCGCTTGCTGCTCCTTTCAGATTCACGTGCCCCCAACGACTTGACTGTTTCTTTCTTGCAACTTGTCATTCCCTGATTCTCTGGCCCGTCATGAGGTGTGTGGAGGCATGGGAATGGTGTGCTATTTGCGGGATTTCCCTCGTTTCCTCGGCTGTCACTCTGGGCTGTCTCTGATTCTCCTTCCTCTGGGCCTGCTGCTGTAACTTTTGATCTTATTAAAACGGTTTCCAAATTACCTTCTACTTCCAGGGTCCCTTTCACCAACTCTGGTCTCATCCTCACAGTAGTCTCAGGCCCCTGGCTCAAATCTTCTTGTTCCCCAGTGCTATTCAATAGGGGATACAGGCCTGTAGCTCCATTTGCTTCCACTGAAGGCAGGTATTGAAGTCCAAAAATACCTTCCTTAGGCCATACCAAGGGACCACCTCTTGTCCACTTTTCCCATTTTTCATAGTCTTCTCATAGTCTGTTTGAAATAATTCACTCATGCAAGAGAGAGGTGTCTTTAAAGTCTCGCCCTTCCGCGTTTTCAAATCCTTATTTTTCTTTAACCCATGCAAGCTTATTCTAGTTAACTGAAAGTGAAACTAAAACTGAAACAAAAATAAAAAATAAAAATAAAAACATTTTAGTTAACTGAAATAAAAATAAAGTGACTTTTAAACTTTTAAAACTAACTGTAGTGGTGCAAAATGAACTGGAATAAAAATAAAAATGAATCATGAATTCTTTTTAGTTTCAGTTTCTGATTGCATATAGAGTAATTTAAAACTTTCAAAACCAATATTAATAATTTACACTTTCTCTCCCTCTAAATTAGAAAGTGAAATTAAAAACTAATAAAAAATAAAAACTAAATGAAAAACTTACAACTATAATAACTTTGCCTCCATGTTTTCTTTTTAAAATAAAAAATTAAAATAAAATAAAATAATAAACAATAAAAACAAAAAATAATATTTTTTCTTAATTGATCTTTCTTAATTGATTTATAATTCATTAATTTATAATTCATTAATTTATTCTTAATTGATTTATTATTATTATTATAATTCAGGGGACCACTCTGTTCTTGGTAGCCACGCCTTTACCTTTAATCCTGTTAGTTCCCAGTTAGTGACTGTGACTCGTGTGGCTCCTCCCCCTGAATGCCCCTGCTCAACTTCCCCTTCTACCTCCTCAGTTCTCAATTCCCTCACTGGGGTACACTCCAGCCAAACGGCTCCGTCTGCCCACCAGTCTAAACATATTTTAAATATTTCTCCTGTTTCTGTGGCCTTGGGTAGGGATTTATTAATCCCTGGATGGCAGCACAGAGATTTTACTCCATATAACTCTCATGTTAATTATCCTCTCACTGTATCTTTTCCCACAATAACATACACAATAACAGACACATAATATTTCCACTTTTCTAGTGGAGTACTATCTATCTAAGTAAAACCCTGTTATTTACATAATTTCCTTCAGCATTATATACAGCATATCCAAAATACAACAAATTATATTATAACGTTATTATTATAACGTTAGTACACCACCTTATCTTTTTTCTATTGTTCTCCTGTTACAGTATTGTTTAATCGATTATCTTCAGTTTGATTGTACAACCCGTGCAATGGATCTATTTGTTCTAATTTGATCAATTGAGATATATGTATATACATATGGTACTATTTACAAAAAATTATAACTATAGTATTATTAACAACAGTAAATTATTTGGCCACACAACATAACTTTTTTTTTTTAAATAGTTTTTTTTTGTCTTTTAGAAAGATTATTTTCTCACAACACTGTTTCCCTATTTGTCCCTACCGTAATATAGCAGTGGCAGTATCTTTCAACTGCTTCACTCTATTCACCGTTTGTGGCGGACTTTGAAGGGAAAGGCGTCCCTTTACACACAACCTCTACGCGACCCACAATCCGGAATTGCTCTATATTGCTCAAGAGTTGCTCAGAGTTTTTGGTTAGCTAACTTGGAGTTCAGTACTCCCCCACAGTGTTGTGACACTCAGAGATGGTCACACTCAGAGTTCAAATCACAAAATATCACACACTCAGAGATGGTCACACTCAGAGTTCAAATCACAAAATATCACACACTCAGAGATGGTCACACTCAGAGTTCAAATCACAAAATATCACACACTCAGAGATGGTCACACTCAGAGTTCAAATCACAAAATATCACACACTCAGAGATGGTCACACTCAGAGTTCAAATCACAAAATATCACACACTCAGAGATGGTCACACTCAGAGTTCAAATCACAAAATATCACACACTCAGAGATGGTCACACTCAGAGTTCAAATCACAAAATATCACACACTCAGAGATCTTGACACTCAGAGTCACTTCTGCTTATTTCTACTTCATCACAATAATTTTTCTACCTATTTATCATCTCTATTTTGTTTTTATAATCAATATAATTCAATTAATCCACTCACCCACTGGAGCTCCGTCACCGGTGTAGGAACACACTTGGGGCCAACGGAGTGCGGGTAATTCCTCTCTGCAGACTTTTTTTAAAAAGGTGTCTGCTTACCTCTCACTATTGACCGGTCTCTAACTTGAAGAAAAACACCGCACGCCGTTGGTTCCCTCCTGTATCCCCCCCCGGATCTTGGAGTCTCCTGGCTGGCTCGCCAACTGTGGAAGTAAGTCCTTTGACTCCCTCCTCGTTAAGTTCAATTTGAGATGGGTTTTTCGAGTGGAAGAATACTCAAGATAAAGATGAAGGAAATAGCAGAAGTATAATCTTTTATTAAATGGTCAAATGTTGATTCAACATGGGAAAACCACAAACCTACGCAGAGGATTCAGAATTCCCCGAACAATAACAAACATTAGTTTTTACAATATCATAACTCCTCCTTTACGTTGCTAATACACCAATGATATGCGGTAACACCTTTTCATAATATCTTATTTTATCCAATAACAAATTAGGCAAAACATTAATATGTTATATGACCTGTTCTTACCCTATGCGCTTGGGGGCACTCTTGATCTATCAAATAAAATTGTTTGTGAACTCTCCTCCCACCTGTTGGGTCAGCACGATCTATAAGTACAACTCCTGCTTTGTTATGGAACACAGGAGGAAAACATTCCTGTTTTGACTGGTGTGCTAGATGCCCTCGTCCTTGCTGACAGAGAACTATCCTGCACCCTCTCACAACCCCCCATCTCAGTACTTTTCCACTAGATCTTGACTGTATTATTTAATTATTTATATATTTGCATATGAGGCTTTTTTGGGCCTACGGCTTACTTCCACATTCCTCAGAGACCTTTGCTGACCTCTTCTGTTGTATCCTGGTCAGAATTTCTCTTGGCACTTCATTGATGGACTCCTGTAGATCAGCACACTCTGTTGAAATTAAGAGTTTTTTCTGGAGCTCTCCGGTGATGTCTTTCAAAGAGAACACTTTTCTCTTCAATCGCCTGGATTTTTGCGACTGGATCCTCAACTTCTTTCGACATCTCAGTAGCTTCTGCTGTACTCCTTCTGCTTTCCTCTTGAGAGTTCTTGGAGACTCCACAACAGCGTAACGGTGATCATTAACACAGCTGGATGGTAAAGCTGAGTACTCATGATCATGTGACACCTCTGGATCTCTGTTATCAATGCACTCGCTTCTTGAAACACCACTTACCTCCCCACCAACATCTACATGTACATCAGCTGTCACAGCAATGTTGTCATCATTGGAATAGAGGACATTGATCTGCTCAGCAAGATCCTACATCATGACGACATTGTTCTGATCAGCTGCAAGAATGTCACTTTTTGGATTGTGTGCAACCTTGTCATGACACTGACGACAATTAAAAGGACAAACTGTAATGCCACTAACCTCTGCAATACTCACATTTTCTCGCAGTCTTCTCTGTCTTCTAACTGGCCTCTGCAAGGTCAAAACACTGTTGGCACTGCATTCAGAGTCAGGCATCGTTTTCCCTTGAAGGGGGTTAAGGAGTCACTGTTAATCACTAGCCACTGTGAATATTCACAATGAGAATGGTAATGTTATTGGTAATGTCATTACCTACTTTAATAATCATGTGTATGTGTGTGTGTGTCTATATATATATATATATATATACAGTACCAGTCAAAAGTTTGGACACATAGAAGGGGTTTTCTTTATTATAATTTTTTTTTACAGTTTAGAATAATAATAAAAACATAAAAACTATGAAATAACATAAATGTAATTATGCAGTGACCAAAAAATTATATTTAGATATAGAAGTAGCCACCCTTTGCCTTGATACCAGCTTTGCACTCTTGGCATTCTCTCAACTTCTTGAGGTAGCCACCTGGGATGCTTTTCCAACAGTCTTGAAGGAATTCCCACATATGCTGAGAACTTGGCTGCTCCCCCCCAACCCCCCACCATGCTTCACAGTGGGAACGGCGAAGTTCTAGATGAAAACTACTTGTTGGGGGTGCATTTCAAAAGCTATTTTTTCTTATTTAAATTTTTGTTTTGGAAAGGAATTCATACATAGGCATCAACTTCACTATATATATATTTGTCAAAGAAAAAAAATTCAAGTATTTAAGCATAAGCCTTTAGATCAAAGAGAACGTGTATCCAAACTCAACTGTGTCCAAACTTTTGACTGGTACTATATATATATATCAGATCAAAATACGTCTACGACGTAAAAAAAGTTACTCACGCATAGCCTACATCCATAAGTTCTTAATTCCAACTTGCAAAAACTAGGCCTGCCTTTAAAAGTCTTGATATCAAAATGTGGCCAAGTTACAACTAACAATATTGCCTATCGTAGCTCACACTAAATAAACTAGCTCTATTCCAAAGCAATGCTATCCAAACTTTCCTAAATTATTTAATGCAACTTGGCCCTGTGTTTCTTCATCTTTGCATGTGAAGAGATTGTGCCTCATGGAACAACATGATTTCAATGAATGTTTTTAACAGTTGATGAATAATTACACTCCAGAATGGATATGGTTGTACTTTGTTGGCAAGTTTACTTTAGAAAATGTACAGGTTTTAAAATGTTAACTGCTGCTACAGCATTCTTTACAATTCACAAACAGACATTTATATGAAGAAACATCATATACAATAGAGAAAGTGGTGATGAATAAAAAAATGCAGATAAAAATGAGTAATATTTTTACCTAGAAAATAGCGTACATATAGCATTTTTACAAACGTATCCAGACATGTTTGTGGGTCAGATGGTGGCAAATAAGTAATAGTACCAATAGTTTTCTTAACATAATAGTATTTATGATATTTGCAAACAGAATTTTGTGAACACAAGGATATCTATGCTCTGTAGGACCACACAGGTTTTGATAGAAATCCAAATAAATAAATCAATAAATACATAATAATAATAATAATACATTTTATTCATTCTGTGCTTTTCATAGACCCAAAGCAGTGGATGCTGACAATTGTTCAAACATGTCCTATAGTATAGTAATTTTTCTGTTTAATTTCTAAGTGTAACACATCTGAATCAGAGTATTTCCACTATAAATTATTTTCATGTTGCAGTTTGATGTGGCATACAGTTTCATTGACCACATTCTCTTGAGATGGTAAGATGAAGAAACACAGGGTCAAGTTGCATTAAATAATTTAGGAAAGTTTGGATAGCATTGCTTTGGAATAGAGCTAGTTTATTTAGTGTGAGCTACGATAGGCAATATTGTTAGTTGTAACTTGGCCACATTTTGATATCAAGACTTTTAAAGGCAGGCCTAGTTTTTGCAAGTTGGAATTAAGAACTTATGGACAGCGCTATGTAGGCTATGCGTGAGTAACTTGGCTTTTTTTACGTCGTAGACGTTTTTTGATCTGATATCACTTCTTTTTTTATAGCTAACTAATGATGAATAATGCATGAAGATAAACACGGAGAGAGACATGCATTCCAAAGAAATGTATGCAGATATTTGCGTAACCATAACACCCTCTATTGACAAGAATGAGTTATCCTATTACAGACAGCACACAATTACATTAAAAGAGTTTGTAGATGAGCAGTATTTAATGTGTAATGAAATACAATGAACAGCACCACCTGAGCTATGGATCATGAAGAAGCATGTAAATTAATGAACCAAGTCTACATTAAGACATGCATGCATAATGGGCTAAACGCAAACACATTCTAGCTGAAAGACATACAGCCTAAATAGCTAGTACAGCCTAAATAGTTTGCATCAGTAAAATATGGAAATACAGTTTTAAAATAGGGCTATTAGTATTCTATGAAATACATTTAACGTTAGGCTATTCAACACTGGATTGCCGGATACGTAACTCCAATCTTCCATGTGTGGGCTAGCGAGCAAGCTAGTGAGTTTCTGCACAGCAGAGTTTCTTTTCGGTAATGTAGAACGATACCTGCGGGAAATCTTTTGGTACCGGACAGCTAGGTTTAGTTTCGTTTTCTGTAGTGCAATGAATGTAGGCTATAATCCATGTTGATTCGCTTCGTAGTAGCCTAGCTTGTTTCTGCTTCCTGACGCGAAGCAGGAAGTAATGTTGGCGAACAAGCTTAATTGGACAACGCATATTTCCCAGGAATCTTAGCCAGAATGAAAACAGTAGATACTACTAAGAAAGTACATACCAGAGATTATTCTTCTTTTTATTATTATTATTATTATAATTAAAAGTGTTTGCAGAAGGGGCGCTGCGGTGGTACAACGGTAAGAGCGCCGACTTTCAGTCGGTGCAGTTGTGCTCCGAGGATCAGGATTCGCGCCCCGGTTCTGCCAGATCCGAGCATGGCCGGCGCCCTGTGGGAGCAGCAATTGGCTGCTGCTTCCGGGTGGGGGGAGGGGCTCGGAGAGAATCGCTGCACGCATAGCGGCCCTGGGCGGGCTGGAATCACGGTCAGGAGCTAGGAGGAGTCGCGCCCTGAAGAGGACATGGCGTCCTACCGCCGGTTGACGGGGTTGTGCAGCGGTGATTCTCTAGCGGTTGCTACACGGGGGCAATTGAATTAGAATAGGGGTTCAATTGGCTACTAAATTGGGAGAAAATGGGGAAAAATCAGAAACAAATTTTTTAATAAAAAAATAAAAAAAGTGTTTGCAGTAAGCTACATTATCAGCAGAGTAGCGTAGACTAGAGCCACATTCGGAGGCTATCTATTTATTTATAAGTGACTAACCATGAATCATATATGTTTGGGGAATTGGCGGTTTATAAATCCGATCGCTTAAAGGCTTGCAGTTTAAAAGAGGCTATCCTCAATTTTTAATGTAGGCTATTATCGTAAATTCTTAATTTTCCTCGTAGTTAATTTTATGGTGACCTTGTGTTATGTGCGAAAAGGAAGTGAACAGAGCTGAAGTGAAGAAATTAATTAATAAATAAATGTTGGCCGAGGCAAGGGGTTTCCACAGTCAGTCAGTCATGACCGCAAGAGCAGAGCATAACACCCTCCCCAAACCAGACAAAAGCGAGCGTCCGGTGTGATATAATACAAGTGAAACATTGAACAGTTAATATTGTAAACCTCTTTTGCCTTTGCAATAAAAATACGTTAATGTGTCAATGTGAAAATAATAACAGTCTAAGAAATGAAAAGTACTTAACAGTTGCACATTGTTTTTGTGGAAAATACACATGCCCTGCTGGGCTCGAACCCACTATCCACTGTGTGAGAGGCTGCAGTCTTAACCACTAAGCCACAGTAACTTCTTGGAAAGCATGAAGCCATTAGCTATATTAACATTAAAAAACATTAGTATGAAGCGTTTTTATTGGACGATAAGCTTGATGAGCAGGTATACGGACCATACCCTCAAATAATAATTCTCCCCATTGGATAACATCGCGACGGAGGCAGGCAGTTTGGCAGGAAAATGGGAAGAAGAAGAAGCAGCGGAAGAGGAAGGAGAAAAAACAGCAAAATAACCCAAGTTTGGGGCTTTATTGTATGGATGTGTGAAGTTGTATCTGAATGCTGTGTGGTTACATGAGGTCAGAACATACAGAAGTTCATGTTTTTACATTTACATTTACATTTTAGTCATTTGGTAGACGCTCTTATCCAGAGCGACGTACATTAGTGCATTTTTCAACTTGAAACAAGTGCGTTAAAACAACCCTAAAAGGTAAATACGATTTCAAACACCAGGCACGGTCAGTATGATTTTTTTTTTTTTTTTTTTTTTTTGGGGGGGGGGGGGGCCACACAATATCAATCATTGGCATGTACAACAGTAAGCCAATAAGTAACCTTAAGTATTAAACTAGCAGCTTGAACCACTTAAACAAGGATTCAGAAAGACACAATCAAGGGAGGTCACAAGGAGGTTGCAATGAGAGGAACCAGCAGGTGACCCTTGCATTATTGTCTTTGTTCCTGGACATCCACACTAGGGGTGCATGGTCCGTTACCAGGGTGAAGTGCCGTCCCAATAAGTAATACTTCAGACCCTCTAGGGCCCACTTGATAGCCAAGCATTCCTTCTCTACCGTGGAATATTTTTGTTCTCTGGGTAGTAACTTGTGGCTTATGTATGTGATCGGATGTTCTTCACCTTCGTGTAGCTGGGATAGGACGGCACCCACCCCGGTTTCCGATGCATCCGTCTGTACCACTAGAGGTTGGGAGAAGTCGGGGGTCACCAACACTGGCCCTGAAGGCTGCCTCTGCCTCGGTCGTCCACAGGATCTGGTCTGGCAGCCGGCTTCGGGTTAGGTCCGTGAGAGGTGCTGCTAGGGAGGAGAAATGGGGGACAAAACGTCTGTAATAGCTGGCGAGCCCAATGAACACTCGTACCTGCTTCTTGGTGCGGGGGCGGGTCTATTCCCGGATTGCCTCGACCTTTCCTACCTGGAGTTTGACGCAGCTGCGCTCCATCGTATACCCCAGGTAGTCTGCATTTCGAAGGCCGAGGTGACACTTCTTTGGATTGGCCCGCCCCCCGTAGGGCGTGAAGCACAGCGTCGATCTGTCGTAGGTGGGTCCCCCATTCCTCCCCGTGTATTATGATGTCGTCTAGGTAGGCCGCGGCGTATACACGGTGGGGTCGTAGGACCCGGTCCATTAGTCTCTGGAAGGTGGGCGGGGCCCCGTGGAGCCCAAATGGCAGCATCTTATACTGGAAAAGACCGTCCGGCGTGACGAACGCTGTCTTCTCCCTGGCCTCGGGCGCCAGAGGCACCTGCCAGTAACCCTTTGTCAGGTCCAGTGTGGTGATGAAACGGGCTCTTCCCAGGCGTTCGATGAGTTTGTCTATTCTAGGCATAGGATAGGCATCAAACTTGGAAATAGCGTTTAATTGTCTAAAATCGTTACAGAAACGAATCGACCCATCCGGTTTCGGTACCAGCACAATTGGACTACACCATTCACTATTTGACTCCTCAATGATTCCGGCCCTTAGCATGGCTTTTACCTCGGCCGTGATGGCTTCTCTTCTGGCCTCTGGGATCCTGTATGGCCTCAGTTTTACCCGTTTACCTGGCTCCGTGACGATCTGGTGCTGGATCAGGTCGGTGTGTCCCGCCTCTGTAGAAAATACGTCCCTGTTCCGGTTGACGAGGTCCTGGAGGTCCTGTCGCTGGCTCGGGGTCAGTTGCTCTCCCATCTGGACTTCGACGGGTTCCGTTTTCACAGCGACCTGAGGGGAACTGATAGAAAACAGCACCTCACGGGCCACCCATTTTTTTAATAGGTTTACATGGTACACCTTGGTGGGGGGTCATCGTCCAGGCTGTCATACCCGGTAGTTGACTGGACCCACCTTTTCGATGACCTCGTAGGGCCCGTTCCATTTAGCTAAAAATTTACACTCCGAGGTACTAAGGAACTAAGACCAGCACTTTATCTCCTGGGGCGAACTCCCTGGGTTGGGCCCCGCGGTTGTAGACCCGCGCCTGTGCCGCTTGGGCCTCCGCCATGTATTCGCTCACTATAGGCCAGATCGTCGCCATCCGTTCTTTTACCTCCTCCACGTTTTCCACCATGGTTCGATGGGGAGACGGCTGCTGTTCCCAGGCCTCTTTGGCCAGGTCCAACAGTCCTCGGGGTCGTCTCCCGTACAGCAGCTCAAACGGGGAAAATCCGGTGGATGCCTGGGGTACCTCTCGAACAGCAAAGAGTACGAACGGCAGCAGCTGGTCCCAGTTTCTCCCATCGGCCTCCATCGTCTTCTTGAGCATTTTCTTGAGGGTTTGGTTAAACCTCTCGACCAGCCCATCCGTCTGAGGGTCATAAACATAAGTGCATAACTGGGTTACCTTCATTAGTTGGCACAGGTCCCTCATGATCTGTGACATGAATGGGGTGCCCTGGTCGGTCAGAATCTCCTCCGGCAGCCCGACCCGGGAGAAGAGTAACATCAGTTCCCTCGCAATCCCCTTGGTGGCCATGGTTCTCAGTGGGATAGCCTCCGGGTACCTGGTGGCGTAGTCTACCATGACCAGGATGTACTGGTGCCCTCGGCTGCTCCGGGGTAGGGGTCCCACCAGGTCCATGCCGATCCTACTGAAAGTTATAGAAATAATGGGCAGAGGGATGAGAGGGCTCCTCAGGTGAGGTCGAGGCGCCACCTGCTGGCAGTCAGGGCAGCTACGGCAGTAGTCCTCTACGGCCTTTTTGACCCCTGGCCAGTAGAACCGCGCCTTAATCCTCTCCAGGGTCTTCTCCACCCCTAGGTGGGCCCCCAGCAGGTGTGTGTGGGCGAGCTGTAAGACCGAGGGGATAAAGGGACGGGGCACCAACAACAGTTCCTGCTGCACCCCCGCCTTCATTACCACTTGATACAACAGGTTATTTTTAATGGCAAAGTGGGGAAATGTCATTTGTCTTACCCCATCTAATAGTTTGCCGTCCACCACTGACACCTGCTGGAGCGAGCTGGTGAGGTTGGCGTCCTCCAGCTGGGCTGTCCCGAATCTCCCGGTGAGAGGGGCTGGTAGAGGCTGGTCGTCGGGGTTTTGGGGGAACAGATCGGCCACGTCATCGTCCCCCTCTACGGGAGGGCTTTCCTCTTCCTCCCTGGCCATCTCCCAAGCGGCCTCTTCAGCTGCTCTTGCTGTCTTGCTGGCCACTCCCTCTGAGAGCGGCTCTGTGGAGGCCTCTGGATTCACCTCCTGGAACCCACACAGCTGTTCTGGCTTTTGAGGGGGCTTTTTGGGTTTTTTGGTCCTTCCACTCCCCGCTAGACCGTGCCATAGCCCTGGGAAGACGTCGGCGTCCCTGCCGATGACTACTTGTACGGGGAGGTCTGCGACGATCCCTGCGGGCCCGCTGTACCGCCCTCTTGTTGTTTGGAGGTCTAAAAAAGTGGTGGGGTACTCCCGGGTCTCCCCGTGTATACATGTAACTGCGACCTTCTCTGACAGATGGGGATGTCTGGCGAAATCTGAATGGACCAGGGTCACCGCGCTTCCGGAGTCCAGGAGAGCCGTTGCGTCCTTTCCATTGGCTTTCACGGGAGTGAGAGGAGACCCGCCGCTCTCCTGGGCCCAGCAGGCCGTCAGTAGCCGACAGGGTCGGCTTGTCTCGCTGGTTGTGGCCGTGGGCATGGGGACATCCCCCCGGTGAGGGCAGCTCCAGGCGATGTGGCCCTGTTCCCCACACTCATAGCACCTCCTACTGTCGGTCGTCACGAGTGGTCGGCGCCTGGGTGGTTCGGCCGGGGTTACTACTGCGGGGCCTTGAGCGTAGTCGTCCGTCCGAAGACGTTCCTTAGGCCTAGTGGTCGCTTCCGTTTTCACTGCCCGACCACTGCGCACCAATGCTTGGGACGCCTGATATCCCTCCATCGCCTCAACCAGCTCTTCCACGTTCTTGGGGTTGCTCTGACCTGCCAGTTTTTTTGCTTCAAAGGGGAGCGCGCGTAAAAACCGGTCCATAATCGCCCTTTCGATGGCTCCCAGGGTTTTGGGCTCTGATATCAGCCATGCATTGGTGATCCGGGTGAGCTGGTGCATTTGTGCTCGGGGTGAGACTGATGGGTCATATGTCCAATCATGGTAGCGCTGCGCCCTAGTCAGCAGCGTGTATCCATGTTGCTGCAGAATTTCCTCTTTTAGTTCCTCAAAAGTCACCGTTCTGCCCTCTGTTTGATCTTGATAGGTGGTCTGAGCCACGCCCGTCAAAAATGGAGCCAGCAAATCCGCCCATTGTTCTTCTGGCCATTTCTCCCGCTTCACGGTGATTTCAAAAGTGCGGAGGAAAGTTTCGACATCGTCCGCGTCTGTTTGTTTCACCAAAAAGCGGGCGGGGTTTGCGCGTTCTATCCGAGCCGCTTCTTTTTGCTCGATGTGTGCGGTGTATAATCCTTTGAGCTCGGCTTGTAGAAAGTTTGTCTGCTCGAGCTGTTTGGCCATGAAATGTTCCATGTTCAGCTGTTGTTGTTGCATTTGCTGCTGTTGGAGCTGCATGCTTTGTTCATGTCGCTGCTGTTGTTCCTGGTTGCTTGCGACAAGTCTAGCGAGGAGCTCTTGAAACATTGTGTTAGAATGCGCTGCCCGCATTCTCCACCATATGTGGCAAACTCCGAGGTGGTTGGAGTTGTCACACAACTGAAAACAATAATCTCAATGTCCACACCGCGGCAATTCAATTTAAATCGCAAATTTATTGCTGTTTTGGGGGAAAGACAGGTAGAGGTTAATGGGAGCGTCAGCCAGTCCGTAATCCGGGAGAATAGTCGTGGTACGATGCCAGGGTTCGGTACACGTAGACCGGTTCTCTTACGGTCCAGGGCTGATGAAGGAGGAGGGTTGTCAGACAGGCGGGGGTCGGTAACGGGGCGGGTTCTCATTCAATCCGGGAATCGGCACACAGCAGACTTCTCCTGGCAAAACAGATCAAACACAGCGCTTTTATCTTTCTCTCTCCAACAAATCCAATCTCCTCTCTCTCACTCTCTCGCTCTCTCTCTCACTCCACCTTGGTTTCGCCTAAGCTACTCCGTCTTCCGGTTGTTTGCCAGTCCATTTTCTAGGGCACCGATTAGCCCGGTGATTCGCCACAGCTGACTTGCCCGGCGTCTTCTCCAGGTGCCGTGTATTTCCTTGTTGAGGTGGTGATGTCATCGGAACTCCTAATATGGGCATGCCATCTTTCCACATCAGCCTAACATACCTTCCATCTATCACCTCTCCGTGGTTCTGTCCCCGCCAGTTGCCACAATATATACACACACACACACACACACGTACAGTATCGGAAACACCAGAAACTGAAAAAACTTTTTCATAAAATAGCTGCTATATGTTTGCTCCCATTTCTCTTACCTATATGTTGGTATATATGACTGGCATAAAAGTGTGTAGAAAAACTTGATAATTAATCATAATTAGCCATTAATTATATTATTATCAGATAATACTAATTTGTCACCTTGGAGTCACGGAAAAAGAAATGCTCCTCAAAGTGGTCGCTGCACAGATGTGATGCTGAGGTGGGACTCCATTTTGCCCTCCGCATGTTGACCAACCACTGCCGCAGCCTGTCTTCATCAGCTAAAGGAAATCTATCAAAGAATAAAATGGCTATAATAGGTTGCGATGCAGCTTACAGAATTATCAAACTACCATCACAGATAAAAGTACTCGGGCACCGAGGAATATGGTTTGCTAATTGCCAGAATTCAAAGCAAATTCTGTCTGAAATCTCATACAATATTCTATAATTCAAGGGTCATGGGAAAATGTCAGACTATAATGTTAACGTTAGCCTATGTGGTGCCCTATTTTTATACAGTCAATGGTGGTGCCAAGTGGCGACACGAAAAACATGATAGCTAAATGACAGCTAACGTTATGTCGGGTTTCCATCTCCATGAACATGTTTCCCACATGCTTTAAAAGTTATAAATAATTCTCAACCTAAAATGAATACCTCTAATGAAAAATACACCATGACTAATGCACGGTAACGTTAGCAATGTCGAAATTCACTCCACATAAAATGCACTTAGCCATTGGAGAGCATAGCCCGAAGTGCAATGTACATGTCCACGACGAGACCGTTCAAGTTAAATTACAAAGCTAAACATAGACACAAAGGCTCACCATGGCGATGTTTTATGGAATCTAAGTTAACGTTACACAACTGAAATGTGACTAACGTTACTTTTGACAGGGTTTACACATAGACCGTATAAAGTTTTACATTGTTACCTAACGTTAATTAGCCAAACCAAACGGTTTTGGGAGATAAGGTTGCTAAGTCCACTAGCATACTAGGTAATATAGAAAAGCGTTAGCTTGTCATTAGTGATGGGCAGTTCGGCACTTTTTTTGAGTCGGCTCGTTCCGTACCATTCGGTTTGAAGAGTCGGATCGGAGTTTTTGTTAGATTCTTTCGAGCTACCCGAGCCGCATCCTTTTCTCCCAGCAGCGCAAGCTGGAATTTGAAGCTGTTTCAGACAGCAGAGTTTGGTAGCAAATGAAGTTGGTAAACCAGCTTTGATATTTTATTCAGACGTACATCACCTGATTGATACTCATTTTCTAATAGCCTATGCTCAATGTTTTTTGTTCACTCCCTCTTTTCAAAATAGTTTGCAATCGCATCCAGTTTACATTTATTTAGGCTACGATTTTCCCATCTCCGTTATTCTAGCAGAGGTGTAAAATAGGCTATCGCTGTCGGTCATTGACTGTAACGTTAGATATTACATGTATAATAGACATTGAATGGTTATACACTGCCCGGCCAAAAAAAAAGTTGCACACTGTAATATTTTGTTGGACCGCCTTTAGCTTTGATTATGGCGCGCATTCGTCGTGGCATTGTTTCGACAACCTTATGCAACGTCACAACATTTATTTCCGTCCAGACTTGCATTCATTTTTGGCCGAGATCTTGTATTGACGACGGGAGAGTCGAACCACTCCGTGAAGTCTTCTCCAGCACATCCCAAAGACTTTCAATGGGGTTAAGGTCAGGACTCTGGTGGCCAATTCATGTGTGAAAATGATTCCTCATGCTCCCTGAACCACTCTTTCACAATTTGAGCCCGATGAATCTTGGCATTTTCGTCCTGGAATATGCCCATTGATGGGATAACCTGGTCATTCAGTACATTCAGGTACTCAGCTGACTTCATTTTATTGCTGCATAACGTTGCTGAGCCTAGACCTGACCAATTGAAGCAACCCCAGATCATAACACTGCCTCCAGAGGCTTGTACAGTGGGCACTATGCATGACTGGTGCAACTGCGACTTTTTTTTTTGGCCAGGCAGTGTATTTGCATAGGCTATAGCTATTTTATTAGTCTATGCAAATATAAATCTTTTTAAAAAATGTTTTATCAGATCCTAGAATCCAGTAGCCTACTGAAAATGTGGTGGATGGATGGCTGTGTAGGAGAGATAGCCAGCCAAATCCGACAAACAAGCCAGATCTTGATGTGCGTGTGTAGGCTACATGAGCCTGTTTCGTTTATTACTTTTAAATAGTAGATTTGGTAAAGATTTATTTGGACACCATAAAATATGTTTATTTGAACCATTAGGCTATTTATTTATTCTATTATACAAAATTGTATTTATCTGTTCACTGTTGTTATTGGTCAAGAGTTCTTAAATAAAAATGCCACTACTTTAAATAAGAAGTAGCCTATTTGCTGAACACAATCGCATATTAATTCTGTTTTCTGCTGCAATTCGGTTGCAAACAGCCACATGTAGCCTAATAATTTCGTAATAAAAAGTAGGCGTCTCGGACTATCATTAGGCTAGATATAACAGAATACCTTTGTCAATGTTTCTGGTTGATCCGACGCCAAGTAGGCTAAACCCGATTATTAATGGTGTAGGCTACAGCATTTGCTCTCTATTAAAAATCGAAAGGACTTTGGTTTGTGTCACGGCTCTGGAACCGTGGGATATTGCCGCAGTTCACGACGCTGAGTCGAGTTGATTTCGTGCTGATGAGAGTTGGGTAGGCTAGTAGGCGACTGTAGGGAGCCTACATCTTTTAACCGTTAGCAGAAGTAGCCTAATAATCACTTTGGAATGAGCTGGGGCGATTATCTAATTCACAAAAATGTGTGCAATATTGTTAGATCAAATTTAAATGTATTTGTAAATGATTATAAAACAGATTCGTGAGACCTATTTTGTTGGACGCATCACTACTGCTGCTCAACCTAGGTTATAACTAGTGACACCGGCTCCCAGCTGTAGTAGAAAGCAGGCAGAGTCAAGAGCCAGAGCTAAGAGCCAGAGCCGTGGGTAAGCACGATTCCCTCGAACTGTCGAGTCGACTCAGATGACTCAGTATAAAGAGTTGTTGAAAAATACCGATTCGTTCGCGAACTGCACATCACTACTTGTCATGCTGCTAGGTCGCGGTAGGTAGCGTTGTCATAAAATTTCTTCTTACCGTGAAAAACGACGACCTGTTTACAATTTCGGACAGATGTTAAGGTAAATCAATCACCACGGCGGCACTTTCGCCACAAGTCAGCAATTAGGCTATAGCTACTGGGAAATGCCCTCTTTGAAAACAAAAAAACGAATGAAAATAAAAAGGCTAGTCTGTTACTGCATACCAGTTTTTGCTAAAGCTGCATCATAGCTATGATAACGCGTGTTGTCAAAACTATAACAGCGCGGAAACCCTTTAAAAAAAACAAAATAAAAACCGTAGCTAGGCTACACGTAGCCTATGGCTATGACAACTTTAGGACTAAACAGGCCACATTTTAGTTAATAAAACTCAAGTAGCGTTCGAGCACCCATTGTCGACCGCTTTCGCGGAAAAAACAGCAAAGCGTACACATATTTGCAATCGTAGGTAAAAATGGGATAGGCTACATATCGGTAACACCCTGTACCTAGTTTTGTAGAAAAAAATGTCCGATGGCTATTTTCTTCAGGACTTCCGCTATAGCTTGTTTGCAGTCACGTGATTCTGATGACGCGCGAAATTCAGATGGGGGGCAGGAAGTGAAGAACACTGATTTGAAATGATGGAAAGTCAATACACAAAAGCGTTGGACGGGCCTACACGCAGGAAGTATCATCAAAAAATATATAAACATATTGGATATGATCCGTACACGCTGAGGAAAAGCGATTTTTCTCACGTCTTGGCCGATTTGCCTGGCGTGGAGGCGATCGACATCACAAATTACCTCGTCCTCCAGACCTCCTACTACACGGCTAGCCAGATGAAGGCGTACAAGAGTCTGGAGGCTTATATTTTGTGTGTGGTTGGGTCAACGACCTTGCTGTGGACTCCCTGGACCCCTGTCAAGGACCTCACATCCTCACGTTGAGAACCACTGGCCGTGATAGCTAGCTAACGTTAGCATTGCTAAAAACAAAGACACCGGAAGATAGCGTTAGCTATCTAGCTGCGAAACACAAACACACAGGGTGATATCACAGATGTAACGTTAGCTATGTTTCCAGCAATATTGCCTCCTGGTCTGTATTTTTGTCAGTTTTAGCCAGCTATGTAAGTAGCTAAATTACTGTAGCCTTACCTTTCACAAAGTGGTCACTGCATACGAGCGTTGTCTGACTCAGCTCCTCCAGACTTAAGACGGAGATTTTTGATCCACGTCTGCCGCCGTTTCTCTGAGTTTTTTAAACTTCTCCCCTTTATGCAGTGGCGGCTCCTGAGCTGAAAATTGTGGTAGCGGAAAACTTCCATTTAAACTGATTATTGGTCTTAATAATTTTTCAATCCGTTTCCTTGATTAACAATAGGCTACTACGGAAGTGTGGTGTTGCTGATTTGCCCACAGCTTACTGTGAACTAGTTGACGTTCATTGCTAGGGATAGCTGCTACATTATGGGAAGGATGTGCTTTGTCTTGTCTGTTCTGTAGTGATCTTGATGATGTCTCTGTATGCACTTACTGTACGTCGCTTTGGATAAAAGCGTCTGCTAAATGAATGTAATGTAATGTACATCAGCGTTTAATTCACCAATTACTCAATGCCATCAAATGTAGCCGGTTCTCCTCAATTAGGCTATTAGGCAAGTAATACAATTATTTGCAGGTTGTGCTAAATAAAAAAAATAATCTAACAAAAGCTGAGCTTTAAGATCGTTTAATTTCCATTAATATTTTCGGAATTAAGAGTGCAGAGAACGAAGAGCACATGTATCCACAATTATAATGTTGATTAAAATGTGCACAATTTTGCGACGCAAGTTAAAATAATTTTATTACTTGCCTAATAGCCTAATTGAGGAGAACCGGCTACATTTGATGGCATTGAGTAATTGGTGAATTAAACGCTGATGTAGCCTATTGTTAATCAAGGAAACGGATTGAAAAATTATTAAGACCAATAATCAGTTTGAAGGGAAGTTTTCCGCTACCCCAAATTTCAGCTCAGGAGCCGCCACTGCCTTTATGTGTAACCACTTTAGCCCTTGTTTTTTCCCCGATTCGATCGGTTGGTACAGCCGTAAACCGCGCAAAACTGGCATTTTAATAGTGCTTTCCTAATCTGCAAATCACTTCCTGCCCCCCATCTGCAGTTCGCGCCACTACAACGCAGTGACATGACGTCACATGCAAACAACCTATTGTCTTTCTTTAACGGCAAATATGCAGGACGCCCGCCCGCCGTAGCATTAGCCGGGTGGGGACCTATTCTCGACCGCCCCTCGCGATTAGTGCCGCGGTCTTTATTTTTCTCTCATTTTATGAAAGTGGAGCCACTATAAGTCATAAAGTAAGCACGCATTCAACTCTATGGTATTTTATCTTCTCAAAAATACGTCAATGGTCCCATGTACTCGTCAATTTATTTTGTGAGACAACATCTTCACCTGTGCTTTGTGGAAACACCGGAAGCTGACTACAGCATACTTGACAAACAATCTTTGACAACACTCAGCACATTGTTTCTTCTCAAACGCCTTAATTAAATTGGTTGACCAGTTGGTAGACACGTTGAAAATACATTGAAACGTAATTCAATCATTGCTTTAATTTAATTTCAGAGAGATTATAATGGAGGTAGCATGATCATTAAAATGGAACTTAAGATCATGTTGTAGAAACGCCTTTCTACAAAAACGGCAGCATTCGTATACTGACTCAGAGCAAATCAAATGTATCGTATTAAAAATGATTACACAATAGCCTGCATATCTTGCATTATTTCAAAATGTTATTTTCTTAACAAAACGTAATCCAGTCATTTACGGTGCATTCGTTTTTGTACCATTAATGTAAAAGTTAAACAATTAGCCTACCGCGATCACCGTGAATGGAGGTTTAGTGACACACACACAAAATGTTCTTCGCGTTTTAATGTTGTTGATTAAATATATCAGTGCTTTTCAGAAGAGATAACAACGTAGCCTTGACTAAGGTTTTATGTCCTGCATTGCCAATTTTACCAGGAGAGGGCACCGTTTACAAAAATATAACAGTAGTACTTACATAGCTATGCCCATTATTTCTCAGAAGAGTAGGTCACAAGTTATTTGCTGGAACATTTGTCGCATGAAAAAATGACTTCAACCAGTCAATAGTGAATAATAATTTTATTAAATACAATTACAAATTTATATACGTGTGTATTTTAATATGAAATAAATATTTAAAAACGAAATTAACAAATTCATGTAAAAAAATAAATAAATAATTTAAAAAGGAAATTACATTTCCTTGCAGAAATAACAAATAAATTGACCATCCTCCTCCTCTTCCTCCTCATCCCACCCAACACATGAGGAGTGGAACCAGCGCTCACATGATTCACATGCGACCCATGACCCCCCCCCCCCCCCCCCCCCCCACATCAGATGAAGTACTATCTATAGGGAAAGGAAATATGAATTATTTTCACTACTTCATTTGTGACACCACATGCTGAATTCAGACAACAGATATTACTGACATGTTTATAATATGCTGCATACTGTTAATCCAAATCATAATTACCTGAGGGTGGTGTCATGGGCCTGGCGAGCGCTGGTTCACCGGAGGAGGATGGCATGAGGTGGGCCTCTGCTATTGACAAAAAAAAAAAGGATGCATTGACTCACTGAGCTTTCTACTTTGGTTGATTGCACACAATAGCACATACGAGGGTAATGAGATAAGCAATGTAACAAACCTGGAGTGGTGAAGAGAGGAGGGGCTGTGGAGGGAGGAGGGGCTGAGAGTGGACAGGCTGTGGAGGGGGGAGGGGCTGAGAGTGGAGAGGCTGTGGAGGGAGGGGCTGTAGTTCTCCATGCTACATAGGAAAATTAGAAAGGTAAGCGAAGAAGTACTTAACTGACAAAGCAAAGACATTTTCCATGATGCATATTGCTTATGCTTCATTTATGACAGATAAAACACTCATTACCTTTTGCTGCTGGCAGGAGGGCATATATGGAGGCAGGCAGTCTGGTGGAGGGACGCCGGACTCGACATTTGAGGGAGCACATGTGGCCAGGGGATGAGGAGGGGGCTGACGGACTGGCGATGACAGGGCCAGAGATGGGAACAAGGTGCTGGTCAGGGGAGGTGGACGTCCTAAGGGGTGCAGCAGGTCCTCTACGGCGGCTGGGGGCTGCAGGGGTACCACGGGAGCGGGGAGGTCTGGCTACGGTCCCAGAAGTGGTTCTAGATTCGGCCGCAGTAAAGGGGCTGGCAGCTGCCACAGCAGCTCGCTGCCTCTGGGCCAGCTGCTCCATTTTAGTCCTTCGCAGCTGGGCCCGCTGCTCTTTAAGGGCAGCTGCCGCCTGCTCCTTTTCTTCCCGTTCCCGGAAGAGCTGCTGAAACTCCTCTCCTGTAATTACCCTCGCAGCCACAGGGAGGCGACACGTTGTTTTCTTTTTATAGTCGCACTCCATCAGGATCTCCGCCAGGTCGGCACTGATGTCGCCAGAGGCGACCAAGGGGTGGATGCGGGGGCGGGGGGGGACAGGGGGTGGAGGTACTGAGCTGGTGGAGGGGGGGGGGGGGTGGCAGGAGATCCTGATGCGACTGCGAGGGAGACGGTGGTGGTGTCCGTTTCTCCAGCAGCATCTTCCGGGCGCCTTGCTGGTAATAGGCGGGTGGTGTCGACGGCCGCAGGGTTATAAGGGAAAATGCCGCACTTCCTGAACCCCGCCACCACATACCTCCGTGCCTTGCACCGCTCGTACGGGCCGCTGAGGACCCTTGCAAAATTTACTTTTGCCACTACAAATGAATGTCGAATTTGGCAGAGATTGCTAGCGGCCTTAGCAAACTCTGCTTTTAGTGGTGCAAAGAACCCCACGTCGAGCGGCTGCAAGACATGGGAGAGATGTGGTGGAAGGCAGAGGAGCACGACACCTTCCCTTATAGCCAGGTCGATGGTATGCCTGTTAATGTGGCTGTTGTGGCCGTCGAACACCAGGAGCAGGGGCCGCTCCTTCACTGCAAACCGGAGGAATTGTCTCTGAAACCACTTCTGGAACAGGGTGGTGTCAATGTAGCCAGACTCGCTCTTGGAAAACAGGGTGTTGTCCGGAGCTCCCCGTGGGTAGTCACCTCCCGGGTACCCCTTTCCATAGATAATCATAGGTGGTATGTCCTCCCCAGCCGCGTTCAGGCACGCCAGCACCGTGATCTGGTCCCTGGTGCCGGGTGCCTGAAGGTAGGGATGCTTGCACCCCTTGCTGACCAGCACCTTGCAGCGAGGTTTTCCCATCTGAAACCCCGACTCATCACAGTTATAGATTTGTCGGGGTTTCTCCATCAGCCCATTCTCCTCCAGCACCGTCTTCAATATCCTGAAGTACGGTGCCATATGCCGCTCCCTGGCACACATGGCTCTACCTCTGTCTATGATCTCCGGCGTCCTCATTGTTAGGTCCAAGTGGTGACGCTGGCGGAAGTTCCTCCACCAGGTACGAGAGAGGGGCTGAGCATTTGGATCCCTCTCCCTCCTGATGATGACATGACATACACTTAATTCCCAGGGGGACACAGTGTAATCAACGGCAATACAAACAATTATTTACACAGAAACAATCACAGTGTTATAGAAAAACATTTAACACAATTTTCTGTACCTGATGGAGGTACCAAAGGCGGAACATTGGGATTTTGTGAGAGGGTGCCCATGGCTTGCCATGTATTGGCAGTAGCGGACCAGGGACAGCTCATCTGACTTGGACAGTAGCTGCCCTGGCCCACTAACTGCACCATGGGTCACCCTCCCATTCACCCGGTCCGCCAGCGTCGACCGTGGGACCTATTGTTGGGAAGATACATTATCTTTGTCTTAAAAATGTATCAAACACACCAAAACACAAAAATAATAAAGAATCAAGAAACAAGTAGTTTTTTTACCTTGTAGAGCCTGACTGCCTGCCTCACAGACATCCCCTCCTTACATGCCTCCACTGCCCTCAACATGGCTTCCTCCCTCCACAGACATTTATTTGAGTTCATCTGCAAAAATGCTCAACAATAAATTTCTGCACTCAATCTCCATTGTTCCTATAATCTATTATTATGTGATCAATGTGCTTTATGACAATGGCTAAATTATACGTATAAACTTCATGCATTTAAATTTTCCAAAAAAGGCAAAATCTGGATTCCTACATTAACGTTATTGATAACATAGAACAAAAATATTACCTCAACGTGTTAATGATAATTGAAAAATAAGATCAGGAACGAAGTAACGTTACTTTTCAAATTCAATTAACGTTAACCATTCGTTTCATAAGCGAGTCAGAAAATGAGTGGCAGTGTCCTCAATTCTAGACATCTTGCTGTGAGCAGCCTTTTGTATCGTCCGCTCGGACACTCATTTTCTGAGGTGCATTTACTTGTGTATTTAAGGTTAATATGCAAAAGACTGGTCCTTAGAGGCATTTCTGGCGATCCGTACATATCACAGCTGTGACCTAAATTGCCGGAAGCAAAACAGCCGTTAGTAAAGCTAGCTTGGATATCGATAAACGATAACAGGACAATTTCACTTAATCGTCGCAATTAAGGAATTCGAACCGTCATCGAAAGATAAAAGTTAGTATTGTAAAAGAGGCCGTATTAATTTAACTAAATATATATGTATGAAGTTGTAAATGGTAATTTAGACAGGTTATTGTGTGTATTTTTACTGGACTTACCTTTAATTGCTTTATATGTTCAGTCCTCGTAAATAAATATGAAATAAATACGTTGGCGCCTGAGGCGGTCAGAGATGGGTCCCCCCCCCCCCCCCCCCCCCCCCCGGTCGAGAATAGGTGCTCGAACGCTAAGCTAACTTAGATATCCAGTGAGCACAAGTGGCATACAGAACAAGTTAAAAAAAATTTACCAGCATTTTTTTTTGTAAGTATA
Organism: Synaphobranchus kaupii; assembly: GCA_029718625.1. Classification (NCBI taxonomy): domain Eukaryota; kingdom Metazoa; phylum Chordata; class Actinopteri; order Anguilliformes; family Synaphobranchidae; genus Synaphobranchus; species Synaphobranchus kaupii. The sequence continues at coordinate 14,634,306 of CM056397.1, read as the reverse complement.
AACCGAACTATTTTTTTAAATATGATTTATTTATTGATTTATTCATTGAAGTATGAGCCGAAGTACACCTTCCTGGCGTGTCTCCCGTGGCGCAGCGTGTAGCGCGGGTTAGCTAGCTAGTATTCCCGTGCTCTTTGCGACATTGTTGGTTCGAATCCGACCTGTTTTCGCATTACTCGCTCCCATTCCTCTTGTCTCTACAGTGTGCTGTCCAATAAAGCTGAAAGGCTATTGCACACATTTTAAGAAAGAATAGTCAATTTTAGTACTCATAAACCTTTGTAGCCACAGTGTCCTCTATGTCAGGTACCTTTAATGGAGAGAAAATGCTGTTAGCTATAAGTTAGAGTGAAGGAAATTTAGAAGGAAATGTAGAGACCTACTCACTCCAAAAGTCTCTGGGACCAATTTGGTGAGAGTTTTGAAACATATTGGCATTGTAATGAAATACTATTTCAATTGTAAAGCATAGCTTATGATTGCGATGTGTGACCCAAATCACACTGCTTAATACAATACCAAAATAGAATACTTAACACAATGACTATAGTAGGCTACCATTTAGTGGTGTAAATGGGTCAAGGTCAGTTTAGTGTCAAGTCCACATTACCTTGTCACTTACCTTTCAACCAATACATTGGTCTGCAGATGGTACGGTGCGCAGAAGCTCCTCTCGATGTCCAGCTTTTGTCAGAGAGCCATATTCAGCTGAATTTCATGGAGTCAGTACAAAGTCAGTACAAAAGTAAACTGAGCGAAGGGAGCCTCAGCCATGTTTTTGGGTAATGAGATGGACTGCACAGGGAAAGATATTGAGAAATGATTGAAAATGCATTGTAATAGGACAATAGGACAGCACGTTATTCCTAAACTCCCCTCCTCGGTCGGTGATAATTCGTTTTGGTGCCCCAAACTTGAATTCTACAATGAACTGTGCAAAGAATTCTACAATGCACTGTGCTACATCCTCAGCTTTCTTAGACTTCAGCGGATATGCCTCAGCCCACTTGGTCTTGTAGTCAATCATGACATCCCTGTGCAGTCCGTCTCATTACCCAAAAACATGGCTGAGGCTCCCTTCACTCAGTTTTCTTTTGTACTAACTGACTGTTGTCCATGAAATTCAGCTGAATATGGCTCTCTGACAAAAGCTGGACATCGAGAGGAGCTTCTGCGCACCGTACCATCTGCAGACCAATGGATTGGGACAGTGACAAGGTAATGTGGACTTGACACTAAACTGACCTTGACCCATTTACACCAGTAAATGGTACTATAGTCATTGTGTTAAGTATTCTATTTTGGTATTGTATTAAGCAGTGTGATTTGGGTCACACATCGCAATCATAAGCTATGCTTTACAATTGAAATAGGATTTCATAACAATGCCAATATGTTTCAAAACTCTCACCAAATTGGTGGATGAGAAGCCTTGGAACTGGGATCTGCACCTCAGTGCAGCTATGTTTGGCTTGCGCACCAAAGTATAGATCACCACCAAGCACTCCCCATTCTACCTCATGTTCGGCAGAGAAGCCAGATATCCATCTGAGGTCCCAGAGACTTTTGGAGTGAGTAGGTCTCTACATTTCCTTCTAAATTTCCTTCACTCTAATTTATACCTAACAGCATTTTCTCTCCATTCAAGGTACCTGACATAGAGGACATTGTGGCTACAAAGGTTTATAAGTACTAAAATGGACTATACTTTCTTAAAATATGTGCAATAGCCTTTCAGCTTTATTGGACAGCACAGTGTAGAGACAAGAGGAATGGGAGCGAGTAATGTGAAAACAGGTCGGATTCGAACCAACAATGTCGCAAAGAGCACTAGCTAACCCGCGCTACACGCTGCGCCACGGGGAGACAAGCCAGGAAGGTGTACTTCGGCTCATACTACAATAAATAAATTATATTCAAAAAATAGTTCGGTTTATACTTACAAAAGAAATGCTGCTAAAAACAATTGAACTAGTTCTGTATGCCACTTGTGCTCACTGGATATCTAAGTCGGCTTACTTGAGTTTTATTAACTAAAATGTGGCCTGTTTAGTCCTAAAGTTGTCATAGCCATAGGCTATGTGTAGCCTAGCTACGGTTTTTATTTTGTTTTTTTAAAGGGTTTCCGCGCTGTTATAGTTTTGACAACTCCGCGTTATCATAGCTATGATGCAGCTTTAGCAAAAACTGGTATGCAGTAACAGACTAGCCTTTTTATTTTCATTCGTTTTTTGTTTTCAAAGAGGGCATTTCCCGGTATAATTGCTGACTTGTGGCGAAAGTGCCGCCGTGGTGATAGATTTACCTTAACATCTGTCCGAAATTGTAAACAGGTAGTCGTTTTTCATGGTAAGAAGAAATTTTATGACAGCGTAGGTTACTTCTGCAGGCTGTTAATATGGCTACTTACTTGGTAAAAAAGAAAGTAATAAAAAATGTATTACTGAAAAAATTGGAGAGAATGCTTTTGAGAGGGTCGATTAGTACAGTTGTATGCAGAACACGACATAACGAATTCAACACGAGTGACAATATGAATTGCGATTGCGATGTGTCTATTAGCCAAATTCACACATTAAAAGGAGGAGAATGGGTGGGAATGCCAAGGTCATTGCTAGCCACTTGATGTACCGCCCACGTCCCGCCCATTCCGTCTATGGTTCCCGCCCCTCCGAGTGAGTGGAATGACCGGCAGTAACCCCAGACTCAATCTGTCCCCTGATTGGTCCTGAACAAATGTTAATTTGTTTTAAAAAATCAGCACATGCACAGGCATTAGATGAAGGAAAGGCACCTATTGCAATTAAATTTTTTTGTGTAAAAAATTTATTGACTGAGTATTTTGACCACATTGCTGCCATTGACTTACATGGGGAAAGACCTATACTGCAGCCAACCGCAGTGGCACTAGTGAGCAACGGCACCAGGAAGTGAGCTTCAAAACGAAAGCCCAGTCTTGGCCCCTTGGTTCCATACTGTTCCAGTGTAATTTACAGCTAAATCTAGTCCCACCCCCAATTCCCATAGAGATCCATTAAAATGCAGAGACATTATAGTAAATGACATTATAGAGTACCAGAAAATAAGATATCAAGAGTCTTTTGATGTTGTTGGGTCACAGACATCAGGAAGTCATGGCATGCAAAGGATATGCGACCAAATATTAAAAATTTAAAGGCACAGTCAACTTCTCACCCACTGGAATTGTGATATAGTGAATTAAAAGTGAAATAATCTGTCTGTAAACAATTGTTGGAAAAATTATTTGTGTCATGCACAAAGTAGATGTCCTAACTGACTTGCCAACACTATAGTTTGCTAACATAATATCTGTGGAGTGATTAAAAATTAGTTTTAATGACTTCAACCTAAGTGTATGTAAACGTCCGACTTCAACTGTATTTACTAGTGTCATGGAAACGTACTACGTCATGATTGGACATCTTCTGTTCTTCCTTACTGCTTTATGTTGTTACTTAGGCCTGGTACATACTCTATACAAGGAACGCGCGCAACGACGCAAAGAGCAACGCAGGGGGCGTTTCTTGCATAGCAAAATGTGCAGTCCAAATTTTGTAACGCGATGCAAACGTGTGGTGCAATTCCACACATTTCCGTTAGAGGTGCTAATTACTGTTCAATCACTGCAGAATGAACAACTACACACAAAGAAGTAAGAATTTCCGGTGTATGGTTACTCACTCCAACCAGATTAGCCTAGGCTGCCAACTAGCGGACAGGGCGAAAAGAAGCCGGTAAACGCGTATGGTATGTAAGCAAAGAGCTTGCATACGTCCCGAACCTGCGTGGGTGTTTATGTTCCTTGCGTAGAGTATGTACCAGGCCTTATTGGTTTTGTCGCGCGGTCATATCAACCGTTAACAGAAACGGATTATAATTTTGACCACAGCTGACAACTGTGATTGATCTGTCGAAATCTTTCTTTCCGTGTCCAGGGGCATCAGCAATGAAGTCACTCAATATGATTCTACTTACTGCAAGATAGCTTAAAGGTTGTATCAGCGATTTTGGGTGACGTCACTTCTGAAGCGAAATCCCAAACAAACAGAGCCAGCTCCAGCTCAGAGCCAATTATGTTATGTTTTAAAAAATAGTGTTCAAGCATCCAGAATTATAACCACGTTAATAACGTTTGTAAGAAACCAAACCGTTTGTAAATCCGTCAAGATTTCAGCGAGATAAGAGTATTAGCGTATTAGTATCACCCACCCCTTGTCGGTGATTGGTTGGAATACTATTTATTTTGGTTTTGAGTGGTTGGTAGTACCATTTGTTTTTGTGTACGATCTCGGAGCATAGGCTGCCTACAGAGACGCGGTTTTTTGACGGCCTGCTTATGGGGCGGGCAGCTAGCGGATCGTGAGGAAAAATCAGATGAATGTGATCATTTATGTTTCGACCCAAAATCGCTGATACAACCTTTAATATTGAAGGCGATTAGCCTGCTAGGTGACGTTATTATTAGCTAGCATGCTAACTGATTCCTCTTTGATGTCTATATGGATTCACTGCAAGTAAGATAACTTGGTTATTATTTGTTTCGCTTGTAATGCTAAGCAAATTTATCCTTGATCTGTCAAATAATTCTCTCTTGCCGTGTCCAGGCCAGGCACGGCCGGATCTACCATATGGGCAATTGGGCAGGTGCCCAGGGGCACCATGCCCTAGGGGGGCACCAAGCCAACGTTTTTTTCCCCCTTCCCCAACACAAAGCACTGGCTAGCTGAATCACCAATCAGAGTGCTCCTGTGCATAGCAATTGTTGTTAACCACCACGGACTCCATAAAGCTTCCGTATAGAAATCAATAGGCTACTTTCTAATTTGAGGATTGTAGTCTCACTAAAATGAAGAGTTGTAGCTCTGTAGGCTATATCAAAATTAAATAAAAATGGTTAAACGGTGCGCACGGGGAGCAAAGATTAGCAAATAAATTGTCCATGTCACATAGGTTAGGGAAAGAATAAATATAAAAATAATGTTCAATTAAATTGTTTTGCAACGTTAGCTAGTTACTTAACCAGCTGTGCACGATAGGTTATAAACAGTTCTGCTATGTTATGGCAGTGCTGCTCACTTCCAATATTTTCCTTATTAGCCTATAGGCTACGTTATATAGCCATTGTAGCTAGTTAACGTTAATAAAGACGTTTTTTCCAGTTACATATACATTTTAACTTCGTAGCCTATGGATTGTGTCTAGATTCCTATCTGCGAAAACCGCTTCAAATACATGATTTTTGACTGAATGGATGAAAACAAAGGAGCAGAAGAATGGAAACAGTGCAACGTTAGAGAAAAGTAACGTTAAACTCTGACTGTACGGAGGTTCTTAGCAAAGAATTAGACTAAATATGACACTACAACTTATTTTATTTGATTCACTGTTACCTGGAAGCATTTATGAGTTATGTGCATAGTGTCACACACAGTAAGCATTGGTCAAATATGCTTAGTTTAGCTTCCTTTAGGCTACTTAGGAAAATAAAGCTGTTTTTTCCCCAACATGACCATGTACTGGAGCTTGACGAAATTAGCTAAAGTAAGGCCATGTAAAAAAAAAAAAAAGTTGTTGATCGTCCCCGCCTGACATCCGAAAAAGGCCCCGACGACTTTTTATTTTTTCGTGACAATGGCCAGAAGTTGCAGAAAATACGGGGAAATCCTATTTCTAAGCCATTTGAATAGAAAATCGTACTCACACCGCACTAGGAGATCCTATCCGATCCACTAGGCCTAGCCCTCTATCGACCACCACGCAAAATTGTTAGAGCGCATGTGCAGCATGAATTTCAAAACAAAGCTTATCCATGACAGGGCATGCTTATAATTATATTGACCTAGGCTATTAAATGTTTTATGATTGCTTGAACTTTGGTCTATACAGTATTTTATTGTTGTAAAAAAGGTTTTGTAGCCAGATCTGGTCTATGGTGTAGTACAAGCATAAAACCAATAACATACAATCAATCAAGGAACATTTATTGACCAAAAATACATGAAACATTACAATCAGTATGAGCAAAACTGATGTTGACAGGCTACAATTAAACAGAAGCAATTTGGTCGAGAGACGCAATGTTCTATATATTCTGTCCTCTTTATTTCTCTCTACGGTCCGCTGTACCTGGTGCTTAAATACAATTAAAATAAAAACCGCCCTCCCTACGACTTAAAAAAAAAAAAAAAGGACGATCAACAACTTATTTTTTTACATGGCTTAACTAAGGATAGCTGGACTTGGGTGGGGCTCGACAAAGAGGCAATATTTTATTACCAATCAGCTTTGTTCACTCCCCACATGAGTCAATATGTTGTAGTGCCCTGCACTGTTCAGATTTAGGCTATATATTATCCTGCTTGATAGTTACAATGTGATTTCTATATTTTTGACAGTAGCTAACAGATGGATTCACCAGTTATTGTTATAATTTATTGGATTGAGTATTGGATACAATATTAATTGTATTGTAATTATTTTTCTATTGATGTCTCTTTCTTGTTAGGCACTGTGTTCAGATTTTTGTATTTCTTTTTTATCTGATAGTATGCTCACATTTAGTTCATCCTCGCCTCTAAGTGTATGGTATACTTTAGTACATTGTGTTAGATGCCCAGGGGCACTATGGAGTCTTAATCCGGCTGATTTAGCTGATTACTGATATATTTGGACATATGCATGTGCTAGAGTTTGAGCCTGTTGCAAATTGCGACGTTTCATCGCAATGTTTAGCATCATATAGGAATAGTAGTGTATTTTACTAGTGCCACGGTGGTGAAACGTAGGCTATTGCAGTTGTAATTTACTATTGGCTGTTGTACAGTATATGTAACGTGGCAGTACGTGATGTCACACCAACTTCCACCTTACACTAAAAATACTTCTTTTTTTTTCAAATCCAGCAAGTTGTAGAGACTGAGGAGTATTTCTGTTAGTGATAGGCTATTGATGGAGAGAGGATAGCATAGGTGTCAACCCCTAGTTTGCCCGTATGAAATACGGTTTTTCCAACTTTTCGAAAGCAAACGGGCGTATAAGGTTATGATACGGGAAATCTAGTCTAATACGTCTAATTGACCGAAATTAGATAATGTTCCTAAACTTTTAATGTGGCTATATGTGTTGTGGACTGAACACTGGAGTGGACCCAAAAGCAGGACTCAGACGCAAACTCAGGCAAAAAGGACTCAGGAGTTATTTATTAAAGGTAGTAGGGCAAAGAGAGGACGGGGAAAACTAAGGTGTCGAACTGGAAACAGGGTTGGCGAGCTAAGCAGGGCTGGAACAGAGACGGGGCAGGAGCGAACAGGAAGGCGAGGCAGGCTAGACGGGCTGGAGTGGGGAGCAAAAAAGGAACAAACAAGTTAAATAATCACAAACAAAGAGAGAATGGCCGGGGAAATGTCTAGGCAGAGCTGAGAACATTAACAAACTGGCAGTGAGTGAATGAAACTGGGGAGTATAAATAGAGTGAGGAACAGGTGAGAGTGCTGATGAGATAATTAGAGTGAGTGCGGAATGTGAGCAGAGGGGGAGAGTGATAGGCTAAATGATAACGAGGAACTAAATGGGGAAGCCACGCCCAGCCAGCACAAACACTGACGAGACAGACAGGGTGAACTAAAAAACATGACATGACACGAGAGGAATGGGAAACCAGGAGAAACAAAAGGAAGGTGGACTGGAGGGAAACAGTGGATGTTACAGTATGACCTCAATTTAGCGAAATTACTACACGTATCATTGTAAATTAATTCATGGCTAACTCAGCAGTCTTTAATAACGTTAACTGTTACTAGAAAATTATCCAAATTAAGATGAGAGCTAAGTTTATAACTATAGCTATGTAACCTAGCCTACATTAATGTTAACATAGCCTATTTGTATCTAAGGCTATCAAAGCTGTTATGTAGTAAGATAGAAGAAAAAAGTAAGAAAAAAGTGTAGGGACAACAGGAACTACAATTCCATACAGTCCACAGGAGGCTCCACGTTGGAAGTGACGTAGGACGTTGTACCAGTTGTGATTTCCGCACTGAAACGTGATACTGCACAGGGGAATGCGACTGGCAATAAAGTTTATAATAGGGGCAACACAGCCAGTTCTTGGAAGTTTTCTTCTGGTCCAGTTGTCCGCTCAACTCGACAGGGCCTTCACTGTCTTGTCTCAAGGCCCCGTGTGGCCTGCACACCCGGGGACGAGCCCTCGCTCCACAAGGAATCACGGTCGTCCATGACACCGATCCAACTGAGCGAGGCGGGCTCATGAGACGCAAGGAGGCATCGCGAGCACCCGATGGTCAAGAAGAACCACCAGGCGGACCACATGCAGCCCCTGATCCTGAAGCAGAGCACCGCCGATGAGTCCCCAAAGAGGCAAGCGGTCTGCAGTGGGTTGACGCTGCATAGTTCTGGAGAGATAATGTGACCGGTTCCATTATCCTGTACCCCTGACGACTAAAGAAACCTGTTCCAGGGACCCAAGATGAGGCGGCCAGTTCCCCTATCTATCACAACACTACGAACCACAGGATTGGGCGACCGGATTTCCCCTTTTCATTGTGAGTGCAATCCAACGGAGGAACCTATTTAACGGACTTTAATTCAAGTAAGGCTGTAACATGGGCAGTAGCGTATTAGTTAGCAACCGCAACATGTTTGTGACTGGATGTATGTAACTGCTATTGAAAGGTTAATGTGTGTTCTGTAAAAGTTTTGTGTTACCATTTTACTTTGGATGGCTATAAGCCATCCACCGCGCTGCGTTAGGTTTAATGCATCACGCACAGAACGTATCTTGCATGTGATCTGTCTTTAAAAACTAACCAGTCGTAATATTAACACTGCACGCTGATCTCAACGCACACGCATTGATAAGCTTACGGCTATCCCCTATGTGTATGGTATAGTTCATGCGCCACCATTAGCTAGCTCCAGCGAAAGCTAGTTTCAAACCTCCCTCCATTTTAGTTTCTTTGTTCTCTCTGAACATGTGGCTGAGGCAACCCCCCACAAGCAGGAGACACACACACACACACACACACACATAGTTTGTTGTACATTATAGTAGTGAATCGTGCTTTGCTCTGTTTGGTACTTTGTGTTCAATAAACTATTACATTTATCCAAGATTGCCTGTATTAATGTTGCTCTTGTGGTGAACTGAATCAGCCAATGCTAATCGCAGGGATTCCCCAAAATGCCTTCACCTTCTAGCTGGATCATTTATATTAATTCGGTATCAACTGAGTACATGATATTGTGATTTTGCTAAGACAATTATTAATGTGTAATTTTATTGGTAATTAATTTAATTATTAATTCAAGTTACCCATTTTTAGTTAGTATATTCTCTTTTGAGAATAATACATTTTATGAGACTGATTTATTATACAAAAACCATGCCACCAGTTGTATAAGGATGGTAGTGGCGTATCGCAGTACATAAGTGACGCCCCATGTATAAATATAGAGGTATGTCCCCTACATTTTTTGTACGCCGTGTACAGATTTAAATTAATATTCCCTACAAAAGTGCCACAGGCTCATACAACATGACATAATTTAGGAAATTGTGGTATCCGTCTATGTATCTCCTGCACTGGGTTGTAACTGTGTGGGGTCAGTCCAGGCTCAGCAGCCGGAGCGAGCGGCTTGAACAAAACAAATTATGGCTGTTAATGAGCATGCACGTGAAAAAAAAGAAAAACAGGGCGTGGCTTGCTAACTTGAGCCCAACCCTTTCATGAGTATCTTTCCCACCCCCGATTTTGGCATTTTTTGAACCGCAAATGGAGGCGTGGTCGCTCTGAAACAGCCCGTTTAGTTACCCTTTAAATGACTGCAATGAAGTCACTGACTATGATTCTACTTACTGCAAGATAAGCGGCGATTAGCTTGCCAGGTAGCCTATGCTAACATTATTATTAGCTAGCTTGCTAACTGATATCCAGTTTCTGATCAATCACAGAGTTATTTGCCAAGTCATTACCAAGTTTTTCTAGAGAAATGGAGGAGAGAACTGTGGAGAAAAAAATACTCACTGCGTCTGCTATTAAATGCCAGTTTTGAGCATCTCATGCATGGTGTTGGGCAGATTATGTTTCAGAAATTTGTATCGAGTGTCAGTAATCACATTAAAATGTATTTGATTTCGGGGGATTTACGTTTCCTTCACGCTGTAAATCTTGCCGTGATGCAGCACAATGTGTGATTATTACCAGCGGAAACCCTGTGAACTGTCAACACAGGTGGAGGTAGTGGGTAGCCTATTCTTCATCCGTTTTCTGCCAGTAAGGTAAGTAAACAGAATAGCAAATTTGAAGTGTTTAATGAGCAGTAGGCCTACGCCTACTGCTCATTAAACACTTCAAATTTGCTATTCTGTTTATCTAGGCTAATGGATCCGTTAACATTACACAATTTAAAATGGTCGAACTCGCAATGATGTTAAAATGGTGTGCAAACATTCTATTTACAGGGATTATTGTTATGGCTGGAACACAATTTGACTAATAGGAACAGAGGACCGGATCTATCCGTTTAATACAGGGTTGCCAGACTAGGGGATTAAAAAAATTAATGTGGGGATTTTTCAAGAAAAAATGTATGGGAGTCAATGATAGATGGGGGATTTTAAAATGAGGTATGGGGGAAAATTGAGAGAAAATTGTATGGGACTGAATTGAAGATTTTTGGAATTTTTTGGGGGGGAAATTAATTCAGGCATCTGGCAACACTGGTTTAATAACATGAGTTCACACATACTGCTGTTTGCTAAAGATATTGACCTCATGCAACCTCTTTTGTGTAATACATTTCATTGATTGTGTTCTCTTTTGTATGTAGCCTAGGTTATAAGAGGTTTTGGGTAATTAAAAAATATATATAGGCAAGTAATAATACCTACTGTAGTAAAACTAATTACTTTAACCACTTTTAGCAGGGTCCAAAACCTGCATTTGGTTGATGGCCCCACCAGGCTTCTTGCCCCTGTAAAATCAACGATTCTTGCAGGACATATGGCCTTGCCCCTAAAATGTTGAAATTTAAGACCTGCTTATGATGTTAGTTGATAAAGTCAACCTGGATCTGGGCATTATTCCAAAACAGGAAAAAAAGAAAGAAAAAAAGGGGCAAACAGAATGCTGGTAGCCTACATAGGCCATACCAAAAAAAAAAAAAAAGTGTAAAAAGGTGGTTTTTAACAGGAGATACCTTTTTCCATATCACGTTTGGAGTAATTTCGACCCTCAAATGACAGAACTGAGCTCCTGAAAGGGCAACATGACTGGTTACGAGAGAAAAAACGGAAGAAAAACAATACTTAGCCATAGCCTACTACTAGATCTTTCTCTGGGATGAGAGGCGATCTACTGATGAATCAGCCTGTCTAGGGCGATTTCATTTACATCACACCATACCATTTAAAACCGTGTTTTTGTTAGCTAATTCACATATTAAAATAGAATGTTGACCGCATATTATTTTTAAAAACGATGTGATTCAGCATCATACACCAAAATATGAGAAAAACTTTTAAATGGTATGAATCTTAAACAGCACATTTCGTGTGTTCAAGTAGGCTACTCATCGGTAGAAGTCAAGCCCGCAAAACGCGATCCACTGAGGAAGATTTCTTTCCTGAAGTGCACAGTAGCCGAGAAGCCTCCACCACTTCAAGGCCAAACAATATAGCAGTCCTCCATGCCACAGTGTGGCGTGGATAATGCACCACTCGGTTGGAACAGTTAACGGGAGTAGAGTTTGGGATACCCTCCCACTGTCGATAGTACCACAAATAAGACAGAACGCTCTAACCAAGCACCTTACTAGCAACGTAGATAGCCAGACAGCTTGAAGAAGTGCATTCTAAGTATTTTTCTATAGCTAATTTTGAATGTAGAGATGTCTCGAAAATTTAAGAGGTTAGACTGGTAATCAACGTTAGATAATATTTAGCCAACATCTAGCATACCAGCGGCCATACTGATGTATTAGTTTTGGATGTGTCTAGTAGAGACCTAGCCTGCTTTTTAGGACGCTTTTATAAACTGTTTTAACTAAAAGGAGTGTCACCTGCTAACTCGCTAACGTTACCAATCTTTCGAACGGATATATGCGGTACATTACTTGTGGCAATAATTAACTAGCTAACTAGCAAGTTACGGTCGATGGTTGTGTCATTTTAGCTGGCTATCATTACATTAGCTAGCTTGGTAGTTCTAGTCTGCTGTTTGTACCTGGTCTTGCACAGTCACCTGTTGTTTTAAAAAGCAGTCCGAAAACAGTTTGGTTAGTAGCGACATAGACAGCTGTCATTTTTCTAAACGCTGTCACTGTATTTCTTTTAAATATCCAAGTATGGGAATGTGCTTACCCTGCCTGGGTGGAGCTGCTGATGACGTAATAGTGACGCCGGATCCTGTAAGTTTTTAAAGCAGTAGCTAAACTATACCCACTGCATATTGCCGCTTTATGTCGGCTATGGAATATTGTGTAGCTACACCTTTATTGTTTCTGATTTGCCATTTTGAAAGCCATTTCCTGTATGTATCTGTATCTGCAGGTACGATTGATGTAATACGAATAGGGAACCATTAGGTAGCCTACCAGTCCTTGCCCAATGTACATAACCTGTCAGATTTTGCTCGAACAAGTAAATGACTAGAGCAATCTAACCACCTGCATGAATTATTATTATTATTAGTGGAATGATAATTGGCTGCACTTCACAATTTAAAAATGTATTTGCTGTATTTATGTAACTACTAGATTTGTTGGTCATTGTATTTATTTATTTTTTAAAAGGAAAGCAGTCTATGCACATATAATTTGATTATATTAGGAAGATATTGACTAATCGTTAAATATTCAACATGTTTAAATCTAGTCTGTTTCAACTGAAACAAATAGTTCATGTTGCACAAGTTTTATTTTTATTGAACACTTATGGATTATTATATATAAATTAATCGCTGGTACTGTGTGATACTCAATAAGGGCCCAAAACATGCAAGGAAAGACTAGCTACATTTCTGTGGCATAATGAAAAGTAGAGAAAAAGTGACATCACTAGGCTGAGAATGCTGCAGCAATAAATTCACTGTACCTGTGGTCTAGCTGTTCTTCCCAAGTATCTTCTTGTGAATAAATAAATACTGCCTGCTGGAGTTGCTGAGTGCACTCTCTCCATGATGCTATATTTCCTGTTTTGTTTTCCAGGACGCAAAAAGAAGGCAATTAGCAGAGGCAGCTGAGAAGAGACAAAAGGAGGTAACCTTATACAGTCGTGTATGTGCCCACCGTGGTGTCATATGTCAACTCAAGACCATTCATACCTGTACATTCCTTCATCCACAGTAACTTGAAGAATTGAAAATGTGTTCTTGATATTGTATCTGGATAATGCAATAGTTCTTGTGAATTAAATCTATATGCTTATGTGTATGATGTACAGTAGTACTGCATGTGAATGTCATATTTTGGTGAGCAGAGTTGTCTGGCTTTGGCGCAGTCCAAGCAGAGCGGAAGGATAGAGAAAATACATTTTTGCTGGTAATTTCAACTTTGTTCAGTTCATGTTACTCGGGTTGTGTGTGCTGAAAGAACAAATGCCTAGGATATTTACATTTACATTATAGGCATTTAGCAGACGCTCTTATCCAGAGCGACTTACACAACTTTTTAGCATTTTTTTTAAATTTTTTTTTTTACATATTATCCATTTATACAGCTGGATATGTACTGAAGCAATTCAGGTTAAGTACCTTGCTCAAGGGTACAACGGCAGTGTCCTACCTGGGAATCGAACCTGCAACCTTTCGGTTACAAGGCCAGTTCCTTAACCATTATACTACACTGCCGCCCCATATGGCTGTTGTCTGCTTGTGAAGAGAAACGGAAATTAAAAACTGCACAAACTGGTACAAGTTTGTACTGTACTAATACAAGGCTGTATATCCATTGAGGTTGTATAAAGCCACAGGTGTCTAATAAGCAGAAGCGTTGTTGTTGTGCAGTAAGATTTGCAAATCTCATTGACTGAAACCCCGCTACCCCCACCCCCACACACGGATGATGCTAAAAACAATAATGTACTGTGGCGTTGCTTGCACAGGCTTATCACATACTGAAACTTTAACAAAACCCCCTGTTTTTACTGTTTTGTTTTTTTCTTGGAGGGTGGGGCTCCCATTTTCTTCCCTGTTTTAGTCATGGCCGATTCCCAATCCTAGTAAGACTCCTCATCTACTCCAATCCCTGAGGGCAATGACTAGCAGTCCTCTCATGCTAATGAAGCCAGGCATCGCTTTTTCTTCACCTGGTTTGTTGTGACCATAACTAGGCAACGTAACAAGCTTGGAGGAGAATGCTATTTTGACTGTCTCACAAAGATTGCCAGTAGAGATCACTAGAGGTGTGATGAGTGAGAGAGAAAAACCCTGATGGACTATCCCTCCTGTGGGCACATGGAGCTGTAAGCCAAAATTATGAAAAATGGAACAAATAAAGGCTAGAAATATTTCACTTTGTGTGTAATGAATCTATAATCTATGAAAGTTTCACTTTTTGAATGGAATTATGGAAAAAAAACAACTTTTCCATGATATTCTAGTTTTTTGGAAAGGATCTGTATAAATTACATACCTGTTCACTGCCTGCATACAGGCATCCCAATACTGCATAACATCACCTGCGGTGGTGTCGGCTGACTTTCACTGTTTCACTTGTTTAAGTACATGTGAAAGAGCGGACAGTAAATATTACAAATGTGTCTGCCTTTGCAAAAGAAATATTTTAATGTGAAAAGAAGATCCTTATAAGTGACAAGCATAGCATTTGCACATTGTGTTTGTCGAAAATTAATTTACCATTTAGTAGGCCTACCTAGCGGGGGATCGAACCCGGATGTGTCGAAAATTTATTTACCCTGTATTACCTGGTGGGGGATTGAACCCGGATCTCTCGCATACAAAGTCTCAATGCCTCAAAGTGTCACCACGAGGCCAACGTTGCTTTCATGGCAATGGACTGAAATACTAAGTGATACTCTGACGATTCAAGAAGCATTGACATTGACGGATGAGATGTCGTAACCAATGGGGAGATTTATTGTTTGAGTGTATGGATCATTTTTGATGACAAATTCAGCAGGAAAAAGAAGAATTGGAAGAAGAACAAGAACAAGAAGAAAAAACGTTAAAATAACCAGTTTGCTGCTTTATTGTGTGGATGTGTGAACATACAGAAGTTCATGTTTTTAAAGGCTGAGAGCCTGTGATCATTGTGGTTATTTCTGTAGGAAACCCTGAACCCTCTGGGTGCTGTATAGGTATGGGGCATGTCCCGCCAATCCGGATGGCATACCTGTTTCTGTGATGCTCACACCTGTAGGCATAGCACAAAAGTGGGCCCTTCCCAAACTCTTTTGTCCAGGCCTTCTGAGGGCCCCTCCCCAGGCCCTGGGCAGTCAGTTCCACTATTACCCCCACTATTACCCCCACTATGACACCCCTGCCTGTAGTTATAAAGCCTTAAATACAACACCCCCTACCTAAATAGGTGCGAATTTACCAAATTTGGCATCTGCGCGAAGGGCTTAAACCAATATCTTATTTTCTGGTCACCTGTATTTCTTTGAATTAAATCATTTCAATCATTTTTTATTTTTTATATTATTTTTCAATAAATACTTCACTTCTTAAAATATAATTAGCTGCATTCACATGGGATCAAGGTAGACGGTAGACGGAAAACCGGATGTCATTATAGTGGATGAGAGCACAACAGTACAATTTAGTTAGGACGGCAAAGAATTCCGTCAATGGCACCGTTTAAAAACTTTTTACCGTTACAGTGAGCACAATAATTCATTGGACAGTGACACAGTTTTTGTTATTTTGGTTCTGTACTCTAGCACTTTGAGTTTGAAAGGATGACAATGAGGTTGAAGTGCAGACTGTCAGCTTTAATTTGAGGGTATTTTCATCCATATCGGTTGAACCGTTTAGAAATTATAGAACCTTTTGTACATAGTCCCCCCCATTTTCGGGCATCAAAAAATATTGGACAGTTTAACATAATGTAGTGTCAGGTAAGTGAGGCAATGCCCTTGTTAAAACGTTCGGCACTCTGAATACTGAACACAAGCGATATTGCGTGCTAGAACCCCTCACTTAACCTACATTCGAAATAAGTTTTACATTATTTAATTTGATAATTATTATAAAAAATGACAATCATCAATTAAATCGCCAAATTCTTTGATAGGTAAGTCGAAAAGTAACCTGGTGGATCAACCAACAAGCCAAAACAAAGTCTAAATCAGGTCTTGAGATTAAATAATTTTATTAAACGATAAACAGTCAATTAGAATAATGACTTGAAATCATATTCACTAAGGAATGTAGGCTGACTACTTATAATTTACTAAAGGGAAGACATTAAACAGACATTAATTAGAAAATACCAGTAAAGTGAGAGATAAGCCAGAAATTGCAAATATTATTTACCCTCCAGGAACAGGAATGAAAGGAACTACCACCACAAAAACAAAAAGGATGACTTCTTCTCCAAACAAACTCCAAAACTGACAAACTTATTTTCTTCAGTACAATCATAAAATACCTCCACAGGAGCATCCCTGTCCTGATTGGGTTAAGGTGTGTGGGGGGGGGGGGGGGGGGGGGGTCACTTTACTTATATCTAAATATTAGATATCCTACAGTAGAATAAAGTAATCATTTTTAATATTTGGTCGCATATCCTTTGCATGCCATGACTTCCTGATGTCTGTGAGCCAACAATATCAAAAGACTCTTGGGGCCCTATCTTACACCCGGCACAAAGCGGCGCTAACCAAAACGCAAGTGTCTTTGCTATCTTACGCCTGCCACAGGGTTCATTATAGTGCCTAGCGCTCACGTCGTTTAAATACCAAGTATTCTCACACCCATTGCAAGTGAACTGGGCGTGTTGGTCTTAAGATGAAGTGTGGCCAGGATAATTTTTGGCGTATTGCTATCTTGAGCCAGCACAAAGCGCTTGCGCTAGAACCACCACAAACCTGGTCTAAAGTCATGTCGCAGTTGTTTACATGTTATTTTAACGGTGCATATAAGTGAGTCTACATAGGCGTGTGCAGAACACGCGTACACCCTCCTGTCTGTTACACACAGGGGCGCGCACAAGCATGGCTAAGAATATCAAGATAACAATGTGAAATATAATTAGTGTAGGCTATATCAAAAAATGCATAATAATAAAAGGGTCCGGTCGAAGACCACATGGGCGAAGGGGAATGCCGCATTACATTGCTTTCAGCCATCTCCATCAACATCCAGGCGATGTGTGATGGTACGTGTAAGGTTACATGTATAGACTATTTTATCCTGGATCTATATTTGCCAATAATTCCTGTAATCTTCTGGGGGGATAATCTTCTGTTACGGGACAATGGCTATCCATTAAAAAGGAGCTGATAACACCTATATCAAGCCTAATGCGCGAATTGTCATTTACACCTAATGTGTGAATTGTCATTTAATGGAAAACTAGCGCACTGCTGAAAATTAGCTTCAGATGTCATTACAATACAGCACCTAGGCCTACAGCCTGTAAGTAAATAGAATGGTTTTGACTGAATAAAGTTCAAAACCTTGTCCAGTGAATATTGCATTTATTGTTTTTTCGATAGCCTACAGTTAAAAAACGGAGATAAATTTCACCATGTTAACAGAATTTTAGCCTTATTCTTCGTCCTTCATATTTCTTTAATTACAGTGACCAGGTTTCCATACTCTCAGCTTATTAAAACCCCACTGTTATTCCATAACTGAACAAAACCATTTTAAAGAGAATAATTAGAAATAAAGACTAATTTGCAGCACATTACAGAATTCATTCTCTGCATGTGCGATTTAACTTCATGCATGAGCAGGTCTGTTTCCCCTGCTGTAAATCACACTTTTCACGGTCTTCCTGGGAAAGTGAATTGTTTCAAAGCATGCCTATGCTACGAGTAAAACAGGTTTGTCACATTTCCATAAGCAGGACATTATAAAACAAGGGACAATATGCGTGAACCTATGGGATCCCAACCTGACAGCTTTAGTGTATTTAGTGTCACCATTAAGGCAAAATAACGGTATTTATGTTATTAATACTACAATGCACATAATGAACTTTGGATGAAGCTTTAACTGGGAGAACTCCATGAGAACAGCTTAATGGAATTGATGCTTGACAATGTTTAATTGTATAATCAAACGAAATTCGTTAAACAAGCAGGCTAATTTCGCGTTTTCTAAGGTGAGACTGAAGCCATATTCTGGTAGCTTATTCTCAGCTGTTGCAGGTGCTTTTAAGTAAATTTAACCGAATATAGCCTACTTTCTAAAATAGCAGCACTGTGGGAATTACCGGGAACCCGTGCCGGTCTTAAACCCTAATGTTAAAGATTATTATATGAAAACGCTTCATAATGGTTAGTCCGAATAATATTGATCATACTATTTATCAATATAGCCTATTCCTTGCTCGCACTACACATGCACAAGCATGTCTGTGTCGCCATCTTCTAAGCAATCCGCCAAGGTGGAAAAGCAGGCTTTTAAAGGGAATGGGATATGACATTTTGATTGGTTTATTGCATATCACACCCGAGACTAGGGATGGGAATCGTTAGATTTTATTGATACCGATGCCATTATCGATTCCGCTTATCGATTCCTTAAATATTATTTGCTCCCAGGCTATTAAAAGACCAACTTAATAGTTGTCTAATAATTATCGGGTGGTCATCTAAAATGGATTATATAGAAGTATAAAGCATTTGTTTTTCATTCATATTTCTTAGTCATATCATGGAAAATATTTATCTGCTATATTTATGACTGCACAAGTGGCAGAGCATCAAATAAAACAGTCAGAATTGTATAATTCTGTAAATTGAAATGGCATTATAAATGTAATTTGGCTTGATTAATATGAGAGCTTAAAAATATCAGACATCAAAGAAAATAAGAGACACCAGAAAATAATGAAAAAGGATGCGAGAAGTGAGGATAAATGATCAGTGTAACGTTATGTCAAAAACGATGGATAAAATATTGTTGTTTAACCGCTGCTCTGTGATTGGGATATTTAGTAGTAACAAAGATCGCAAACTTTACTTGAGTTAGTTACGCTTCTAGGTGTGTTTCATAAAGCTGCACCGTAACATTTTCGTTGGTTTCTGTATTACTAGACAGTTTAAACTGTCACCATTCTCCCCCTATCTCATTTAGCCTATACATGTACATGGAAGAAAGATTAGATCTTTAACGTTACCTGAGGCAAGCTGGCTTCTCTTAGTAGCTGAAGATGACGAAGATTGAAGATTATCATTTAGCTAATTTAGGTTAGTTATTCGCTTTCCAAATCTAGACTACTCATCTGTGCGTGGCCAAGCAGGCAATCGTTGTCAGATTAGTCTACTGCCAATCAAAATACTTTAGTTTTACACTTGTAGTTGGTTATAGGCTCCCGAGGGAAGTCCACACACTCCACAAATCTGTTGAATAGTTGATCATTTCTGAAGACGATCACAAAATGGAGCTTACGCGAACAGATTTTCTATTGATTTTTAAATGATAGTAGCCTAAATTAGTTTAAAAACTACGTTCACATTTTATATTTTTAGACGGGGCGCCAAACTCTGCCTGCCAGCATGCACTGACTGAATGAAAAACGACGGTGCGCATGACGCGACGTTGTTTTGCTATGCGTAGGCTAGCTGTCGGGAATACATGCTGGAATCGATAAGCTTGAAGGCGTACGATTCCGAGGAATCGGACAACTTGGAACCGGTTCCAAACGGGAACCGGTTCTCAATTCCCACCCCTACCCACGACACACCTATAATTAATGAAGAGACTAAGTTCAGCCCATTTGCACGTTGCTCCGTGCTTAGCGCTCATGAAACACGCCGTCTAACTAGCAACAGTGGAGTTGGACACACCCTAAATGCACTTTACGGCATGCGTTTAGACCAATTGCTAAGATCGCCAAGATAGAGCCCAAACTATCCAATATTTTTTGATGCCAAAAAATGGGGGGACTATGTAAAAAATGTTCTATAATTTCTAAATGGTTCCTCCGATATGGAGATAGCAATACGACAAAAATTATAGGAAAAATACCCTCAAATTAAAGGAGCTATATGTAACATTGACACCGAGCGTTTAAAATGGGTACTGCAATCCAAATTCACAATATTGGAGAGAGTCGAGACACTGAACGAACACGAGCGCAACATTATATTTTGAGACGAGGTTATTCTATTTTGACAATGACAAGCGACGACGAGTCCTACACTGTAAGTTGATCAGCTAATGTATACATTTGCAATTTGTTTATTATTTATTGTTTGCAAATTATAAACCAGCTCATGTCGATTTTTTATAACTCTGTCAATGTTAGCTAGATGCATGGCTGGCTATGTTTACGGTCGCACAGATAGAAGCTAACGTTAGTGGTATGTTTAGCGAGTAACTATATACATATATATTTAAATCTTTAGCTAGCTAGCTAAATGGAAACGATGTTGAACTTAGCTTAGGCATTCGTAAATCGGCTGTCGGAGTGCCGGAGTACATCTGGTTGTTCGTAATGGGCAGTGGACTCGGAGTCAACTCGGAGAATAGTGAATCACACAGGCCAAAACAAATACAGACGTTCCGACCCGGAATGGAAATTTCAAAGGAGAACATACTGGCTGTAGCATTGTTGTCGGAGAAACCAGTATTTCGACTTAGCATGTTTCCTTAATCTCTGATGACATATCATGGTCATTTTATGATTTAGTACAGTAAATGTGTTACATATAGCTCCTTTAAAGAAACTTTTCCATTTAAAAATTTTTACATTAATCTACCACATACATACATTAATCTACCACGCACAGTAAATTGGAATGAGCATTTTCTACCTCCCTATACTGATGCAAGTATAGTAATTCCCACTTGTAAATGGTGCAAAAGTGAGTTTTATGAGCCAAAACTGTTGATTTGTAGTTAAATATATCATTCTTTTTATTTAGAGCAATGCACAATTTAGCCATTTGGATAGATTTGGAGACACTAATGGACAACATGGTACACTGCCTATATTTTGCATCATAGATCTTTAGTAGTTCTGCATATCATCCTCAGATTTTGTGGACATGGAGTCTATGATCCAGGAAATGTATAGATTTACCCGTTTCACTGTAGCTCTCAGTATTTTGTTGCAAACTAAAGAGAAACTAGAAAAATATCGGAAACACCCCTGTAAAATGGCTTTAACTTTGAAGCATCTGAACCACAATTACAAAAGCATCTGCACAGGTGATTCGTATTAATGTGAAAGCTAATTAGCAGCATGTGTCTGCTTAAAAGCGGTCTAACCAGCAGCACTTTGCTAGGTAAGTCTTCAAAGCAAGATGAGGATACTAACCAAAGGGGCCAAATAGTTGGTGCCCGAATTGCAGGTGCGTCAGTCGCAAAAACAGCTAAATTATTTAAGGTGGCAAGGGGAACAGTGTCAAAGATTATGACGACATATGCCCAACACCAAAAAACAGCATCAGCAAAAAAGAACTGTTGCAAGTCAAAGCTCTCCGACAGGGACAGACGGACACTTGGTAGGATAGTTGCTAATTACCACAGAACTACAGCTCTAAAAATCACCACATAATTGAATCAATCCATATCTGAACTAGTCTCAACAAAAACAGTACGTCGTGAGCATCACAATACTGGTGTTTATGGCAGGGCCACCATTCTGAAACCATTTGTATCCAAGGCTAATGCACAAAAAATGCATAACATGGTGTAAGGAACACAAAACCTGGACCCCTGAGCAATGGAGAAAAGTGATGTGGTCTGATGAGTCATCTTTTATTCTTTTTAATACATCTTGACGGGTTAACGTTTCGAGAAAGCCTAAGGAGGCATTCAATCCACAATGTCTGTTGCGAACTGTAGTATGGTGGTGTTTCTGTAATGGTATGGGCAGCCATTTCATGGGACTCATTTGGTCCAATGATTGCTCTCCATGCACATTTAACGGGCAAACAATATGAAACCATTTTACAAAATCAGGTGCACCCTATGTTGCAAACACTGTTTCCTCATGATCTCCCCATATTCTAACATGATAACGCCCCCACACTGCTAAAAACATTAAAGAATGGTTCCAAGAACACGAGGATGACGTCAAACGCCTTCCATGGCCTGCACAATCATCAGATCTAAACATAATTGAACTTTATCAGAGGTTCTGGTGTGCAGAGTGCAAACTAGAGTTCCACCTCCTTCATCCCTCAAAGAACTGGAGACTGTCCTTCTTGAACAATGGGCCAATATCCCACTACACACAGTTCATAAATTGTATGACATCATTCCTAGAAGGACTGAAACTGTTTTGAAGGCAAAGGGTGGGCCGCCTACTCGTTATTTGTGACTTGATATTCAGTTTTTGTAAGTGTTTCTGATATTTTGTCCCTGTATATTTTATTTGTTGCCTTGCCGTCCTACCTTTTTTTCCCCCGTACTGTCCCAGAAGTACCCTTCTGCCATCTATTGTGATCCATGTGAATGCAGTGTAAGTTATTAAGTACAACTCCGGCTGTACTTAATAACTCTTGAGTAGAGAGAGGCAGTAATATGAGTAGGCTACATCTGAACCATGATATACAGTATACATCAGAAGTGAGTAGACCCCTGTGCAATATCACTTAAATGTCAAATGATTCAAAATTGTATCAAAATTGGACCCCCCTGTGTGCCAGATTTAGTGTACCTAACCCCAGGAAGTTATATATGCAGTGATAAAGAACTATGTGTGACCTTCCAGCTACCAATGAAACCGTCCTGTATGTCAGCTCAAGGTACTTTTAACATTACATGGATCAGTGGCTATGTGTACCAACACTTGTTGGACCCCCCTGTGTGCCAGGTGTAGTGTGAACTAACCCCAGGAAGTTGTGCCAGATGTAGTGTAACCTAACTCCAGGAAGTTCTATGTGTAGTGATGAAGAACAATGTGTGTGACCTTCCAGCTACCAATGAAGCCGTCCTGTCTGTCAGCTCAAGGACCTTCTAACATTATATGGGTCAGTGGCTATGTGTACCAACGCATGTTGGACTTCCCTTGGGAGCCGGAACATTCATTTAACCAGGGAAATTCTATGTGTAGTGTTGAAGAACAATGTGTGACCTTCCAGCTACCGATGTAGCCATCCTGTCCTTCAACTCAAGGCCCCTTTAACATTTACGTGGGTCAGTGGCTATGTGTACCAACGCCTGTTGGACTTCCATGGGAGCGAAACTAATCGGGAGTTCTACAGTGCATCCGGAAAGTATTCACTTTTTCCACATTTTGTTCTGTTACAGCCTTATTCCAAAATTGATTAAATTCATTTTTTCCCTCAAAATTCTACACACAACACCCCATAATGACAATGTGAAAAAAGTTTTTTTGAGATTTTTGCAAATTTATTAAAAATAAAAAAATAAAATTTCTCATTTACATAAGTATTCATACCCTTTGCTTTAACGTATTTTTAAAGTATCATATTTCATATTTGGTCGCATATCCTTTACATGCTGTTACTTCCTGAAGTCTGTGACCATCAACATCAAAAAACTGTCGATATCTTATTTTCAGGTACTGTTACAAGCGATACTATAACCTCTCTGCATTTGAATGGATCTCTATGGAAATTGGGGGGTGAGACTAGATTCAGCTGTAAATTACACTGGTACAGTATGGAACACATGGCTGGCTAAATGGCTGTAAGTTATCAAGGGTCTGAGCTATCAAACGAGCCCCAAACCATCACTCTGTTGCCAGATATGGATCACTGCAAGGGTTATTTCTCCGGACTCATTTTCCTATAGAACTCTATGGGGAAAAAAGTCAGGAGAAACAACCCTTAAAGTGATCCATCCACATCTACACCATATCTGGCAACAGAGTGATGGTTTGGGGCTCGTTTGATAGCTCAGACCCTTGATAACTTACAGCCATTTAGCCAGCCATGTGTTCCATACTGTACCAGTGTAATTTACAGCTGAATCTAGTCTCACCCCCCAATTTCCATAGAGATCCATTCAAATGCAGAGAGGTTATAGTATCGCTTGTAACAGTACCTGAAAATAAGATATCGACAGTTTTTTGATGTTGATGGTCACAGACTTCAGGAAGTAACAGCATGTAAAGGATATGCGACCAAATATGAAATATGATACTTTAAAAATACGTTAAAGCAAAGGGTATGAATACTTATGTAAATGAGAAATTTTAGTTTTTTATTTTTAATAAATTTGCAAAAATCTCAAAAAAACTTTTTTCACATTGTCATTATGGGGTGTTGTGTGTAGAATTTTGAGGGAAAAAATGAATTTAATCAATTTTGGAATAAGGCTGTAACAGAACAAAATGTGGGAAAAGTGAAGCGCTGTGAATACTTTCCGGATGCACTGCATGTGTAGTGATGAAGAACTATGTGTGACCTTCCAGCTCACGGTCCTTCTAACATTACATGGATCAGTGGCTATGTGTACCAACGCCTGTTGGACTACCATGGGAGCAAAACTAATCAGGGGAGTTCTATGTGTAGTGATGAAGAACTATATGTGACCTTTTGGCTACGGATGAAGCCTGACATGCCTATGGGGGAGAAGCTCTTCATCCCTTCAGGTCCATGCCAATTAATACCATACCAACGCCTGTTGGTCTTCTTCCTAGAGGTGGTGGAGGATGCTGTGCATAATATTGGCTTCATGGCGCCCGTATGCCTAGGGCCATTCTAACTACTGAAGTTGTATTTGTAGTATATGTATATGTACCAACCACCTAAAGGCAATTTCCGAAGCTAAATTAACCGTTTAAGGGAAATAGAAACTTCTAGGCTACCCTTATCGGTGTGAATGAATTAAAACATCCGTGTCTCAAACGAGACACCAGTTTGTGAACTATTTATTTATTTATTTTTTAAAGTGAGGGGAAGGTGTTTATCTTTGCTTTGTGGGTTTTCTTTTTAAGCCGTTTAAAGCAGATGGAGGGATGGCTTCCCGAATAGGCTACCGACTGAGGGATCCCTGCATCTTAAGAGAATTGTATGCCTGCAATGCGTGCCTTAAGAGAAGGTGGCATTTTCCTTGACTCGAACCAGTGGACTATAAAGACGCAAACGATTGGAATGTTAACGAGTAGGACGTGGACGGAAAAGCGGCGCAAAAGAGAAAAGAGCCCAAGCTGAGTCGTACGTTTTTAATGTAGATTTTGCCAATCCAATTAATTTAAAATGGTTTGGTCGAATGCTGGGCAAGACAGGTTTGCAGCAGGCGCTGCATCGGCGCACGGTTTTGGAATTCCTGGAATTTAAATCGGGACGAGGCATCAACAATTTTATTGTCGAGCCCAGGTAAATAAACAGTGCGAAGCGTGAATTTTTGCATAACGCAAGTCCAAATCCAATTATGCATAACGCAAATCCAGTCCAGGCGTCTACTAGCCTATTGATGAAAAGGACAGATGAGCGTCCTTTGTTAATGATGTTGACGGTGGCTTGGTTGTCGCAATAGGCCAGAATTTGTTTCCTTAGCCGCTGTTTCCCCATAGGATGCAAGCAACGACGATCGGGTATAGTTCGAGCAAGCTATAAATTGAATATTGCGAGGCAGAGTTTGCAGCTCTTTAGGCCATGTTTCTGCAAACCACTGTATTATAAAAAAACCCAAAAGCAATAGAAAGCGCTGCGTGGGTAAAGAATCTTTAAAGTAGCTGATGTTTCGACGTAGTCGTTATGAAAAACGAGATGCCGTTTAGAGATGGGCATTCCGACTTTTCAGTGAGTCAGATCATTTGCTCAGCTCACCAACAAGAGCTGGCTCTTCATTCAGTAGCATTTCCGGTTTTTGAAGATCGGCCAAAATTAGCGATATTTTGACCTATGATTGGTCTTAGAACGTCCCTGAGGGATAATTCGCATAGCAAGTTGAAATGACCCAATAGGGAGAGCGGCTCTTTTTTTCTTTTCTTTTTTTTTTTATTAAAAGAGATTCTGCGTTCTCGGTATATTTGATAGCTTCGCGAATGCGGGCCAATTTATCCGACGGCTGAGAGCCTGCACGATTATCTAAAATAATGCCCAGAAACTCGATAACACTAGGCCATTTAAAAGTTTCCTCGGATAGAGGAACGCCCATTTCATTAAAAGTGTTTATTTATTTATTTATTTATTTTAAACGGTGTAACGCGACGATCCGCCTGGGAGTATGGAAAATCTACCACTAGGAACTCGTCTAGCAGGTGTAAGAGTTAAGGAGAATCCAGCAAGTCTTCCGATAATGTATTGAAAATAGGGGGACTGCTAGCCTACGACAACCAAAAGTAAGCCTGACCGAAAAGTAGGCCTACATTTTTTATTACCCACATGACGCCGACAAATGCCATTGGGATGGATGGAGAGGCATGATTTATTTTTATATATATATATTTTTTAAATGCATCCGTTATGTCGACTTTACCGAGCCAAGCTCCTTTACCGGCATGTTTGATAAATTCTATCGCGTGGTCGAGCGGTTGCGTAAAACAGGGAAAATGGTCGTGGGGGGATGATACTGTTAATAGCTTGGGCGTAGTTATTATGAGGGGCGGATAAGTCGATTAGGCGCTTTTTTCTGAATATTTACATGTGGCTGCTCCTATAATATTGATGCGAAATATTGGAAATAGCGAGCTATCGAACGGGCCAATCATATAACCCTTTTCGACCTCTCTGGCAAGCAGTTTGTTCACTATTTCGGGTTCATTTACAGCTGATTAAAAATTAGGGAAACCTGAGACTTTATTTTGGAAGGAAAGAAATCCAGCTGAAAGCCCTGAATTAGACCGATTAATAAATAATGGACAACAACGAGTTTAATGCTTCAGAGCTTTTCCCAGCTCTGGGACGTTGACAGGCGTAGAAGGCTTTAATCCAAGTGCGGATATTCCAGCCCCGAAATTGGACCTCTTGCTCCGCCTACCCACTTTGCTCAGATCCTTACTTGCCCCCGCCAAAGGTCCCTAATGTAAAGTATCTAAATTTGCTGGTATAGCCTAGTAAATTTTAATTTTTTTATTTTATTTTATTTTTTAATTGGTAGGCTTACCACGTTATATTCCCGTTAGGTACCGTGCAACCTTAGATAAAGTAAATCTGCTCGCAGTGAATGCGCAAGGTGCCGAGCGAATATGAATTATAAGCCTACAAAAAATTCTAGTAGCCTAACTTAGTATGCACGAAGCAGTACCACAAATACCCATAGTAGTATCCACAAAAAGCTACACGCGTAATGTTGGCAATCAGTAGTATGCTAGGCTAATATAGCCTACGAATCCCTAGCAATGATACAATTTAGCCGTAATAATGATGAATAGGCTACGACACTTAAATTCAACCTGAAAACTATTTGCTAGCTATCCGAGTAGGCTACGCAGATGCAGTAGGCCTACGAGCGCAATTATGTCCCGATAAATGAAAATACCATGCAGGATACAGATCGGCCAACGCAATAACATGTAAGATATAGAATGTACAATTACATACCCGGTCAACGGTAGATCTAGTCTTCACATACCGATTACACGCACAGAACTAGTTACGATAATAGTTGGAGCAGCAGTGCGTTAAGACGTGAACTATGTAGACTAATCATTATGTCACCATTTGTTTATTTATTTATTTATTTTTTCAACTTACGTATCAGCATCCGTGAACGGCCACGAACCTCTCATATCAGAAGCCAGCTCAATGAATAGCCTAGTCGGGCCGTGTCCACAATGTATCAAGATCTCTTTGGTCTCCCACTTCCAGAACGAGACAGCGAGTATGCGAACATGACCAACCAATATTCCAGGGCAGGGTGTATGCTTACTGTTTAGGTTAGCCCAAAGATCATATAAAGGTTACCGTGTGTTTTATACCTCTAAAGCCAATATAGTCTGTTAATGTTAGCTAGCAATCACAGTTGGAAGGTTTCGAATAACAAACAATAAGGTCCGGGTTACGTGACGGGACGCACGCTTTAAATAGCCAGCCTACGCAACGTGAATATATCGCTCTTCCTTGTCCGGGACGGGCGACGGCTATTTGCTAGCTTGTTTGATGTGGGAAAAGCGTACGAATTGAAAGGGGTAGTGGAATATACGAGATCAGCGCAGGTAATTTAGTCTGGTAGTGTGCAGTATGCATGCAGAAAGAAGCATGTTATTTGAATACATCGCCCCTTCCATAGCGGACCACAAGCTTAAACGAAACTTGCAGTCACTTAGCTTTAGCAACAAATTCAGGAATCCCATTAGTTTTCACTGACAGTGTGCAGTCATGCATGCGAGGGAAGCATGTTTCGAGTAACCGAATGTTATTTGAATATATCGCCCTTTTCTTTTGTCTAGCAGACCATAAACTTAAGAATACAGAGCTTGACATCACTTAGCTTTTACGTAGAATTGCAGGATTCCGATTCTTTTTCCCCCGGCGTGTAGTAGAACATGCAGGATGTGCAGCGCAGAAGATTTTTTTGTGTGCAGCGGGCGTGCATCAGAGGATCCACCATGTTAGGGCGAGGTGGTTAAATAGACCGCCTTGATTCACCAATCAATCCATTCAAGTAGCGTCACCACTCAGCTGAGCTGTCAGCTGATTCACCTATGGCCGGGTTTCACTCTCGTGGCCTGCCTGAACTAACTAGCTCGATTTATTTCAGAGAATGAATGTTTTAGACTGAGTGTCACACTCTGTACGTGGTGGTTTTTGAAGCACTGACTCCAGCCTCAGTCCACTCCATCTGCATCTCCGCCAAATTTTGGAATCGTCTTTGCTTGACAATCCGCTGAAGCCTACGGTCATCTCTTTTGCTTGTGCACCTTCTCCTGCCACATTTTTCCCTTCCACTAAACTTTCTATTGATATGCTTGGACACTGCACTCTGTGAACAGCCAGCCTCCTTAGCGATGACCTTTTGTGGCTTACCCATCTTCTGGAGGGTGTCAATGATGGTCTTCTGGCCAATTGTCAAGTCTGCAGTCTTCCCCATACTGAACCAAACTGAGATACCTGTCCAATTTAACGACACACCTGTAGAAAGACTTTGCTGGTGTTTTGAGTAAATTAGATGATTAGAGTGTGACACTCAGTCTAAAACATTCATTCTCTGAAATAACTGAAGTAAATGCTGATTTTCGACACTATTCTAATTTCTTGAAATACTGTTTTGGGGGTTTTCTGGAGCTGTAAGCCAAAATTATGAAAAATGAAACAAATAAAGGCTAGAAATATTTCACTTTGTGTGTAATGAATCTATAATCTATGAAAGGTTCACTTTTTGAATGGAATTATGGAAAAAAAAAAAACTTTTCCATGATATTCTAATTTTTTGGAAAGGATCTGTACATGTAACTTGTTGGGTAGCATATATGCCATCCCCAGATAGTTTCTTGTGACTGGTCCAAAACTCACAATGTCAGTAAAGGAGTCATCATTTATTCCTTTAAAATTACATTTGGCAACATTGAGTTTGTACATGCCAATTCCTATTGGCATCCTATCTCCTCTGCAGTGAGGAACCTATGTCAGTGATTGATTGATAAGGTGCTATGTAGCTTGTAGCACCCCTGAGTCATGGTTATCAGGAGGGATTCAGTACCGTTCAGTACCTGTTAATGGTTTCCTTTAGGATTATGAAGAATGGTTGTGTTCCCTTTACACACATCTATCTAGGAAATCTATTGCGCTCCCCCACACTTCATGTGGAAGGTCTTAGCAGGTCCTAAGCACACATACAATTTGTGGCCCCCTGTATTTTCCTATAGAGACCACTCAGGGGATTCCCAGTGACCATGTTGTCACCTCACAGATCACATCAGGCCCCCAAAAGGTCCCGGTGAGTATTCAAAAAAAGGAAATCCACTCAGGATCCAGCTTGCTCAGCACAGCGTTTGATAAAGAAATCCACTCTTCATAAGTTTGCTGGTCACTGCCATCACCACGCGATAAGTTTCATCGTTCGCATGAGGGCGATTTCTGCCACTGTGCCCACAGGCCTGGCCAAACAGTGTATCACAATGCTTCTCTTGCCCACTAAACTCCCACTAGAACCTTATTTTCTATAAATATCTGCATGTAACCCATTAGCTGCTTCCTACAGTAGCAAACTAGACCACAACTCTCCCATGGCTGTCAGTATCCCTGCTTCTCTGGTCTTGTGACAGGTAAATAGGCTATACAGAAATTCATAGCTATTTCACTTTGATGTGAAAAGAAATCAATAAGAAATCAAACTGGTGAGAAATTAGAGTTCAGACAGTTTCCAAGCAAGTGTGCTAGAGTAATACTGGGTTAGTGAGAAAAGATGAGAGCTCAGGTTTTGAATTGCTGCTGGTGTGCTTGACAAGAACACAAGTGACAATTTCCAGAATATAACTTTATAAAGATGTGTTGGTTCTACAAAAAAATACAAATGAAAAACATAAGCAGCTTTAAAAAGTTAGGACAGTATGTAAAATGCACATAAAAGCAGAACGCAGTATTTGTAAATTCTCTTTTACATATATTTAATTGAAAACAGTACAAAGAAAATATATTTACTATTTTACCTTATCAACTTTATAGATTTTTGTAAATATACGCTAATTCCGAATTTGATGACTGCAACACGTTCCAAAAAAGTTGGGACTGGGGCATAAAATAAAGACCTCTCTGCATTTGAATGGATCTCTATGGGAATTGGGGGGTGGGACTAGATTAAGCTGTAAATTACACAGGAATAGTATGGAACCCATGGTTGGCTAAATAGCTGTAAATCATCAAGGGTCTGTGGTATCAAACGAGCCAGAAACCATAACTCTGCTGCCAGATATGCAGTCGATATGGATGGATCACTTTAAGGGTTGTTTCTCCTGACTTATTTCTCCATAGAGGAATGAATAGGAAAATGAGTCAGGAGAAACAACCCTTAAAAGTGATCCATCCATATCTACTGCATATCTGGCAGCAGAGTGATGGTTTCTGGCTCGTTTGATACCACAGACCCTTGATGATTTACAGCCATTTAGCCAACCATGGGTTCCATACTATTCCCGTGTAATTTACAGCTTAATCTAGTCCCACCCCTCAATTCCCATAGAGATCCATTCAAATGCAGAGAGGTTATAGTATTGCTTGTAAGAGTACCTGAAAATAAGATATCAAGAGTCTTTTGATATACTTTTATGCCCAGTCATGATAGCAACACCTGTTTACCTGTGGAATGTTCCTAACGGGTGTTTTTTTGAACTTCCCAGTATTTTTTCTGCCCCTGTCCCAACTTTTTTGGAACGTGTTGCAGGCATCAAATTCAGAATTAGCGTATATTTACAAAAAATCTATAAAGGTGACAAGGTAAAACATTAAATATATTTTATTTGTACTGTTTTCAATTAAATATATGTAAAAGATAATTTACATTCCCTTTAGGTAAATAGAAGACAATGAATAATGATGTTCTTACTTAAAGAAAATAACAGCAGTAGTAACACGCCATGTTTACATTTACATTTTACATTTTAGTCATTTGGCAGACGCTCTTATCCAGAGCGACGTACATTAGTGCATTTTCCAACTTGAAACAAGTGCGTTAAAACAACCCTAAAAGGTAAATACAATTTCAAACACCAGGCACAGTCAGTATGATTTTTTATTTTTTTTATTTTTTTGGGGGGGTGGGACCACATGATATCAATCATTGGCGTGTACAACAGTAAGCCAATAAGTAACCTTAAGCATTAAACTAGCAGCTTGAACCACTTAAACAAGGATTCCGAAAAACACAATCAAGGGAGGTCACAAGGAGGTAGGGAGGGGTGGAGAGAGGTGCAGCTTGAAGAGGTGAGTCTTCAATCTGCGCTTGAAGGCGGTCAGACTTTCTGTTGTTCTGACCTCCACGGGGAGCTCATTCCACCACCGTGGGGCCAGGACAGACAGACGTCGAGACCGGGTGCTAGTATGAAGTGGGGGGGGGGGGGGGGTACCAGTCGTCCTGAGGAGGTTCAAGTAAATTATGTTAAACTGGATCTACATACGACTGCATGAGGTAACTGTGACGACAGGATATAAAAATCTAGAAATTTGCTACAAAAAATCTGCTTAATGGCTATGTCAAACTAATATAGATATCAAGATTAATACAGCGAGCATCTCTGCAACATTGCAATTAAGGTCTATAGAAAGTTGATGATACACGTGCTCAAAACCCATGGTAGGTTTACATAATGTATAGCTATCTATATGGATTGCTAATGTGAATGCTCTATGTTAATACACACACATTGTAAAACAGAAAATTCCTTCACACTAACGGCCAACATGCATTGGTGATAGACAAACTTATCAGTATTTCACTCTCCTCTTGTTCATACTGTATATTAAATGCCTTGGTAAATATTGCCTTGCCACGTGCTGGGAGCATGGGCTATGCGTGATTATTCACACAGAGAGCAGGTGATAGGCACATAGATGTATGAGATGCATGGGCTTCCAACAGATATGTTAAGGAGAGCAAATAATGATGCACAAGTATGATATACTTGTGCATCATAGGAAGATGCGAAGAAACAGTGTAATATGTGTTTTTATAAAACCTTACATGCGCCTCCCTACAGTACCCTAATCACGCTCCGATCACAGAAAAAGTGATTTGGCTAATGCACAGATCAAATAGCTGTCTGAACCTAAATGTCTACAGGTAAGTACCTTTGAGATACTAGCCTCCATTTTCTGCATACTTGCATAACTTTCCTCAAGATCAGTGAAGTACATTATGTATTGATGATGCTATAAATAGGAATTATATGTCATGACAACTGACGCAGTGAAAAACAATCAACAGGATAGATAAGTACATTAGATTTTCCAAGCTAGGTCTGCTGAGGCACTCAAAAGTTTTCATAAACGTATTAAAATGCCATTCTATATATTGTCTCTACCATAACTCTATTTTACTTCCTTTAACAAGTGATTAAATTGAATGAATTCATAGAATGTACAGGTCAGCAATCTGATTCAATCCCTCCATTTTGAGACTAAGATTGAACCTGAAGCATTCAGTTGTGCTGTTCAGTCTCATATCCAAAATGGCCCCTGAATGGAAGCCTTGCAATTATTTACATATTTGCGAGTTATATTTTTGTGATTTTTAAGAACATCTCAAACATCATATCCACTATAAATACATGCAACCATTCATGTCAGTGAAAGTCAGTATTGCTATGGAACCAGAACTTTGCACTGATGTCTCTGTTTCGCCAGACAACCCACCGAGGAATCAAAAACCCAGAGGCAGTGGAGAGGAAGAAGAAAAAACAGGAGGAGATGGAAAAGCAGGCCATGATGACCACACCCACAGGGGGAGGGGGGCTGAGGGTGAGATTTTGGACTGGTCTGTAGGATCAGTAATCCAACAGATGTGTCGGCTCCTGTGGTTCTCGAGGGCTAGGATAGTTTTCCAAGTGCTGTTGAAATATTTAGACTTGGAATTGTAGAGGATTTACAGCACTATCTAATGGTCTCTAATGAAGTGGGTTTTATTTCTAGATTAAAAAGCCCAAAGCATTAGGCACTTGAAGATTGAATGTGATAAATCCCTTCAGACACCCCTCATTCATTAATCTTTGCTGTGCTGAGTTGCACCTGCTCTGAAAATGAATCTGCAGGTACCAAGGTTCTGTGTTTTCAGGCTTTAATCAGATTAAGTGAAAATTGAGAGACTCTGTTCAACTGCTGGGGAATGAGTGGAATTGTCAGCATTTAAACTGATAAACTGGCAATATTACGTTCTGTCTTTCCCCAAATGTGTGAGTTGCTAATGCTAACGTTTGTTGACAAGACATCCTGAACCACAGTTGTGAATTTGTATCAGCTGGAAATGTGTGTAGAAAATATGTAGAACATTTAGAATGTATCAATCCTAGTTATAAACAAGGTATTAGAATCAGACATACTGATTAGAATTGATATAAGCAGTTACTTTTACATTCAAGCAAACCTTGAATGACTACTGTGAAAGACCTATGTCAGTCCTATGAAGTCTCTTTGCCAGTCTTACCATTTGTTTACAATAAAAGTGAGCGAGGTTTCTCCACTGGCTGATTTTTTTTTCTTCTTTCTCATTTTAGTGGCAAATGGGCTAGAGATGAAGAGTGGTAAAGATGGTCATTGTGTTTCTCCTTTGGGGTCAACCAACTTGGACAGTGTTACCAGTTGACTTGAGAAGCTCTGTCGTTTGTTGTTCAAGCTATCAGGAATTATTTGTGTCGGATCTAGGCAGAGATGTGCCAGGCTTTGCACTGCAGGATTGACCCAACCCAGCTTTCTGATTCGCTAGAGCGCTTTGAAAGACACACCCATCAGATGATGCCAACTATAAAATGTTACTGGGTTATTGCAACAGCACAAGCATAAGGACAAAAACCTAACACAGAATTAATTGGAAGGGACTCAATTTTCCTCACCATGAAAGGAAGTATAAAATATGTGCTCTTACATAGCCATGTACTGTACGGTACCACACTTTATTTTGAAACTGTATCATTAGTCTTCTTTTCAGTAATGCAACTTTCTAACCCTGATGCTTTTTCTGATTTTTTTCCCCCCCAATAGCTTTTTGAAACTTTAAATTCATTTTAAAGACTTATGGATTTTGATTTAATGACAGAAAATATAGCCATGCTGAAATTGCTAGGTCTACACAGAGCAAGCACAATGAGTGTCATATTTTTATAGATTTATGTAAACAATCACCTTTTGTATAAATCCAAACTGATATTCTGAAAAATTATCTTTTTCATTGTAAGCATAAACACTGACTGGACTTGGTGTTTATATTTTAAATATAAAAAGATCAAGATTAATAATTTTTATAGAATCCTCAGGTGTCACAGAGCATTTATTGTATTAATTAGAGGAAGGAATCTGAAGCTTTTAAGAACTTCATAAAATAAGAATCTGTGTACTTATGCTCATGTTTGAAATCTTTTGTTTCATTGTCGTGATCTCACAATCTTGATATGACATTGCCATCTGCTGTCATTGTTTCCTCTCTTCTGCTCTTTGCTTGACATGGTTGTTTCAGAGTTTACTCCTTATCTAGATGTTGACTTGTTTATGAGTGTACACTAATGAAGTGTTGTATACTGAGCTGTTATGAAGTCCACTGGCACTGGCATAATACATTAGCTGAAATTAATATTTATTGCTAAATTAATAACTGCGGTACGCGGCAAGGAGATTTGTGCACTATATGTGATGAAATTATATCTGTATATATCTGAATTTCACAGCCTGAGCTGTGTTTGTGTATGAATTGTTTCTCCCCCCCTCCACTCCTTACCTTGTGCTACTAATGCACATGCAACTTAGAGGTCAGGTGGTCTTTGTCTTTTGTCTGTGTGTTGGGCCAATGTATTGTTAGTATAATAGCGGCATACTAATAAACTTCAGTTTTTTTATGTAGTTACTATTTAAATCTCGTCTTTTTGTATCCCCTCTGTTGTCTTTTTTCTTTTTTTAAGGGCTGCATTGTGAAATACTTTCTTTAAAAAATAAAAAATATATTTTTTTAAAAATTTGGCTCCCAACATGGGGCGGAACATGTCTAATGTTTGGAATGTCCAATTATCTGCCACAGCAGCCGTGTTCATGTGCAAACCCGACTGCCGATTCTGGAGAGTGTAAACAGCCACAGTTCTCCGAAAACACGTGGTGTCACCAGCTGCTTGTTTTCACATGGCAGACTACAGCCAGGCTTGCATAGAATGGATTCAGAGGAAGATCTTTCATATGCGGCTGTGACATGTAGTCCACGGGCACCTGATCAACCAGCGGAAGTCGCTAGAGAGCAATAAAACACAGACCCCTGGGCTGCTGGATGGCTCATTCCATTACGGAACCAGACTGTGGTGCATGGATGAGCCTCACGGCCTCAGATCAAATCGGGACCGTGTAAATATCGTGGCCGGTAGCTCCACAGGGCAATGCAAAATCGGCACCTGGGTTGCCCAGGGTATGGGAAGGTTTCATCGTTCTTGGGCAACCCCTGCAGGTCGATAAGGGCGCTTGTAAGACTGCATGTCAAAGCCGCATATGAAAGGTCCCTCCTCCGACGCGCTCTGTGCAAGCTTAGCTGCAGTCTGTGATGCGCAAAAGAAGCAGCTGCAGGACGGCACGTGTTTTGGAGGAGGTGGGTGTCCCATTCTCCTCAATTGGCAGGGTGGTTCGTGCATGGAACGCAACTGCCTTGGTTTTTTTTCCTTGTGCTGCTCTTCTTTATGCTTTTCCCAAGGATTTTGTTCCCTTGCAGTTGCAGACAGTTGGACATTCCATATTGGGGAGGGAATTGGATATATACAGTCCTGGTTTGGGTGGAAAACATTTTATTTAAAAAAAGGAACAACCGGGTAACACAATCGCCAATTGTACATCATCCTATGGAGCTACCGGCCATAGTCGGCACTAGCTCGGTCAAGATTTGATCCGAGACAGTTGGGCTCATCTATGCACCTTAACCGAATGATCCACCCAGCAGGCCTTGTTAAGTAGGCTACTTTGAGTTTGACAATAAATCGCTATATAATTGCAATTTATTATGATTTCTATGCTTAATGGGAACCATGAGGGCACAGACTTTGACAGCATCATTATTAGGGGGATGCGGTTACAACTTACATGTTAAAATCAAAATTTCGCCCGTCAATATCTCAGCCGTTTTAGCATCAATTACCAAGCCACTTGGCAGATCAACTCATCTCATCACTATCTCGACATAAAACGAATATGGGAAAGATTGGTTAAGCCATTTTCATACAATTAAGTACATAAAAAAATTAGCATTTAGATTAATACTTTTTTTTCCAACGACCTAGCTCAAATTCTACAACTCTAATCGCTAAAGTTGACATAGCGATATGTCAGACGTGACATGGACCAATGCTTTTGGTGGGTGATATTTCTGTTTATTGTACAGTTTTTAAATAAAACCTTTATAATTCTATGATACCGGAAATAAACCTTTACATTTTTTTTAAAATAAACCTTTATAATTCTATGATATCGGGGTTATTTTGAGTGTTTATACCATCATTTTTTAAGTCAAACTATCGTTGAATCCTTTACTTTGTGCTGACCTATATTCTCTGTGGAAGTAAGGCGACGGAGTGATGGCCAACAAGTTGCAATGGCCACGTTCGCTCCGCCACTGTACTTCCACAGAGAATATAGGTCAGCACAAAGTAAAGGATTCAACGATAGTTTGACTTCAAAAATGATGGTATAAACACTCAGAATAACCCCGATAGACTGTCGTCGTATTTTATTTGCTTTGGGTGCACTGTGGAGTGTTTAAGTGCGTTTGGTAGTGGATGCTACCATAGAGTTGCACTAGCATTAGCAACATGTGTATGTCCAAAAGAAGGGACAGCATGGAATTAGCTGAAAATGGTTTCCATCAATCAACTACATCAGGGGTAAGTCGTAATTGAGACATTATGTGCAAAATTCCGAACTATCCCTTTAAGCTTAATGGATCACGGAGTATTGCACCCGTAGAACTATGTCTTAAATTAGATCATCTCCGCATGTCTTTTATGCATGTTGAGAACGGGGGTCGCCAATATTACCTTCTTGGGTCCCTGAGCCTTATTGCATAGGCTATACCTCACGACGTGGCCTCTTCCGCAACCTCTGAGAGGTTGATATCTAGCCAAAATTTCTACACTAATTTCATGAAAATAAAAACATGTTATTCTTCCACATATCACATTTAGCATAAAATGTAGGTCAAAACCTTTTCTATTTTTGCTATTTTCTTAATCTTTATCAAGGATGTGTTTTTTCTTGTGTACATTTTCATTTCATTTCAGGTGAAGCAAAAATGTGTAGATTGTCAGGTAGTGTGGATGCTGCCACACCTTTGTTTTTCCAGGGAGGTCTGGATGTGCTTGATCTTAATGATACAGAGGGAGGACGGAGGTGTAGAAATTCATAATCAATCTTTATTGACTGCAAAAGGGAATTATTAAAAACTAGGTGCCTAGAAAGAGGGGGAAATGAGGAATTCAATAAGGGGGGCAACTCCACTAGGGAGGGAAAGTGCATCCGGAAAGTATTCACAGCGCTTCACTTTTTCCACATTTTGTTCAGTTACGGCCTTATTCCAAAATTGATTAAATTAATTTTTTCCCTCAAAATTCTACACACAACACCCCATAATGACAATGTGAAAAAAGTTTTTTTGAGATTTTTGCAAATTTATAAAAAAATAAAATTTCTCATTTACATAAGTATTCATACCCTTTGCTTTAACGTATTTTTAAAGTATCATATTTCATATTTGGTCGCATATCCTTTACATGCTGTTACTTCCTGAAGTCTGTGACCATCAACATCAAAAAACTGTCGATATCTTATTTTCAGGTACTGTTACAAGCGATACTATAACCTCTCTGCATTTGAATGGATCTCTATGGAAATTGGGGGGTGAGACTAGATTCAGCTGTAAATTACACTGGTACAGTATGGAACACATGGCTGGCTAAATGGCTGTAAGTTATCAAGGGTCTGAGCTATCAAACGAGCCCCAAACCATCACTCTGTTGCCAGATATGGAGTAGATGTGGATGGATCACTGCAAGGGTTATTTCTCCGGACTCATTTTCCTATAGAACTCTATACACTTCTCTTTCTCTGTCTGTCTGTCTGTCTGTCTGACCCTGTCCAGTAACAACCAGTAGTTGTTCTCCCTAGCCACTTTAGTTGATCTGGAAGACTTGTACAAGTACCTAGGGATTAGGATTAGTGACCGTTTCTAGATGCCCTCTTGTGCGCGCACACACACACACCACATGCCTGCTCAACTCTTAGCGCATGGTCTAAAATGCAAGTGCATTTAGGGCATGTCTAACTCCACTTTTGCTAGTTAGAGGGCGGATATTTTGAGCGCAAAGTAAGGCGCAAGGTTCAAAAGGGCTGAACTTAGCCTCTTCATTAATTATAGGTGTGTCTTGTGCGGACCATGCAATAAACCATTCGGAGTGTCATCTCCCATTCCCTTTAAAAGCCACCTGCGTTGCACCTTGGCTAAATGATAATATGATGGCGGACATGCGCGTGCATGTAGTTAAAGCATGCGAGCAAGGAATAGGCTATATGGATCAATATTATGATCAATATTATTCGGACTAACCATTATGATGTAGTGAGGTTCGGTCACTTTTATTCAGAATTAATTAAGTTTAAAACTCAATTAGAATTCTATACGTCAGTAGAGCCCAACTTAGTGAAATAACGTAGACACGACAATGGGTTGGAAAAATGACATGTTTTATTGGCTACAACTATGAATATGTGAATAATAGAAACAATAATTGATATAACATTCTATGACTTAATCAGAGGAAATGATAATTATGTGACGGCTAAATATAGAAGCTAACAGTCCTACCATTAACAAAGGTTAGTTTTTGTTATGGGTTAATGACACGCTAAACTGTATTTTGTGGTTAGCTCGTTTTATCAGTCTCATATAAAGTTTTAACAGTGTAAAACTATAAGGTCAGGGAAATTGGCTATTCCCGACTGAAACGTGCATAGCAAAACAAAATACAAACAAAAGTAGGAACCAGCAGTAAAATGACCTCAACTGGGTATTAGAGGTTTTATGCTAGCCTATCAATTGATGTCAGTGCTAAATA
Source organism: Synaphobranchus kaupii (assembly GCA_029718625.1). NCBI lineage: Eukaryota > Metazoa > Chordata > Actinopteri > Anguilliformes > Synaphobranchidae > Synaphobranchus > Synaphobranchus kaupii. The sequence goes on along the minus strand of CM056397.1, from coordinate 14,594,490 downwards.
AAATGTGTTTCAATACTTAACGGTAACAAAGGGAGGCCAGTCCCGATTCCGTAAGTGATGTCAGCTCGTCAGCTGGTCCAAGGTCCCGGCAGGTGCGTGGACTCCTGGGGTGCGTTCCAATAGTTGAAAAATGCCACCTTTCCTCCTCCACTACCACTCCTCTACTCCCGTGCCCCGGAAACGGATATTTGTGTTTTAATCTAATGTAGCTGATTACATCTTAATTGCGTATTAATGCTTACATATTAATTAATGTCTCAACGCAAACCACAATGTCATGTACATTGGATACTGTACATGCAAATACTTGTACTCAAAATGTTCAGGCAGTTTTGCATACTTCCGGGTAGGAGAGGAGTGGTAGTGGGGAAGTGGAGGTGGGGAGTGAAGAATATTGGGACGGACCCCTGGAGACTTCTTCACCAAAGTCGGGTTGCGACAGGTTTCCAGTCAGGTCAACGTGGACGTGCACAGATCTCCACTTGGGTCCGGCCGCAAGGGAGATAGTAGAGGAACAGTTTGAAGAAATGTGTCCTCAAAACAGCTGTTGAGAATAAACCAGCTTGGTTTATTTCGTGGACGGTGGCAGGCCAACTCTGTCTCTGTGATCAGGCGAGATGCAGGTTGGGAAACGCAGAAGTGTGCGTGCGTGTGTTAAATTTGGGTCCCCCCTCTCCTTCTCTAAAGAGGGGGGTGTTCCTGTTCAACGCAGTGCCTGATCGATCAAGAAGTCTGTGTTCATCTCAGAGTCACATAAAGAATGTGGACAGACACTCCATTGTGCTTCAGTTCATCAGGAGTGTTAATTGTGAATGACTCTACAGGAGGCCCAGTCTCATGATCAGAAAGCCAGAGTCCCAAAATGTCCCTGCGTAACCATTACAATGACTTATTTTGATATACACAATAATAATCTTTCACATTAGGGTTTAACACTGGTATGGGTTCCCCGTAATTCCCGACCAAACTATTTCCCAGAAATATAATAACAGGAAATTGTTCCCCTTAGCTTACACCAGAGCCGTTCTTTTACAAAATATATATGGTTTAATTTTGTTATAATGCCTGCAACAGCTGAGCATAAGATACCACAACATGGCTTCCCTCTCAGCTTAGAAAACGCCAAATTAGCCTGCTTGTTTAACAAATTTTGTTTGATTATACAAAGAAGCATTGTCAAACATCAATTCAATGAGGCGGTTCTCACAGCAGACAGATCACAGGCAACGACTTTCAGCTAGCGAAGTTCAAGCTTCATCTAAAGTTCATATTACGTGCATTACGTGACGTCACTTTTGTTTTTTCATGCGCTGTGTGTCTGTTGTGGTGCGGGGAGGCGGGCTGGAGATTTTTCGGGGCACTCCTGCCGCTTGTTTTGATGATATTGGCAAATTGTCTCGCCGGGATAATTTTGTTTGTGGTCATCACCATAGAGACGCATTCGCAACATATGCTCGGGAATGTCCACTGGATCTGCAGCAGCAAAGTTTACCATCGCTCTTCACCGGAGTTGAAGATGTCGGGACTGATCACAGAGTGCAGGCGGTCTTCAAAGGGCAACCATGGAAGGGAAGGAGAAGATGGTGTGGGGGAGGAGTGAGGCGACGAGTGGGAAAGCTGATGCAGTGCTCCGTTTAAACAGTACAGAGACCGCAACACTGCGTGTATGGAGGAAGAGGCGGAGTTTGTGTGTTGGACTGCTAAATGACACTGGACACCTCGGGACAGCGGGGGCTATTTTTAATCATGGCTGTATTCCCATTTAATTCACTTAATTTGATATTGTATGTCTTTATTTGGTGTGTTTGTTTGTGTGTTGTGGGTCTGCCCCACTGTCTATGTCTTTTTTGTTGTTGCTGGTGGCTACAACTGAAGTTCCCGTAAGGGAAAATAAAAGTTATTCTATTCTATTCTATTCTTGTATTGATTAATAACATAAATAGAGTTCTTTTCCCTTAATGATGACACTAAATACACTAAAGCTGTCAGGTTGGGAACACATTAGGTTTACGCATATTTTCCCTTGTTTTATATTTTCCTGCTTATGGAAATATGACAAACACATTTTTACTGATAGCTTAATGCCTTAAAACAAGTCCACTTTCCCATGATTCCAGGGACAACGTGCTTCTATTCCGGGAGAGAAAATGTTTTATTTTGAGGAAAAATATGAATCCCCATTTCACAATGTAATCTTGACATTTTCCGGCATGTTTTTGCGCGCCCCTGTGTGACAGGAGGGTAGTTAAAATAACATTGAAACAACTGCGACACAACTTAAGACCAGGGGCCTCATTTATAAAAAAGTACTTGGACGTCATCTTTAACTTTCACGTAAGCACATTTCTTTAAATGGACATAAGCATTATTTATCAAATTGGCTGCGTTTGTTTGAAATAGCGTACATCTGTCGTATGTACTGTTACGTCCCAAAATCCACCTGCGTTGCAATAACCAGGTGTACAGTAGTGGCGGTAACACAAAGCCACTTAAACGCAAACCACAACCTCAAAGACAAAGCCAGTCAAGCGCAAAGTGATTTAAAAGGCAAAATGTTTAATAACACAAACACATATGGTAGTAACTAATGTTAGCTATTCTCTAAACATATATTACAGTCGACAATATGTACACAGGAACACAGGCTGCAAGCTCTCACCGGGCAGCAAGTGTCAAAGTCCAGACCCACGTTGATGGTAAAGGGGTCTTCTCCTCTTGGTCTAGAGAATGCTGCTTAGGTGTAATTCAGCAGCAACGAGTCCAGTCACAGGCTATCTACTGTTGTCTGTTAATAACCAAAGTTAGCTCAAAACTCAGTATTCAGGCAGTATTGTGAATGTCGTGGTGATCACTAGCATCAGGTTGCTTGAACTCCCTGATGCAGCTGGAGACAGGGTATATATTCTCCTGCATCTTCCAACTCCTGCATCTTTCCCCAGTTACGGCATTTTCTCATGCATTGCGACGTCCACGTCTCCATGTAGGCTACCTCTTGAAGATCTCCTTACAGATCTCCCAGGATCTCCATACAGGACTGTGACATCAGCCTCTCCACCTGTAGGGGAGACACAAACAAACACAGCAGCCCAAAGCCAAAACGAAATGCAAAGCAGTGGAAACAGAAAACAGACGAATGTAACAATAACTTCCGTCTATAAATCTCAAATAAACTTCAAATTGAATGCATGGTTTGCCACATCCTTCAATAACGCTAGCACAGCCTTGGTTGAGTGTTAATTGTTTGCTTACAGTAGACTATTTATAGCAGCCATACCACTATGCAATCTGCGCCTGCTGAATGGCTGAAGCTAAGCAGGTTGTGGCCTTGGTTAATACTTGGATGGGAGACCTCTGGGGAAAACTAAGTTGCTGCTGGAAGTGGTGTTGGTGGGCCAGTAGGGGGCAGTCTTCCCTCTGGTCAAATAAACCCCAATGCCCAAGTGCAATGATGGGGACACTGTGCTGTAGGAGATGCCGTCTTTCAGATGAGACGTTAATCCTGACTCACTGTGGTCATTAAAGATCCCATGACACTTATCGTAAAGAGTAGGGGTTTCCCCGGTGTCCTGGCTAAACTCCCAACCCAGGCTCATTCAATCTGCCACCTAATCATCCCCCAGTTTAATTGGCTAAAAAAATTATTCTATCCCTCTCCACCTCAGCTGATGTGTGGTGAGCATACTGGCGCAAAATGGCTGCCGTTGCATCACCCAGGTGGGTGCTACACATTGGTGGTGGTAGAGGCGAGTTTCCCCCTCATCATTGTAAAGCGCTTTGAGTATCGAGAAAGGCGCTATATAAATGCCATGCATTATTATTATTATTATAATGAATGCCAGCGACGTCAACGTAAGTGACGTAGTGCAGCCTAGATGCTTAATTGTTAGATGAATGCCACCTGCGAGGCAGGGATATCTAACAAAAGCCAAGAGATGGCACTGCGTCCTCTCTCTTCTCCCTGGCCAGTCCGTGGGCTAGCTAGGTACTTCAACGTAAAGGCCGTTTTATATATTATTCCTAGACTTTGCGGGATTATATGATAGGTTGCAGTAGCAAATGTCCACTGAAATGTTATTTTTGTCCTATTTACCTGACAAGGCATATGGCAGTACTGAACATGTCACATTAATGTTTACTATGACTAATTATGTTATGTTGGAAGAGGAAGAAGGGGGGAGTTGCAGGCCTTTTATTCCGAAGACAGTCATCTGGGCTTTTGCAGCGATTTTTGTCAACTGTGCAGGGCTGGTGGAGTGAGTGATGGAAGGAGTGAGGGAGGGAGGGAGGGAGGGATGGAAGGAATGAGTGAGTGAGAGATGGAACGAATGAGTGAGATGGAAGGAGTGAGTGAGTGATGGAATGAATGAGTTTACGATTGGGAATGTTTACTATTCTGTTCTAATAAATGTTCATTATTATGATTTGTGACTCATTATTTATTTATTTTTACTTGGAGGGGTTTTGGGTCTGTGAATGAGAGTAAGTTGGATATGGCTTGAGTAATATTCATTAAGAGCTCAGGAGTTAACATTAGCTAACTAACTATATTGCAAACTTTAGCTAAATTAACACTGCTCACTGTAGTCGGGTGACGCACCCTTTATGATAAGACTGAATGGCTATGTTGGTAACGTTAATCGTCAATAAAAGTATGAATTAAGTCCATCATTATCGCTAAAAATATAACGTTACGAGCGCACACTAAGCAATACGCCATCGTGATATAAATATTACAATTTAGGCATTTTATAGTTTTAAAAACATTTACTAGCTTACTATATTACATTACACTCCATGATAATGGTGCGCATGCGTCGTCCAGAACTGCTTTCTCCAAGCCTGCATTGTTTGAAAGCATTACGCTACGAGTAAAACAGGTTGGTCACATTTCTATAAACACGATATTATAAAACAAGGGGAAATATGCGTGAACATATGGGTTGCCAACCTGACAGCTTTATTGTATTTAGTGTCATCATTAAGGCAAAATAAAGGTATTTATGTTATTAATCAATATTACTATGCAGGTAGCCTAATGAACTTCAGATGAAGCTTGAACTTCGCGAACTCCATGAGAACAGCCTCATGGAATTGATGTTTGACACTTTCATTGCATAATCAAACGAAATTCGTTGAACAAGCAGGCTAATTTGGCGTTTTCTAAGGTGAGACGGAATTGATAGCTTATTCTCAGCTGTTGGAGGTGCTTTTAACGAAATTTAACCACATATATTTAGTAAAATAACAGCACTGTCGGAAATTACCGGGAACTCATAATGGTTAGTCCTAATAATATTACTATTGATCCATATAGCCTATTCCTTGATCGCACTAAACACGCACGAGCATGTCTATTTCGCCATCATATAAGCAACCTGGCAAGGTGGAAAAGCAGGCTTTTAAAGGGAATCGGATATGACATTTTGATTGGTTTATTGCATGTCACGCCCAAGACACAGCTATAATTAATGAAGAGACTCAGTTCAGCCCATTTGGACGTTGCGCTGTGCTTAGCGCTCAAAAAACACGCTGTCTAAATAGCAAAAGTGGACTTGGACACGCCCTAATTGCACTTAACGCCATGCGCTTAGACCAAGCGCTAAGATCGCCAAGATAGAGCCCCAAAAAGTATTCACGTGCGGCTCTCAAGCCTGCAATATTTTGGCGTAACCAGCAGGTAATGTGCCCCAGGGGCCTCATGTATAAATTAATCTTGGAATTTATCGTAAATGTGAGTATATGATCGTTTCCTAAAATGTTCCTACAAACGATTTATAGAATGTCCATACACACGAATAAATGTTCCTACGCATTCCCTATTTATAATTCAGAAATCATCCTAAAATTGACGTATAGCCATTTTATATGACGTATAGGCATTTTTCTTTCAGTTTTAATAGTTTACAGAAATGTTATAATTTCAGTATTGTATAGCCTAATATTTGTTAGAATTATTTTATTTCAATGGAGTTGTCACTGACAGCCGTCAGTACAAGCCTTCTATAAGCCTCCTGCCTTCTGTATATGAACTATTATTAGCTACATGTTTGTTTAAACTGCGCATTGATTTTAAGCTTTTAAACCATACATGTATCAATAATAATAATAATAATTATTATTATTATTATTGTTAATATTATTATTAGGCTGTTATAACGGTTTTCACACATGATAATGTTCACAGCAAGAACTGCAATCATAGGCATTCGGATGGCAGGTATGCCATCCGTCAAGTTACGGCTTGGTGGGGCATGCCCCATACATGTGAGAACTAAGAAAATTTTGTATCTTCAAATCTAAATTTTTTATGATTTTTTGCTTATTTAGGATTAAAGAAACATCATGCAATTAAGTTTTTTTCATAACTCCCTTTATTTTAAAAGTTACAGCATGTCTTTTAAATAGGACATCCAGACGAACTTCAGACAAATTCTTTAATCTATAAGGATAAAGAAAAATGAATTCAGATTATGGTTTTGAAATTATTTTAAACACACAAGAAATGGTTTGGAACTTATTTTAACCTCCTTAAGCTCTCCTCCTTCTACTTCTCATTAGCCACCACCTAACGGTGATACATTTTGAAGCAGTTTTTCTTCTTTGTTAGACAAAGGTGCATTTTGCATTTCGAACACCGGATGAATGTCTTCCCCTTCTGGCAGTTCCTGCATCTCTCCGCTGACTTCTGGTCAACCATCTCTGGCATGTGGCTGGCCCCCTTTCTTCGCATGGCTTTTTCCGGTTGTGGGATCCACATCCTCCTCTTGTTTGGTGGTGGTGCCACGTATTCATCACTGTCGTCGTCACTGCTCTCCTTGTCACTGTACTGGTCGTCACACCCCATGAGCTCCTCTGCCAGGTCCAGCTTGAAGTCCAGGTACTGTTTGGTCTGTTTTTCTGGTCGTTCCAGAACTTTGCTGTCCGAGTGGTATTGGATCCATGCGTTTGCTATGGCAACATCAAAGAAGTGGGTGATGACACGGGATGTCCACTTCTTCGTCCTAGTAGACATCCGGTAGAAGCTCAGCATTCAGTCCAAAAGGTCTACCCCACCCATGTTCTCGTTGTATTCTTTGATGACTGCTGGTCTTTTCACCTGAATGAACTCTTTCTTCTTGGCACACCATCTACGGCAGATGTCTTCCGGCTCGATCCCTTGCGCAGTCGAGGCCATCAGGACTGGTTGATTGTCATTCCATTTGGTCACTGCCAGCTCAGGATGGTTCCTGACCACGGAGACTGATGCCCCTCTTCCCATCTTTTTCACTTCTTTGTCGCTGGGGAGCTTGCACATGGATGGGACTCTATTCTTCATAATCGTGCCAGTTGCTGGAAGGCCCTTTGCCTGTAAGGCTACCATGACATCCATCGTCGTGAACCATCTGTCGAAGAAAACATGTGTTCCGGAGGGAACCGTTTCGACCATGCGTAGGACAGACGCTGCTGCAATCCCCAATCTTTGGGCCACAAACGTGTTCTTCCCCTGGAACACCTCAAAATCGAGCATCAGTCCATTTGGTGAGGCGAGGACAAAGACCTTGAGGCCAGTTGGGTTTGGCTTCCCCCTAACAAATTGCCTGACGGGACACTTGCCGGTGAAAGGAATCATCTGCTCGTCGATGCATACTTTTGGATACCTTGGTAGGCTCAGACATCCTTCCTTCACACGGTTCAGTAGAGGCCTTACCTTCCAGAGGACATCTGCTTTCTTTTCCTCATCAGTTAAAGCCAAGTCATCAACCATCTTCAAAGAGGTGCGGAGCTTGAAGTACCTGTCCCTTGACATTTTGTCTCTGATCAGTGGCACCCGTGTTTTGCTTGCCCAGAACATTGCGACTCTTGGGAATCCAAGGCAGGCCATGTGGATTGATATCCCAAAGAATATTTTCAGCTCCTGTGCAGTCGTGTGGAGTGACCGTCCAGTGGTTTGTACCTGCCGAAGAATTTATCATCATCAGGTAAGTATCAGGTGAGTACTGTGATAATGATATTATTTATCTTTTTCTTTCCAGGTAAACAGGAAAGTAAATAGGTAGCCTATTTAATTTTCAGGCAATATACTGTAAGTGATACCATCTCATAATAATTCAATTCAATAATTCATAGTCTTGTCTTATTCATTGAAACCTAAAATAACCAAAAATACTCATATGTCTCTTACACCTTTTACACAAACTAGTGGTCCTCCTGACTTCAGTCAGTTAACTTATCATAGGCCTACAAAGAAAAATACAATGTGTTTAATTTACCTCTCTCTGATTGGTACACGTTGCCATTTCTTCGAAGATGTTGTCATCAATGTACTGTGAGAAGTACTCCATTGGGCTCCAGTCTTCACGTGTTGTAGGATCATCATGAAAATCCGGAAGTTTGGGTAGCACAGGTGTGAATCTATGGTGGAATAAAGGAAAACTAGTAAGGACCCACCTATTGCTAGTCTGTTTTGCATTCACACATTGTATTAAACATTAAAATAATATTTCAGAGCTAAGTTATGATCCTGATACAAAATTAGACATACGTTCTATTCCTGACCCACAATGGACGTCTTCCCTCATCACTGTCTGTCTCTCTGTCTGAAGTTTCTATCTCATCTCCATCTTCTTCCTCACATTCTGCCTCAGGCTCAACCTGTTCATCTTCTCGCTCATCATCTGAGAGGTCCAAATCTGAGTTGTCACCTTCAACTATCCGGAACAGGATCCTCTCTGCTGCACTTCTCTCTTCTATGATAATGTTGGGGGATGTTACTTAACGGAGACCTAACGTACTACATTGAAAAAACTGATTAGGCCTACTACCTGTAGCATCAAAAAACACTGATTAACAAGTAATTCATAACTGAAAGAAACCACAATGGTTTGTGAGTGACTCTAGCAGTGAGAAAACAGCTAAACTAAGTGCAGACATAAAATGTATCAAAATCGGCTAGATGTCAATTGTGAAGGACATTTACTAAAGTGCTATTTCTTCCCAACCAAATAAGCAAAACTTTTTTCTAAACTTCATAAACTATTCCTAACTTGTTTATGGACAATAAAATATATGATTATCACTGGTAAAAACAAGAGAAATTAGTAATATTTGACATACCTTTCTTCTTTCCATAAAATGAGGTTGTTGGTATTCCAGCCATCTTGGAGGGAAAGAATGAAAAAAATCCCAGAATCCACCTTGGTACATGTCACATCATTGGAAAGCCCAGGATGTCCTCTACACAGTACACTAGGACTTTGTAATGTAGCTCAAACACAGTGAGGGTAGGGACAAGGAATAAAGTGTCAATTATAAAGGACGTTTTTGCATTGTCAGGTCTCAGGAGGCTATACAGCGCCGAGAGTTTGGCACTTTTCAGGGTTTCCTAAAGTAACCACAATGACCATAGACTCTCAGCCCTTAAAAACATTAACTTCTATATGTTCTGCCGTTCTTCTCCTTCCTCTTCCGCTTCTTCTTCTTCTTCCCATTTTCCTGCCAAACTGCCTGCCTCCGTCGCAATGTTATCCAATGGGGAGAATTATTATTTGAGGGTATGGTCCGTATACCTGCTCATCAAGCTTATCGTCCAATAAAAACACTTCATACTAATGTTTTTTAATGTTAATGTAGCTAATGGCTTCATGCTTTCCAAGAAGCTACTGTGGTCTTGTGGTTAGAACTGTAGTCTCTCACACAGTGGATAGTGGGTTCGAGCCCAGCAGAGCACGTGTATTTTCCACAAAAACAATGTGCAACTGTTAAGTACTTTTCATTTCTTAGACTGTTATTATTTTCAAATTGACACATTAATGTATTTTTATTGCAAAGGAAAAAGAGGTTTCCAATATTAACTGTTCAATGTTTCACTTGTATTTCATTTGTACTATATCACACCCTCCCCAAACCGGAAGCTCGCTTTTGTCTGGTTTGGGGAGGGTGTTACGCTCTGCTCTTGCGGTCATGACTGACTGACTGTGGAAACCCCTTGCCCTCAGCCAACATTTCTTTATTCATTAATTTCTTCACTTCAGCTCTGTTCACTTTATCCTTTTCACACATAACACAAGGTCACCATAAAATGATCTACTAGGAAAATTAAGAATTTACGATAATAGCCTACATTAAGAATTGAGGATAGCCTCTTTTAAGCTGCATGCCTTTAAGCGATCGGATTTATAAACCACCAATTCCCCAAACATATCTGATTCATGGTTAGTCACTTATAAATAAATAGATAGCCTCCGAATGTGGCTCTAGTCTACGCTACTCTGCTGATAATGTAGCTTACTGCAAACACTTTTAATTATTATAATAATAATAATAATAAGAAGAAGAAGAAGAAGAAGAATCTCTGGTATGTACTTTCTTAGTAGTATCTCTTGTTTTCTTTCTGGCTAAGATTCCTGGGAAAAATGCGTTCTCCAATTAAGCTTGTTCGCCAACGTTACTTCCTGCTTCTCGTCAGGAAGCAGATACAAGCTAGGCTACTACGAAGCGAATCAACATGCATTATAGCCTACATTCATTGCACTACAGCAAACTAAACTAAACCTAGCTGTCCGGTACCAAAACATTTCCCGCAGGTAACGTTCTACACTACCGGAAAAAAAACTCTGCTGTGCAGAAACTCACTAGCTCGCTCGCTAGCTCGTAGCCCACACATGGAAGGTTGGAGTTACGCATCCGGCAATCCAGTGTTGAATAGCCTAACGTTAAATGTATTTCATAGAATACTAATAGCCCTATTTTAAAACTGTATTTCCATATTTTACTTATGAAAACTATTTAGGCTGCACTAGCTATTTAGGCTGTATGTCTTTCAGCTAGAATGTGTTTGCGTCTAGCCCATTGTGTATGCATGTCTCCATATACACTTGGTTCATTAATTTACATGCTTCTTCATGATCCATAATTCAGGTGGTGCTGTTCATTGTATTCCATTAGACATTAAATACAGCTCATCTACAAACTCTTTTAATGTAATTGTGTGCTGTCTGTAATCGGATAACTGTTCTCATTCTTGTCAATAGAGGGCGTTATGGTTAAGCGAATGTCTGCATACATTTCTTTGGAATGCATGTCTCTCCATGTTTATCTTCATGCATTATTCATCATTAGTTAGCTATAAAAAATAAGTGATATCAGATCAAAAACGTCTACGACGTAAAAAAAGCCAAGTTACTCACGCATAGCCTACATAGCGCTGTCTATAAGTTCTTAATTCCAACTTGCAAAAACTAGGCCTGCCTTTAGAAGTCTTGATATCAAAATGTGGCCAAGTTACAACTAACAATATTGCCTATTGTAGCTCACACTAAATAAACTAGCTCTATTCCAAAGCAATGCTATCCAAACTTTCCTAAATTATTTAATGCAACTTGGCCCTGTGTTTCTCATCTTACCATCTCAAGAGAATGTGGTCAATGAAACTGTATGTGCCACATCAAACTGCAAAATTAAAATAATTTATAGCGGAAATACTCTGATTCTGATGTGTTGCACTTAGAAATTAAACAGAAAAATTACTACACTATAGGGCATGTTTGAACAATTGTCTGCATCCACTGCTTTGGGTCTATGAAAAGCACAGAATGAATAAAATGTATTATTATAATAATAATAATAATTATTATTATGCATTTATTGATTCATTTATTTGGATTTCTATCAAAACCTGTGTGGTCCTACAGAGCATAGATATCCTTGTGTTCACAAAAATTCTGTTTGCAAATATCATAAATACTATTATGTTAAGAAAATTGGTACTATTACTTATTTGCCACCATCTTACCCACAAACATGTCTGGATACGTTTGTAAAAATGCTTTATGTACGCTATTTTCTAGGTAAAAATATTACTCCTTTTTATCTGCATTTATTTATTCATCACCCCTTTCTCTATTGTACATGATGTTTCTCCATATAAATGAAGAATTGTTTGTGAATTGTAAAGAAGCAGCAGTTAACATTTTAAAACCTGTACATTTTCTAATGTAAGTAAACTTGCCAACAAAGTACAACCATATCCTTTCTGGAGTGTAATTATTCATCAACTGTTAAAAACATTAATTGAAATCATATGTTGTTCCATGAGGCACAATCTCTTCACATGCAAAGATGAAGAAACACAGGGCCAAGTTGCATTAAATAATTTAGGAAAGTTTGGATAGCATTGCTTTGGAATAGAGCTAGTTTATTTAGTGTGAGCTACGATAGGCAATATTGTTAGTTGTAACTTGGCCACATTTTGATATCAAGACTTTTAAAGGCAGGCCTAGTTTTTGCAAGTTGGAATTAAGCACTTATAGACAGCGCTATGTAGGCTATGCGTGAGTAACTTGGCTTTATTTATGTCGTAGACGTTTTTGATCTGATATACTTTACTTCAACCTCGGGGAGACGCACTGCTGGACCACCTAGTATCGCGTAGTCAAATGTCAAGTCTCACAAGCATATACAGTGGGGACCAAAAGTTTGAGGGCAGTGACACAATTTTTGTTGTTTTTGCTCTGTATTCCAGAACATTGGATTTGAAATGGAACAGTGACTATGAGGTTAAAGTGCAGACTTTCAGCTTAAATTTGAGAGTTTTTACATACATATCGGGTGAACCGTGTAGCAATTGTAGCCCTTTTTATACATAGTCCCCCCCATTTTAGGGGACGACAAGTAATTGGACAAATTGGACAAATACAGAGCCAAAAAAAAATCTTTCTGTTTTAACAAGTGTTTTAGTCTTGTAATGAGACCTAAAATCTTATCTTTTTCTCAAAAGTGGAAAATATTAGCTTGCTTTAAGTTACTTTTTGCTTGACAAGTGAAATTATCTTACCCCACTGGCAAATCTTGAAATGAGTAAAACTATCTCACCCTACTGGCAGATAGTTTGACTTATTTAGCAAAAAAGTAACAGAAATAAGATTCTAAAGTCTAAATATAAGATTAAAATGCTTGTTAAGATTTGGTTTTTGCAGTGTGGGTTACCGCCGCGTGTAGGATAGAGCCCCAGATATGGTACACAAACAAGCGAACAATTATCTTAATAATGAGAAATTATTTGTATATTGTTTTTTGTTGGAAGGGCTCAATTTATATTTTGTGAGGAAAATACTAATACCTTTGGGAATGGTTTAATCAGTAGAGTAATTACTAGAATAAAAAGACAAGTTGGAATACAAAACATTTATTTATAATTGTGTGCAAAAGACATAGAATAATCATTAGAAACTTATGATATACCCAAACACAATTATCTTTTTCTCCCAAATCCTTTATAAAAGCCCCCACCCCTTTTTATGTCTAGAGAATTAAAATAGCCATTGGAGTCTTCACTTTCCAGCTTGCTGCTCTACCTCACAAGGCCACAAGATGTCACTGTTGTACTGCTAATTGTAATGCGTTTATATTGATCTAGCAAAAAAAGCAAAGATGAGATGATCTCATTTTTTCATCACAACAGTTTAAGAATAAAAAATAAAGATTAGTAATGAATAATTACTAAGAATAAAATCAAGAACAGAGAAAATGTTACTGTTGACAAGGTAAAGTAAGCAGACTGGGATCAATACAGGATATATTGATATGTATTCTAATTGTTGATATTACTTATATCAATGATATAATGAATTGAAATGTATGAAAACATTTATAAAACATATCTTACAGTATGTATTTTGGCTTGTCTTAAATATGCACTTAGTGGCCACTTAGTAGCCACTTTTTTAGGTACATCTACCTAATACTGGGTAGGACTCCTTTTTTCCTCCAGAACTGAATTCTTCACGGCATGGATTCAAAAAGGTCCTGAAAAGATTCATTAGGGATTTTGGTCCATACTGACTCGATAGCATCAAGCTTTTTTGGCCACATAATCATGCTGCAAACCTCCCATTCCACTTCATCCCAAAGGTGCTCTATTGGATTGAGATCTGGGGACTGTGCACAGTTTCTGAGATGCCGAAACCACCATGTCTGGCCAACAATCATACCACAGTTAAAGTCACTTCGATCACGCTTAGATCACCCATTCTAATGTTTGTTTGAACAACTAAACTCTCCATCATGTCTGCATGATTTTTATATTCAGACGGAGCCATATCACTCTGTTTGGAGGAGCAGGCAATTTGTGTTAACGAGCAGGGGGGTATTCCTAATTCCACAAAACAGGATTATCAAATTATCTATAAGGCTATATACACCCCCCAGGTGTACCTAATAAAGACTCTTTCCCTGCATTTGTTTTTTCAGCTGTTACATATTTTCCTGTCAGATCAGGCCGGGACCTGAGATTTATGTCCCTTGATGAGGGTTACAAAGGGAGGGAATTTTCCAGGTAACTAGGTAATTTTTGGCAATTTCCAGCAATTTTCCATGGAAAATCACTGGCCACTCTCATGCTTATACAATGCTAATAAAACACAAAAAGTTGAAGAAAACAATAAACAAAGAAAATGTGCTGAACAGGCCCAGATTTCTGTGAAATTTTTTATAAATTTTCCAGTAAGGAAATGTTGTGGAGTGCCGTAGCCATCTGGAAGGTAGCCAAACATCAAGGCATCAATGGAAGGGACTCTGTGAGGGTTCATTCCAATTGCTTATTTTCGCTCCTCGCATCCTTTCTTTCACTCCCCAATGGAGGAAACGAGGAAAGGATGAGATGTGAGGACGGAGGAATTGAGGCAACATGAATTAAGTGAATGGAACATTCTAGCTCAATCATGCATCAGTGTCATATTATGCTTATATGCTTAACTGTAATGCTTTGTAATGCCTCTTTTTTCATTAATTAACGTTGCTTTTGTTAGTCTTAGATTCAAGATTCAAAAAACTTTATTGTCCATCAAAGAACATCAGAAAATCTTCTTTGACTGGCTCATAAATATACGTAAAATACATAAAAGGACGGACCACACAAACAACAGTAGACATAAGCATAAAAACAAATACGATCAGATAAAAGGAGGCAGTGCAGACGTAAAAAATGCAATAGTGCAAGTGTCTTTTAGTTTTTGTTTAAAATGCGGATAGCAGTTGTGATGAATGAGTTCTTATATTTTTTTCTTTTTTGCAATGGGGATTTGGTAGCGACGACCTGATGGGAGTAACTGAAATTACTTTTGGAGGGGGTGAGAGGGGTCTTGTGTTATAAGGGATGCTTTCCTTCTGACTGATTTTGACTAGAGTTCTGGTAGTGAGACTGGGTGGAGCCGGTTATTTTACTTGCTTGCTTGATGATCCGAGAGAGTTTTGTTTCGTCTTTGACGGAAAGGGAGTTGTACCAGGATGTGATGTTGAATGTGAGGACAGATTCATCTGTGCGGAACTGGTCTTTGTTTGGTGGAACATACAGTGTGCAACAGGCTGAGAAACAAAAGAGTTGAGAAGCTGGTGGCTATTCACTAAAATCATCACTCTGCTACCAGATATGCAGTAGATATGGATGGATCACTTTAAGGGTTGTTTCTCCTGACAAATTTTCCTATTGAACTCTATGGAAAAATAAGCCAGGAGAAGAAACCCTTCAAGTTATCCATCCATATCCACTGCATATCTCGCAGCAGAGTGATGGTTTAAGGCTTGTTTGATACCTTAGAGCCATTTAGCCAACCATTTTTTCCATACTGTTCCAGTGTAATTTACAGCTAAATCTAGTCCCACCCTCGAATTCCATCGAGATTCATTCAAATGCAGAGAGGTTATAGTATCGCTTGTGGGAGTACCAGAAAATAAGATATCAAGAGTCTTTTGATATTGTTGGGTCACAGACATCAGGACGTCATCGCATGCAAAGGATATGCGACCAAATATTAAAAATGATTACTTTATTCGACATTATGTTAAACTGTCCAATATTTTTTGATGCCTGAAAATTGGGGGGACTATGTACAAAAGGTTCTATAATTTCTAAATTATCCGATTCATCCGATATGGATGAAAATACCCTCAAATTAAAGCTGACGGTCTGCACTTCAACCTCATTGTATTGTATCCTTTCAAACTCAAAGTGCTAGAGTACAGAACCAAAATAACAAAAAATGTGTCACTGTCCAATGAATTATGGTGCTCACTGTATATGCACTGTTAAAATAACATGGAAACTGCGGCATGACTTTAGACCAGGTTTGTGGTGGTTTTAGCGCAAGCGCTTTCTGCTGGCTCAAAATAACAATACGCCAAACATTATCCTGACCACACCTCATCTTAACACCAACCCGCCCAGTTCACTTGCTATGGGCGCAAGATCACTTGGTATTTAAACGAGTTGAGCGCTAGGCGCTATAATGACCCCTGCGCCGGGTGGAAGATAGCAAAGACAATTGCGTTTGGGTTAGCACTTAGCCCCGGGTGTAAGATCGGGCCCTGGGTGTCACTTGTCACTCTCCTGCAGCTAGACGTAGCTAGGATATATATAATTGGCTGATATGAGGCAATGACATGTAATGACAATGAAATTTCAATTAAAGGGGAATTCCACCCAAAAACAACATTAACCTTATTGAACAGATCAAGGCGCAACTAATTAAGCCTTTCTTTGTGACTGGCCAAAAAAAAAAATCTGTACTGAGTTATTTGAATATAAAGTTTGGTAGAGGTATACGTCATTTTGAAGTATACCTCTACCACTTCCTTGTTTTTGAAAGACTACAGTATTTTCAAGTGGGCTTGTAAATTACATAGCAAGTAGGCGGAGCCAGCGAGGGAAGAAATGCTGCCTGCATCTCACTGTTCTGAATAGGGATAAATGCGTCGTTTCCATGTTTTTTACCGACATCAGTGCATTCGATCTAGCACTTTGAGGAAAGTTTTGGCTTTGCTGGCAAACGGCTAACAAGTAGCCTAAAACAATGACATTTTTAACTTTTAATTGTATATGTTTACTATTCTGTATCGGCATGTTGGTTGATACAAAAGCATTTCATACTGAAAAACGGGAGGTCGTAGTTGATTTTCCGACATGGAACCGGGGTGCGTTGCCTAGCTAAGTGTTACAGACTTCTGGCAAGGCTGGCTAATGTTTTCACGATATCAAACATGGATAAATGAAGGGCCGTATTTCCCCCGTTTTTCTGGAGACTGAGCTAATGATGGTGGTATTTTCTTTGTATAACTGTTACATCAGTGCAGTGGCATCATTTACCCTACACTCTAACCTTAAAGGGTTCTCTGGCTTGTCCCTGTGGGGGAACCTTTTTAGGTTCTAGGTAGAACCTTCTTGGAAGGGTTCTACCTAGAACCCCTCTGTTAAAGGGTTCTTGGTAGAACCCTCTGTGAAGGGTTCTACCGATAAACTTTTTTCTTTGAATGGTTCTACCTATAACCCTCTATGACGGGTAACAATCTTGAGAGGCTCTCCATATCTTTTGGTGTATGATCATTATTTTGGTCTTTCTTCATTATTATTACGTAGTTCTTTAATGTATATTACATTACATTTATTTAGCAGACGCTTTTATCCAAAGCGACGTACAGTAAGTGCAGTAGTAGTAGAAAATAGTAGCAGTAGTAGAAAATAATGTCCAAGACATGTCCAATTCCCCATGTACATAGAATAGCAAGCAGTTTTATTTAGCAAACTGTTTTATTTAGAAATCTAGGAGGGTTGTTGGATGAGGTGGGGAAGCCTTATGAGGTAAGATGGGAAAGGTGATGTAGATCCAGCAGAAATGGGTCACAGGTGAGAGCAGGAGCAACATGACCAAGAGGTCTAGGCACTTCAGGGTGTCTTCAGAAATTTACATTGGGTGACCTCTGGTAGTAGAGACATAGCAGAGAGAGAAAAGAGATGGTTAGTGTCAAAGACTACTCTTTACACCAGATTAATTTAAAAACACAAAAAGTAAGTTAAAAAAAACAGGTTGAATGAAAACCGAATTAAATTAATGAATTTAAGAAATATAAAATAAATAAAATAAACCATTAACCTTCCTGTTATGTTATGGTCAAAACTTACCTGTTTCAGTTGAGTTTAACATCAGAAAGCTTTGAAAAAGGTTGTTGAACGAAACGTCAGCACTGAATAAACAAATTGAGATTAATGCAAGATACGGTGTACTTCTCTTTTCTATATATCTGACTTTATCCTTCAAGCACCCGTACTACAATAACATGGCACTGACGTGACGTCACGTGGCGCTGTAATGGTGACATATAGTCCAGCTGTCTCTCATGTTCGTGTTTGTTAATTTGAATGTATTTTGTTGTGTCTGGCTTTTGTCTTTTGTTTTTTTCATGTACTGTGTGTGTTGTGGGACGGGAAAGCGGGCTGGAGATTTTTCAGGGCACTCCTACTGCTCGTTTTTATAATATTAACGAATTGTCTAGTCGATATAATTTTGTTTGTGGTCGTCACCATGGAGACGCATTCACATATGCTTGGGAATGTCCGTTGGATCTGCAGCAACAAAGTTTACCATCGCTCTTCACCGGAGTTGAAGATGTCGGGACTGATCCGGGAGTGCAGGAAATCTTCAAAAGGAAACCAGGGAATGGAAGGAGAAGATAATGCGGGGGAGGAGTGAGGCGACGACTGGGAAGGTTGTATCCATTTCAACAGTCTACAGAGACTGCAGCACTGCGTGTATGGAGGAACTGGAGTCGTGGAGGCGCAGTTTGTGTGTTGGACTGCTTAATGCCACTGGACATCTCGGGACAGCGGGGGCTATTTTTAATCATGACTGTATTCCACTTTAATTCACTTGATTAATGCAATGATTCTACTGAATGTCTTTATTTGATATGTTTGTTTGTGTGTTGTGGGTCTGCCCCACTGTCTGTCTTTTTGTTGTTGCTGGGGCTACAACTGAAGTTCCCAAACGGGAAAATAAAAGCTATTCTATTCTATTCTAACCAGGTGTGTAAATACTTTTTTATCAAGAGTTTAACATCAGTGAAATGCTATTTAACTTATTTTTTATGTATGAAACTTGATAACATCCTTAACATAAGGGATGTGAATATCTGAAACTGGAAAAGAAAAATCTGTGAAGTGCACAAGTGCTGGAAATAGATAACCGAGCAACTGGCACACCTCCTGGCTTGTCCAGTTGGTAATTGTCCATGTCTCTAAAAAATATAATGCAGGAAACAAACAATAGCATTAAATAAAAAAATGCAACTTGAACCACACAATTCTTAAGCTACCCAAGAGATACTGTATATATCTATATCTGTACATGGGTCAATGACATGACGTGATTTTTTTTTGTGTCCGAATTCATTACTTTCCTAAAAACAATAATAAAAAAAGACATGCTATATATCAAATTGCACTGCAATATCTCCTTTATGAGAAACCCTTCTCATTTTATTGAAATTCAATTAATTTTTCGAGTTTTGGTGTTCTAAATTCCCAAAATGTCAGGTAGTGCGACCGTCCGAACATACATGCAGAGAACAAAACTGCAATAAAAAGGGTAATTTTCTAATTTTCTTTTGATTCCTAATCAAATAGTTTGGCATGATTTTATGTTAGATTGCTTATAAATGACAGAAAGTAGTTTAACAGTCCTATTTCAAAACTATTCTATTACTTAAAAAAACTTTTGTCAGAGAAATTGACTTCTCCAAATGTAAGGGGGGGGCGACTGACATAAAAACATCATTTTATGTACTGTGCCTGTAAGAAAATGATGCAACAGGGTGTGACATCACACAGAAGACCCCACAGGAACCCTGTCATGCAGTAACAAGGTTAATAACTCTCCCACAAATATTACATAATTTGACGTTTTTGAGTAATGGTGAGGTTGGTTCAACTTGCCATGTCAGGTGGTATGACCCCTGGAAAACTATGAAAATTAGTTTTTATTCAGAAAATGTGTATAACCTTGAGTTCAAGGACAAAAATGTATATACAGATCCTTTCCAAAAAATTAGAATATCATGGAAAAGTTTTTTTTTTTTCCATAATTCCATTCAAAAAGTGAAACTTTCATAGATTATAGATTCATTACACACAAAGTGAAATATTTCTCGCCTTTATTTGTTTCATTTTTCATAATTTTGGCTTACAGCTCCAGAAAACCCCTAAAACAGTATTTCAAGAAATTAGAATAGTGTGTCGAAAATCAGCATTTACTTCAGTTATTTCAGAGAATTAATGTTTTAGAGTGTCACACTCTGTACGTTTTGAAGCACTGACTCCAGCCTCAGTCCACTCCATCTGCATCTCCGCCAAATTTTGGAATCGTCTTTGCTTGACAATCCGCTGAAGCCTACGGTCATCTCTTTTGCTTGTGCACCTTCTCCTGCTACATTTTTCCCTTCCACTAAACGTTCTATTGATATGCTTGGACACTGCACTCTGTGAACAGCCAGCCTCCTTAGCGATGACCTTTTGTGGCTTACCCATCTTCTGGAGGGTGTCAATGATGGTCTTCTGGCCAATTGTCAAGTCTGCAGTCTTCCCCATACTGAACCAAACTGAGATACCTGTCCAATTTAACGACACACCTGTAGAAAAACTTTGCTGGTGTTTTGAGTAAATTAGATGATTAGAGTGTGACACTCAGTCTAAAACATTCATTCTCTGAAATAACTGAAGTAAATGCTGATTTTCGACACACTATTCTAATTTCTTGAAATACTGTTTTGGGGGGTTTTCTGGAGCTGTAAGCCAAAATTATGAAAAATGAAACAAATAAAGGCTAGAAATATTTCACTTTGTGTGTAATGAATCTATAATTACATTACATTACATTACAATCATTTGGCAGACGCTTTAATCCAAAGCGACGTACAATAAGTGCATATTGAAGGTCATTGACGCGACTACAAAGCAAATCCGACAAAGCATAGCTTTCTCACAGCGTAGGAGCTATCGCTAGTAATAAACATGAGAAGTACACAGTCAGCTATAAATTCTGAACTATAGAATAACCAAAAAACACAAGTTAAATAGAAAACAGGAAGCGAATACTATAGAAAAGTTTGGAACCACCAAGAATCTTCCTAGACCTGGCCGCCCGGCCAAACTGAGCAATCGGGGAAGACGGGCCTTGGCCAGGGAGGTGAGCAGGAACCCGAGGGTCACTCTGACAGAGCTCCAGCGTATCCTTGTGGAGATGGGAGAACCTTTCAGAAGATCAACCATCCAGGCAGCACTCCACCAATCAGGCCTTTATGGTAGAGTGGCCAGACGGAAGCCCCTCCTTAGTAAAAGGCACATCACAGCCTGCTTGGAGTTTGCCAAAAGGCACCTAGAGGACTCTCAAACCATGAGAATCAAGATTCTCTGGTCTGATGAAACCAAAATTTAACTTTTTGGCCTGAATACCAAGCGTCACGTCAGGAGGAAACCAGGCACCGCTCATCACCTGGCTAATACCATCCCTACAGTGAAGCATGGCGGTGGCAGCATCATGATGTGGGGATGTTTTTCAGCAGCGGGAACAGGGCGACTAGTCCTGATAGAGGGAAAGATAAATGCAGCTAAGTACACCGAGATCCTTGAAGAAAACCTGCTCCAGAGCGCTCTGGACCTCAGACTGGGGCGAAGGTTTACCTTCCAACATGACAACGACCCGAAGCACACTGCCAAGAGAACAAAGGAGTGGCTTCGGAGAAAGTCTGTGAATGTCCTTGAGTGGCCCAGCCAGAGCCCAGACCTGAATCCAATTGAACATCTGAGGAAAGAGCTGAAAATGGCTGTGTACCGACGCTCCCCATCCAACCTGACGGAGCTTGCAAGGATATGCCAAGAGGAATGGGCAAACATTTCCAGAAACAAGTGTGCCAAGCTCGTAGCTTCTTTCCCAAGATGCCTTGAAGCTGTAATCGCTGCCAAAGGTGCAGCAACCAAGTATTAGGCTAAGGGTGTGTACAGATATGTAACCCCTAAATAACCTATTTTTGTCAGTAAAATAAAAATGCATATTTTCTAAAAACCTGTTTTCACTTCGTCATTATTGGCTATTGTGTGTAGATGTTTGAGGCAAAAAATGAATTCAATCTATTGTAGTATAAGTCTGTAACGTAATAAAACGTGGAGAAGGTGAAAGGAGTGTGCAGACTTTCCGGCTTGACTGTAAACTAGCTCTATTCCAAAGCAATGCTACCCAAACTTTCCTAAATTATTTAATGCAACTTGGCCCTGTGTTTCGTCATCTTTGCATGTGAAGAGATTGTGCCTCATGGAACAACATATGATTTCAATGAATGTTTTTAACAGTTGATGAATAATTACACTCCAGAATGGATATGGTTGTACTTTGTTGGCAAGTTTACTTTAGAAAATGTACAGGTTTTAAAATGTTAACTGCTGCTACAGCATTCTTTACAATTCACAAACAGACATTTACACTACTCACAAAAAGTTAGGGATATTTGGCTTTCGGGTGAAATTTATGGAAAATGTAAGTTCACGCTACAGTGATATTATACGTATCATGAAAGTAGGGCATTTAAGTAGAAGCATGCAATGGTGATTTCCTCATCTCAAACAATTTATTGAAACAAAAGCCAACAACAGTGGTGGGTATACCACAACAAAAATGTCAATGTCTCAATAACTTGTCATGTGCCCTTGAGCATCAATTACAGCTTGACAACGACGTCTCATGCTGTTCACAAGTCGACTTATTGTCTGCTGAGGCATGGCATCCCACTCTTCTTGAAGGGCGGCCCTCAGGTCATTGAGGTTCTGGGGTACAGAGTTACGAGCCTCTACACGGTGAGTCAGCTGATCCCATAGGTTTTCTATGGGATTCAGGTCTGGAGAAAGTGCAGGCCACTCCATTTGAGGTACCCCAGTCTCCAGCAGCCTTTCCCTAATGATGCGACCTCGATGAGCTGGAGCATTGTCGTCCATGAAGATGAAATTAGGCCTGTGTTGTTCATGCAGGGGCACAATGACTGGATTAATGATGTTATTCAGGTAGTATGGGCTTGTCACTGTACCATTCACAAAGTGTAGGGCAGTTCTGTATTGATTAGACACACCTGCCCACACTGTAACACCGCCACCACCAAAGGGTCGTCTGGTGACAACAGTGGCTGATGCATAGCGCTCTCCTTGACGTCTCCAACATCGTTGGCGGCCATCATTTCTGCTCAACGTGAATCGACTTTCATCAGAGAACAGCACTGAGGCCCACTGGTCCCTCGTCCAGCGTAAATGCTCCCTGGCCCATGCAAGACGATGACGCCTGTGCCTGGTGGTGTGGTCAGGTACCCTTGCAGGTCGTCTAGCACGCAGACCACGCTGATGTAAACGGTTTCGAATGGTCTGACGTGACACTTGGGTGCCTCTCACCTCCCTTAAATGTGCCTGGAGTTGAGTGGCATTCATCATCCGGTTCCGCAGGGCACTGTTCACAATGAAGCGGTCATCAGTGTGGGATGTGGCCAAAGGACGTCCACTTCTATGCCTTTCTGTGACTCTTCCAGTCTCTCTGTATCTCTGTTGCAACCTGCTGATGACACTCTGTGACACTCTAAGCTCAGTGGCCACTTCCCTCTGAGAACATCCTGTTTGAAGCCTCGCAATGGCGAGGTACTGTTGATCAATTGTTAGGTGTCGTCTTGGTCTCATGATGTCAAAATGTGAACAGCATGATGAAGAGGACTGTTTAAATACCAATTCTAATTGAACCAGGAAATTTATTGGTCGATTCATGGATCAAACACCTGTTGTGAATTTTGCCGTTCAGCTCCTTGTTAGAGAACAGCAAGTTGTGCAAAAAGTACTGAAACATTGAATAGTTGGACATGTGCATTCAAAAGTTTAGAGAAGGTCAAATTAATTTCACCTGTAAAGGTTATAGTGCATTTTAGGTTCATCCTGAAATTTCACCTGAAAGCCGAATATCCCTAACTTTTTGTGAGTAGTGTATATGAAGAAACATCATCTATACAATAGAGAAAGGGGTGATGAATAAAAAAATGCAGATAAAAATTAGTAATATTTTTACCTTGAAAATAGCGTACATACAGCATTTTTACAAACGTATCCAGACATGTTTGTGGGTCAGATCGTGGCAAATAAGTAATAGTACTAATTTTCTTAACATAATAGTATTTATGATATTTGCAAACATAATTTAGTGAACACAAGGATATCTATGCTCTGTAGGACCACACAGGTTTTGATAGAAATCCAAATAAATACATAATAATAATTATAATAATAATACATGTTATTCATTCTGTGCTTTTCATAGACCCAAAGCAGTGGATGCTGACAATTGTTCAAACATGTCCTAGAGTGTAGTAATTTTTCTGTTTAATTTCTAAGTGTAACACATCTGAATCAGAGTATTTCCACTATAAATTATTTTCATGTTGCAGTTTGATGTGGCACATACAGTTTCATTGACCACATTCTCTTGAGATGATAAGATGAAGAAACACAGGGCCAAGTTGCATTAAATAATTTAGGAAAGTTTGGATAGCATTGCTTTGGAATAGAGCTAGTTTATTTAGTGTGAGCTACGATAGGCAATATTGTTAGTAACTTGGCCACATTTTGATATCAAGACTTTTAAAGGCAGGCCTAGTTTTTGCAAGTTGGAATTAAGAACTTATGGACAGCGCTATGTAGGCTATGCGTGAGTAACTTGGCTTTTTTTACGTCGGAGACGTTTTTGATCTGATAGTATATACTGTACTGAAGTATAATTACTATAGTATACTATAGTATTTACTCCATCTGAAGTATAATTACTATAGTATACTATAGTATTCTATAGTAAACTACAGAATACTATAGTACGTACTACAGTATACTATAGCAGGGCTCGACATTACCATCTGCCCGGTGGCCCGGCGGCATATTTTGAACCCTCCGGGCCACTACGGGCCAGCTGATTAAACTTTTCAATGGCCCGTGGGGCCAGTAGCCAGGCAGGCTATACAAAAAAAATTCAATACAGTTAAAAATACAATACAGTAAAAGACGATCTCACACTATTTTCCTTCAATACTAATGATGCGATGTGAATAAACTTCGGTGAAATTGCAGAGCGCTGAGTGAGCGCGCATCTCACAGCTGCGATCGCGTCCTTTCATCACCGTGACAACGGGAGCACGCGCAATGTTTGGTGTTCAGTTATTTTTTTCTAGATATCGACGCTCACTAGATCCCTGAAACTGGTATAGCGCACCGCACGCAGCCTTAGAAAGTAAAAAAATGTTCCTAAAACCACCGTGCCAGGGACAAACACCAGGGAAAAACACGGGAAAGAAAAGGAAAACGGCAGAAGAACAAAAAGAGAGTGATAGGGAGTATGAGGCGAAGAGGGTGAGGACATTTCAACCCCAATGGCTGGAGCGGTGGGGTTGGCTGGGCTATGACCCCGTCAGTAATAAGGTTTCCTGTCAGCTCTGCCAGTCAATGCCGGCATACGCAGACAAGTGAGTGGAATATATATAGTCGATAAGGTAGCTAGCTAGTTAGTTCAGTTCAGTTTTGGCGATGTACTTATTTCACAGAGACGCCCGAGTAGGCAGCGCTCCAGTTTCAAAAACTTAAGTTTGCATTGTGCCTTAGCTTGATACACATTGCCACCTAGCGGTTTTGAGAATACACTGTGCTAGCCAGTCTACTTGACAACAGTATCATCCAATACTTTTTAAGGTGTAACGTTATATTATATTATAATTAGGGATGCACAGATCCATTAATATTCGGTTTCGGATTCGGCTGGATTTGGTCCTTTTGTAATGGTTCGGATTCGGCCGAATCCTTCACAAATATTGGACCGAATGTATTTCATTAACAGTGTTAACAAAATAGTTTCGTCTTTTTATAGAGCGCGGTTATAACGTTACCTGGTTGTTTTTCTTTTATCATTAACGTTATCACAGGCTATTCGGGTGATCGCGCGACAGATTGCTTGTTAGGGACTCTTTATAGAACACGTCCATAGAAACGTGAGGTCAGCTGTTAAAGTTAGCTGTCACTGTCTGTTTGGCTGTGTCTCAATTGCGAGGCTGCGACCTATAGTAGCCACATCCTCCATAGGACAGTCCTTTGTAGAGAGGAAGGCTGGGCTGGCTTTTGAACAGCAGCTGAAATGGGACAGTCTACGAAGAATTCACGTTTACGTCACGGACTTTCCGCCCACAACCTCCTCGGACCTAAACAACCGGCGCGTGAGAACTTAAACCAGTGAGACTCACAAAAAAATAAAACCGCGAGTAAAATTTAAAAAAATACTGAAATATAAAAATGGAGAATTTACTCGAGGTAATATACGTTTTAGCCAACAGGTAACGACATGATTACCGATAGCTAAAATTTAAAAAAAAAAGTTTACACAAACTTAAGGCCAGTTTATAGTCCAGCGACCGACGACGTGCCATGGATGTCACTGGTCGCAGCGACATTTGGTTTATACTTGGGGCGACTGTCGTCCTGTGGTCGCTGCGACGGTCGCTGAAGATGTCGCTGAGACATAAAATAAATTCAACTTTGACCCTGTCACTGCCTCTGTTGTTATGGTAACGTTTGTCTCGGACAGCGGAGGCTTCGGTCGAGCTGTCAACTTACTAGCTAGCACATAAGCTAACTGTTAATGGACAGATTTCTCTGTTGGAAAAATTTGTGCGTGCAGCCATAGGGTCGGCTTACCTACCCATAGCTTACCTACCTAGCAAGCGCGTGAATATCATTATAAATGAGCACAATTTAATATTATTATTATAAATAACCTAATAATAATAACGATGTAATTTCACCGATTGATGCTTTGCTAGAGGTTGAGAAAACATTACAATCCAATAAGAAGCAGCTCGCTTCCAATGCTACAATTTAGCCTACGATAGTCTATTAGTCTGTAGGCTATTGTGAATGGTTACAAAGACACATTTTCATCTTGACTACACATTTGTAGCGTTGTAGGCACCTGCGAATGCATTGTTACTTTCACAGTAACTAACTTAGATTTGCCAGATTAAACTTCAGTGACAACCCATCTGATCCGTGGCATTCTGAACCTCATTCTCTAACTAGATAATTGTAGGTTGCTCCCCCAATGAGTCCCGTCTTGTAACTAGCTATTTACACCCCGAACGTAGGCCAGGCTATGCCCTCCGTGTTTTCCTACTAAATAACATTTAATATGAGTTGCATCGATGTTGAACGTTTTATTTGCTACCTCGTTCAAAACCCACATCCTACAAGTGTGTGAAAGACGCAGTGAATGATATTTCAAACAATATACGGTGCCCTCGAAATGGACATTTATAAACTTTATTTCAGAGACCTCCGACAAAAAAAGGGGTACAGCAGAAGACATAATGAGATGTAGGCTAGCCTATAAAAGCTGCTTCTTCCTCCATTGTCCCCTGAGTGTAAACTGTCGCAGTGTATGTAGCACGACAATAGAATGTTTATGAAAGTTCTGCGATTTCAGTCGAGCGACACTCTGTCGCTGGACTATAAACTGGCCTTTACATTTAAACACCAGATCGCTGCTCTCGTCAGCCATTTTCCGTATCAAATGTCTTTCCGGCAAAATGTGCAAAGAATTGTGGGATATCTAAGGCTGCGAAGCATTTCAAGTCTTTGTAATGGGACAGTACTTCTGACATATGCGGTCCTGAAATGCAACCTTCGTAGGTTGCAGCCTCGCAATTGATACTCAGTGAATACTTGGCTACTGTAGTGCGTGCGAGATGGAAGCCACGCGCCAAATCTCAGCATAAGGCAGGCACACAAATTAATTTTGGATTTAAATTAACTTTATTTCTGCATCCCTAATTATAATATAACAATAACACATTAATTATATTATTTTAGATATATATTAGGTTCAATTAGATTTAGTTATATTATTTAAAATATACAGTAAAATGGACTAGTAGATCTCTATAGTGTGTACATTTTTGGTGTATTGTAGGGATTCAGCACTCTTCAAGGGTCAGGTGGTGGATCGGTCCACAGGGTTTGATCCCCATGCAAACAGTGTTGCGCACAAACTCTGTGAGAAGAGGAAGAGGGCCTCAACGGAGTTAAATCCTGTGATGGCTGGTATACATCTTAATGGAAAGATGGACGTAGGTTTCGAGATACAAATGGAGAACATGTTCCACACAGCCTACTTTGTAGTGAAGAAAGAGAAATCTTTTTCTGACTTCCCTGACTTGGTGGAGCTTAATAGAAGAACTGGCTCCAACATGCCGAAGTCCTACCTTTCCGACAAGGCTTGTGCAAGGTGAGACCCAGATACATGTAAATGGATCATGAATAATTAATTGTATGTTTTTAAAATATCCTTGGTGAAAAATCGCTAATTAATTGTATTCCCCCTCCCTCCAGGTTCATTGTTGACATTTATGATGGAGAGATGGAGAAACTCTTGGCCGACCTGAAGAAAGCACGATTCATCAGCATCATGATTGACGGGGCTACTGATGAGGGAAATCTTGAGAATGAGAATATCTACATCAAATTCTTCGATAAAGAGAAGGGAGTGGTGCAGTCTTTCTTTGGAATCGAGGATGTCAAACATGCAAATGCAGATGGCATAATTGCTGCTGTTGATTCAGGTAAGAAAAAGAAAAAGTTAAGCCATAGGGAAAGAAAGTCATCAGATCAGATTCCCCCGTTGTTTGCGTTCAAAATGTTGGTCAACAATGAATTTAATGTAATGCACATTACAGGTTGTACAACACAATGTGTCATGTCACCCCTATGCACTTTCCCTCCCTATATTAATGTGATAATAAAGTTTTTTTTGCTCCTGGCTCATTACATTCACCTGTTTTAGTTTTCCAGCAAGCAGGACTGGAGAACTGGAGAGATTGTGTCGTGTTCCTGTGTGCGGACGGTGCTGCAGTGAATATGGGGAGGAAGAATGGGGTGGCAGCCAAGCTGAAGGAGAATATTGAGCACCTGCTTGCCATCCACTGCGTGGCACATCGATTGGAGCTGGGCATGGTGGATTCAATCAAAGATGACGCCCAACTCAAAAAGCTGCAGGAGGTGCTGCAGTTCCTCTACCAGCAGTACCACTACTCCCCAAAGGCTCTGAGGGAGCTGAGGATGTTGGCCCAGGCACTGGAGGAGAAGGTCCTCAAGCCTACAAACCTGAGGGGGGCTAGGTGGTTGCCCTACATACACAAAGCTACCAAGGTAGTTGTTCACTGATTTCACTAATTTATATTTTCTATGGCAATTATGTCACACCTGTAAAATGAGCAAAATGTATAAAACATAAAGTCTTTTTGTCTCATGTCTTGACTTTCTCCTCCAGATTCTGTGTACCAGTTACGCTGTGTTTGTGGCCCACTTCGAGGACCAGATCAGCCCAGAGCGGACACCCCAACCATCTGCTGCTGTTCTTGGAAGGGCAAAAAACATCCTGAAATACCTGAAGTGCCACAAGAATGTACAGTTCATGCACTTCATGTGCGATACCCTGGACCTACTGAAGACTATGAGCCTTCAGTTCCAGCAGAATGACACCAGGTACCAGGTAAACCGGCACACTGGCACATTGGATTGATTGAAAATGTTAGGCTCACAGTAGTTGGATAACCTAACTGACTTGCTTTACCTTTAACTTACCTACAGGAGAGGCAGTGGAGTACCTTGAGGTGTGCGTCAGTGGCCTGACAGAGCTTTCACTTCAGCCTGGAGAACAACATGCAAAGATGCTGACTGATGCAGAGGCTGGAGTCTTTAAGGGGGTGGAGCTCAGCAATGTCTCCGAAGGCACGCTGGACTCAGAGAGAAAGCGGATTACAGGTAAATAATGCTTTAAATAAACCTTGATTTAATTGAATTGGAAGTAGTGTTCGTTTTGATAGTTATTAAATTTTTGACATGAATTCAATTTACAGACACTCATCACCCACATTGAGAGTCGGCTGGGGGACCTGTCCACTCAGAGCCTTGTGGCAAAGTTCCACGCCCTCGACCACCATAATTGGCCCTCTGGTGAAGACTTCATCCTCCATGGACAGCAGGATGTTGAAGCACTGTGCAGACATTACCAAGCCATCCTACAACGTGAGGGGACTTCATCCAGTGAGGTGATGGCAGAGTACAGGCTGTACAAAGTCTGGGCAAAGAACCGCAAGGGGCCACTGAGAGAGACACTCCAGGAAATCCTCCAGAGAGGTAAGTAGAACAAGCAGAACTGCTAATGTTTGACATGTTACTACTCACTGGCAACAGAAAGGTGTCATTCTTCTTTTCCCCTCAGATGATCTAATGAAGAAATACAAAGGCTTAAGCATCCTGGCCCAGATCAACCTCACAATGGCCATCAGCACTGCAGCATGTGAGAGGGGCTTCTCTTGTATGAAGAGGGTGAAAAATGATTGGAGGTCCTCCCTGGCAACATCCCAGCTCAATCGACTGATGTTTCTTTCAATTGAGGGACCCAGTCTGGAGACATTTGATGCAAAGAGAGCTGTTCTACGGTGGTGGGGATCAGGCCCCAGAAGCCGAAAACCTGGATTCACCAGCCGTGTGAATCAGCCAACAGAGGATGAGATGGAGGAGGAACTGATTGAGTTGGAGTAAAGAATAGAGTTAGAGTAAAGAGTTAGAATGTTCTTTATATTGAAAACAAATTATTAAATGGTTATTGTTGCATCACATCTGTTTATTTGTGATTTGTTGTGGTCAATCCTACGGTGATCAAATTGTAACATTTTTATTTGCCGAGTCAATATTAACAGGGTCATACTTCCTGGGCCAGTGGTTACAATGTTGGGGCCAGTTACGTAAGAAGGTCACTGGCCCAGAGGGCCAGTAGAAAATTTACCTTAATGTCAAGCCCTGCTATAGTATTTTTTACAAAAAGTGGCAAATGTAGATATTCCAGCATGCCCCTGTACACAATGGCGCCACCAGGGGGTGGCCAGGGGTGGCCACGGCCACCCCTATAAATTTGCTGGCCACCCCAGCGCCAGTCACATAGATTGTAGTAGCGTCAGTTATGCATTTCATCCCAAATGCACAGCCAGCCAGGCAAAGGAAGCCGCTCTTGACTTTTTTTTTTTTTTTTTTTTTGCCGCTCTTGACCTTCCGTCACTCACGGTAGCCCCCGCCCCCGCCCCCGCCCCCTGGCATCTGTTTCGCGCTCCGACAGCAGCTCAGCGCGCGCGCGTGACCGGTCACCGATCTCAAAGGAGTTAAGAGAGAAGACGCAGAAGACTACCAGTAAGTAAATAAGTCATAATATTCTTTAGTAAAAGAAGAGGGGGAAGTATGCGTCGTGACATGTGTTTTTTAAGTGCTAAATAGTGCTGTTACAGCACCTGTTACAGCAGCATTTTGATGTATTTTTGACATGTAGCACTGAGTTGCGTAGCTAACGTTAGCTGTTGCTTGTATATGTTATGTCAATTTGCAGACAATGAAGAGAAAGTCGACAGTCATCTCTTCTTATTTTAAGAAGAAAATTAGAACAGGAGGAGAAAGCTAAGTGTAGAATCAGGAAGAATCAAGAAGGGCTAAGGCCATAAATCTTGATGACTTTGTGGATGTTTGCCAAAAAACACAGCAACAGGCGAATAAAACTGTTCTGAAACATACTGTATAGCCTGGTAATCAGAATCAGAGACTATTGATCCCTGGTGGGAAGTTCTTTTTGTAACTGTAATAATAATTATTTGTTGTATTATATTAAGCAAAGATATGAGTGGTTGTTACACATACTGTATAGCCTGGTAATCAGAATCAGAGACTATTGATCCCTGGTGGGAAGTTCTTTTTGTAACTGTAATAATAATAATTTGTTGTATTATATTAAGCAAAGATATGAGTGTTTGTTACACATACTGTATAGCCTGGTAATCAGAATCAGAGACTATTGATCCCTGGTGGGAAATTCGTGTTACATAAAGCAAAGATATGATTGTTTCTGTACTTGCTTCTGTTTGTATCTGCCAGTACCTGCTTTTTCCCAGTAATTGTTTTGATTACAATAAATGTACACCTTTATATTAAGCTGTATATGTGTCTTTTTAGGGAAAAGGATAACTAGCCTATTTTAAAAACAATGAATTGCCTAATATATACATAACACAATAAAACAGGATTGTTGTGGAACTCAAAATGTTAACTGAACGATTATTAGTCTATGCACATTAAATCATTAGTAACATTAAATGTAACACAATAAACCAAAGTATATCAGTAGGCATTTCCTTAAGTCGTTCTGATAGTTTTCTACTAGCCTGTATACTACAACAGTATAATAAAATCCTGAAATTATGGCTTTTAGTTTTGGTGTGCCACCCCAAGATTTTAAGTGGCCCCATCTGGCCACCCCTATGAAAAATTTCTGGAGGCGCCCCTGCCTGTACAAGCCTATCCAATTCCTCCTTCACTGCCAAATGTTCCCCACTCCACAATTCAACTCGCTGGTTTAAAAGCTGGCCTGCCTTCCTTTGGTAGTAATTACAGAGGGAGTCCCTTCTCTAAGTTTATCTTTTCAAAATTCTCAGAGGTCCTGAACCCTGCTCTCTGCCTGCACTATTGCCTGATATAGACTCCTGTTCCTAAATCTAAGCTCCTCAGTCGCTTGTTGTACTTTATCTAACTTATCCCCCCTGCACTTCAGATTTTTTTGTAAATTCTTGTGGTGATGCTGATAGCTAAGTGTACTGATAGGCCCTAACTTATACTGTAGGCCCGTAAACTTAACCTAAGCTTAATAGTTTTCTATTCATAACTTTCTTTTCTTTATCTAACCTATCCCTCTCTGCACAAAAGCATAACCTCTAGCCTGGTTTTATCTGTTATTTTGATTGGAAGCAGTTGTATATTTTATAGCACCAATTAGCTTATACAGCAGCTAATGTGGCTGGTGCCTTTGATTTGTACAGTTTGGCCAACCATGGGAAAATATTCCTGTGTCCTATACAACTTATTAGTCACAGGCAAATGCCAAGCACACATCAATGCCACCTGCACATAACATTCTTTACAGAAAAGCCACATTCAACAGGCTATTGAGTGTGAGAACATACGGCATGGCAAAAATAAAGAGACCACATACATTTTTCAGTTTCACAGTTCATGGGTATGTGTCTTTATAAAATCTAACCTTTGATATTCTTTCATAAACTAGTGACCACATTTGTTTTTAATTCCAAACAATTAGTTAATTCTGAACATCTTTGCAGATAATAACAACTGGTCAAAGCACAATACACAGTGTTGCTATACACTGAATAATGCAAACTAAACAAATTTTTACTCATACATAAATAATGAAAGTAACAATGTCTTCGCTCAGGAAGGGTTCAGCGATAAATATTGGGGGAGTAACCCCGATATTTCTTCAAAAATATTGGGTGGTCTCAATTTTTTCCATGGCTGTAGCCGCTAGCCTATATTGGTGGTGGTTGAGGCGAGGTTCCTCCTCATCATTGTAAAGCACTTTGAGTGTGAGAAAGGTACTATATAAATGTCAGGCATTATTATTATACGTTACTGTAGTGACCCAAAATCCCTTGTTGTAACCTGATCCCACCCCACAGGCTCTGTAGCCACACCGACCCCTATTTCACTGTAATAAACATTTGGACAAATGTCCTTAAACTCAAGTAATTAGTGTCGTTTTGCCTCAATGTTGATTTAGAACTGCATTCATCAAAAGTTTGACCTCGATGTAAATTAATTGTAAATCTAATCTACACATTTATGTTCCCATTTACGATCAAATTTGTACTTGAATGAGGCCCAATTGGGTGCTGAGGCCCAGTGGGTGCTGTTTTCAGGCTCTTACTCCAGTGCGCTGTGCATAGGGTTGCCAACTATTATAAATTTAAATAAGGGACACCCTAGGAGGCCCGTATAGCACAAAAATTTTTTTTTTAAATTCGGCCTGCGCAGAATTAATTTATTTTATTTTATTTTTTTGCAATTCTTCAATTTATTCTTTTTTATGTAATAATTTTGTCTTTGTCTTTTGTATTTTTGAGGAATACATGGGAAACAGATCATCATTAAAGAATTTATTTTGTCAGTGCAAAATAACAATAACAGAGCAAAATAACAGTAACAGTACTGTATGTTGAACTTTGTCACATGCCCATATAATGTCTTGGGGTTTGAATTGTGTTTCATTTGGGTGGCAATGCTTAAATGGTGGTTAAAGCCTTTTAGCGGAGTTCCTCTCCGTCATTTTGATATGCTACATGTTAGGATTGGTGCT
Organism: Synaphobranchus kaupii; assembly: GCA_029718625.1. NCBI lineage: Eukaryota > Metazoa > Chordata > Actinopteri > Anguilliformes > Synaphobranchidae > Synaphobranchus > Synaphobranchus kaupii. The sequence goes on along the minus strand of CM056397.1, from coordinate 14,560,393 downwards.
TCCTAGCGTGTGCATAGATCATCTGTCCGTGCACGCGTCTCACGCAGCCCCCTGGAGAGGGGGCGCGCGGATTGAAGTCCTTATATCGCAATATATATGCAAAAGATTATATCGCTGCAATGTATGTTTTTGTCAATATTGCCCAGCCCTAACTGCTAGCCTATCTTGCTGAATCAACTGAATCTTTTGCTCATATTCCTGGTGGAGGAATCTAGTTGAAATGACCTGTACACTGATGTAGTGGTTTTTGTCTCTTTTGTCCCGCCCACTTGATCCCGCCACTTTCAGAAATTTATGCACTAAATGATTTCAGGTATGAGGTTTAACAACCAGTTGGGGTTTTTAAAACATTTTTTAAAAATCACCATGCTCATTTTACATACCATATTAGCCTCTGGAGTCGCTTGGCGAACAAGGAACTGTGAAATTGCTCCCTGACTTCTCCGCTGCCTCTCGCTCCGCTTGTGGTTTTCACCTGATGCATGTTGTTTAACATCAGCCAGTCCTCCATGACTGATAGAAAAGTTTCGGCGGCAGACAGTGCAGTTCGCTTTGTATACATTGTCTCTCACGTTTTCCAGCCAGTCGTGTTCTTTTTCCCACTCACTTCTGTACTTCGAAAGTCTCTTCATCCTTTTTTTTTGGCGAATTGTGATCTTCTGTGCTGCCGGTGTCACTGCTGTCAGCCATGCTGCGTGCGCGTTGTTGTTGTGGAGAAGGGGGGGGGGGGGGGGGGGGTTGGGCTCGGCTTTAGTAGAGCCAATAGCACAATCACATGGAGGCACAAGGCCTATCGTATCCTAGCAACACTGACAGTGTTTCTTATTGGTCATGTCACGAGTCACGACCAATGAGCTGAGCAAATTCTCACACATTAGACAAGATTACCGTAATTTCTCATATAAATCGCTCTGTCATGCATCGAGTCCCCAAAATAAGGGACAAACTGCGTCCCTTATCAGTTCAATAAGGGACGGGTCTTTTATTGTCCAAATAAGGGACGATCCCTTATTTCAAGGGACGGTTGGCAACCCTAGCTGTGCACTAAGACAGGTGGTGTGGCGAAAATGTGGCATGGAATTGAATGCAGTACACATGCAGTAGACACAGAGCATTCCATTCCATTACACATTTTTGCCACACCGCCTGTCTTAGCGCACTGGAGTAAGAGCCTGAAAATATCGCCCATTGTCTTCTCCAGTTAGGCGTACTGCTCCCTTTCAAGAGCATCCGGTGGTTTGTGGAGTACTAGAACCACTTCTGCTAACTTCATTCTTGACAATATTACATACTCAGTTGCGAAGAGTGTATACACTTTTCATGTTTACTTTTGTTGCAAGTTTGGTCTTAAATTTCATTCTAGGTGGCATTAAAAATGTCTTAAAAAGTCTTAAAATTAACTTCTTGATACCTGCAGACACCCTGAATTAACCCAGTTGAATACGTTTTAAATTTGTCATCAAAACAAACATTTTATGTGCCAATCTTAGGTGTTCTTCAGGTGTTGTTGAATAGGGGTGATGTAATTGACAGTTTTAGAAGAAACGCAAAAATCACAATCTGGCCAATACAAATCATTTTTTGATGCATCATACTGTAAAGAAAATCCACTACTTTCTGGTGAAGATCTAAGGATTTTTCTGGGCTTGTATATTGATGACTTTGAGGTCTGTAACCCTTTAGGCACCTCAAAAAAGAAACATAAATTATGTTGCAATCTATTGGGTAATTGCGAATTTACCTGTTAGAGACAGATCATCATTGTCTACTATATATCTTGCTGCACTATGCAAGAGTCAATATGTTAAAAAATTTGGTTATGGGCCAATTGTTGAACCACTTCTGAAAGACCTACAGCTGCTTGAAAATCAAGGAATTTACATCAGTAGGTTAGGAACCAGTGTCAGAGGCACAGTACTGTACATTTCATCAGATAATTTGGGGGCACATTCTTTTGCTGGCTTTCAGGAGTCCTTTAATGTGGACAAGTTCTGCAGATTTTGCCTTGCCAGTCGAACAGATATTGATACGTGTTCTGTAAGAAAAGGGGCATTTCTATTGTGAACAAGAGAGTCACACAACCTGAACCTTTCTAAGCTAAATGAGAATGAGAATTTGAAAAGTGTGGATGGGGTAAAATGTGACTGTCCTAAACAGACTGAAATATTTTCATTGTATAACAGGGTTTCCACCTGACTTTTTGCATGATCTTTTGGAAAGCATTGTACCTTTTGAGCGGTGTTTGTGTTTGAAAAAATTAATTAACAAGAAATATTTCACACTAGATCATTTAAATACTGCCATACAGCACTTCCCTTATAAGTACTCAGACAGAACTAATTGTCCTCAGAAAATACCAGAACATTTTCATTTGAATGGAACAATTCAATTCGCATTTTCAGAACGCAAATGTCCGTCTATTGCAGTACGAGAGTTTTCCATTGAATGACAATTCACGCATTAGGTGCAAATGACAATTCGCGCATTAGGCTTGATATAGGTGTTATCAGCTCCTTTTTAATGGATAGCCATTGTCCCGTACCATCGCACATCGCCTGGATGTTGATGGAGTGGGCTGGAATGGCTGAGAGCAATGTAATGTGGCATCATTTCCCTTCGCTGAGGGAAAGGTATGTGGACCTATGGAACCTTTTATTATTATGCATTTTTGATATAGCCTACACAATAATAATATTTCACATTGTGATCTAGATATTTTAGTCATGCTTGTGCACGCCCCTGTGTGCAACAGACAGGAGGGTATGTGCGTTGTGCACACGCCTATGTAGACGCACTTAAAATATGCGCCGTTAAAATAACATGTAAACAACTGCGACATGACTTTAGACCAGGTTTGTGGTGGTTCTAGCGCAAGCGCGTTCTGCTGGCTCAAGATAGCAATACGCCAAAAAGAATCCTGGCCACTCCTCATCTTAAGACCAACACGCCCAGTTCACTTGTGATGGTGCAAGAATACATGCTAGTTAAAGGACGTGAGCGCTAGGCGTTATTATGGACCTAGCGCCAGGTGTAAGATAGCAAAGACACTTGCGTTTGGGTTAGCGCCGCTTTGCGCCGGGTGTAAGATAGGACCCAATGTCTCAATTACGACTTACCCATGATGTAGTTGATTGATGGAAACCATTTTCAGATAATTCCATGCTGTCCCTTCTTTTGGACATACACACATTGCTAATGCTAGCGCAACTCTAAGGTAACTGGTAGCATCCACTACCAAACACAATTAAACACTCCACAGTGCACCCAAAGCAAATAAAATATGATGGCAGTCTATCGGGGTTATTTTCAGTGATTATACCATCATTTTTGAAGTCAAACTATCGTTGAATCCTTTACTTTGTGCTGACCTATATTCTCTGTGGAAGTACGGTGGCGGAGCTAGCTGTAGAATAGCCAGGGTATCTGCCTGTAGGCTATCTGCTGTACTCCACAGTTGCCGACACAATACGTTTTGCCGTAAAGTTACATATTTGGTAGACAACAAGTCAGCTAAACACAAACATGCTACGGAATAACACAGCATATACAAGCAAGCACACTGGCTACCAATTTGCAGGAAAAGTTTGACCACTTCCATGACTTCCCAATCGTGGCAACTAGCTAGCTAAATTGAATAGATAGATCACGCATGCAATCATTTATTAGTTACCTGCTAAGAAAAAGAAGAAAAACAACAATGCATGAAGAAAAACAGGTGATGGCACAGCAGTCTCCTTCAGTAGAGGGTGTCCCGACCGTCCTTTTTTGATTTTCACAGTCATCCTCTGTGAAATGGTCACTACACACTTTTAAATTTTTTAGTCTCAATTGGTGTGTTGACATCCATGCGAGCAGCAAGAAGCCACAGCTGTTTTCTTTGTTGATCTTCCACTGGAAATCGGTGAAAACATTGTGGTGCCCATTTTTTTTTGCATGATTTGAACAACCTTGAAATACACACCGAAATACCATCTTACCTGAACGTTAGCTAACAATACTACTAGTCTGATTCTTTCAGCAGAGCTATACTTTACGTTACCTACTAACGTAAAGTATCGCTCCGCCGCCGTACTTCCACAGAGAATATTAGGTCAGCACAAAGTATAGGATTCAACGATAGTTTGGCTTCAAAAATGATGGTACACCTCCCTAATCTGTGGCCATGTTCCTGCTGCCTTTAAAACTGCCCGTGTAACCCCACTCCTTAAAAAACCTAGCTTGGACCCCACTGATGTCAGGAACTACCGTCCTGTATCTCCCTTGCCCTTCCTGTCCAAAACAATTGAACGTGCTGTCCTTAACCAACTGTCTGTTTTTCTCCACCAGAACAACCTGCTTGACCCGCATCAGTCCGGCTTCAGAACCGGCCATTCCACTGAAACTGCTCTCCTGGCCGTGACGGAGGCACTCGCCACTGCTAGAGCCTCCTCTCTCTCCTCTGTTCTGATTCTCCTTGACCTGTCTGCGGCATTCGACACGGTCAACCACAAACTCCTGATCTCCACACTCGCTGAGATGGGCATTTCTGGAACTGCCCTCTCTTGGTTTGTATCGTATCTCACTGATAGATCCTACCAAGTCTCCTGGAAGGGTTCCGTCTCTGCTCCCCATCCCCTGTCTACAGGAGTCCCGCAGGGATCTGTACTGGGTCCTCTGCTGTTCTCTATGTATACTAAGTCTCTTGGTTCAGTAATTCATTCACATGGCTTCTCATACCATAGCTATGCTGATGATACTCAACTCTTCCTCTCTTTCCCTCCCTCTACCCCACAGGTTAAGGAGAGGATATCTGCTTGTCTGACTGACATCTCTGAGTGGATGGCTACCCATCACCTGAAGCTCAACCTTGACAAGACAGAGCTCCTCTTCATCCCGTACAAGACCTCCCCACTACATGACCTCTCCATCACCGTTGACGGGACCGTGGTGGCTGCCTCCCGCTCTGCAAGGAACCTGGGGGTGGTCCTGGACGACCGGCTGGACTTCAAAGAGCACATCAGGGCGACGGCTCGGTCCTGCAGGTTCCTCCTGTACAACATCAGGAGGATTCGACCGTACCTGACCACCTACTCCACCCAGCTTCTTGTCCAGACCATGGTCACCTCATGCCTGGACTACTGCAACTCCCTGCTCGCAAGCCTACCAGCCTGCACCATTCTGCCTCTTCAACTGATCCAGAATGCAGCTCTCCGGCTTGTGTTCAACCTCCCGAAATTTTCCCATGTAACCCCCCTGCTGAGGTCACTCCACTGGCTGCCAGTTGCAGCCAGGATCAGGTTCAAAGTTCTGACCCTGATACTGCAGCCAATAGGACAGGCCCCGCCTACCTGCAGGACTTAATCCAGAACTATGTTCCTGCTCGACCACTTCGCTCTTCTACAGCAGGGCGACTCGGACTTCCCCCCCTCCGTGTCAAAGGCTCTCGCTCGTCCTGACTGCAGAATTTTTCCACCTTAGCTCCTCAGTGGTGGAATGAACTTCCCATTCCCCTACGTTCTACTCCAACCCTGCCTGCATTCCGTCGAGGCCTGAAGACACACCTCTTCAGACTCCACCTTGACTGATATTCTAACCTAGGAATATCAGTTCCCTGTGTTTACTAGTTCCCTGTGTTTTCCTGTCTGTTTTCCTATAGTTTATAATAGTATTTAGAATAGAAGTGTAGTATTGCTGATTTACCCACAGCTTACTGTGAACTACAGTCAACGTTCATTACTAGGGATAGCTGCTACATTATGGGAAGGATGTGCTTTGTCTTGTCTGTTCTGTAGTGATCTTGATGATGTCTCTGTATGCACTTATTGTACGTCGCTTTGGATAAAAGCGTCTGCTAAATGAATGTAATGTAATGTAATGGATGCTGCACATTTGATAAGAGGGTCACCCACAGACTAGGACTGCGGTCCCCAACCCTATTCCTTGTGATCTACCGTGCTGTTTCAACCCCAAATTTGGCACATCTGATTCTACAAATTAGCAGCTCAAGATATCATTTCATCACACAATTAGTGATCTGTGTTAGTATTGATTATGTTGGTAACTTGAACAGCTGGTAATAAATTCACACCTGTAAAATAGAGAAAGGATAGAGCAAGATCAGTTTTCATTTCATAATAGGGGACAAAAAACTCAAGGGTAACAAGAAGTTAGGGGTTTGACATAGGAGACAACAAAGTTCAGTAGCCTGTCTCAGTTTAAAGCCCACCCACCACGTCAAGGTGCAGGCTGAGAGTGGGAACACAAGACAAGACGCACATTTAGTACAAGACAAACCCTGACAAGACACACATTAAAAATGTCAAGGTCCACATAAAAGATCAAATTTGTACATGTTTATGCTGGCTGTAAGTGGTATTGTAATCCATGGGTCTTTGTAAGCGAGGACTTCCACAGTAAACACTTATGCCCCGTTTATGCGGGCTCTAAGTGATACTTGCAACAGTCATTCAAGGGTCTCTGTATTTGAAGACTTCCACAGTAAACACTTATGCCCCGTTTATGCGGGCTCTAAGTGATACTTGCAACAGTCATTCAAGGGTCTCTGTATTTGAAGACTTCCACAGTAAACACTTATGCCCCGTTTATGCGGGCTCTAAGTGATACTTGCAACAGTCATCCAGGGGTCTCTGTATGTGAACACTTCCACAGTAAATACGTTCTTGTGGTGCTTGGCAGTATCTGGCTTTGAGGTAGAGGCTTTAGTTTCAATCCATTTGATTTTCAGCGGTGAGAGGGTGCACACTGAAATACACGCACATAAATATGTAAACTGACACACGCATGCATATCTAAACTGAAATAGACATACGTAATTTGACATACACACATACATATGTAACAACATACATACACATATGTACACTGAAATACATGCACATAAATATGTAAACTGAAATAGACGTACGTAATTTGACATACACACACATGCAACGACACACATGTACACTGAAATACACGCACATAAATATGTAAACTGAAATAGACATACGCAATTTGACATACACACATACATATGTACACTGACATGTGCTCACATACACATATATAAACTGAAATACACACACATGTAGATTGACACACACATGCATATGTAAACTGACACACAAGGGCAAAAATCCCACAAATACATTATTTTAAAGCACATACATAGAAATTAAAAATGTAAAAATAATTACATTTACTTACATTTTAACTTTTCAGTCGCTCTTCTTGCCAAGTGATTCAAACGGACTTTATAGAACCATGAAGATGCCATCTTCACCAGTATGTGGACATGATTTGCTTCAGCACACGTGTCAAACATGTGGTTGTGAAGGCCAGGGAAGAGATTTTTCTCAGCGCAATCAGCAAGCACCTGGGTAACTACAGCCAATGTTACTCCACTTCCCTGTGGTGGCTTGCCTCCAGTTCTTCTGAGCAGCCTCTGAAAACATCTCTCAGTGGCCTGGCACACTGCAACCATGCCTTTTGATGGCTTCTGTAAGCCACCTCTGTCCTTCAAAGCCGGAAAGGAATGTGTTCCTTCCATTGATGTCAATGCCTGTGAGCAAGGCATGCAGGTAACCTTCTCCCCCCCCCCACCATGCTTCACAGTGGGAACGGCGAAGTTCTAAATGAAAACTACTTGTTCGGGGTGCATTTCAAAAGCTATTTTTTCTTATTTAAATTTTTGTTTTGGAAAGAAATTCATACATAGGCATCAACTTCACTATATATATTTGTCAAAGAAAAAAAATTAAAGTATTTAAGCATAAGCCTTTAGATCAAAGAGAAAGTATCCAAACTCAACTGTCCAAACTTTTGACTGGTACTGTACCTGCATGGTGCATTGGGTCTCTCAAAAAGGTCATTGTATATATTGAGTGCACTTCTGCCATTGGCTATGAAGCCATAGATTGATGTCTTCTTTGCAGTTGAATGCATGTGCACAAGCTGTTTCCCGTTGTTGACCTTGAGCCTACGAAGACACGTCTCTGCCTGCTGTAGGATGGCCTCTGTGCGGTCTTTTGTTGATGGCTTGATGGGTGCTTTGAGCCCTTTCCCAAGTGGGTTGCGGCTATTGAGGACATCAAAAGCACCATCGATTGTGTGCAAGAACTGTACTGTAGCCGCACATCCTCTGAACTGAGGATACTTCAGTTCTTGCTCGCAGTACTCCAGGGCATCTGCCACGCTGCTGCTGAAAAGCTGAGCTGCCAGGTGGACCTTCATTTTCTGTTTTCGCCACTGGATGTGTGCCATTCTCAACTTGTTGCCAAGCCGCAGACCTTCCTTCTCCTGAAGGGTGTTCAGGTGCTCAATGTACTGCCACTTGATCTGTTTACCATCTTCCGTTTCCAAAACCCCAGCTGTTGCAAAAGCATTTCGAAGAAGCTTCAGCATATGACATGGATCCAGGAGCACATGAACCTTAAGAGTCGGGTCTTCCGGATGGGGGAAGTAAGGTCTCATGTTCGAGATGTTCAAGTCGGCACCAAGCTCCCTTACCATTGCAAAGTTCTGTGAGGGTCCATCACATGTCAGTGAGACAACCCGCACACCAAAAGCATGAAGTCTACAAAGGCTCTCCCTGATGATGTTGGCCTTCTCTTTTCCGGTTATGCTAGCGATGAGGAAGTACGCAAAGGGGATTTTCCAGGACTCATTGATGGAAACAACCATGAGGACCATAGCCTGTGTGGCTACTGTGTTGTCAATTTCACCAGTGCCAAAATCCACATAACCATGGATTTGGCCCGAGCCAAAATCCATTTGCTGATGTACATACATCTCATCCATCATCAGAGCACAGACCGTTTCCTTTCCCTCTTTCTTCTCTGCGACATGGTTCTTCAGCGCAGTAAAGGAAGCCACGGTAAAGCCAGGATCAGCTGAGACGCTACTGTACCAGTTGCATATCGTCTGAGTATGTGGCAGAGCAAAGTTGAACTTCTCTCTGACATACTCATACGCTTTCGGAGAGTAGAAGTTCAAAGTTATGGCAAATTGCCGGAGTTCCTGTGGAAGTAAGTCCTTTGACTCCCTCCTCGTTAAGTTCAATTTGAGATGGGTTTTTCGAGTGGAAGAATACTCAAGATAAAGATGAAGGAAATAGCAGAAGTATAATCTTTTATTAAATGGTCAAATGTTGATTCAACATGGGAAAACCACAAACCTACGCAGAGGATTCAGAATTCCCCGAACAATAACAAACATTAGTTTTTACAATATCATAACTCCTCCTTTACGTTGCTAATACACCAATGATATGCGGTAACACCTTTTCATAATATCTTATTTTATCCAATAACAAATTAGGCAAAACATTAATATGTTATATGACCTGTTCTTACCCTATGCGCTTGGGGGCACTCTTGATCTATCAAATAAAATTGTTTGTGAACTCTCCTCCCACCTGTTGGGTCAGCACGATCTATAAGTACAACTCCTGCTTTGTTATGGAACACAGGAGGAAAACATTCCTGTTTTGACTGGTGTGCTAGATGCCCTCGTCCTTGCTGACAGAGAACTATCCTGCACCCTCTCACAACCCCCCATCTCAGTACTTTTCCACTAGATCTTGACTGTATTATTTAATTATTTATATATTTGCATATGAGGCTTTTTTGGGCCTACGGCTTACTTCCACATTCCCCCCTTTGAGACCATACGGTCTCACACTCTCTTGTTGATACTTCGCCTGGTGGTGGAGTTATGTTATGACATTAGTATTGTACGATAAAAATAAACATTTGTAATTGATTAGTTTCATGCATAATTTACTTAAGTTAATATTTCCTCTAATTAACAATTAACAGATGATCTATCAAACAGTAAATAAGTAAATACTAAAGAATATCTAAAAGTTAATCAAAAATATCAAAAATTTAATCAAAAATAAAAATTTAATCAAAAATATAAAAAGTTAATTAAAAATATCAAAAGTTAATCAAAAAGCTACTGTATTTAATGATTTTTAATGATCATCTAATTTTGATTCGCTATAATTATACAAAGATTATATAAAAAGAATTGAATTATACTTGTAATGTCTTCTTCCTCTTCTTAGGAGCCCATATTCTAAGAAGCCTGAGGAGAGGTTACTAGCACTTCACTCAGGCGTCTCCTAACTTCTTCGCCCTTTTCCTTAATCTATTTATGTGTCTGTTTTATCTATCCTAAGGGCCTTTAGTCAGTTGGGGCTTTATTATGTCCCCTTTGAGTTGTTCTTTTCTTCATGTAGTCAGTGTATGTAATATGTGTGATCATGGGCAAGCATGTCAAAAAGTGTCAAATTATTATTTATTTTTTTTAAAATTTATTTAAAACTAGTTTTTAGAACCATTGTCGCTGCTCAGGGTCTGACAGACCCCGAATCTGGGGAAAATTTATCTTGCCAAGGCTTTAGCTACAGTTTTAGAATCCGCATGCGCATCTTGATATCATGCTAGTATAAACCAATGTTTCTGTATTTCTCTCATCATCCCCCCTTGCAGAGTGGCCAACACCATGGGCAGCTCTGCAAATGACCTCTATTACTGCGCTTGGTGCAATTGCTTCCGTCCACACAAAAAAACGTGGTCCGGAGCCATCAGTGGTTCTTGGTGTAGGTCTTCTCTTGCTCTTGCTTCTGCTTCCACCATTCTTTCACATTCATGTGGTTGGCCTTCTTCTGGGGTCATCATTAATTCCGCTGGGTTCACAGCTTTGCATCTGATAATGGTCAATCTTGGCTGTGTGAGTAGGATCTCGTATCCTGATACTCTCCAATAAGTTAGGGACGATTTTCCTCTACTGAGTAGTGCTTCTACTGCATGTGACACATACAGGGTAACTTCATGCCCTGCCGTTATTGGCGTTGCTTGCCTTCTCTACTGCAAAGGCGGCTGCTGCCAGCCCTTTCTCTGGAGTCCTCTTTTTTCAGTACCCCGTCATTCCTAAGAATCTCTGCATTTCTTTCACCGTTCTCGGTCTGAGCACCTTCGTAATTGCTTCAATTCGTTCTACTGAAATACTTTTGCTCCCTTCCTTAAGAGTATGACCCAGGTATTGCACATGTTCTTGACAAAACTGTAACTTTGACTTGGATACTTTGTGGCCTTTTAGTGTCAGTTCTTGTAACAGTTTCTTACTGTCCTCTTTGCATGCGGTCATACTTGGGCTGCATAGGAGAAGGTCGTCCACGTACTGGATGAGAGTGCTTCCCCCCTTTGGCGCAAAGTCCGCTAGGTCATTTCTGACCATTTGATTGAATAGGCTAGGGGATTCTACATATCTTTGATAGCATTTCCTTTGCTTCACACTCTCCCTCTGCTCCTAGGGGTGTAGGATTCTCAAGGCATCCCTATTGAAGGGGATTCTGTTAGGGACTCATTCCCCATTGTTGTTGTGGCTGCTGTGGCTGCTCCTACATGTTTTGCTGTGGGATCATCGCTATCTGGTTCTCGGGTCCTTGATATGATGGCATTGGCGGGTACGATGGCCACCACCCAGGGTTTGCTCCTTAGTTCATGTGGCCTCTTGATTGGAATCTTCTTCCTCTTCCTTTGTGACAGTTCCTGGCCCAGTGTCCCATCTTTCCGCATCTCCAGCAGTCTTTTTGCTGCCACTGGCCCTGGTTCGTCCATGGCCTTTGGAAATTTGGTCCAGCCCATTCGATGGATGGGCCCTGTCCTCCTTGGACTTGTTGTGGGGGGGGTTCCTGTATCTGCTGGGTTATCATTGCTGCTTGAATTTGAATTCCCGGATCTTCTCTCTCCCTGTCGGCTATCTGGAGAAGTAACAGTTTCTTCTTTAGGGATTTATTCTGCCCTTCTGAGGTCTTCATACTTTCTCTGTGCAGCTTCATGTGGTGGACAAGATGGGCTCTTTGTTCATCCCAATTCTCCTGGGGAAGCCCCCTTGCTTAGGGCCTTTATTACTGGTTCGTTTACACAACATGTGAAAGAACATTGTCGATGTTCCTTGTTTTCCATGTCTCCTGCCTTCTGTTGATAAAATCATGGATTACATATCTTCTTAACATCTCCCATGCACAGGGGCAGGTGAGTCGTCCTCATCTCTACCCTCGCTTATCCATGGCCCTTCTCCATCTGTTATTTTTGGTAAATCCTTAACCATGTTTTCCAGGTCCACTGATGACCATGGGGTGTACTTAGTGAGTGGCTGTTGTCTCCCTGGTTGGGGTAGGACTTGCAATGGGGCCAGGAAGGTTTCTTCACCCTCTTCATCTCCTTCTTCCCCTGGATTGTATCGATCAGGTGCTCTCCTTCTTCTGCCGCTCTTCCTGAGGATTTTGCTGGCACTGTTCCCGGCATCTCCACCATGGATATCACTACTGATGTCATAGACCTGCTTCAATTCTTGAACTCGTTGCTGCGAGTACCCTCCTTCGCGCAGGAATGCTTGTTCTGCTTTCTTCACTTCATCTAGGGTTTCTTTCAGCATTTCCCTTGTCACTTTCTTTTTCTTTCTTATTGCACTTTCATCTGAGTCTTCACTATCAGAGGAGCTTGATTCATCTTTGGGAATGGCAGTTGACTTTAGTTTCACTTTTCCTTTGATGTCATATTCTCCTCTCCTTGGGTCTCTTCCAGCTCTTCTTGCTTCTCCTTTCGGTTTCGTTTCTTCTGCTCACATTTCACATTCACACCTTCTTCTCACTTCTCACATCCCTCTGCTTCTTCCATTGCCTGTTGATATCTGGTGGCACATCCTCGCTTGCTGCTCCTTTCAGATTCACGTGCCCCCAACGACTTGACTGTTTCTTTCTTGCAACTTGTCATTCCCTGATTCTCTGGCCCGTCATGAGGTGTGTGGAGGCATGGGAATGGTGTGCTATTTGCGGGATTTCCCTCGTTTCCTCGGCTGTCACTCTGGGCTGTCTCTGATTCTCCTTCCTCTGGGCCTGCTGCTGTAACTTTTGATCTTATTAAAACGGTTTCCAAATTACCTTCTACTTCCAGGGTCCCTTTCACCAACTCTGGTCTCATCCTCACAGTAGTCTCAGGCCCCTGGCTCAAATCTTCTTGTTCCCCAGTGCTATTCAATAGGGGATACAGGCCTGTAGCTCCATTTGCTTCCACTGAAGGCAGGTATTGAAGTCCAAAAATACCTTCCTTAGGCCATACCAAGGGACCACCTCTTGTCCACTTTTCCCATTTTTCATAGTCTTCTCATAGTCTGTTTGAAATAATTCACTCATGCAAGAGAGAGGTGTCTTTAAAGTCTCGCCCTTCCGCGTTTTCAAATCCTTATTTTTCTTTAACCCATGCAAGCTTATTCTAGTTAACTGAAAGTGAAACTAAAACTGAAACAAAAATAAAAAATAAAAATAAAAACATTTTAGTTAACTGAAATAAAAATAAAGTGACTTTTAAACTTTTAAAACTAACTGTAGTGGTGCAAAATGAACTGGAATAAAAATAAAAATGAATCATGAATTCTTTTTAGTTTCAGTTTCTGATTGCATATAGAGTAATTTAAAACTTTCAAAACCAATATTAATAATTTACACTTTCTCTCCCTCTAAATTAGAAAGTGAAATTAAAAACTAATAAAAAATAAAAACTAAATGAAAAACTTACAACTATAATAACTTTGCCTCCATGTTTTCTTTTTAAAATAAAAAATTAAAATAAAATAAAATAATAAACAATAAAAACAAAAAATAATATTTTTTCTTAATTGATCTTTCTTAATTGATTTATAATTCATTAATTTATAATTCATTAATTTATTCTTAATTGATTTATTATTATTATTATAATTCAGGGGACCACTCTGTTCTTGGTAGCCACGCCTTTACCTTTAATCCTGTTAGTTCCCAGTTAGTGACTGTGACTCGTGTGGCTCCTCCCCCTGAATGCCCCTGCTCAACTTCCCCTTCTACCTCCTCAGTTCTCAATTCCCTCACTGGGGTACACTCCAGCCAAACGGCTCCGTCTGCCCACCAGTCTAAACATATTTTAAATATTTCTCCTGTTTCTGTGGCCTTGGGTAGGGATTTATTAATCCCTGGATGGCAGCACAGAGATTTTACTCCATATAACTCTCATGTTAATTATCCTCTCACTGTATCTTTTCCCACAATAACATACACAATAACAGACACATAATATTTCCACTTTTCTAGTGGAGTACTATCTATCTAAGTAAAACCCTGTTATTTACATAATTTCCTTCAGCATTATATACAGCATATCCAAAATACAACAAATTATATTATAACGTTATTATTATAACGTTAGTACACCACCTTATCTTTTTTCTATTGTTCTCCTGTTACAGTATTGTTTAATCGATTATCTTCAGTTTGATTGTACAACCCGTGCAATGGATCTATTTGTTCTAATTTGATCAATTGAGATATATGTATATACATATGGTACTATTTACAAAAAATTATAACTATAGTATTATTAACAACAGTAAATTATTTGGCCACACAACATAACTTTTTTTTTTTAAATAGTTTTTTTTTGTCTTTTAGAAAGATTATTTTCTCACAACACTGTTTCCCTATTTGTCCCTACCGTAATATAGCAGTGGCAGTATCTTTCAACTGCTTCACTCTATTCACCGTTTGTGGCGGACTTTGAAGGGAAAGGCGTCCCTTTACACACAACCTCTACGCGACCCACAATCCGGAATTGCTCTATATTGCTCAAGAGTTGCTCAGAGTTTTTGGTTAGCTAACTTGGAGTTCAGTACTCCCCCACAGTGTTGTGACACTCAGAGATGGTCACACTCAGAGTTCAAATCACAAAATATCACACACTCAGAGATGGTCACACTCAGAGTTCAAATCACAAAATATCACACACTCAGAGATGGTCACACTCAGAGTTCAAATCACAAAATATCACACACTCAGAGATGGTCACACTCAGAGTTCAAATCACAAAATATCACACACTCAGAGATGGTCACACTCAGAGTTCAAATCACAAAATATCACACACTCAGAGATGGTCACACTCAGAGTTCAAATCACAAAATATCACACACTCAGAGATGGTCACACTCAGAGTTCAAATCACAAAATATCACACACTCAGAGATCTTGACACTCAGAGTCACTTCTGCTTATTTCTACTTCATCACAATAATTTTTCTACCTATTTATCATCTCTATTTTGTTTTTATAATCAATATAATTCAATTAATCCACTCACCCACTGGAGCTCCGTCACCGGTGTAGGAACACACTTGGGGCCAACGGAGTGCGGGTAATTCCTCTCTGCAGACTTTTTTTAAAAAGGTGTCTGCTTACCTCTCACTATTGACCGGTCTCTAACTTGAAGAAAAACACCGCACGCCGTTGGTTCCCTCCTGTATCCCCCCCCGGATCTTGGAGTCTCCTGGCTGGCTCGCCAACTGTGGAAGTAAGTCCTTTGACTCCCTCCTCGTTAAGTTCAATTTGAGATGGGTTTTTCGAGTGGAAGAATACTCAAGATAAAGATGAAGGAAATAGCAGAAGTATAATCTTTTATTAAATGGTCAAATGTTGATTCAACATGGGAAAACCACAAACCTACGCAGAGGATTCAGAATTCCCCGAACAATAACAAACATTAGTTTTTACAATATCATAACTCCTCCTTTACGTTGCTAATACACCAATGATATGCGGTAACACCTTTTCATAATATCTTATTTTATCCAATAACAAATTAGGCAAAACATTAATATGTTATATGACCTGTTCTTACCCTATGCGCTTGGGGGCACTCTTGATCTATCAAATAAAATTGTTTGTGAACTCTCCTCCCACCTGTTGGGTCAGCACGATCTATAAGTACAACTCCTGCTTTGTTATGGAACACAGGAGGAAAACATTCCTGTTTTGACTGGTGTGCTAGATGCCCTCGTCCTTGCTGACAGAGAACTATCCTGCACCCTCTCACAACCCCCCATCTCAGTACTTTTCCACTAGATCTTGACTGTATTATTTAATTATTTATATATTTGCATATGAGGCTTTTTTGGGCCTACGGCTTACTTCCACATTCCTCAGAGACCTTTGCTGACCTCTTCTGTTGTATCCTGGTCAGAATTTCTCTTGGCACTTCATTGATGGACTCCTGTAGATCAGCACACTCTGTTGAAATTAAGAGTTTTTTCTGGAGCTCTCCGGTGATGTCTTTCAAAGAGAACACTTTTCTCTTCAATCGCCTGGATTTTTGCGACTGGATCCTCAACTTCTTTCGACATCTCAGTAGCTTCTGCTGTACTCCTTCTGCTTTCCTCTTGAGAGTTCTTGGAGACTCCACAACAGCGTAACGGTGATCATTAACACAGCTGGATGGTAAAGCTGAGTACTCATGATCATGTGACACCTCTGGATCTCTGTTATCAATGCACTCGCTTCTTGAAACACCACTTACCTCCCCACCAACATCTACATGTACATCAGCTGTCACAGCAATGTTGTCATCATTGGAATAGAGGACATTGATCTGCTCAGCAAGATCCTACATCATGACGACATTGTTCTGATCAGCTGCAAGAATGTCACTTTTTGGATTGTGTGCAACCTTGTCATGACACTGACGACAATTAAAAGGACAAACTGTAATGCCACTAACCTCTGCAATACTCACATTTTCTCGCAGTCTTCTCTGTCTTCTAACTGGCCTCTGCAAGGTCAAAACACTGTTGGCACTGCATTCAGAGTCAGGCATCGTTTTCCCTTGAAGGGGGTTAAGGAGTCACTGTTAATCACTAGCCACTGTGAATATTCACAATGAGAATGGTAATGTTATTGGTAATGTCATTACCTACTTTAATAATCATGTGTATGTGTGTGTGTGTCTATATATATATATATATATATACAGTACCAGTCAAAAGTTTGGACACATAGAAGGGGTTTTCTTTATTATAATTTTTTTTTACAGTTTAGAATAATAATAAAAACATAAAAACTATGAAATAACATAAATGTAATTATGCAGTGACCAAAAAATTATATTTAGATATAGAAGTAGCCACCCTTTGCCTTGATACCAGCTTTGCACTCTTGGCATTCTCTCAACTTCTTGAGGTAGCCACCTGGGATGCTTTTCCAACAGTCTTGAAGGAATTCCCACATATGCTGAGAACTTGGCTGCTCCCCCCCAACCCCCCACCATGCTTCACAGTGGGAACGGCGAAGTTCTAGATGAAAACTACTTGTTGGGGGTGCATTTCAAAAGCTATTTTTTCTTATTTAAATTTTTGTTTTGGAAAGGAATTCATACATAGGCATCAACTTCACTATATATATATTTGTCAAAGAAAAAAAATTCAAGTATTTAAGCATAAGCCTTTAGATCAAAGAGAACGTGTATCCAAACTCAACTGTGTCCAAACTTTTGACTGGTACTATATATATATATCAGATCAAAATACGTCTACGACGTAAAAAAAGTTACTCACGCATAGCCTACATCCATAAGTTCTTAATTCCAACTTGCAAAAACTAGGCCTGCCTTTAAAAGTCTTGATATCAAAATGTGGCCAAGTTACAACTAACAATATTGCCTATCGTAGCTCACACTAAATAAACTAGCTCTATTCCAAAGCAATGCTATCCAAACTTTCCTAAATTATTTAATGCAACTTGGCCCTGTGTTTCTTCATCTTTGCATGTGAAGAGATTGTGCCTCATGGAACAACATGATTTCAATGAATGTTTTTAACAGTTGATGAATAATTACACTCCAGAATGGATATGGTTGTACTTTGTTGGCAAGTTTACTTTAGAAAATGTACAGGTTTTAAAATGTTAACTGCTGCTACAGCATTCTTTACAATTCACAAACAGACATTTATATGAAGAAACATCATATACAATAGAGAAAGTGGTGATGAATAAAAAAATGCAGATAAAAATGAGTAATATTTTTACCTAGAAAATAGCGTACATATAGCATTTTTACAAACGTATCCAGACATGTTTGTGGGTCAGATGGTGGCAAATAAGTAATAGTACCAATAGTTTTCTTAACATAATAGTATTTATGATATTTGCAAACAGAATTTTGTGAACACAAGGATATCTATGCTCTGTAGGACCACACAGGTTTTGATAGAAATCCAAATAAATAAATCAATAAATACATAATAATAATAATAATACATTTTATTCATTCTGTGCTTTTCATAGACCCAAAGCAGTGGATGCTGACAATTGTTCAAACATGTCCTATAGTATAGTAATTTTTCTGTTTAATTTCTAAGTGTAACACATCTGAATCAGAGTATTTCCACTATAAATTATTTTCATGTTGCAGTTTGATGTGGCATACAGTTTCATTGACCACATTCTCTTGAGATGGTAAGATGAAGAAACACAGGGTCAAGTTGCATTAAATAATTTAGGAAAGTTTGGATAGCATTGCTTTGGAATAGAGCTAGTTTATTTAGTGTGAGCTACGATAGGCAATATTGTTAGTTGTAACTTGGCCACATTTTGATATCAAGACTTTTAAAGGCAGGCCTAGTTTTTGCAAGTTGGAATTAAGAACTTATGGACAGCGCTATGTAGGCTATGCGTGAGTAACTTGGCTTTTTTTACGTCGTAGACGTTTTTTGATCTGATATCACTTCTTTTTTTATAGCTAACTAATGATGAATAATGCATGAAGATAAACACGGAGAGAGACATGCATTCCAAAGAAATGTATGCAGATATTTGCGTAACCATAACACCCTCTATTGACAAGAATGAGTTATCCTATTACAGACAGCACACAATTACATTAAAAGAGTTTGTAGATGAGCAGTATTTAATGTGTAATGAAATACAATGAACAGCACCACCTGAGCTATGGATCATGAAGAAGCATGTAAATTAATGAACCAAGTCTACATTAAGACATGCATGCATAATGGGCTAAACGCAAACACATTCTAGCTGAAAGACATACAGCCTAAATAGCTAGTACAGCCTAAATAGTTTGCATCAGTAAAATATGGAAATACAGTTTTAAAATAGGGCTATTAGTATTCTATGAAATACATTTAACGTTAGGCTATTCAACACTGGATTGCCGGATACGTAACTCCAATCTTCCATGTGTGGGCTAGCGAGCAAGCTAGTGAGTTTCTGCACAGCAGAGTTTCTTTTCGGTAATGTAGAACGATACCTGCGGGAAATCTTTTGGTACCGGACAGCTAGGTTTAGTTTCGTTTTCTGTAGTGCAATGAATGTAGGCTATAATCCATGTTGATTCGCTTCGTAGTAGCCTAGCTTGTTTCTGCTTCCTGACGCGAAGCAGGAAGTAATGTTGGCGAACAAGCTTAATTGGACAACGCATATTTCCCAGGAATCTTAGCCAGAATGAAAACAGTAGATACTACTAAGAAAGTACATACCAGAGATTATTCTTCTTTTTATTATTATTATTATTATAATTAAAAGTGTTTGCAGAAGGGGCGCTGCGGTGGTACAACGGTAAGAGCGCCGACTTTCAGTCGGTGCAGTTGTGCTCCGAGGATCAGGATTCGCGCCCCGGTTCTGCCAGATCCGAGCATGGCCGGCGCCCTGTGGGAGCAGCAATTGGCTGCTGCTTCCGGGTGGGGGGAGGGGCTCGGAGAGAATCGCTGCACGCATAGCGGCCCTGGGCGGGCTGGAATCACGGTCAGGAGCTAGGAGGAGTCGCGCCCTGAAGAGGACATGGCGTCCTACCGCCGGTTGACGGGGTTGTGCAGCGGTGATTCTCTAGCGGTTGCTACACGGGGGCAATTGAATTAGAATAGGGGTTCAATTGGCTACTAAATTGGGAGAAAATGGGGAAAAATCAGAAACAAATTTTTTAATAAAAAAATAAAAAAAGTGTTTGCAGTAAGCTACATTATCAGCAGAGTAGCGTAGACTAGAGCCACATTCGGAGGCTATCTATTTATTTATAAGTGACTAACCATGAATCATATATGTTTGGGGAATTGGCGGTTTATAAATCCGATCGCTTAAAGGCTTGCAGTTTAAAAGAGGCTATCCTCAATTTTTAATGTAGGCTATTATCGTAAATTCTTAATTTTCCTCGTAGTTAATTTTATGGTGACCTTGTGTTATGTGCGAAAAGGAAGTGAACAGAGCTGAAGTGAAGAAATTAATTAATAAATAAATGTTGGCCGAGGCAAGGGGTTTCCACAGTCAGTCAGTCATGACCGCAAGAGCAGAGCATAACACCCTCCCCAAACCAGACAAAAGCGAGCGTCCGGTGTGATATAATACAAGTGAAACATTGAACAGTTAATATTGTAAACCTCTTTTGCCTTTGCAATAAAAATACGTTAATGTGTCAATGTGAAAATAATAACAGTCTAAGAAATGAAAAGTACTTAACAGTTGCACATTGTTTTTGTGGAAAATACACATGCCCTGCTGGGCTCGAACCCACTATCCACTGTGTGAGAGGCTGCAGTCTTAACCACTAAGCCACAGTAACTTCTTGGAAAGCATGAAGCCATTAGCTATATTAACATTAAAAAACATTAGTATGAAGCGTTTTTATTGGACGATAAGCTTGATGAGCAGGTATACGGACCATACCCTCAAATAATAATTCTCCCCATTGGATAACATCGCGACGGAGGCAGGCAGTTTGGCAGGAAAATGGGAAGAAGAAGAAGCAGCGGAAGAGGAAGGAGAAAAAACAGCAAAATAACCCAAGTTTGGGGCTTTATTGTATGGATGTGTGAAGTTGTATCTGAATGCTGTGTGGTTACATGAGGTCAGAACATACAGAAGTTCATGTTTTTACATTTACATTTACATTTTAGTCATTTGGTAGACGCTCTTATCCAGAGCGACGTACATTAGTGCATTTTTCAACTTGAAACAAGTGCGTTAAAACAACCCTAAAAGGTAAATACGATTTCAAACACCAGGCACGGTCAGTATGATTTTTTTTTTTTTTTTTTTTTTTTGGGGGGGGGGGGGGCCACACAATATCAATCATTGGCATGTACAACAGTAAGCCAATAAGTAACCTTAAGTATTAAACTAGCAGCTTGAACCACTTAAACAAGGATTCAGAAAGACACAATCAAGGGAGGTCACAAGGAGGTTGCAATGAGAGGAACCAGCAGGTGACCCTTGCATTATTGTCTTTGTTCCTGGACATCCACACTAGGGGTGCATGGTCCGTTACCAGGGTGAAGTGCCGTCCCAATAAGTAATACTTCAGACCCTCTAGGGCCCACTTGATAGCCAAGCATTCCTTCTCTACCGTGGAATATTTTTGTTCTCTGGGTAGTAACTTGTGGCTTATGTATGTGATCGGATGTTCTTCACCTTCGTGTAGCTGGGATAGGACGGCACCCACCCCGGTTTCCGATGCATCCGTCTGTACCACTAGAGGTTGGGAGAAGTCGGGGGTCACCAACACTGGCCCTGAAGGCTGCCTCTGCCTCGGTCGTCCACAGGATCTGGTCTGGCAGCCGGCTTCGGGTTAGGTCCGTGAGAGGTGCTGCTAGGGAGGAGAAATGGGGGACAAAACGTCTGTAATAGCTGGCGAGCCCAATGAACACTCGTACCTGCTTCTTGGTGCGGGGGCGGGTCTATTCCCGGATTGCCTCGACCTTTCCTACCTGGAGTTTGACGCAGCTGCGCTCCATCGTATACCCCAGGTAGTCTGCATTTCGAAGGCCGAGGTGACACTTCTTTGGATTGGCCCGCCCCCCGTAGGGCGTGAAGCACAGCGTCGATCTGTCGTAGGTGGGTCCCCCATTCCTCCCCGTGTATTATGATGTCGTCTAGGTAGGCCGCGGCGTATACACGGTGGGGTCGTAGGACCCGGTCCATTAGTCTCTGGAAGGTGGGCGGGGCCCCGTGGAGCCCAAATGGCAGCATCTTATACTGGAAAAGACCGTCCGGCGTGACGAACGCTGTCTTCTCCCTGGCCTCGGGCGCCAGAGGCACCTGCCAGTAACCCTTTGTCAGGTCCAGTGTGGTGATGAAACGGGCTCTTCCCAGGCGTTCGATGAGTTTGTCTATTCTAGGCATAGGATAGGCATCAAACTTGGAAATAGCGTTTAATTGTCTAAAATCGTTACAGAAACGAATCGACCCATCCGGTTTCGGTACCAGCACAATTGGACTACACCATTCACTATTTGACTCCTCAATGATTCCGGCCCTTAGCATGGCTTTTACCTCGGCCGTGATGGCTTCTCTTCTGGCCTCTGGGATCCTGTATGGCCTCAGTTTTACCCGTTTACCTGGCTCCGTGACGATCTGGTGCTGGATCAGGTCGGTGTGTCCCGCCTCTGTAGAAAATACGTCCCTGTTCCGGTTGACGAGGTCCTGGAGGTCCTGTCGCTGGCTCGGGGTCAGTTGCTCTCCCATCTGGACTTCGACGGGTTCCGTTTTCACAGCGACCTGAGGGGAACTGATAGAAAACAGCACCTCACGGGCCACCCATTTTTTTAATAGGTTTACATGGTACACCTTGGTGGGGGGTCATCGTCCAGGCTGTCATACCCGGTAGTTGACTGGACCCACCTTTTCGATGACCTCGTAGGGCCCGTTCCATTTAGCTAAAAATTTACACTCCGAGGTACTAAGGAACTAAGACCAGCACTTTATCTCCTGGGGCGAACTCCCTGGGTTGGGCCCCGCGGTTGTAGACCCGCGCCTGTGCCGCTTGGGCCTCCGCCATGTATTCGCTCACTATAGGCCAGATCGTCGCCATCCGTTCTTTTACCTCCTCCACGTTTTCCACCATGGTTCGATGGGGAGACGGCTGCTGTTCCCAGGCCTCTTTGGCCAGGTCCAACAGTCCTCGGGGTCGTCTCCCGTACAGCAGCTCAAACGGGGAAAATCCGGTGGATGCCTGGGGTACCTCTCGAACAGCAAAGAGTACGAACGGCAGCAGCTGGTCCCAGTTTCTCCCATCGGCCTCCATCGTCTTCTTGAGCATTTTCTTGAGGGTTTGGTTAAACCTCTCGACCAGCCCATCCGTCTGAGGGTCATAAACATAAGTGCATAACTGGGTTACCTTCATTAGTTGGCACAGGTCCCTCATGATCTGTGACATGAATGGGGTGCCCTGGTCGGTCAGAATCTCCTCCGGCAGCCCGACCCGGGAGAAGAGTAACATCAGTTCCCTCGCAATCCCCTTGGTGGCCATGGTTCTCAGTGGGATAGCCTCCGGGTACCTGGTGGCGTAGTCTACCATGACCAGGATGTACTGGTGCCCTCGGCTGCTCCGGGGTAGGGGTCCCACCAGGTCCATGCCGATCCTACTGAAAGTTATAGAAATAATGGGCAGAGGGATGAGAGGGCTCCTCAGGTGAGGTCGAGGCGCCACCTGCTGGCAGTCAGGGCAGCTACGGCAGTAGTCCTCTACGGCCTTTTTGACCCCTGGCCAGTAGAACCGCGCCTTAATCCTCTCCAGGGTCTTCTCCACCCCTAGGTGGGCCCCCAGCAGGTGTGTGTGGGCGAGCTGTAAGACCGAGGGGATAAAGGGACGGGGCACCAACAACAGTTCCTGCTGCACCCCCGCCTTCATTACCACTTGATACAACAGGTTATTTTTAATGGCAAAGTGGGGAAATGTCATTTGTCTTACCCCATCTAATAGTTTGCCGTCCACCACTGACACCTGCTGGAGCGAGCTGGTGAGGTTGGCGTCCTCCAGCTGGGCTGTCCCGAATCTCCCGGTGAGAGGGGCTGGTAGAGGCTGGTCGTCGGGGTTTTGGGGGAACAGATCGGCCACGTCATCGTCCCCCTCTACGGGAGGGCTTTCCTCTTCCTCCCTGGCCATCTCCCAAGCGGCCTCTTCAGCTGCTCTTGCTGTCTTGCTGGCCACTCCCTCTGAGAGCGGCTCTGTGGAGGCCTCTGGATTCACCTCCTGGAACCCACACAGCTGTTCTGGCTTTTGAGGGGGCTTTTTGGGTTTTTTGGTCCTTCCACTCCCCGCTAGACCGTGCCATAGCCCTGGGAAGACGTCGGCGTCCCTGCCGATGACTACTTGTACGGGGAGGTCTGCGACGATCCCTGCGGGCCCGCTGTACCGCCCTCTTGTTGTTTGGAGGTCTAAAAAAGTGGTGGGGTACTCCCGGGTCTCCCCGTGTATACATGTAACTGCGACCTTCTCTGACAGATGGGGATGTCTGGCGAAATCTGAATGGACCAGGGTCACCGCGCTTCCGGAGTCCAGGAGAGCCGTTGCGTCCTTTCCATTGGCTTTCACGGGAGTGAGAGGAGACCCGCCGCTCTCCTGGGCCCAGCAGGCCGTCAGTAGCCGACAGGGTCGGCTTGTCTCGCTGGTTGTGGCCGTGGGCATGGGGACATCCCCCCGGTGAGGGCAGCTCCAGGCGATGTGGCCCTGTTCCCCACACTCATAGCACCTCCTACTGTCGGTCGTCACGAGTGGTCGGCGCCTGGGTGGTTCGGCCGGGGTTACTACTGCGGGGCCTTGAGCGTAGTCGTCCGTCCGAAGACGTTCCTTAGGCCTAGTGGTCGCTTCCGTTTTCACTGCCCGACCACTGCGCACCAATGCTTGGGACGCCTGATATCCCTCCATCGCCTCAACCAGCTCTTCCACGTTCTTGGGGTTGCTCTGACCTGCCAGTTTTTTTGCTTCAAAGGGGAGCGCGCGTAAAAACCGGTCCATAATCGCCCTTTCGATGGCTCCCAGGGTTTTGGGCTCTGATATCAGCCATGCATTGGTGATCCGGGTGAGCTGGTGCATTTGTGCTCGGGGTGAGACTGATGGGTCATATGTCCAATCATGGTAGCGCTGCGCCCTAGTCAGCAGCGTGTATCCATGTTGCTGCAGAATTTCCTCTTTTAGTTCCTCAAAAGTCACCGTTCTGCCCTCTGTTTGATCTTGATAGGTGGTCTGAGCCACGCCCGTCAAAAATGGAGCCAGCAAATCCGCCCATTGTTCTTCTGGCCATTTCTCCCGCTTCACGGTGATTTCAAAAGTGCGGAGGAAAGTTTCGACATCGTCCGCGTCTGTTTGTTTCACCAAAAAGCGGGCGGGGTTTGCGCGTTCTATCCGAGCCGCTTCTTTTTGCTCGATGTGTGCGGTGTATAATCCTTTGAGCTCGGCTTGTAGAAAGTTTGTCTGCTCGAGCTGTTTGGCCATGAAATGTTCCATGTTCAGCTGTTGTTGTTGCATTTGCTGCTGTTGGAGCTGCATGCTTTGTTCATGTCGCTGCTGTTGTTCCTGGTTGCTTGCGACAAGTCTAGCGAGGAGCTCTTGAAACATTGTGTTAGAATGCGCTGCCCGCATTCTCCACCATATGTGGCAAACTCCGAGGTGGTTGGAGTTGTCACACAACTGAAAACAATAATCTCAATGTCCACACCGCGGCAATTCAATTTAAATCGCAAATTTATTGCTGTTTTGGGGGAAAGACAGGTAGAGGTTAATGGGAGCGTCAGCCAGTCCGTAATCCGGGAGAATAGTCGTGGTACGATGCCAGGGTTCGGTACACGTAGACCGGTTCTCTTACGGTCCAGGGCTGATGAAGGAGGAGGGTTGTCAGACAGGCGGGGGTCGGTAACGGGGCGGGTTCTCATTCAATCCGGGAATCGGCACACAGCAGACTTCTCCTGGCAAAACAGATCAAACACAGCGCTTTTATCTTTCTCTCTCCAACAAATCCAATCTCCTCTCTCTCACTCTCTCGCTCTCTCTCTCACTCCACCTTGGTTTCGCCTAAGCTACTCCGTCTTCCGGTTGTTTGCCAGTCCATTTTCTAGGGCACCGATTAGCCCGGTGATTCGCCACAGCTGACTTGCCCGGCGTCTTCTCCAGGTGCCGTGTATTTCCTTGTTGAGGTGGTGATGTCATCGGAACTCCTAATATGGGCATGCCATCTTTCCACATCAGCCTAACATACCTTCCATCTATCACCTCTCCGTGGTTCTGTCCCCGCCAGTTGCCACAATATATACACACACACACACACACACGTACAGTATCGGAAACACCAGAAACTGAAAAAACTTTTTCATAAAATAGCTGCTATATGTTTGCTCCCATTTCTCTTACCTATATGTTGGTATATATGACTGGCATAAAAGTGTGTAGAAAAACTTGATAATTAATCATAATTAGCCATTAATTATATTATTATCAGATAATACTAATTTGTCACCTTGGAGTCACGGAAAAAGAAATGCTCCTCAAAGTGGTCGCTGCACAGATGTGATGCTGAGGTGGGACTCCATTTTGCCCTCCGCATGTTGACCAACCACTGCCGCAGCCTGTCTTCATCAGCTAAAGGAAATCTATCAAAGAATAAAATGGCTATAATAGGTTGCGATGCAGCTTACAGAATTATCAAACTACCATCACAGATAAAAGTACTCGGGCACCGAGGAATATGGTTTGCTAATTGCCAGAATTCAAAGCAAATTCTGTCTGAAATCTCATACAATATTCTATAATTCAAGGGTCATGGGAAAATGTCAGACTATAATGTTAACGTTAGCCTATGTGGTGCCCTATTTTTATACAGTCAATGGTGGTGCCAAGTGGCGACACGAAAAACATGATAGCTAAATGACAGCTAACGTTATGTCGGGTTTCCATCTCCATGAACATGTTTCCCACATGCTTTAAAAGTTATAAATAATTCTCAACCTAAAATGAATACCTCTAATGAAAAATACACCATGACTAATGCACGGTAACGTTAGCAATGTCGAAATTCACTCCACATAAAATGCACTTAGCCATTGGAGAGCATAGCCCGAAGTGCAATGTACATGTCCACGACGAGACCGTTCAAGTTAAATTACAAAGCTAAACATAGACACAAAGGCTCACCATGGCGATGTTTTATGGAATCTAAGTTAACGTTACACAACTGAAATGTGACTAACGTTACTTTTGACAGGGTTTACACATAGACCGTATAAAGTTTTACATTGTTACCTAACGTTAATTAGCCAAACCAAACGGTTTTGGGAGATAAGGTTGCTAAGTCCACTAGCATACTAGGTAATATAGAAAAGCGTTAGCTTGTCATTAGTGATGGGCAGTTCGGCACTTTTTTTGAGTCGGCTCGTTCCGTACCATTCGGTTTGAAGAGTCGGATCGGAGTTTTTGTTAGATTCTTTCGAGCTACCCGAGCCGCATCCTTTTCTCCCAGCAGCGCAAGCTGGAATTTGAAGCTGTTTCAGACAGCAGAGTTTGGTAGCAAATGAAGTTGGTAAACCAGCTTTGATATTTTATTCAGACGTACATCACCTGATTGATACTCATTTTCTAATAGCCTATGCTCAATGTTTTTTGTTCACTCCCTCTTTTCAAAATAGTTTGCAATCGCATCCAGTTTACATTTATTTAGGCTACGATTTTCCCATCTCCGTTATTCTAGCAGAGGTGTAAAATAGGCTATCGCTGTCGGTCATTGACTGTAACGTTAGATATTACATGTATAATAGACATTGAATGGTTATACACTGCCCGGCCAAAAAAAAAGTTGCACACTGTAATATTTTGTTGGACCGCCTTTAGCTTTGATTATGGCGCGCATTCGTCGTGGCATTGTTTCGACAACCTTATGCAACGTCACAACATTTATTTCCGTCCAGACTTGCATTCATTTTTGGCCGAGATCTTGTATTGACGACGGGAGAGTCGAACCACTCCGTGAAGTCTTCTCCAGCACATCCCAAAGACTTTCAATGGGGTTAAGGTCAGGACTCTGGTGGCCAATTCATGTGTGAAAATGATTCCTCATGCTCCCTGAACCACTCTTTCACAATTTGAGCCCGATGAATCTTGGCATTTTCGTCCTGGAATATGCCCATTGATGGGATAACCTGGTCATTCAGTACATTCAGGTACTCAGCTGACTTCATTTTATTGCTGCATAACGTTGCTGAGCCTAGACCTGACCAATTGAAGCAACCCCAGATCATAACACTGCCTCCAGAGGCTTGTACAGTGGGCACTATGCATGACTGGTGCAACTGCGACTTTTTTTTTTGGCCAGGCAGTGTATTTGCATAGGCTATAGCTATTTTATTAGTCTATGCAAATATAAATCTTTTTAAAAAATGTTTTATCAGATCCTAGAATCCAGTAGCCTACTGAAAATGTGGTGGATGGATGGCTGTGTAGGAGAGATAGCCAGCCAAATCCGACAAACAAGCCAGATCTTGATGTGCGTGTGTAGGCTACATGAGCCTGTTTCGTTTATTACTTTTAAATAGTAGATTTGGTAAAGATTTATTTGGACACCATAAAATATGTTTATTTGAACCATTAGGCTATTTATTTATTCTATTATACAAAATTGTATTTATCTGTTCACTGTTGTTATTGGTCAAGAGTTCTTAAATAAAAATGCCACTACTTTAAATAAGAAGTAGCCTATTTGCTGAACACAATCGCATATTAATTCTGTTTTCTGCTGCAATTCGGTTGCAAACAGCCACATGTAGCCTAATAATTTCGTAATAAAAAGTAGGCGTCTCGGACTATCATTAGGCTAGATATAACAGAATACCTTTGTCAATGTTTCTGGTTGATCCGACGCCAAGTAGGCTAAACCCGATTATTAATGGTGTAGGCTACAGCATTTGCTCTCTATTAAAAATCGAAAGGACTTTGGTTTGTGTCACGGCTCTGGAACCGTGGGATATTGCCGCAGTTCACGACGCTGAGTCGAGTTGATTTCGTGCTGATGAGAGTTGGGTAGGCTAGTAGGCGACTGTAGGGAGCCTACATCTTTTAACCGTTAGCAGAAGTAGCCTAATAATCACTTTGGAATGAGCTGGGGCGATTATCTAATTCACAAAAATGTGTGCAATATTGTTAGATCAAATTTAAATGTATTTGTAAATGATTATAAAACAGATTCGTGAGACCTATTTTGTTGGACGCATCACTACTGCTGCTCAACCTAGGTTATAACTAGTGACACCGGCTCCCAGCTGTAGTAGAAAGCAGGCAGAGTCAAGAGCCAGAGCTAAGAGCCAGAGCCGTGGGTAAGCACGATTCCCTCGAACTGTCGAGTCGACTCAGATGACTCAGTATAAAGAGTTGTTGAAAAATACCGATTCGTTCGCGAACTGCACATCACTACTTGTCATGCTGCTAGGTCGCGGTAGGTAGCGTTGTCATAAAATTTCTTCTTACCGTGAAAAACGACGACCTGTTTACAATTTCGGACAGATGTTAAGGTAAATCAATCACCACGGCGGCACTTTCGCCACAAGTCAGCAATTAGGCTATAGCTACTGGGAAATGCCCTCTTTGAAAACAAAAAAACGAATGAAAATAAAAAGGCTAGTCTGTTACTGCATACCAGTTTTTGCTAAAGCTGCATCATAGCTATGATAACGCGTGTTGTCAAAACTATAACAGCGCGGAAACCCTTTAAAAAAAACAAAATAAAAACCGTAGCTAGGCTACACGTAGCCTATGGCTATGACAACTTTAGGACTAAACAGGCCACATTTTAGTTAATAAAACTCAAGTAGCGTTCGAGCACCCATTGTCGACCGCTTTCGCGGAAAAAACAGCAAAGCGTACACATATTTGCAATCGTAGGTAAAAATGGGATAGGCTACATATCGGTAACACCCTGTACCTAGTTTTGTAGAAAAAAATGTCCGATGGCTATTTTCTTCAGGACTTCCGCTATAGCTTGTTTGCAGTCACGTGATTCTGATGACGCGCGAAATTCAGATGGGGGGCAGGAAGTGAAGAACACTGATTTGAAATGATGGAAAGTCAATACACAAAAGCGTTGGACGGGCCTACACGCAGGAAGTATCATCAAAAAATATATAAACATATTGGATATGATCCGTACACGCTGAGGAAAAGCGATTTTTCTCACGTCTTGGCCGATTTGCCTGGCGTGGAGGCGATCGACATCACAAATTACCTCGTCCTCCAGACCTCCTACTACACGGCTAGCCAGATGAAGGCGTACAAGAGTCTGGAGGCTTATATTTTGTGTGTGGTTGGGTCAACGACCTTGCTGTGGACTCCCTGGACCCCTGTCAAGGACCTCACATCCTCACGTTGAGAACCACTGGCCGTGATAGCTAGCTAACGTTAGCATTGCTAAAAACAAAGACACCGGAAGATAGCGTTAGCTATCTAGCTGCGAAACACAAACACACAGGGTGATATCACAGATGTAACGTTAGCTATGTTTCCAGCAATATTGCCTCCTGGTCTGTATTTTTGTCAGTTTTAGCCAGCTATGTAAGTAGCTAAATTACTGTAGCCTTACCTTTCACAAAGTGGTCACTGCATACGAGCGTTGTCTGACTCAGCTCCTCCAGACTTAAGACGGAGATTTTTGATCCACGTCTGCCGCCGTTTCTCTGAGTTTTTTAAACTTCTCCCCTTTATGCAGTGGCGGCTCCTGAGCTGAAAATTGTGGTAGCGGAAAACTTCCATTTAAACTGATTATTGGTCTTAATAATTTTTCAATCCGTTTCCTTGATTAACAATAGGCTACTACGGAAGTGTGGTGTTGCTGATTTGCCCACAGCTTACTGTGAACTAGTTGACGTTCATTGCTAGGGATAGCTGCTACATTATGGGAAGGATGTGCTTTGTCTTGTCTGTTCTGTAGTGATCTTGATGATGTCTCTGTATGCACTTACTGTACGTCGCTTTGGATAAAAGCGTCTGCTAAATGAATGTAATGTAATGTACATCAGCGTTTAATTCACCAATTACTCAATGCCATCAAATGTAGCCGGTTCTCCTCAATTAGGCTATTAGGCAAGTAATACAATTATTTGCAGGTTGTGCTAAATAAAAAAAATAATCTAACAAAAGCTGAGCTTTAAGATCGTTTAATTTCCATTAATATTTTCGGAATTAAGAGTGCAGAGAACGAAGAGCACATGTATCCACAATTATAATGTTGATTAAAATGTGCACAATTTTGCGACGCAAGTTAAAATAATTTTATTACTTGCCTAATAGCCTAATTGAGGAGAACCGGCTACATTTGATGGCATTGAGTAATTGGTGAATTAAACGCTGATGTAGCCTATTGTTAATCAAGGAAACGGATTGAAAAATTATTAAGACCAATAATCAGTTTGAAGGGAAGTTTTCCGCTACCCCAAATTTCAGCTCAGGAGCCGCCACTGCCTTTATGTGTAACCACTTTAGCCCTTGTTTTTTCCCCGATTCGATCGGTTGGTACAGCCGTAAACCGCGCAAAACTGGCATTTTAATAGTGCTTTCCTAATCTGCAAATCACTTCCTGCCCCCCATCTGCAGTTCGCGCCACTACAACGCAGTGACATGACGTCACATGCAAACAACCTATTGTCTTTCTTTAACGGCAAATATGCAGGACGCCCGCCCGCCGTAGCATTAGCCGGGTGGGGACCTATTCTCGACCGCCCCTCGCGATTAGTGCCGCGGTCTTTATTTTTCTCTCATTTTATGAAAGTGGAGCCACTATAAGTCATAAAGTAAGCACGCATTCAACTCTATGGTATTTTATCTTCTCAAAAATACGTCAATGGTCCCATGTACTCGTCAATTTATTTTGTGAGACAACATCTTCACCTGTGCTTTGTGGAAACACCGGAAGCTGACTACAGCATACTTGACAAACAATCTTTGACAACACTCAGCACATTGTTTCTTCTCAAACGCCTTAATTAAATTGGTTGACCAGTTGGTAGACACGTTGAAAATACATTGAAACGTAATTCAATCATTGCTTTAATTTAATTTCAGAGAGATTATAATGGAGGTAGCATGATCATTAAAATGGAACTTAAGATCATGTTGTAGAAACGCCTTTCTACAAAAACGGCAGCATTCGTATACTGACTCAGAGCAAATCAAATGTATCGTATTAAAAATGATTACACAATAGCCTGCATATCTTGCATTATTTCAAAATGTTATTTTCTTAACAAAACGTAATCCAGTCATTTACGGTGCATTCGTTTTTGTACCATTAATGTAAAAGTTAAACAATTAGCCTACCGCGATCACCGTGAATGGAGGTTTAGTGACACACACACAAAATGTTCTTCGCGTTTTAATGTTGTTGATTAAATATATCAGTGCTTTTCAGAAGAGATAACAACGTAGCCTTGACTAAGGTTTTATGTCCTGCATTGCCAATTTTACCAGGAGAGGGCACCGTTTACAAAAATATAACAGTAGTACTTACATAGCTATGCCCATTATTTCTCAGAAGAGTAGGTCACAAGTTATTTGCTGGAACATTTGTCGCATGAAAAAATGACTTCAACCAGTCAATAGTGAATAATAATTTTATTAAATACAATTACAAATTTATATACGTGTGTATTTTAATATGAAATAAATATTTAAAAACGAAATTAACAAATTCATGTAAAAAAATAAATAAATAATTTAAAAAGGAAATTACATTTCCTTGCAGAAATAACAAATAAATTGACCATCCTCCTCCTCTTCCTCCTCATCCCACCCAACACATGAGGAGTGGAACCAGCGCTCACATGATTCACATGCGACCCATGACCCCCCCCCCCCCCCCCCCCCCCACATCAGATGAAGTACTATCTATAGGGAAAGGAAATATGAATTATTTTCACTACTTCATTTGTGACACCACATGCTGAATTCAGACAACAGATATTACTGACATGTTTATAATATGCTGCATACTGTTAATCCAAATCATAATTACCTGAGGGTGGTGTCATGGGCCTGGCGAGCGCTGGTTCACCGGAGGAGGATGGCATGAGGTGGGCCTCTGCTATTGACAAAAAAAAAAAGGATGCATTGACTCACTGAGCTTTCTACTTTGGTTGATTGCACACAATAGCACATACGAGGGTAATGAGATAAGCAATGTAACAAACCTGGAGTGGTGAAGAGAGGAGGGGCTGTGGAGGGAGGAGGGGCTGAGAGTGGACAGGCTGTGGAGGGGGGAGGGGCTGAGAGTGGAGAGGCTGTGGAGGGAGGGGCTGTAGTTCTCCATGCTACATAGGAAAATTAGAAAGGTAAGCGAAGAAGTACTTAACTGACAAAGCAAAGACATTTTCCATGATGCATATTGCTTATGCTTCATTTATGACAGATAAAACACTCATTACCTTTTGCTGCTGGCAGGAGGGCATATATGGAGGCAGGCAGTCTGGTGGAGGGACGCCGGACTCGACATTTGAGGGAGCACATGTGGCCAGGGGATGAGGAGGGGGCTGACGGACTGGCGATGACAGGGCCAGAGATGGGAACAAGGTGCTGGTCAGGGGAGGTGGACGTCCTAAGGGGTGCAGCAGGTCCTCTACGGCGGCTGGGGGCTGCAGGGGTACCACGGGAGCGGGGAGGTCTGGCTACGGTCCCAGAAGTGGTTCTAGATTCGGCCGCAGTAAAGGGGCTGGCAGCTGCCACAGCAGCTCGCTGCCTCTGGGCCAGCTGCTCCATTTTAGTCCTTCGCAGCTGGGCCCGCTGCTCTTTAAGGGCAGCTGCCGCCTGCTCCTTTTCTTCCCGTTCCCGGAAGAGCTGCTGAAACTCCTCTCCTGTAATTACCCTCGCAGCCACAGGGAGGCGACACGTTGTTTTCTTTTTATAGTCGCACTCCATCAGGATCTCCGCCAGGTCGGCACTGATGTCGCCAGAGGCGACCAAGGGGTGGATGCGGGGGCGGGGGGGGACAGGGGGTGGAGGTACTGAGCTGGTGGAGGGGGGGGGGGGGTGGCAGGAGATCCTGATGCGACTGCGAGGGAGACGGTGGTGGTGTCCGTTTCTCCAGCAGCATCTTCCGGGCGCCTTGCTGGTAATAGGCGGGTGGTGTCGACGGCCGCAGGGTTATAAGGGAAAATGCCGCACTTCCTGAACCCCGCCACCACATACCTCCGTGCCTTGCACCGCTCGTACGGGCCGCTGAGGACCCTTGCAAAATTTACTTTTGCCACTACAAATGAATGTCGAATTTGGCAGAGATTGCTAGCGGCCTTAGCAAACTCTGCTTTTAGTGGTGCAAAGAACCCCACGTCGAGCGGCTGCAAGACATGGGAGAGATGTGGTGGAAGGCAGAGGAGCACGACACCTTCCCTTATAGCCAGGTCGATGGTATGCCTGTTAATGTGGCTGTTGTGGCCGTCGAACACCAGGAGCAGGGGCCGCTCCTTCACTGCAAACCGGAGGAATTGTCTCTGAAACCACTTCTGGAACAGGGTGGTGTCAATGTAGCCAGACTCGCTCTTGGAAAACAGGGTGTTGTCCGGAGCTCCCCGTGGGTAGTCACCTCCCGGGTACCCCTTTCCATAGATAATCATAGGTGGTATGTCCTCCCCAGCCGCGTTCAGGCACGCCAGCACCGTGATCTGGTCCCTGGTGCCGGGTGCCTGAAGGTAGGGATGCTTGCACCCCTTGCTGACCAGCACCTTGCAGCGAGGTTTTCCCATCTGAAACCCCGACTCATCACAGTTATAGATTTGTCGGGGTTTCTCCATCAGCCCATTCTCCTCCAGCACCGTCTTCAATATCCTGAAGTACGGTGCCATATGCCGCTCCCTGGCACACATGGCTCTACCTCTGTCTATGATCTCCGGCGTCCTCATTGTTAGGTCCAAGTGGTGACGCTGGCGGAAGTTCCTCCACCAGGTACGAGAGAGGGGCTGAGCATTTGGATCCCTCTCCCTCCTGATGATGACATGACATACACTTAATTCCCAGGGGGACACAGTGTAATCAACGGCAATACAAACAATTATTTACACAGAAACAATCACAGTGTTATAGAAAAACATTTAACACAATTTTCTGTACCTGATGGAGGTACCAAAGGCGGAACATTGGGATTTTGTGAGAGGGTGCCCATGGCTTGCCATGTATTGGCAGTA
The DNA here is from genome assembly GCA_029718625.1 of Synaphobranchus kaupii. Classification (NCBI taxonomy): domain Eukaryota; kingdom Metazoa; phylum Chordata; class Actinopteri; order Anguilliformes; family Synaphobranchidae; genus Synaphobranchus; species Synaphobranchus kaupii. Next base: position 14,525,616 of record CM056397.1, on the reverse strand, counting down.
GCGGACCAGGGACAGCTCATCTGACTTGGACAGTAGCTGCCCTGGCCCACTAACTGCACCATGGGTCACCCTCCCATTCACCCGGTCCGCCAGCGTCGACCGTGGGACCTATTGTTGGGAAGATACATTATCTTTGTCTTAAAAATGTATCAAACACACCAAAACACAAAAATAATAAAGAATCAAGAAACAAGTAGTTTTTTTACCTTGTAGAGCCTGACTGCCTGCCTCACAGACATCCCCTCCTTACATGCCTCCACTGCCCTCAACATGGCTTCCTCCCTCCACAGACATTTATTTGAGTTCATCTGCAAAAATGCTCAACAATAAATTTCTGCACTCAATCTCCATTGTTCCTATAATCTATTATTATGTGATCAATGTGCTTTATGACAATGGCTAAATTATACGTATAAACTTCATGCATTTAAATTTTCCAAAAAAGGCAAAATCTGGATTCCTACATTAACGTTATTGATAACATAGAACAAAAATATTACCTCAACGTGTTAATGATAATTGAAAAATAAGATCAGGAACGAAGTAACGTTACTTTTCAAATTCAATTAACGTTAACCATTCGTTTCATAAGCGAGTCAGAAAATGAGTGGCAGTGTCCTCAATTCTAGACATCTTGCTGTGAGCAGCCTTTTGTATCGTCCGCTCGGACACTCATTTTCTGAGGTGCATTTACTTGTGTATTTAAGGTTAATATGCAAAAGACTGGTCCTTAGAGGCATTTCTGGCGATCCGTACATATCACAGCTGTGACCTAAATTGCCGGAAGCAAAACAGCCGTTAGTAAAGCTAGCTTGGATATCGATAAACGATAACAGGACAATTTCACTTAATCGTCGCAATTAAGGAATTCGAACCGTCATCGAAAGATAAAAGTTAGTATTGTAAAAGAGGCCGTATTAATTTAACTAAATATATATGTATGAAGTTGTAAATGGTAATTTAGACAGGTTATTGTGTGTATTTTTACTGGACTTACCTTTAATTGCTTTATATGTTCAGTCCTCGTAAATAAATATGAAATAAATACGTTGGCGCCTGAGGCGGTCAGAGATGGGTCCCCCCCCCCCCCCCCCCCCCCCCCGGTCGAGAATAGGTGCTCGAACGCTAAGCTAACTTAGATATCCAGTGAGCACAAGTGGCATACAGAACAAGTTAAAAAAAATTTACCAGCATTTTTTTTTGTAAGTATAAACCGAACTATTTTTTTAAATATGATTTATTTATTGATTTATTCATTGAAGTATGAGCCGAAGTACACCTTCCTGGCGTGTCTCCCGTGGCGCAGCGTGTAGCGCGGGTTAGCTAGCTAGTATTCCCGTGCTCTTTGCGACATTGTTGGTTCGAATCCGACCTGTTTTCGCATTACTCGCTCCCATTCCTCTTGTCTCTACAGTGTGCTGTCCAATAAAGCTGAAAGGCTATTGCACACATTTTAAGAAAGAATAGTCAATTTTAGTACTCATAAACCTTTGTAGCCACAGTGTCCTCTATGTCAGGTACCTTTAATGGAGAGAAAATGCTGTTAGCTATAAGTTAGAGTGAAGGAAATTTAGAAGGAAATGTAGAGACCTACTCACTCCAAAAGTCTCTGGGACCAATTTGGTGAGAGTTTTGAAACATATTGGCATTGTAATGAAATACTATTTCAATTGTAAAGCATAGCTTATGATTGCGATGTGTGACCCAAATCACACTGCTTAATACAATACCAAAATAGAATACTTAACACAATGACTATAGTAGGCTACCATTTAGTGGTGTAAATGGGTCAAGGTCAGTTTAGTGTCAAGTCCACATTACCTTGTCACTTACCTTTCAACCAATACATTGGTCTGCAGATGGTACGGTGCGCAGAAGCTCCTCTCGATGTCCAGCTTTTGTCAGAGAGCCATATTCAGCTGAATTTCATGGAGTCAGTACAAAGTCAGTACAAAAGTAAACTGAGCGAAGGGAGCCTCAGCCATGTTTTTGGGTAATGAGATGGACTGCACAGGGAAAGATATTGAGAAATGATTGAAAATGCATTGTAATAGGACAATAGGACAGCACGTTATTCCTAAACTCCCCTCCTCGGTCGGTGATAATTCGTTTTGGTGCCCCAAACTTGAATTCTACAATGAACTGTGCAAAGAATTCTACAATGCACTGTGCTACATCCTCAGCTTTCTTAGACTTCAGCGGATATGCCTCAGCCCACTTGGTCTTGTAGTCAATCATGACATCCCTGTGCAGTCCGTCTCATTACCCAAAAACATGGCTGAGGCTCCCTTCACTCAGTTTTCTTTTGTACTAACTGACTGTTGTCCATGAAATTCAGCTGAATATGGCTCTCTGACAAAAGCTGGACATCGAGAGGAGCTTCTGCGCACCGTACCATCTGCAGACCAATGGATTGGGACAGTGACAAGGTAATGTGGACTTGACACTAAACTGACCTTGACCCATTTACACCAGTAAATGGTACTATAGTCATTGTGTTAAGTATTCTATTTTGGTATTGTATTAAGCAGTGTGATTTGGGTCACACATCGCAATCATAAGCTATGCTTTACAATTGAAATAGGATTTCATAACAATGCCAATATGTTTCAAAACTCTCACCAAATTGGTGGATGAGAAGCCTTGGAACTGGGATCTGCACCTCAGTGCAGCTATGTTTGGCTTGCGCACCAAAGTATAGATCACCACCAAGCACTCCCCATTCTACCTCATGTTCGGCAGAGAAGCCAGATATCCATCTGAGGTCCCAGAGACTTTTGGAGTGAGTAGGTCTCTACATTTCCTTCTAAATTTCCTTCACTCTAATTTATACCTAACAGCATTTTCTCTCCATTCAAGGTACCTGACATAGAGGACATTGTGGCTACAAAGGTTTATAAGTACTAAAATGGACTATACTTTCTTAAAATATGTGCAATAGCCTTTCAGCTTTATTGGACAGCACAGTGTAGAGACAAGAGGAATGGGAGCGAGTAATGTGAAAACAGGTCGGATTCGAACCAACAATGTCGCAAAGAGCACTAGCTAACCCGCGCTACACGCTGCGCCACGGGGAGACAAGCCAGGAAGGTGTACTTCGGCTCATACTACAATAAATAAATTATATTCAAAAAATAGTTCGGTTTATACTTACAAAAGAAATGCTGCTAAAAACAATTGAACTAGTTCTGTATGCCACTTGTGCTCACTGGATATCTAAGTCGGCTTACTTGAGTTTTATTAACTAAAATGTGGCCTGTTTAGTCCTAAAGTTGTCATAGCCATAGGCTATGTGTAGCCTAGCTACGGTTTTTATTTTGTTTTTTTAAAGGGTTTCCGCGCTGTTATAGTTTTGACAACTCCGCGTTATCATAGCTATGATGCAGCTTTAGCAAAAACTGGTATGCAGTAACAGACTAGCCTTTTTATTTTCATTCGTTTTTTGTTTTCAAAGAGGGCATTTCCCGGTATAATTGCTGACTTGTGGCGAAAGTGCCGCCGTGGTGATAGATTTACCTTAACATCTGTCCGAAATTGTAAACAGGTAGTCGTTTTTCATGGTAAGAAGAAATTTTATGACAGCGTAGGTTACTTCTGCAGGCTGTTAATATGGCTACTTACTTGGTAAAAAAGAAAGTAATAAAAAATGTATTACTGAAAAAATTGGAGAGAATGCTTTTGAGAGGGTCGATTAGTACAGTTGTATGCAGAACACGACATAACGAATTCAACACGAGTGACAATATGAATTGCGATTGCGATGTGTCTATTAGCCAAATTCACACATTAAAAGGAGGAGAATGGGTGGGAATGCCAAGGTCATTGCTAGCCACTTGATGTACCGCCCACGTCCCGCCCATTCCGTCTATGGTTCCCGCCCCTCCGAGTGAGTGGAATGACCGGCAGTAACCCCAGACTCAATCTGTCCCCTGATTGGTCCTGAACAAATGTTAATTTGTTTTAAAAAATCAGCACATGCACAGGCATTAGATGAAGGAAAGGCACCTATTGCAATTAAATTTTTTTGTGTAAAAAATTTATTGACTGAGTATTTTGACCACATTGCTGCCATTGACTTACATGGGGAAAGACCTATACTGCAGCCAACCGCAGTGGCACTAGTGAGCAACGGCACCAGGAAGTGAGCTTCAAAACGAAAGCCCAGTCTTGGCCCCTTGGTTCCATACTGTTCCAGTGTAATTTACAGCTAAATCTAGTCCCACCCCCAATTCCCATAGAGATCCATTAAAATGCAGAGACATTATAGTAAATGACATTATAGAGTACCAGAAAATAAGATATCAAGAGTCTTTTGATGTTGTTGGGTCACAGACATCAGGAAGTCATGGCATGCAAAGGATATGCGACCAAATATTAAAAATTTAAAGGCACAGTCAACTTCTCACCCACTGGAATTGTGATATAGTGAATTAAAAGTGAAATAATCTGTCTGTAAACAATTGTTGGAAAAATTATTTGTGTCATGCACAAAGTAGATGTCCTAACTGACTTGCCAACACTATAGTTTGCTAACATAATATCTGTGGAGTGATTAAAAATTAGTTTTAATGACTTCAACCTAAGTGTATGTAAACGTCCGACTTCAACTGTATTTACTAGTGTCATGGAAACGTACTACGTCATGATTGGACATCTTCTGTTCTTCCTTACTGCTTTATGTTGTTACTTAGGCCTGGTACATACTCTATACAAGGAACGCGCGCAACGACGCAAAGAGCAACGCAGGGGGCGTTTCTTGCATAGCAAAATGTGCAGTCCAAATTTTGTAACGCGATGCAAACGTGTGGTGCAATTCCACACATTTCCGTTAGAGGTGCTAATTACTGTTCAATCACTGCAGAATGAACAACTACACACAAAGAAGTAAGAATTTCCGGTGTATGGTTACTCACTCCAACCAGATTAGCCTAGGCTGCCAACTAGCGGACAGGGCGAAAAGAAGCCGGTAAACGCGTATGGTATGTAAGCAAAGAGCTTGCATACGTCCCGAACCTGCGTGGGTGTTTATGTTCCTTGCGTAGAGTATGTACCAGGCCTTATTGGTTTTGTCGCGCGGTCATATCAACCGTTAACAGAAACGGATTATAATTTTGACCACAGCTGACAACTGTGATTGATCTGTCGAAATCTTTCTTTCCGTGTCCAGGGGCATCAGCAATGAAGTCACTCAATATGATTCTACTTACTGCAAGATAGCTTAAAGGTTGTATCAGCGATTTTGGGTGACGTCACTTCTGAAGCGAAATCCCAAACAAACAGAGCCAGCTCCAGCTCAGAGCCAATTATGTTATGTTTTAAAAAATAGTGTTCAAGCATCCAGAATTATAACCACGTTAATAACGTTTGTAAGAAACCAAACCGTTTGTAAATCCGTCAAGATTTCAGCGAGATAAGAGTATTAGCGTATTAGTATCACCCACCCCTTGTCGGTGATTGGTTGGAATACTATTTATTTTGGTTTTGAGTGGTTGGTAGTACCATTTGTTTTTGTGTACGATCTCGGAGCATAGGCTGCCTACAGAGACGCGGTTTTTTGACGGCCTGCTTATGGGGCGGGCAGCTAGCGGATCGTGAGGAAAAATCAGATGAATGTGATCATTTATGTTTCGACCCAAAATCGCTGATACAACCTTTAATATTGAAGGCGATTAGCCTGCTAGGTGACGTTATTATTAGCTAGCATGCTAACTGATTCCTCTTTGATGTCTATATGGATTCACTGCAAGTAAGATAACTTGGTTATTATTTGTTTCGCTTGTAATGCTAAGCAAATTTATCCTTGATCTGTCAAATAATTCTCTCTTGCCGTGTCCAGGCCAGGCACGGCCGGATCTACCATATGGGCAATTGGGCAGGTGCCCAGGGGCACCATGCCCTAGGGGGGCACCAAGCCAACGTTTTTTTCCCCCTTCCCCAACACAAAGCACTGGCTAGCTGAATCACCAATCAGAGTGCTCCTGTGCATAGCAATTGTTGTTAACCACCACGGACTCCATAAAGCTTCCGTATAGAAATCAATAGGCTACTTTCTAATTTGAGGATTGTAGTCTCACTAAAATGAAGAGTTGTAGCTCTGTAGGCTATATCAAAATTAAATAAAAATGGTTAAACGGTGCGCACGGGGAGCAAAGATTAGCAAATAAATTGTCCATGTCACATAGGTTAGGGAAAGAATAAATATAAAAATAATGTTCAATTAAATTGTTTTGCAACGTTAGCTAGTTACTTAACCAGCTGTGCACGATAGGTTATAAACAGTTCTGCTATGTTATGGCAGTGCTGCTCACTTCCAATATTTTCCTTATTAGCCTATAGGCTACGTTATATAGCCATTGTAGCTAGTTAACGTTAATAAAGACGTTTTTTCCAGTTACATATACATTTTAACTTCGTAGCCTATGGATTGTGTCTAGATTCCTATCTGCGAAAACCGCTTCAAATACATGATTTTTGACTGAATGGATGAAAACAAAGGAGCAGAAGAATGGAAACAGTGCAACGTTAGAGAAAAGTAACGTTAAACTCTGACTGTACGGAGGTTCTTAGCAAAGAATTAGACTAAATATGACACTACAACTTATTTTATTTGATTCACTGTTACCTGGAAGCATTTATGAGTTATGTGCATAGTGTCACACACAGTAAGCATTGGTCAAATATGCTTAGTTTAGCTTCCTTTAGGCTACTTAGGAAAATAAAGCTGTTTTTTCCCCAACATGACCATGTACTGGAGCTTGACGAAATTAGCTAAAGTAAGGCCATGTAAAAAAAAAAAAAAGTTGTTGATCGTCCCCGCCTGACATCCGAAAAAGGCCCCGACGACTTTTTATTTTTTCGTGACAATGGCCAGAAGTTGCAGAAAATACGGGGAAATCCTATTTCTAAGCCATTTGAATAGAAAATCGTACTCACACCGCACTAGGAGATCCTATCCGATCCACTAGGCCTAGCCCTCTATCGACCACCACGCAAAATTGTTAGAGCGCATGTGCAGCATGAATTTCAAAACAAAGCTTATCCATGACAGGGCATGCTTATAATTATATTGACCTAGGCTATTAAATGTTTTATGATTGCTTGAACTTTGGTCTATACAGTATTTTATTGTTGTAAAAAAGGTTTTGTAGCCAGATCTGGTCTATGGTGTAGTACAAGCATAAAACCAATAACATACAATCAATCAAGGAACATTTATTGACCAAAAATACATGAAACATTACAATCAGTATGAGCAAAACTGATGTTGACAGGCTACAATTAAACAGAAGCAATTTGGTCGAGAGACGCAATGTTCTATATATTCTGTCCTCTTTATTTCTCTCTACGGTCCGCTGTACCTGGTGCTTAAATACAATTAAAATAAAAACCGCCCTCCCTACGACTTAAAAAAAAAAAAAAAGGACGATCAACAACTTATTTTTTTACATGGCTTAACTAAGGATAGCTGGACTTGGGTGGGGCTCGACAAAGAGGCAATATTTTATTACCAATCAGCTTTGTTCACTCCCCACATGAGTCAATATGTTGTAGTGCCCTGCACTGTTCAGATTTAGGCTATATATTATCCTGCTTGATAGTTACAATGTGATTTCTATATTTTTGACAGTAGCTAACAGATGGATTCACCAGTTATTGTTATAATTTATTGGATTGAGTATTGGATACAATATTAATTGTATTGTAATTATTTTTCTATTGATGTCTCTTTCTTGTTAGGCACTGTGTTCAGATTTTTGTATTTCTTTTTTATCTGATAGTATGCTCACATTTAGTTCATCCTCGCCTCTAAGTGTATGGTATACTTTAGTACATTGTGTTAGATGCCCAGGGGCACTATGGAGTCTTAATCCGGCTGATTTAGCTGATTACTGATATATTTGGACATATGCATGTGCTAGAGTTTGAGCCTGTTGCAAATTGCGACGTTTCATCGCAATGTTTAGCATCATATAGGAATAGTAGTGTATTTTACTAGTGCCACGGTGGTGAAACGTAGGCTATTGCAGTTGTAATTTACTATTGGCTGTTGTACAGTATATGTAACGTGGCAGTACGTGATGTCACACCAACTTCCACCTTACACTAAAAATACTTCTTTTTTTTTCAAATCCAGCAAGTTGTAGAGACTGAGGAGTATTTCTGTTAGTGATAGGCTATTGATGGAGAGAGGATAGCATAGGTGTCAACCCCTAGTTTGCCCGTATGAAATACGGTTTTTCCAACTTTTCGAAAGCAAACGGGCGTATAAGGTTATGATACGGGAAATCTAGTCTAATACGTCTAATTGACCGAAATTAGATAATGTTCCTAAACTTTTAATGTGGCTATATGTGTTGTGGACTGAACACTGGAGTGGACCCAAAAGCAGGACTCAGACGCAAACTCAGGCAAAAAGGACTCAGGAGTTATTTATTAAAGGTAGTAGGGCAAAGAGAGGACGGGGAAAACTAAGGTGTCGAACTGGAAACAGGGTTGGCGAGCTAAGCAGGGCTGGAACAGAGACGGGGCAGGAGCGAACAGGAAGGCGAGGCAGGCTAGACGGGCTGGAGTGGGGAGCAAAAAAGGAACAAACAAGTTAAATAATCACAAACAAAGAGAGAATGGCCGGGGAAATGTCTAGGCAGAGCTGAGAACATTAACAAACTGGCAGTGAGTGAATGAAACTGGGGAGTATAAATAGAGTGAGGAACAGGTGAGAGTGCTGATGAGATAATTAGAGTGAGTGCGGAATGTGAGCAGAGGGGGAGAGTGATAGGCTAAATGATAACGAGGAACTAAATGGGGAAGCCACGCCCAGCCAGCACAAACACTGACGAGACAGACAGGGTGAACTAAAAAACATGACATGACACGAGAGGAATGGGAAACCAGGAGAAACAAAAGGAAGGTGGACTGGAGGGAAACAGTGGATGTTACAGTATGACCTCAATTTAGCGAAATTACTACACGTATCATTGTAAATTAATTCATGGCTAACTCAGCAGTCTTTAATAACGTTAACTGTTACTAGAAAATTATCCAAATTAAGATGAGAGCTAAGTTTATAACTATAGCTATGTAACCTAGCCTACATTAATGTTAACATAGCCTATTTGTATCTAAGGCTATCAAAGCTGTTATGTAGTAAGATAGAAGAAAAAAGTAAGAAAAAAGTGTAGGGACAACAGGAACTACAATTCCATACAGTCCACAGGAGGCTCCACGTTGGAAGTGACGTAGGACGTTGTACCAGTTGTGATTTCCGCACTGAAACGTGATACTGCACAGGGGAATGCGACTGGCAATAAAGTTTATAATAGGGGCAACACAGCCAGTTCTTGGAAGTTTTCTTCTGGTCCAGTTGTCCGCTCAACTCGACAGGGCCTTCACTGTCTTGTCTCAAGGCCCCGTGTGGCCTGCACACCCGGGGACGAGCCCTCGCTCCACAAGGAATCACGGTCGTCCATGACACCGATCCAACTGAGCGAGGCGGGCTCATGAGACGCAAGGAGGCATCGCGAGCACCCGATGGTCAAGAAGAACCACCAGGCGGACCACATGCAGCCCCTGATCCTGAAGCAGAGCACCGCCGATGAGTCCCCAAAGAGGCAAGCGGTCTGCAGTGGGTTGACGCTGCATAGTTCTGGAGAGATAATGTGACCGGTTCCATTATCCTGTACCCCTGACGACTAAAGAAACCTGTTCCAGGGACCCAAGATGAGGCGGCCAGTTCCCCTATCTATCACAACACTACGAACCACAGGATTGGGCGACCGGATTTCCCCTTTTCATTGTGAGTGCAATCCAACGGAGGAACCTATTTAACGGACTTTAATTCAAGTAAGGCTGTAACATGGGCAGTAGCGTATTAGTTAGCAACCGCAACATGTTTGTGACTGGATGTATGTAACTGCTATTGAAAGGTTAATGTGTGTTCTGTAAAAGTTTTGTGTTACCATTTTACTTTGGATGGCTATAAGCCATCCACCGCGCTGCGTTAGGTTTAATGCATCACGCACAGAACGTATCTTGCATGTGATCTGTCTTTAAAAACTAACCAGTCGTAATATTAACACTGCACGCTGATCTCAACGCACACGCATTGATAAGCTTACGGCTATCCCCTATGTGTATGGTATAGTTCATGCGCCACCATTAGCTAGCTCCAGCGAAAGCTAGTTTCAAACCTCCCTCCATTTTAGTTTCTTTGTTCTCTCTGAACATGTGGCTGAGGCAACCCCCCACAAGCAGGAGACACACACACACACACACACACACATAGTTTGTTGTACATTATAGTAGTGAATCGTGCTTTGCTCTGTTTGGTACTTTGTGTTCAATAAACTATTACATTTATCCAAGATTGCCTGTATTAATGTTGCTCTTGTGGTGAACTGAATCAGCCAATGCTAATCGCAGGGATTCCCCAAAATGCCTTCACCTTCTAGCTGGATCATTTATATTAATTCGGTATCAACTGAGTACATGATATTGTGATTTTGCTAAGACAATTATTAATGTGTAATTTTATTGGTAATTAATTTAATTATTAATTCAAGTTACCCATTTTTAGTTAGTATATTCTCTTTTGAGAATAATACATTTTATGAGACTGATTTATTATACAAAAACCATGCCACCAGTTGTATAAGGATGGTAGTGGCGTATCGCAGTACATAAGTGACGCCCCATGTATAAATATAGAGGTATGTCCCCTACATTTTTTGTACGCCGTGTACAGATTTAAATTAATATTCCCTACAAAAGTGCCACAGGCTCATACAACATGACATAATTTAGGAAATTGTGGTATCCGTCTATGTATCTCCTGCACTGGGTTGTAACTGTGTGGGGTCAGTCCAGGCTCAGCAGCCGGAGCGAGCGGCTTGAACAAAACAAATTATGGCTGTTAATGAGCATGCACGTGAAAAAAAAGAAAAACAGGGCGTGGCTTGCTAACTTGAGCCCAACCCTTTCATGAGTATCTTTCCCACCCCCGATTTTGGCATTTTTTGAACCGCAAATGGAGGCGTGGTCGCTCTGAAACAGCCCGTTTAGTTACCCTTTAAATGACTGCAATGAAGTCACTGACTATGATTCTACTTACTGCAAGATAAGCGGCGATTAGCTTGCCAGGTAGCCTATGCTAACATTATTATTAGCTAGCTTGCTAACTGATATCCAGTTTCTGATCAATCACAGAGTTATTTGCCAAGTCATTACCAAGTTTTTCTAGAGAAATGGAGGAGAGAACTGTGGAGAAAAAAATACTCACTGCGTCTGCTATTAAATGCCAGTTTTGAGCATCTCATGCATGGTGTTGGGCAGATTATGTTTCAGAAATTTGTATCGAGTGTCAGTAATCACATTAAAATGTATTTGATTTCGGGGGATTTACGTTTCCTTCACGCTGTAAATCTTGCCGTGATGCAGCACAATGTGTGATTATTACCAGCGGAAACCCTGTGAACTGTCAACACAGGTGGAGGTAGTGGGTAGCCTATTCTTCATCCGTTTTCTGCCAGTAAGGTAAGTAAACAGAATAGCAAATTTGAAGTGTTTAATGAGCAGTAGGCCTACGCCTACTGCTCATTAAACACTTCAAATTTGCTATTCTGTTTATCTAGGCTAATGGATCCGTTAACATTACACAATTTAAAATGGTCGAACTCGCAATGATGTTAAAATGGTGTGCAAACATTCTATTTACAGGGATTATTGTTATGGCTGGAACACAATTTGACTAATAGGAACAGAGGACCGGATCTATCCGTTTAATACAGGGTTGCCAGACTAGGGGATTAAAAAAATTAATGTGGGGATTTTTCAAGAAAAAATGTATGGGAGTCAATGATAGATGGGGGATTTTAAAATGAGGTATGGGGGAAAATTGAGAGAAAATTGTATGGGACTGAATTGAAGATTTTTGGAATTTTTTGGGGGGGAAATTAATTCAGGCATCTGGCAACACTGGTTTAATAACATGAGTTCACACATACTGCTGTTTGCTAAAGATATTGACCTCATGCAACCTCTTTTGTGTAATACATTTCATTGATTGTGTTCTCTTTTGTATGTAGCCTAGGTTATAAGAGGTTTTGGGTAATTAAAAAATATATATAGGCAAGTAATAATACCTACTGTAGTAAAACTAATTACTTTAACCACTTTTAGCAGGGTCCAAAACCTGCATTTGGTTGATGGCCCCACCAGGCTTCTTGCCCCTGTAAAATCAACGATTCTTGCAGGACATATGGCCTTGCCCCTAAAATGTTGAAATTTAAGACCTGCTTATGATGTTAGTTGATAAAGTCAACCTGGATCTGGGCATTATTCCAAAACAGGAAAAAAAGAAAGAAAAAAAGGGGCAAACAGAATGCTGGTAGCCTACATAGGCCATACCAAAAAAAAAAAAAAAGTGTAAAAAGGTGGTTTTTAACAGGAGATACCTTTTTCCATATCACGTTTGGAGTAATTTCGACCCTCAAATGACAGAACTGAGCTCCTGAAAGGGCAACATGACTGGTTACGAGAGAAAAAACGGAAGAAAAACAATACTTAGCCATAGCCTACTACTAGATCTTTCTCTGGGATGAGAGGCGATCTACTGATGAATCAGCCTGTCTAGGGCGATTTCATTTACATCACACCATACCATTTAAAACCGTGTTTTTGTTAGCTAATTCACATATTAAAATAGAATGTTGACCGCATATTATTTTTAAAAACGATGTGATTCAGCATCATACACCAAAATATGAGAAAAACTTTTAAATGGTATGAATCTTAAACAGCACATTTCGTGTGTTCAAGTAGGCTACTCATCGGTAGAAGTCAAGCCCGCAAAACGCGATCCACTGAGGAAGATTTCTTTCCTGAAGTGCACAGTAGCCGAGAAGCCTCCACCACTTCAAGGCCAAACAATATAGCAGTCCTCCATGCCACAGTGTGGCGTGGATAATGCACCACTCGGTTGGAACAGTTAACGGGAGTAGAGTTTGGGATACCCTCCCACTGTCGATAGTACCACAAATAAGACAGAACGCTCTAACCAAGCACCTTACTAGCAACGTAGATAGCCAGACAGCTTGAAGAAGTGCATTCTAAGTATTTTTCTATAGCTAATTTTGAATGTAGAGATGTCTCGAAAATTTAAGAGGTTAGACTGGTAATCAACGTTAGATAATATTTAGCCAACATCTAGCATACCAGCGGCCATACTGATGTATTAGTTTTGGATGTGTCTAGTAGAGACCTAGCCTGCTTTTTAGGACGCTTTTATAAACTGTTTTAACTAAAAGGAGTGTCACCTGCTAACTCGCTAACGTTACCAATCTTTCGAACGGATATATGCGGTACATTACTTGTGGCAATAATTAACTAGCTAACTAGCAAGTTACGGTCGATGGTTGTGTCATTTTAGCTGGCTATCATTACATTAGCTAGCTTGGTAGTTCTAGTCTGCTGTTTGTACCTGGTCTTGCACAGTCACCTGTTGTTTTAAAAAGCAGTCCGAAAACAGTTTGGTTAGTAGCGACATAGACAGCTGTCATTTTTCTAAACGCTGTCACTGTATTTCTTTTAAATATCCAAGTATGGGAATGTGCTTACCCTGCCTGGGTGGAGCTGCTGATGACGTAATAGTGACGCCGGATCCTGTAAGTTTTTAAAGCAGTAGCTAAACTATACCCACTGCATATTGCCGCTTTATGTCGGCTATGGAATATTGTGTAGCTACACCTTTATTGTTTCTGATTTGCCATTTTGAAAGCCATTTCCTGTATGTATCTGTATCTGCAGGTACGATTGATGTAATACGAATAGGGAACCATTAGGTAGCCTACCAGTCCTTGCCCAATGTACATAACCTGTCAGATTTTGCTCGAACAAGTAAATGACTAGAGCAATCTAACCACCTGCATGAATTATTATTATTATTAGTGGAATGATAATTGGCTGCACTTCACAATTTAAAAATGTATTTGCTGTATTTATGTAACTACTAGATTTGTTGGTCATTGTATTTATTTATTTTTTAAAAGGAAAGCAGTCTATGCACATATAATTTGATTATATTAGGAAGATATTGACTAATCGTTAAATATTCAACATGTTTAAATCTAGTCTGTTTCAACTGAAACAAATAGTTCATGTTGCACAAGTTTTATTTTTATTGAACACTTATGGATTATTATATATAAATTAATCGCTGGTACTGTGTGATACTCAATAAGGGCCCAAAACATGCAAGGAAAGACTAGCTACATTTCTGTGGCATAATGAAAAGTAGAGAAAAAGTGACATCACTAGGCTGAGAATGCTGCAGCAATAAATTCACTGTACCTGTGGTCTAGCTGTTCTTCCCAAGTATCTTCTTGTGAATAAATAAATACTGCCTGCTGGAGTTGCTGAGTGCACTCTCTCCATGATGCTATATTTCCTGTTTTGTTTTCCAGGACGCAAAAAGAAGGCAATTAGCAGAGGCAGCTGAGAAGAGACAAAAGGAGGTAACCTTATACAGTCGTGTATGTGCCCACCGTGGTGTCATATGTCAACTCAAGACCATTCATACCTGTACATTCCTTCATCCACAGTAACTTGAAGAATTGAAAATGTGTTCTTGATATTGTATCTGGATAATGCAATAGTTCTTGTGAATTAAATCTATATGCTTATGTGTATGATGTACAGTAGTACTGCATGTGAATGTCATATTTTGGTGAGCAGAGTTGTCTGGCTTTGGCGCAGTCCAAGCAGAGCGGAAGGATAGAGAAAATACATTTTTGCTGGTAATTTCAACTTTGTTCAGTTCATGTTACTCGGGTTGTGTGTGCTGAAAGAACAAATGCCTAGGATATTTACATTTACATTATAGGCATTTAGCAGACGCTCTTATCCAGAGCGACTTACACAACTTTTTAGCATTTTTTTTAAATTTTTTTTTTTACATATTATCCATTTATACAGCTGGATATGTACTGAAGCAATTCAGGTTAAGTACCTTGCTCAAGGGTACAACGGCAGTGTCCTACCTGGGAATCGAACCTGCAACCTTTCGGTTACAAGGCCAGTTCCTTAACCATTATACTACACTGCCGCCCCATATGGCTGTTGTCTGCTTGTGAAGAGAAACGGAAATTAAAAACTGCACAAACTGGTACAAGTTTGTACTGTACTAATACAAGGCTGTATATCCATTGAGGTTGTATAAAGCCACAGGTGTCTAATAAGCAGAAGCGTTGTTGTTGTGCAGTAAGATTTGCAAATCTCATTGACTGAAACCCCGCTACCCCCACCCCCACACACGGATGATGCTAAAAACAATAATGTACTGTGGCGTTGCTTGCACAGGCTTATCACATACTGAAACTTTAACAAAACCCCCTGTTTTTACTGTTTTGTTTTTTTCTTGGAGGGTGGGGCTCCCATTTTCTTCCCTGTTTTAGTCATGGCCGATTCCCAATCCTAGTAAGACTCCTCATCTACTCCAATCCCTGAGGGCAATGACTAGCAGTCCTCTCATGCTAATGAAGCCAGGCATCGCTTTTTCTTCACCTGGTTTGTTGTGACCATAACTAGGCAACGTAACAAGCTTGGAGGAGAATGCTATTTTGACTGTCTCACAAAGATTGCCAGTAGAGATCACTAGAGGTGTGATGAGTGAGAGAGAAAAACCCTGATGGACTATCCCTCCTGTGGGCACATGGAGCTGTAAGCCAAAATTATGAAAAATGGAACAAATAAAGGCTAGAAATATTTCACTTTGTGTGTAATGAATCTATAATCTATGAAAGTTTCACTTTTTGAATGGAATTATGGAAAAAAAACAACTTTTCCATGATATTCTAGTTTTTTGGAAAGGATCTGTATAAATTACATACCTGTTCACTGCCTGCATACAGGCATCCCAATACTGCATAACATCACCTGCGGTGGTGTCGGCTGACTTTCACTGTTTCACTTGTTTAAGTACATGTGAAAGAGCGGACAGTAAATATTACAAATGTGTCTGCCTTTGCAAAAGAAATATTTTAATGTGAAAAGAAGATCCTTATAAGTGACAAGCATAGCATTTGCACATTGTGTTTGTCGAAAATTAATTTACCATTTAGTAGGCCTACCTAGCGGGGGATCGAACCCGGATGTGTCGAAAATTTATTTACCCTGTATTACCTGGTGGGGGATTGAACCCGGATCTCTCGCATACAAAGTCTCAATGCCTCAAAGTGTCACCACGAGGCCAACGTTGCTTTCATGGCAATGGACTGAAATACTAAGTGATACTCTGACGATTCAAGAAGCATTGACATTGACGGATGAGATGTCGTAACCAATGGGGAGATTTATTGTTTGAGTGTATGGATCATTTTTGATGACAAATTCAGCAGGAAAAAGAAGAATTGGAAGAAGAACAAGAACAAGAAGAAAAAACGTTAAAATAACCAGTTTGCTGCTTTATTGTGTGGATGTGTGAACATACAGAAGTTCATGTTTTTAAAGGCTGAGAGCCTGTGATCATTGTGGTTATTTCTGTAGGAAACCCTGAACCCTCTGGGTGCTGTATAGGTATGGGGCATGTCCCGCCAATCCGGATGGCATACCTGTTTCTGTGATGCTCACACCTGTAGGCATAGCACAAAAGTGGGCCCTTCCCAAACTCTTTTGTCCAGGCCTTCTGAGGGCCCCTCCCCAGGCCCTGGGCAGTCAGTTCCACTATTACCCCCACTATTACCCCCACTATGACACCCCTGCCTGTAGTTATAAAGCCTTAAATACAACACCCCCTACCTAAATAGGTGCGAATTTACCAAATTTGGCATCTGCGCGAAGGGCTTAAACCAATATCTTATTTTCTGGTCACCTGTATTTCTTTGAATTAAATCATTTCAATCATTTTTTATTTTTTATATTATTTTTCAATAAATACTTCACTTCTTAAAATATAATTAGCTGCATTCACATGGGATCAAGGTAGACGGTAGACGGAAAACCGGATGTCATTATAGTGGATGAGAGCACAACAGTACAATTTAGTTAGGACGGCAAAGAATTCCGTCAATGGCACCGTTTAAAAACTTTTTACCGTTACAGTGAGCACAATAATTCATTGGACAGTGACACAGTTTTTGTTATTTTGGTTCTGTACTCTAGCACTTTGAGTTTGAAAGGATGACAATGAGGTTGAAGTGCAGACTGTCAGCTTTAATTTGAGGGTATTTTCATCCATATCGGTTGAACCGTTTAGAAATTATAGAACCTTTTGTACATAGTCCCCCCCATTTTCGGGCATCAAAAAATATTGGACAGTTTAACATAATGTAGTGTCAGGTAAGTGAGGCAATGCCCTTGTTAAAACGTTCGGCACTCTGAATACTGAACACAAGCGATATTGCGTGCTAGAACCCCTCACTTAACCTACATTCGAAATAAGTTTTACATTATTTAATTTGATAATTATTATAAAAAATGACAATCATCAATTAAATCGCCAAATTCTTTGATAGGTAAGTCGAAAAGTAACCTGGTGGATCAACCAACAAGCCAAAACAAAGTCTAAATCAGGTCTTGAGATTAAATAATTTTATTAAACGATAAACAGTCAATTAGAATAATGACTTGAAATCATATTCACTAAGGAATGTAGGCTGACTACTTATAATTTACTAAAGGGAAGACATTAAACAGACATTAATTAGAAAATACCAGTAAAGTGAGAGATAAGCCAGAAATTGCAAATATTATTTACCCTCCAGGAACAGGAATGAAAGGAACTACCACCACAAAAACAAAAAGGATGACTTCTTCTCCAAACAAACTCCAAAACTGACAAACTTATTTTCTTCAGTACAATCATAAAATACCTCCACAGGAGCATCCCTGTCCTGATTGGGTTAAGGTGTGTGGGGGGGGGGGGGGGGGGGGGGTCACTTTACTTATATCTAAATATTAGATATCCTACAGTAGAATAAAGTAATCATTTTTAATATTTGGTCGCATATCCTTTGCATGCCATGACTTCCTGATGTCTGTGAGCCAACAATATCAAAAGACTCTTGGGGCCCTATCTTACACCCGGCACAAAGCGGCGCTAACCAAAACGCAAGTGTCTTTGCTATCTTACGCCTGCCACAGGGTTCATTATAGTGCCTAGCGCTCACGTCGTTTAAATACCAAGTATTCTCACACCCATTGCAAGTGAACTGGGCGTGTTGGTCTTAAGATGAAGTGTGGCCAGGATAATTTTTGGCGTATTGCTATCTTGAGCCAGCACAAAGCGCTTGCGCTAGAACCACCACAAACCTGGTCTAAAGTCATGTCGCAGTTGTTTACATGTTATTTTAACGGTGCATATAAGTGAGTCTACATAGGCGTGTGCAGAACACGCGTACACCCTCCTGTCTGTTACACACAGGGGCGCGCACAAGCATGGCTAAGAATATCAAGATAACAATGTGAAATATAATTAGTGTAGGCTATATCAAAAAATGCATAATAATAAAAGGGTCCGGTCGAAGACCACATGGGCGAAGGGGAATGCCGCATTACATTGCTTTCAGCCATCTCCATCAACATCCAGGCGATGTGTGATGGTACGTGTAAGGTTACATGTATAGACTATTTTATCCTGGATCTATATTTGCCAATAATTCCTGTAATCTTCTGGGGGGATAATCTTCTGTTACGGGACAATGGCTATCCATTAAAAAGGAGCTGATAACACCTATATCAAGCCTAATGCGCGAATTGTCATTTACACCTAATGTGTGAATTGTCATTTAATGGAAAACTAGCGCACTGCTGAAAATTAGCTTCAGATGTCATTACAATACAGCACCTAGGCCTACAGCCTGTAAGTAAATAGAATGGTTTTGACTGAATAAAGTTCAAAACCTTGTCCAGTGAATATTGCATTTATTGTTTTTTCGATAGCCTACAGTTAAAAAACGGAGATAAATTTCACCATGTTAACAGAATTTTAGCCTTATTCTTCGTCCTTCATATTTCTTTAATTACAGTGACCAGGTTTCCATACTCTCAGCTTATTAAAACCCCACTGTTATTCCATAACTGAACAAAACCATTTTAAAGAGAATAATTAGAAATAAAGACTAATTTGCAGCACATTACAGAATTCATTCTCTGCATGTGCGATTTAACTTCATGCATGAGCAGGTCTGTTTCCCCTGCTGTAAATCACACTTTTCACGGTCTTCCTGGGAAAGTGAATTGTTTCAAAGCATGCCTATGCTACGAGTAAAACAGGTTTGTCACATTTCCATAAGCAGGACATTATAAAACAAGGGACAATATGCGTGAACCTATGGGATCCCAACCTGACAGCTTTAGTGTATTTAGTGTCACCATTAAGGCAAAATAACGGTATTTATGTTATTAATACTACAATGCACATAATGAACTTTGGATGAAGCTTTAACTGGGAGAACTCCATGAGAACAGCTTAATGGAATTGATGCTTGACAATGTTTAATTGTATAATCAAACGAAATTCGTTAAACAAGCAGGCTAATTTCGCGTTTTCTAAGGTGAGACTGAAGCCATATTCTGGTAGCTTATTCTCAGCTGTTGCAGGTGCTTTTAAGTAAATTTAACCGAATATAGCCTACTTTCTAAAATAGCAGCACTGTGGGAATTACCGGGAACCCGTGCCGGTCTTAAACCCTAATGTTAAAGATTATTATATGAAAACGCTTCATAATGGTTAGTCCGAATAATATTGATCATACTATTTATCAATATAGCCTATTCCTTGCTCGCACTACACATGCACAAGCATGTCTGTGTCGCCATCTTCTAAGCAATCCGCCAAGGTGGAAAAGCAGGCTTTTAAAGGGAATGGGATATGACATTTTGATTGGTTTATTGCATATCACACCCGAGACTAGGGATGGGAATCGTTAGATTTTATTGATACCGATGCCATTATCGATTCCGCTTATCGATTCCTTAAATATTATTTGCTCCCAGGCTATTAAAAGACCAACTTAATAGTTGTCTAATAATTATCGGGTGGTCATCTAAAATGGATTATATAGAAGTATAAAGCATTTGTTTTTCATTCATATTTCTTAGTCATATCATGGAAAATATTTATCTGCTATATTTATGACTGCACAAGTGGCAGAGCATCAAATAAAACAGTCAGAATTGTATAATTCTGTAAATTGAAATGGCATTATAAATGTAATTTGGCTTGATTAATATGAGAGCTTAAAAATATCAGACATCAAAGAAAATAAGAGACACCAGAAAATAATGAAAAAGGATGCGAGAAGTGAGGATAAATGATCAGTGTAACGTTATGTCAAAAACGATGGATAAAATATTGTTGTTTAACCGCTGCTCTGTGATTGGGATATTTAGTAGTAACAAAGATCGCAAACTTTACTTGAGTTAGTTACGCTTCTAGGTGTGTTTCATAAAGCTGCACCGTAACATTTTCGTTGGTTTCTGTATTACTAGACAGTTTAAACTGTCACCATTCTCCCCCTATCTCATTTAGCCTATACATGTACATGGAAGAAAGATTAGATCTTTAACGTTACCTGAGGCAAGCTGGCTTCTCTTAGTAGCTGAAGATGACGAAGATTGAAGATTATCATTTAGCTAATTTAGGTTAGTTATTCGCTTTCCAAATCTAGACTACTCATCTGTGCGTGGCCAAGCAGGCAATCGTTGTCAGATTAGTCTACTGCCAATCAAAATACTTTAGTTTTACACTTGTAGTTGGTTATAGGCTCCCGAGGGAAGTCCACACACTCCACAAATCTGTTGAATAGTTGATCATTTCTGAAGACGATCACAAAATGGAGCTTACGCGAACAGATTTTCTATTGATTTTTAAATGATAGTAGCCTAAATTAGTTTAAAAACTACGTTCACATTTTATATTTTTAGACGGGGCGCCAAACTCTGCCTGCCAGCATGCACTGACTGAATGAAAAACGACGGTGCGCATGACGCGACGTTGTTTTGCTATGCGTAGGCTAGCTGTCGGGAATACATGCTGGAATCGATAAGCTTGAAGGCGTACGATTCCGAGGAATCGGACAACTTGGAACCGGTTCCAAACGGGAACCGGTTCTCAATTCCCACCCCTACCCACGACACACCTATAATTAATGAAGAGACTAAGTTCAGCCCATTTGCACGTTGCTCCGTGCTTAGCGCTCATGAAACACGCCGTCTAACTAGCAACAGTGGAGTTGGACACACCCTAAATGCACTTTACGGCATGCGTTTAGACCAATTGCTAAGATCGCCAAGATAGAGCCCAAACTATCCAATATTTTTTGATGCCAAAAAATGGGGGGACTATGTAAAAAATGTTCTATAATTTCTAAATGGTTCCTCCGATATGGAGATAGCAATACGACAAAAATTATAGGAAAAATACCCTCAAATTAAAGGAGCTATATGTAACATTGACACCGAGCGTTTAAAATGGGTACTGCAATCCAAATTCACAATATTGGAGAGAGTCGAGACACTGAACGAACACGAGCGCAACATTATATTTTGAGACGAGGTTATTCTATTTTGACAATGACAAGCGACGACGAGTCCTACACTGTAAGTTGATCAGCTAATGTATACATTTGCAATTTGTTTATTATTTATTGTTTGCAAATTATAAACCAGCTCATGTCGATTTTTTATAACTCTGTCAATGTTAGCTAGATGCATGGCTGGCTATGTTTACGGTCGCACAGATAGAAGCTAACGTTAGTGGTATGTTTAGCGAGTAACTATATACATATATATTTAAATCTTTAGCTAGCTAGCTAAATGGAAACGATGTTGAACTTAGCTTAGGCATTCGTAAATCGGCTGTCGGAGTGCCGGAGTACATCTGGTTGTTCGTAATGGGCAGTGGACTCGGAGTCAACTCGGAGAATAGTGAATCACACAGGCCAAAACAAATACAGACGTTCCGACCCGGAATGGAAATTTCAAAGGAGAACATACTGGCTGTAGCATTGTTGTCGGAGAAACCAGTATTTCGACTTAGCATGTTTCCTTAATCTCTGATGACATATCATGGTCATTTTATGATTTAGTACAGTAAATGTGTTACATATAGCTCCTTTAAAGAAACTTTTCCATTTAAAAATTTTTACATTAATCTACCACATACATACATTAATCTACCACGCACAGTAAATTGGAATGAGCATTTTCTACCTCCCTATACTGATGCAAGTATAGTAATTCCCACTTGTAAATGGTGCAAAAGTGAGTTTTATGAGCCAAAACTGTTGATTTGTAGTTAAATATATCATTCTTTTTATTTAGAGCAATGCACAATTTAGCCATTTGGATAGATTTGGAGACACTAATGGACAACATGGTACACTGCCTATATTTTGCATCATAGATCTTTAGTAGTTCTGCATATCATCCTCAGATTTTGTGGACATGGAGTCTATGATCCAGGAAATGTATAGATTTACCCGTTTCACTGTAGCTCTCAGTATTTTGTTGCAAACTAAAGAGAAACTAGAAAAATATCGGAAACACCCCTGTAAAATGGCTTTAACTTTGAAGCATCTGAACCACAATTACAAAAGCATCTGCACAGGTGATTCGTATTAATGTGAAAGCTAATTAGCAGCATGTGTCTGCTTAAAAGCGGTCTAACCAGCAGCACTTTGCTAGGTAAGTCTTCAAAGCAAGATGAGGATACTAACCAAAGGGGCCAAATAGTTGGTGCCCGAATTGCAGGTGCGTCAGTCGCAAAAACAGCTAAATTATTTAAGGTGGCAAGGGGAACAGTGTCAAAGATTATGACGACATATGCCCAACACCAAAAAACAGCATCAGCAAAAAAGAACTGTTGCAAGTCAAAGCTCTCCGACAGGGACAGACGGACACTTGGTAGGATAGTTGCTAATTACCACAGAACTACAGCTCTAAAAATCACCACATAATTGAATCAATCCATATCTGAACTAGTCTCAACAAAAACAGTACGTCGTGAGCATCACAATACTGGTGTTTATGGCAGGGCCACCATTCTGAAACCATTTGTATCCAAGGCTAATGCACAAAAAATGCATAACATGGTGTAAGGAACACAAAACCTGGACCCCTGAGCAATGGAGAAAAGTGATGTGGTCTGATGAGTCATCTTTTATTCTTTTTAATACATCTTGACGGGTTAACGTTTCGAGAAAGCCTAAGGAGGCATTCAATCCACAATGTCTGTTGCGAACTGTAGTATGGTGGTGTTTCTGTAATGGTATGGGCAGCCATTTCATGGGACTCATTTGGTCCAATGATTGCTCTCCATGCACATTTAACGGGCAAACAATATGAAACCATTTTACAAAATCAGGTGCACCCTATGTTGCAAACACTGTTTCCTCATGATCTCCCCATATTCTAACATGATAACGCCCCCACACTGCTAAAAACATTAAAGAATGGTTCCAAGAACACGAGGATGACGTCAAACGCCTTCCATGGCCTGCACAATCATCAGATCTAAACATAATTGAACTTTATCAGAGGTTCTGGTGTGCAGAGTGCAAACTAGAGTTCCACCTCCTTCATCCCTCAAAGAACTGGAGACTGTCCTTCTTGAACAATGGGCCAATATCCCACTACACACAGTTCATAAATTGTATGACATCATTCCTAGAAGGACTGAAACTGTTTTGAAGGCAAAGGGTGGGCCGCCTACTCGTTATTTGTGACTTGATATTCAGTTTTTGTAAGTGTTTCTGATATTTTGTCCCTGTATATTTTATTTGTTGCCTTGCCGTCCTACCTTTTTTTCCCCCGTACTGTCCCAGAAGTACCCTTCTGCCATCTATTGTGATCCATGTGAATGCAGTGTAAGTTATTAAGTACAACTCCGGCTGTACTTAATAACTCTTGAGTAGAGAGAGGCAGTAATATGAGTAGGCTACATCTGAACCATGATATACAGTATACATCAGAAGTGAGTAGACCCCTGTGCAATATCACTTAAATGTCAAATGATTCAAAATTGTATCAAAATTGGACCCCCCTGTGTGCCAGATTTAGTGTACCTAACCCCAGGAAGTTATATATGCAGTGATAAAGAACTATGTGTGACCTTCCAGCTACCAATGAAACCGTCCTGTATGTCAGCTCAAGGTACTTTTAACATTACATGGATCAGTGGCTATGTGTACCAACACTTGTTGGACCCCCCTGTGTGCCAGGTGTAGTGTGAACTAACCCCAGGAAGTTGTGCCAGATGTAGTGTAACCTAACTCCAGGAAGTTCTATGTGTAGTGATGAAGAACAATGTGTGTGACCTTCCAGCTACCAATGAAGCCGTCCTGTCTGTCAGCTCAAGGACCTTCTAACATTATATGGGTCAGTGGCTATGTGTACCAACGCATGTTGGACTTCCCTTGGGAGCCGGAACATTCATTTAACCAGGGAAATTCTATGTGTAGTGTTGAAGAACAATGTGTGACCTTCCAGCTACCGATGTAGCCATCCTGTCCTTCAACTCAAGGCCCCTTTAACATTTACGTGGGTCAGTGGCTATGTGTACCAACGCCTGTTGGACTTCCATGGGAGCGAAACTAATCGGGAGTTCTACAGTGCATCCGGAAAGTATTCACTTTTTCCACATTTTGTTCTGTTACAGCCTTATTCCAAAATTGATTAAATTCATTTTTTCCCTCAAAATTCTACACACAACACCCCATAATGACAATGTGAAAAAAGTTTTTTTGAGATTTTTGCAAATTTATTAAAAATAAAAAAATAAAATTTCTCATTTACATAAGTATTCATACCCTTTGCTTTAACGTATTTTTAAAGTATCATATTTCATATTTGGTCGCATATCCTTTACATGCTGTTACTTCCTGAAGTCTGTGACCATCAACATCAAAAAACTGTCGATATCTTATTTTCAGGTACTGTTACAAGCGATACTATAACCTCTCTGCATTTGAATGGATCTCTATGGAAATTGGGGGGTGAGACTAGATTCAGCTGTAAATTACACTGGTACAGTATGGAACACATGGCTGGCTAAATGGCTGTAAGTTATCAAGGGTCTGAGCTATCAAACGAGCCCCAAACCATCACTCTGTTGCCAGATATGGATCACTGCAAGGGTTATTTCTCCGGACTCATTTTCCTATAGAACTCTATGGGGAAAAAAGTCAGGAGAAACAACCCTTAAAGTGATCCATCCACATCTACACCATATCTGGCAACAGAGTGATGGTTTGGGGCTCGTTTGATAGCTCAGACCCTTGATAACTTACAGCCATTTAGCCAGCCATGTGTTCCATACTGTACCAGTGTAATTTACAGCTGAATCTAGTCTCACCCCCCAATTTCCATAGAGATCCATTCAAATGCAGAGAGGTTATAGTATCGCTTGTAACAGTACCTGAAAATAAGATATCGACAGTTTTTTGATGTTGATGGTCACAGACTTCAGGAAGTAACAGCATGTAAAGGATATGCGACCAAATATGAAATATGATACTTTAAAAATACGTTAAAGCAAAGGGTATGAATACTTATGTAAATGAGAAATTTTAGTTTTTTATTTTTAATAAATTTGCAAAAATCTCAAAAAAACTTTTTTCACATTGTCATTATGGGGTGTTGTGTGTAGAATTTTGAGGGAAAAAATGAATTTAATCAATTTTGGAATAAGGCTGTAACAGAACAAAATGTGGGAAAAGTGAAGCGCTGTGAATACTTTCCGGATGCACTGCATGTGTAGTGATGAAGAACTATGTGTGACCTTCCAGCTCACGGTCCTTCTAACATTACATGGATCAGTGGCTATGTGTACCAACGCCTGTTGGACTACCATGGGAGCAAAACTAATCAGGGGAGTTCTATGTGTAGTGATGAAGAACTATATGTGACCTTTTGGCTACGGATGAAGCCTGACATGCCTATGGGGGAGAAGCTCTTCATCCCTTCAGGTCCATGCCAATTAATACCATACCAACGCCTGTTGGTCTTCTTCCTAGAGGTGGTGGAGGATGCTGTGCATAATATTGGCTTCATGGCGCCCGTATGCCTAGGGCCATTCTAACTACTGAAGTTGTATTTGTAGTATATGTATATGTACCAACCACCTAAAGGCAATTTCCGAAGCTAAATTAACCGTTTAAGGGAAATAGAAACTTCTAGGCTACCCTTATCGGTGTGAATGAATTAAAACATCCGTGTCTCAAACGAGACACCAGTTTGTGAACTATTTATTTATTTATTTTTTAAAGTGAGGGGAAGGTGTTTATCTTTGCTTTGTGGGTTTTCTTTTTAAGCCGTTTAAAGCAGATGGAGGGATGGCTTCCCGAATAGGCTACCGACTGAGGGATCCCTGCATCTTAAGAGAATTGTATGCCTGCAATGCGTGCCTTAAGAGAAGGTGGCATTTTCCTTGACTCGAACCAGTGGACTATAAAGACGCAAACGATTGGAATGTTAACGAGTAGGACGTGGACGGAAAAGCGGCGCAAAAGAGAAAAGAGCCCAAGCTGAGTCGTACGTTTTTAATGTAGATTTTGCCAATCCAATTAATTTAAAATGGTTTGGTCGAATGCTGGGCAAGACAGGTTTGCAGCAGGCGCTGCATCGGCGCACGGTTTTGGAATTCCTGGAATTTAAATCGGGACGAGGCATCAACAATTTTATTGTCGAGCCCAGGTAAATAAACAGTGCGAAGCGTGAATTTTTGCATAACGCAAGTCCAAATCCAATTATGCATAACGCAAATCCAGTCCAGGCGTCTACTAGCCTATTGATGAAAAGGACAGATGAGCGTCCTTTGTTAATGATGTTGACGGTGGCTTGGTTGTCGCAATAGGCCAGAATTTGTTTCCTTAGCCGCTGTTTCCCCATAGGATGCAAGCAACGACGATCGGGTATAGTTCGAGCAAGCTATAAATTGAATATTGCGAGGCAGAGTTTGCAGCTCTTTAGGCCATGTTTCTGCAAACCACTGTATTATAAAAAAACCCAAAAGCAATAGAAAGCGCTGCGTGGGTAAAGAATCTTTAAAGTAGCTGATGTTTCGACGTAGTCGTTATGAAAAACGAGATGCCGTTTAGAGATGGGCATTCCGACTTTTCAGTGAGTCAGATCATTTGCTCAGCTCACCAACAAGAGCTGGCTCTTCATTCAGTAGCATTTCCGGTTTTTGAAGATCGGCCAAAATTAGCGATATTTTGACCTATGATTGGTCTTAGAACGTCCCTGAGGGATAATTCGCATAGCAAGTTGAAATGACCCAATAGGGAGAGCGGCTCTTTTTTTCTTTTCTTTTTTTTTTTATTAAAAGAGATTCTGCGTTCTCGGTATATTTGATAGCTTCGCGAATGCGGGCCAATTTATCCGACGGCTGAGAGCCTGCACGATTATCTAAAATAATGCCCAGAAACTCGATAACACTAGGCCATTTAAAAGTTTCCTCGGATAGAGGAACGCCCATTTCATTAAAAGTGTTTATTTATTTATTTATTTATTTTAAACGGTGTAACGCGACGATCCGCCTGGGAGTATGGAAAATCTACCACTAGGAACTCGTCTAGCAGGTGTAAGAGTTAAGGAGAATCCAGCAAGTCTTCCGATAATGTATTGAAAATAGGGGGACTGCTAGCCTACGACAACCAAAAGTAAGCCTGACCGAAAAGTAGGCCTACATTTTTTATTACCCACATGACGCCGACAAATGCCATTGGGATGGATGGAGAGGCATGATTTATTTTTATATATATATATTTTTTAAATGCATCCGTTATGTCGACTTTACCGAGCCAAGCTCCTTTACCGGCATGTTTGATAAATTCTATCGCGTGGTCGAGCGGTTGCGTAAAACAGGGAAAATGGTCGTGGGGGGATGATACTGTTAATAGCTTGGGCGTAGTTATTATGAGGGGCGGATAAGTCGATTAGGCGCTTTTTTCTGAATATTTACATGTGGCTGCTCCTATAATATTGATGCGAAATATTGGAAATAGCGAGCTATCGAACGGGCCAATCATATAACCCTTTTCGACCTCTCTGGCAAGCAGTTTGTTCACTATTTCGGGTTCATTTACAGCTGATTAAAAATTAGGGAAACCTGAGACTTTATTTTGGAAGGAAAGAAATCCAGCTGAAAGCCCTGAATTAGACCGATTAATAAATAATGGACAACAACGAGTTTAATGCTTCAGAGCTTTTCCCAGCTCTGGGACGTTGACAGGCGTAGAAGGCTTTAATCCAAGTGCGGATATTCCAGCCCCGAAATTGGACCTCTTGCTCCGCCTACCCACTTTGCTCAGATCCTTACTTGCCCCCGCCAAAGGTCCCTAATGTAAAGTATCTAAATTTGCTGGTATAGCCTAGTAAATTTTAATTTTTTTATTTTATTTTATTTTTTAATTGGTAGGCTTACCACGTTATATTCCCGTTAGGTACCGTGCAACCTTAGATAAAGTAAATCTGCTCGCAGTGAATGCGCAAGGTGCCGAGCGAATATGAATTATAAGCCTACAAAAAATTCTAGTAGCCTAACTTAGTATGCACGAAGCAGTACCACAAATACCCATAGTAGTATCCACAAAAAGCTACACGCGTAATGTTGGCAATCAGTAGTATGCTAGGCTAATATAGCCTACGAATCCCTAGCAATGATACAATTTAGCCGTAATAATGATGAATAGGCTACGACACTTAAATTCAACCTGAAAACTATTTGCTAGCTATCCGAGTAGGCTACGCAGATGCAGTAGGCCTACGAGCGCAATTATGTCCCGATAAATGAAAATACCATGCAGGATACAGATCGGCCAACGCAATAACATGTAAGATATAGAATGTACAATTACATACCCGGTCAACGGTAGATCTAGTCTTCACATACCGATTACACGCACAGAACTAGTTACGATAATAGTTGGAGCAGCAGTGCGTTAAGACGTGAACTATGTAGACTAATCATTATGTCACCATTTGTTTATTTATTTATTTATTTTTTCAACTTACGTATCAGCATCCGTGAACGGCCACGAACCTCTCATATCAGAAGCCAGCTCAATGAATAGCCTAGTCGGGCCGTGTCCACAATGTATCAAGATCTCTTTGGTCTCCCACTTCCAGAACGAGACAGCGAGTATGCGAACATGACCAACCAATATTCCAGGGCAGGGTGTATGCTTACTGTTTAGGTTAGCCCAAAGATCATATAAAGGTTACCGTGTGTTTTATACCTCTAAAGCCAATATAGTCTGTTAATGTTAGCTAGCAATCACAGTTGGAAGGTTTCGAATAACAAACAATAAGGTCCGGGTTACGTGACGGGACGCACGCTTTAAATAGCCAGCCTACGCAACGTGAATATATCGCTCTTCCTTGTCCGGGACGGGCGACGGCTATTTGCTAGCTTGTTTGATGTGGGAAAAGCGTACGAATTGAAAGGGGTAGTGGAATATACGAGATCAGCGCAGGTAATTTAGTCTGGTAGTGTGCAGTATGCATGCAGAAAGAAGCATGTTATTTGAATACATCGCCCCTTCCATAGCGGACCACAAGCTTAAACGAAACTTGCAGTCACTTAGCTTTAGCAACAAATTCAGGAATCCCATTAGTTTTCACTGACAGTGTGCAGTCATGCATGCGAGGGAAGCATGTTTCGAGTAACCGAATGTTATTTGAATATATCGCCCTTTTCTTTTGTCTAGCAGACCATAAACTTAAGAATACAGAGCTTGACATCACTTAGCTTTTACGTAGAATTGCAGGATTCCGATTCTTTTTCCCCCGGCGTGTAGTAGAACATGCAGGATGTGCAGCGCAGAAGATTTTTTTGTGTGCAGCGGGCGTGCATCAGAGGATCCACCATGTTAGGGCGAGGTGGTTAAATAGACCGCCTTGATTCACCAATCAATCCATTCAAGTAGCGTCACCACTCAGCTGAGCTGTCAGCTGATTCACCTATGGCCGGGTTTCACTCTCGTGGCCTGCCTGAACTAACTAGCTCGATTTATTTCAGAGAATGAATGTTTTAGACTGAGTGTCACACTCTGTACGTGGTGGTTTTTGAAGCACTGACTCCAGCCTCAGTCCACTCCATCTGCATCTCCGCCAAATTTTGGAATCGTCTTTGCTTGACAATCCGCTGAAGCCTACGGTCATCTCTTTTGCTTGTGCACCTTCTCCTGCCACATTTTTCCCTTCCACTAAACTTTCTATTGATATGCTTGGACACTGCACTCTGTGAACAGCCAGCCTCCTTAGCGATGACCTTTTGTGGCTTACCCATCTTCTGGAGGGTGTCAATGATGGTCTTCTGGCCAATTGTCAAGTCTGCAGTCTTCCCCATACTGAACCAAACTGAGATACCTGTCCAATTTAACGACACACCTGTAGAAAGACTTTGCTGGTGTTTTGAGTAAATTAGATGATTAGAGTGTGACACTCAGTCTAAAACATTCATTCTCTGAAATAACTGAAGTAAATGCTGATTTTCGACACTATTCTAATTTCTTGAAATACTGTTTTGGGGGTTTTCTGGAGCTGTAAGCCAAAATTATGAAAAATGAAACAAATAAAGGCTAGAAATATTTCACTTTGTGTGTAATGAATCTATAATCTATGAAAGGTTCACTTTTTGAATGGAATTATGGAAAAAAAAAAAACTTTTCCATGATATTCTAATTTTTTGGAAAGGATCTGTACATGTAACTTGTTGGGTAGCATATATGCCATCCCCAGATAGTTTCTTGTGACTGGTCCAAAACTCACAATGTCAGTAAAGGAGTCATCATTTATTCCTTTAAAATTACATTTGGCAACATTGAGTTTGTACATGCCAATTCCTATTGGCATCCTATCTCCTCTGCAGTGAGGAACCTATGTCAGTGATTGATTGATAAGGTGCTATGTAGCTTGTAGCACCCCTGAGTCATGGTTATCAGGAGGGATTCAGTACCGTTCAGTACCTGTTAATGGTTTCCTTTAGGATTATGAAGAATGGTTGTGTTCCCTTTACACACATCTATCTAGGAAATCTATTGCGCTCCCCCACACTTCATGTGGAAGGTCTTAGCAGGTCCTAAGCACACATACAATTTGTGGCCCCCTGTATTTTCCTATAGAGACCACTCAGGGGATTCCCAGTGACCATGTTGTCACCTCACAGATCACATCAGGCCCCCAAAAGGTCCCGGTGAGTATTCAAAAAAAGGAAATCCACTCAGGATCCAGCTTGCTCAGCACAGCGTTTGATAAAGAAATCCACTCTTCATAAGTTTGCTGGTCACTGCCATCACCACGCGATAAGTTTCATCGTTCGCATGAGGGCGATTTCTGCCACTGTGCCCACAGGCCTGGCCAAACAGTGTATCACAATGCTTCTCTTGCCCACTAAACTCCCACTAGAACCTTATTTTCTATAAATATCTGCATGTAACCCATTAGCTGCTTCCTACAGTAGCAAACTAGACCACAACTCTCCCATGGCTGTCAGTATCCCTGCTTCTCTGGTCTTGTGACAGGTAAATAGGCTATACAGAAATTCATAGCTATTTCACTTTGATGTGAAAAGAAATCAATAAGAAATCAAACTGGTGAGAAATTAGAGTTCAGACAGTTTCCAAGCAAGTGTGCTAGAGTAATACTGGGTTAGTGAGAAAAGATGAGAGCTCAGGTTTTGAATTGCTGCTGGTGTGCTTGACAAGAACACAAGTGACAATTTCCAGAATATAACTTTATAAAGATGTGTTGGTTCTACAAAAAAATACAAATGAAAAACATAAGCAGCTTTAAAAAGTTAGGACAGTATGTAAAATGCACATAAAAGCAGAACGCAGTATTTGTAAATTCTCTTTTACATATATTTAATTGAAAACAGTACAAAGAAAATATATTTACTATTTTACCTTATCAACTTTATAGATTTTTGTAAATATACGCTAATTCCGAATTTGATGACTGCAACACGTTCCAAAAAAGTTGGGACTGGGGCATAAAATAAAGACCTCTCTGCATTTGAATGGATCTCTATGGGAATTGGGGGGTGGGACTAGATTAAGCTGTAAATTACACAGGAATAGTATGGAACCCATGGTTGGCTAAATAGCTGTAAATCATCAAGGGTCTGTGGTATCAAACGAGCCAGAAACCATAACTCTGCTGCCAGATATGCAGTCGATATGGATGGATCACTTTAAGGGTTGTTTCTCCTGACTTATTTCTCCATAGAGGAATGAATAGGAAAATGAGTCAGGAGAAACAACCCTTAAAAGTGATCCATCCATATCTACTGCATATCTGGCAGCAGAGTGATGGTTTCTGGCTCGTTTGATACCACAGACCCTTGATGATTTACAGCCATTTAGCCAACCATGGGTTCCATACTATTCCCGTGTAATTTACAGCTTAATCTAGTCCCACCCCTCAATTCCCATAGAGATCCATTCAAATGCAGAGAGGTTATAGTATTGCTTGTAAGAGTACCTGAAAATAAGATATCAAGAGTCTTTTGATATACTTTTATGCCCAGTCATGATAGCAACACCTGTTTACCTGTGGAATGTTCCTAACGGGTGTTTTTTTGAACTTCCCAGTATTTTTTCTGCCCCTGTCCCAACTTTTTTGGAACGTGTTGCAGGCATCAAATTCAGAATTAGCGTATATTTACAAAAAATCTATAAAGGTGACAAGGTAAAACATTAAATATATTTTATTTGTACTGTTTTCAATTAAATATATGTAAAAGATAATTTACATTCCCTTTAGGTAAATAGAAGACAATGAATAATGATGTTCTTACTTAAAGAAAATAACAGCAGTAGTAACACGCCATGTTTACATTTACATTTTACATTTTAGTCATTTGGCAGACGCTCTTATCCAGAGCGACGTACATTAGTGCATTTTCCAACTTGAAACAAGTGCGTTAAAACAACCCTAAAAGGTAAATACAATTTCAAACACCAGGCACAGTCAGTATGATTTTTTATTTTTTTTATTTTTTTGGGGGGGTGGGACCACATGATATCAATCATTGGCGTGTACAACAGTAAGCCAATAAGTAACCTTAAGCATTAAACTAGCAGCTTGAACCACTTAAACAAGGATTCCGAAAAACACAATCAAGGGAGGTCACAAGGAGGTAGGGAGGGGTGGAGAGAGGTGCAGCTTGAAGAGGTGAGTCTTCAATCTGCGCTTGAAGGCGGTCAGACTTTCTGTTGTTCTGACCTCCACGGGGAGCTCATTCCACCACCGTGGGGCCAGGACAGACAGACGTCGAGACCGGGTGCTAGTATGAAGTGGGGGGGGGGGGGGGGTACCAGTCGTCCTGAGGAGGTTCAAGTAAATTATGTTAAACTGGATCTACATACGACTGCATGAGGTAACTGTGACGACAGGATATAAAAATCTAGAAATTTGCTACAAAAAATCTGCTTAATGGCTATGTCAAACTAATATAGATATCAAGATTAATACAGCGAGCATCTCTGCAACATTGCAATTAAGGTCTATAGAAAGTTGATGATACACGTGCTCAAAACCCATGGTAGGTTTACATAATGTATAGCTATCTATATGGATTGCTAATGTGAATGCTCTATGTTAATACACACACATTGTAAAACAGAAAATTCCTTCACACTAACGGCCAACATGCATTGGTGATAGACAAACTTATCAGTATTTCACTCTCCTCTTGTTCATACTGTATATTAAATGCCTTGGTAAATATTGCCTTGCCACGTGCTGGGAGCATGGGCTATGCGTGATTATTCACACAGAGAGCAGGTGATAGGCACATAGATGTATGAGATGCATGGGCTTCCAACAGATATGTTAAGGAGAGCAAATAATGATGCACAAGTATGATATACTTGTGCATCATAGGAAGATGCGAAGAAACAGTGTAATATGTGTTTTTATAAAACCTTACATGCGCCTCCCTACAGTACCCTAATCACGCTCCGATCACAGAAAAAGTGATTTGGCTAATGCACAGATCAAATAGCTGTCTGAACCTAAATGTCTACAGGTAAGTACCTTTGAGATACTAGCCTCCATTTTCTGCATACTTGCATAACTTTCCTCAAGATCAGTGAAGTACATTATGTATTGATGATGCTATAAATAGGAATTATATGTCATGACAACTGACGCAGTGAAAAACAATCAACAGGATAGATAAGTACATTAGATTTTCCAAGCTAGGTCTGCTGAGGCACTCAAAAGTTTTCATAAACGTATTAAAATGCCATTCTATATATTGTCTCTACCATAACTCTATTTTACTTCCTTTAACAAGTGATTAAATTGAATGAATTCATAGAATGTACAGGTCAGCAATCTGATTCAATCCCTCCATTTTGAGACTAAGATTGAACCTGAAGCATTCAGTTGTGCTGTTCAGTCTCATATCCAAAATGGCCCCTGAATGGAAGCCTTGCAATTATTTACATATTTGCGAGTTATATTTTTGTGATTTTTAAGAACATCTCAAACATCATATCCACTATAAATACATGCAACCATTCATGTCAGTGAAAGTCAGTATTGCTATGGAACCAGAACTTTGCACTGATGTCTCTGTTTCGCCAGACAACCCACCGAGGAATCAAAAACCCAGAGGCAGTGGAGAGGAAGAAGAAAAAACAGGAGGAGATGGAAAAGCAGGCCATGATGACCACACCCACAGGGGGAGGGGGGCTGAGGGTGAGATTTTGGACTGGTCTGTAGGATCAGTAATCCAACAGATGTGTCGGCTCCTGTGGTTCTCGAGGGCTAGGATAGTTTTCCAAGTGCTGTTGAAATATTTAGACTTGGAATTGTAGAGGATTTACAGCACTATCTAATGGTCTCTAATGAAGTGGGTTTTATTTCTAGATTAAAAAGCCCAAAGCATTAGGCACTTGAAGATTGAATGTGATAAATCCCTTCAGACACCCCTCATTCATTAATCTTTGCTGTGCTGAGTTGCACCTGCTCTGAAAATGAATCTGCAGGTACCAAGGTTCTGTGTTTTCAGGCTTTAATCAGATTAAGTGAAAATTGAGAGACTCTGTTCAACTGCTGGGGAATGAGTGGAATTGTCAGCATTTAAACTGATAAACTGGCAATATTACGTTCTGTCTTTCCCCAAATGTGTGAGTTGCTAATGCTAACGTTTGTTGACAAGACATCCTGAACCACAGTTGTGAATTTGTATCAGCTGGAAATGTGTGTAGAAAATATGTAGAACATTTAGAATGTATCAATCCTAGTTATAAACAAGGTATTAGAATCAGACATACTGATTAGAATTGATATAAGCAGTTACTTTTACATTCAAGCAAACCTTGAATGACTACTGTGAAAGACCTATGTCAGTCCTATGAAGTCTCTTTGCCAGTCTTACCATTTGTTTACAATAAAAGTGAGCGAGGTTTCTCCACTGGCTGATTTTTTTTTCTTCTTTCTCATTTTAGTGGCAAATGGGCTAGAGATGAAGAGTGGTAAAGATGGTCATTGTGTTTCTCCTTTGGGGTCAACCAACTTGGACAGTGTTACCAGTTGACTTGAGAAGCTCTGTCGTTTGTTGTTCAAGCTATCAGGAATTATTTGTGTCGGATCTAGGCAGAGATGTGCCAGGCTTTGCACTGCAGGATTGACCCAACCCAGCTTTCTGATTCGCTAGAGCGCTTTGAAAGACACACCCATCAGATGATGCCAACTATAAAATGTTACTGGGTTATTGCAACAGCACAAGCATAAGGACAAAAACCTAACACAGAATTAATTGGAAGGGACTCAATTTTCCTCACCATGAAAGGAAGTATAAAATATGTGCTCTTACATAGCCATGTACTGTACGGTACCACACTTTATTTTGAAACTGTATCATTAGTCTTCTTTTCAGTAATGCAACTTTCTAACCCTGATGCTTTTTCTGATTTTTTTCCCCCCCAATAGCTTTTTGAAACTTTAAATTCATTTTAAAGACTTATGGATTTTGATTTAATGACAGAAAATATAGCCATGCTGAAATTGCTAGGTCTACACAGAGCAAGCACAATGAGTGTCATATTTTTATAGATTTATGTAAACAATCACCTTTTGTATAAATCCAAACTGATATTCTGAAAAATTATCTTTTTCATTGTAAGCATAAACACTGACTGGACTTGGTGTTTATATTTTAAATATAAAAAGATCAAGATTAATAATTTTTATAGAATCCTCAGGTGTCACAGAGCATTTATTGTATTAATTAGAGGAAGGAATCTGAAGCTTTTAAGAACTTCATAAAATAAGAATCTGTGTACTTATGCTCATGTTTGAAATCTTTTGTTTCATTGTCGTGATCTCACAATCTTGATATGACATTGCCATCTGCTGTCATTGTTTCCTCTCTTCTGCTCTTTGCTTGACATGGTTGTTTCAGAGTTTACTCCTTATCTAGATGTTGACTTGTTTATGAGTGTACACTAATGAAGTGTTGTATACTGAGCTGTTATGAAGTCCACTGGCACTGGCATAATACATTAGCTGAAATTAATATTTATTGCTAAATTAATAACTGCGGTACGCGGCAAGGAGATTTGTGCACTATATGTGATGAAATTATATCTGTATATATCTGAATTTCACAGCCTGAGCTGTGTTTGTGTATGAATTGTTTCTCCCCCCCTCCACTCCTTACCTTGTGCTACTAATGCACATGCAACTTAGAGGTCAGGTGGTCTTTGTCTTTTGTCTGTGTGTTGGGCCAATGTATTGTTAGTATAATAGCGGCATACTAATAAACTTCAGTTTTTTTATGTAGTTACTATTTAAATCTCGTCTTTTTGTATCCCCTCTGTTGTCTTTTTTCTTTTTTTAAGGGCTGCATTGTGAAATACTTTCTTTAAAAAATAAAAAATATATTTTTTTAAAAATTTGGCTCCCAACATGGGGCGGAACATGTCTAATGTTTGGAATGTCCAATTATCTGCCACAGCAGCCGTGTTCATGTGCAAACCCGACTGCCGATTCTGGAGAGTGTAAACAGCCACAGTTCTCCGAAAACACGTGGTGTCACCAGCTGCTTGTTTTCACATGGCAGACTACAGCCAGGCTTGCATAGAATGGATTCAGAGGAAGATCTTTCATATGCGGCTGTGACATGTAGTCCACGGGCACCTGATCAACCAGCGGAAGTCGCTAGAGAGCAATAAAACACAGACCCCTGGGCTGCTGGATGGCTCATTCCATTACGGAACCAGACTGTGGTGCATGGATGAGCCTCACGGCCTCAGATCAAATCGGGACCGTGTAAATATCGTGGCCGGTAGCTCCACAGGGCAATGCAAAATCGGCACCTGGGTTGCCCAGGGTATGGGAAGGTTTCATCGTTCTTGGGCAACCCCTGCAGGTCGATAAGGGCGCTTGTAAGACTGCATGTCAAAGCCGCATATGAAAGGTCCCTCCTCCGACGCGCTCTGTGCAAGCTTAGCTGCAGTCTGTGATGCGCAAAAGAAGCAGCTGCAGGACGGCACGTGTTTTGGAGGAGGTGGGTGTCCCATTCTCCTCAATTGGCAGGGTGGTTCGTGCATGGAACGCAACTGCCTTGGTTTTTTTTCCTTGTGCTGCTCTTCTTTATGCTTTTCCCAAGGATTTTGTTCCCTTGCAGTTGCAGACAGTTGGACATTCCATATTGGGGAGGGAATTGGATATATACAGTCCTGGTTTGGGTGGAAAACATTTTATTTAAAAAAAGGAACAACCGGGTAACACAATCGCCAATTGTACATCATCCTATGGAGCTAC
The DNA here is from genome assembly GCA_029718625.1 of Synaphobranchus kaupii. NCBI lineage: Eukaryota > Metazoa > Chordata > Actinopteri > Anguilliformes > Synaphobranchidae > Synaphobranchus > Synaphobranchus kaupii. The sequence continues at coordinate 14,487,840 of CM056397.1, read as the reverse complement.
CGGCCATAGTCGGCACTAGCTCGGTCAAGATTTGATCCGAGACAGTTGGGCTCATCTATGCACCTTAACCGAATGATCCACCCAGCAGGCCTTGTTAAGTAGGCTACTTTGAGTTTGACAATAAATCGCTATATAATTGCAATTTATTATGATTTCTATGCTTAATGGGAACCATGAGGGCACAGACTTTGACAGCATCATTATTAGGGGGATGCGGTTACAACTTACATGTTAAAATCAAAATTTCGCCCGTCAATATCTCAGCCGTTTTAGCATCAATTACCAAGCCACTTGGCAGATCAACTCATCTCATCACTATCTCGACATAAAACGAATATGGGAAAGATTGGTTAAGCCATTTTCATACAATTAAGTACATAAAAAAATTAGCATTTAGATTAATACTTTTTTTTCCAACGACCTAGCTCAAATTCTACAACTCTAATCGCTAAAGTTGACATAGCGATATGTCAGACGTGACATGGACCAATGCTTTTGGTGGGTGATATTTCTGTTTATTGTACAGTTTTTAAATAAAACCTTTATAATTCTATGATACCGGAAATAAACCTTTACATTTTTTTTAAAATAAACCTTTATAATTCTATGATATCGGGGTTATTTTGAGTGTTTATACCATCATTTTTTAAGTCAAACTATCGTTGAATCCTTTACTTTGTGCTGACCTATATTCTCTGTGGAAGTAAGGCGACGGAGTGATGGCCAACAAGTTGCAATGGCCACGTTCGCTCCGCCACTGTACTTCCACAGAGAATATAGGTCAGCACAAAGTAAAGGATTCAACGATAGTTTGACTTCAAAAATGATGGTATAAACACTCAGAATAACCCCGATAGACTGTCGTCGTATTTTATTTGCTTTGGGTGCACTGTGGAGTGTTTAAGTGCGTTTGGTAGTGGATGCTACCATAGAGTTGCACTAGCATTAGCAACATGTGTATGTCCAAAAGAAGGGACAGCATGGAATTAGCTGAAAATGGTTTCCATCAATCAACTACATCAGGGGTAAGTCGTAATTGAGACATTATGTGCAAAATTCCGAACTATCCCTTTAAGCTTAATGGATCACGGAGTATTGCACCCGTAGAACTATGTCTTAAATTAGATCATCTCCGCATGTCTTTTATGCATGTTGAGAACGGGGGTCGCCAATATTACCTTCTTGGGTCCCTGAGCCTTATTGCATAGGCTATACCTCACGACGTGGCCTCTTCCGCAACCTCTGAGAGGTTGATATCTAGCCAAAATTTCTACACTAATTTCATGAAAATAAAAACATGTTATTCTTCCACATATCACATTTAGCATAAAATGTAGGTCAAAACCTTTTCTATTTTTGCTATTTTCTTAATCTTTATCAAGGATGTGTTTTTTCTTGTGTACATTTTCATTTCATTTCAGGTGAAGCAAAAATGTGTAGATTGTCAGGTAGTGTGGATGCTGCCACACCTTTGTTTTTCCAGGGAGGTCTGGATGTGCTTGATCTTAATGATACAGAGGGAGGACGGAGGTGTAGAAATTCATAATCAATCTTTATTGACTGCAAAAGGGAATTATTAAAAACTAGGTGCCTAGAAAGAGGGGGAAATGAGGAATTCAATAAGGGGGGCAACTCCACTAGGGAGGGAAAGTGCATCCGGAAAGTATTCACAGCGCTTCACTTTTTCCACATTTTGTTCAGTTACGGCCTTATTCCAAAATTGATTAAATTAATTTTTTCCCTCAAAATTCTACACACAACACCCCATAATGACAATGTGAAAAAAGTTTTTTTGAGATTTTTGCAAATTTATAAAAAAATAAAATTTCTCATTTACATAAGTATTCATACCCTTTGCTTTAACGTATTTTTAAAGTATCATATTTCATATTTGGTCGCATATCCTTTACATGCTGTTACTTCCTGAAGTCTGTGACCATCAACATCAAAAAACTGTCGATATCTTATTTTCAGGTACTGTTACAAGCGATACTATAACCTCTCTGCATTTGAATGGATCTCTATGGAAATTGGGGGGTGAGACTAGATTCAGCTGTAAATTACACTGGTACAGTATGGAACACATGGCTGGCTAAATGGCTGTAAGTTATCAAGGGTCTGAGCTATCAAACGAGCCCCAAACCATCACTCTGTTGCCAGATATGGAGTAGATGTGGATGGATCACTGCAAGGGTTATTTCTCCGGACTCATTTTCCTATAGAACTCTATACACTTCTCTTTCTCTGTCTGTCTGTCTGTCTGTCTGACCCTGTCCAGTAACAACCAGTAGTTGTTCTCCCTAGCCACTTTAGTTGATCTGGAAGACTTGTACAAGTACCTAGGGATTAGGATTAGTGACCGTTTCTAGATGCCCTCTTGTGCGCGCACACACACACACCACATGCCTGCTCAACTCTTAGCGCATGGTCTAAAATGCAAGTGCATTTAGGGCATGTCTAACTCCACTTTTGCTAGTTAGAGGGCGGATATTTTGAGCGCAAAGTAAGGCGCAAGGTTCAAAAGGGCTGAACTTAGCCTCTTCATTAATTATAGGTGTGTCTTGTGCGGACCATGCAATAAACCATTCGGAGTGTCATCTCCCATTCCCTTTAAAAGCCACCTGCGTTGCACCTTGGCTAAATGATAATATGATGGCGGACATGCGCGTGCATGTAGTTAAAGCATGCGAGCAAGGAATAGGCTATATGGATCAATATTATGATCAATATTATTCGGACTAACCATTATGATGTAGTGAGGTTCGGTCACTTTTATTCAGAATTAATTAAGTTTAAAACTCAATTAGAATTCTATACGTCAGTAGAGCCCAACTTAGTGAAATAACGTAGACACGACAATGGGTTGGAAAAATGACATGTTTTATTGGCTACAACTATGAATATGTGAATAATAGAAACAATAATTGATATAACATTCTATGACTTAATCAGAGGAAATGATAATTATGTGACGGCTAAATATAGAAGCTAACAGTCCTACCATTAACAAAGGTTAGTTTTTGTTATGGGTTAATGACACGCTAAACTGTATTTTGTGGTTAGCTCGTTTTATCAGTCTCATATAAAGTTTTAACAGTGTAAAACTATAAGGTCAGGGAAATTGGCTATTCCCGACTGAAACGTGCATAGCAAAACAAAATACAAACAAAAGTAGGAACCAGCAGTAAAATGACCTCAACTGGGTATTAGAGGTTTTATGCTAGCCTATCAATTGATGTCAGTGCTAAATAAAATGTGTTTCAATACTTAACGGTAACAAAGGGAGGCCAGTCCCGATTCCGTAAGTGATGTCAGCTCGTCAGCTGGTCCAAGGTCCCGGCAGGTGCGTGGACTCCTGGGGTGCGTTCCAATAGTTGAAAAATGCCACCTTTCCTCCTCCACTACCACTCCTCTACTCCCGTGCCCCGGAAACGGATATTTGTGTTTTAATCTAATGTAGCTGATTACATCTTAATTGCGTATTAATGCTTACATATTAATTAATGTCTCAACGCAAACCACAATGTCATGTACATTGGATACTGTACATGCAAATACTTGTACTCAAAATGTTCAGGCAGTTTTGCATACTTCCGGGTAGGAGAGGAGTGGTAGTGGGGAAGTGGAGGTGGGGAGTGAAGAATATTGGGACGGACCCCTGGAGACTTCTTCACCAAAGTCGGGTTGCGACAGGTTTCCAGTCAGGTCAACGTGGACGTGCACAGATCTCCACTTGGGTCCGGCCGCAAGGGAGATAGTAGAGGAACAGTTTGAAGAAATGTGTCCTCAAAACAGCTGTTGAGAATAAACCAGCTTGGTTTATTTCGTGGACGGTGGCAGGCCAACTCTGTCTCTGTGATCAGGCGAGATGCAGGTTGGGAAACGCAGAAGTGTGCGTGCGTGTGTTAAATTTGGGTCCCCCCTCTCCTTCTCTAAAGAGGGGGGTGTTCCTGTTCAACGCAGTGCCTGATCGATCAAGAAGTCTGTGTTCATCTCAGAGTCACATAAAGAATGTGGACAGACACTCCATTGTGCTTCAGTTCATCAGGAGTGTTAATTGTGAATGACTCTACAGGAGGCCCAGTCTCATGATCAGAAAGCCAGAGTCCCAAAATGTCCCTGCGTAACCATTACAATGACTTATTTTGATATACACAATAATAATCTTTCACATTAGGGTTTAACACTGGTATGGGTTCCCCGTAATTCCCGACCAAACTATTTCCCAGAAATATAATAACAGGAAATTGTTCCCCTTAGCTTACACCAGAGCCGTTCTTTTACAAAATATATATGGTTTAATTTTGTTATAATGCCTGCAACAGCTGAGCATAAGATACCACAACATGGCTTCCCTCTCAGCTTAGAAAACGCCAAATTAGCCTGCTTGTTTAACAAATTTTGTTTGATTATACAAAGAAGCATTGTCAAACATCAATTCAATGAGGCGGTTCTCACAGCAGACAGATCACAGGCAACGACTTTCAGCTAGCGAAGTTCAAGCTTCATCTAAAGTTCATATTACGTGCATTACGTGACGTCACTTTTGTTTTTTCATGCGCTGTGTGTCTGTTGTGGTGCGGGGAGGCGGGCTGGAGATTTTTCGGGGCACTCCTGCCGCTTGTTTTGATGATATTGGCAAATTGTCTCGCCGGGATAATTTTGTTTGTGGTCATCACCATAGAGACGCATTCGCAACATATGCTCGGGAATGTCCACTGGATCTGCAGCAGCAAAGTTTACCATCGCTCTTCACCGGAGTTGAAGATGTCGGGACTGATCACAGAGTGCAGGCGGTCTTCAAAGGGCAACCATGGAAGGGAAGGAGAAGATGGTGTGGGGGAGGAGTGAGGCGACGAGTGGGAAAGCTGATGCAGTGCTCCGTTTAAACAGTACAGAGACCGCAACACTGCGTGTATGGAGGAAGAGGCGGAGTTTGTGTGTTGGACTGCTAAATGACACTGGACACCTCGGGACAGCGGGGGCTATTTTTAATCATGGCTGTATTCCCATTTAATTCACTTAATTTGATATTGTATGTCTTTATTTGGTGTGTTTGTTTGTGTGTTGTGGGTCTGCCCCACTGTCTATGTCTTTTTTGTTGTTGCTGGTGGCTACAACTGAAGTTCCCGTAAGGGAAAATAAAAGTTATTCTATTCTATTCTATTCTTGTATTGATTAATAACATAAATAGAGTTCTTTTCCCTTAATGATGACACTAAATACACTAAAGCTGTCAGGTTGGGAACACATTAGGTTTACGCATATTTTCCCTTGTTTTATATTTTCCTGCTTATGGAAATATGACAAACACATTTTTACTGATAGCTTAATGCCTTAAAACAAGTCCACTTTCCCATGATTCCAGGGACAACGTGCTTCTATTCCGGGAGAGAAAATGTTTTATTTTGAGGAAAAATATGAATCCCCATTTCACAATGTAATCTTGACATTTTCCGGCATGTTTTTGCGCGCCCCTGTGTGACAGGAGGGTAGTTAAAATAACATTGAAACAACTGCGACACAACTTAAGACCAGGGGCCTCATTTATAAAAAAGTACTTGGACGTCATCTTTAACTTTCACGTAAGCACATTTCTTTAAATGGACATAAGCATTATTTATCAAATTGGCTGCGTTTGTTTGAAATAGCGTACATCTGTCGTATGTACTGTTACGTCCCAAAATCCACCTGCGTTGCAATAACCAGGTGTACAGTAGTGGCGGTAACACAAAGCCACTTAAACGCAAACCACAACCTCAAAGACAAAGCCAGTCAAGCGCAAAGTGATTTAAAAGGCAAAATGTTTAATAACACAAACACATATGGTAGTAACTAATGTTAGCTATTCTCTAAACATATATTACAGTCGACAATATGTACACAGGAACACAGGCTGCAAGCTCTCACCGGGCAGCAAGTGTCAAAGTCCAGACCCACGTTGATGGTAAAGGGGTCTTCTCCTCTTGGTCTAGAGAATGCTGCTTAGGTGTAATTCAGCAGCAACGAGTCCAGTCACAGGCTATCTACTGTTGTCTGTTAATAACCAAAGTTAGCTCAAAACTCAGTATTCAGGCAGTATTGTGAATGTCGTGGTGATCACTAGCATCAGGTTGCTTGAACTCCCTGATGCAGCTGGAGACAGGGTATATATTCTCCTGCATCTTCCAACTCCTGCATCTTTCCCCAGTTACGGCATTTTCTCATGCATTGCGACGTCCACGTCTCCATGTAGGCTACCTCTTGAAGATCTCCTTACAGATCTCCCAGGATCTCCATACAGGACTGTGACATCAGCCTCTCCACCTGTAGGGGAGACACAAACAAACACAGCAGCCCAAAGCCAAAACGAAATGCAAAGCAGTGGAAACAGAAAACAGACGAATGTAACAATAACTTCCGTCTATAAATCTCAAATAAACTTCAAATTGAATGCATGGTTTGCCACATCCTTCAATAACGCTAGCACAGCCTTGGTTGAGTGTTAATTGTTTGCTTACAGTAGACTATTTATAGCAGCCATACCACTATGCAATCTGCGCCTGCTGAATGGCTGAAGCTAAGCAGGTTGTGGCCTTGGTTAATACTTGGATGGGAGACCTCTGGGGAAAACTAAGTTGCTGCTGGAAGTGGTGTTGGTGGGCCAGTAGGGGGCAGTCTTCCCTCTGGTCAAATAAACCCCAATGCCCAAGTGCAATGATGGGGACACTGTGCTGTAGGAGATGCCGTCTTTCAGATGAGACGTTAATCCTGACTCACTGTGGTCATTAAAGATCCCATGACACTTATCGTAAAGAGTAGGGGTTTCCCCGGTGTCCTGGCTAAACTCCCAACCCAGGCTCATTCAATCTGCCACCTAATCATCCCCCAGTTTAATTGGCTAAAAAAATTATTCTATCCCTCTCCACCTCAGCTGATGTGTGGTGAGCATACTGGCGCAAAATGGCTGCCGTTGCATCACCCAGGTGGGTGCTACACATTGGTGGTGGTAGAGGCGAGTTTCCCCCTCATCATTGTAAAGCGCTTTGAGTATCGAGAAAGGCGCTATATAAATGCCATGCATTATTATTATTATTATAATGAATGCCAGCGACGTCAACGTAAGTGACGTAGTGCAGCCTAGATGCTTAATTGTTAGATGAATGCCACCTGCGAGGCAGGGATATCTAACAAAAGCCAAGAGATGGCACTGCGTCCTCTCTCTTCTCCCTGGCCAGTCCGTGGGCTAGCTAGGTACTTCAACGTAAAGGCCGTTTTATATATTATTCCTAGACTTTGCGGGATTATATGATAGGTTGCAGTAGCAAATGTCCACTGAAATGTTATTTTTGTCCTATTTACCTGACAAGGCATATGGCAGTACTGAACATGTCACATTAATGTTTACTATGACTAATTATGTTATGTTGGAAGAGGAAGAAGGGGGGAGTTGCAGGCCTTTTATTCCGAAGACAGTCATCTGGGCTTTTGCAGCGATTTTTGTCAACTGTGCAGGGCTGGTGGAGTGAGTGATGGAAGGAGTGAGGGAGGGAGGGAGGGAGGGATGGAAGGAATGAGTGAGTGAGAGATGGAACGAATGAGTGAGATGGAAGGAGTGAGTGAGTGATGGAATGAATGAGTTTACGATTGGGAATGTTTACTATTCTGTTCTAATAAATGTTCATTATTATGATTTGTGACTCATTATTTATTTATTTTTACTTGGAGGGGTTTTGGGTCTGTGAATGAGAGTAAGTTGGATATGGCTTGAGTAATATTCATTAAGAGCTCAGGAGTTAACATTAGCTAACTAACTATATTGCAAACTTTAGCTAAATTAACACTGCTCACTGTAGTCGGGTGACGCACCCTTTATGATAAGACTGAATGGCTATGTTGGTAACGTTAATCGTCAATAAAAGTATGAATTAAGTCCATCATTATCGCTAAAAATATAACGTTACGAGCGCACACTAAGCAATACGCCATCGTGATATAAATATTACAATTTAGGCATTTTATAGTTTTAAAAACATTTACTAGCTTACTATATTACATTACACTCCATGATAATGGTGCGCATGCGTCGTCCAGAACTGCTTTCTCCAAGCCTGCATTGTTTGAAAGCATTACGCTACGAGTAAAACAGGTTGGTCACATTTCTATAAACACGATATTATAAAACAAGGGGAAATATGCGTGAACATATGGGTTGCCAACCTGACAGCTTTATTGTATTTAGTGTCATCATTAAGGCAAAATAAAGGTATTTATGTTATTAATCAATATTACTATGCAGGTAGCCTAATGAACTTCAGATGAAGCTTGAACTTCGCGAACTCCATGAGAACAGCCTCATGGAATTGATGTTTGACACTTTCATTGCATAATCAAACGAAATTCGTTGAACAAGCAGGCTAATTTGGCGTTTTCTAAGGTGAGACGGAATTGATAGCTTATTCTCAGCTGTTGGAGGTGCTTTTAACGAAATTTAACCACATATATTTAGTAAAATAACAGCACTGTCGGAAATTACCGGGAACTCATAATGGTTAGTCCTAATAATATTACTATTGATCCATATAGCCTATTCCTTGATCGCACTAAACACGCACGAGCATGTCTATTTCGCCATCATATAAGCAACCTGGCAAGGTGGAAAAGCAGGCTTTTAAAGGGAATCGGATATGACATTTTGATTGGTTTATTGCATGTCACGCCCAAGACACAGCTATAATTAATGAAGAGACTCAGTTCAGCCCATTTGGACGTTGCGCTGTGCTTAGCGCTCAAAAAACACGCTGTCTAAATAGCAAAAGTGGACTTGGACACGCCCTAATTGCACTTAACGCCATGCGCTTAGACCAAGCGCTAAGATCGCCAAGATAGAGCCCCAAAAAGTATTCACGTGCGGCTCTCAAGCCTGCAATATTTTGGCGTAACCAGCAGGTAATGTGCCCCAGGGGCCTCATGTATAAATTAATCTTGGAATTTATCGTAAATGTGAGTATATGATCGTTTCCTAAAATGTTCCTACAAACGATTTATAGAATGTCCATACACACGAATAAATGTTCCTACGCATTCCCTATTTATAATTCAGAAATCATCCTAAAATTGACGTATAGCCATTTTATATGACGTATAGGCATTTTTCTTTCAGTTTTAATAGTTTACAGAAATGTTATAATTTCAGTATTGTATAGCCTAATATTTGTTAGAATTATTTTATTTCAATGGAGTTGTCACTGACAGCCGTCAGTACAAGCCTTCTATAAGCCTCCTGCCTTCTGTATATGAACTATTATTAGCTACATGTTTGTTTAAACTGCGCATTGATTTTAAGCTTTTAAACCATACATGTATCAATAATAATAATAATAATTATTATTATTATTATTGTTAATATTATTATTAGGCTGTTATAACGGTTTTCACACATGATAATGTTCACAGCAAGAACTGCAATCATAGGCATTCGGATGGCAGGTATGCCATCCGTCAAGTTACGGCTTGGTGGGGCATGCCCCATACATGTGAGAACTAAGAAAATTTTGTATCTTCAAATCTAAATTTTTTATGATTTTTTGCTTATTTAGGATTAAAGAAACATCATGCAATTAAGTTTTTTTCATAACTCCCTTTATTTTAAAAGTTACAGCATGTCTTTTAAATAGGACATCCAGACGAACTTCAGACAAATTCTTTAATCTATAAGGATAAAGAAAAATGAATTCAGATTATGGTTTTGAAATTATTTTAAACACACAAGAAATGGTTTGGAACTTATTTTAACCTCCTTAAGCTCTCCTCCTTCTACTTCTCATTAGCCACCACCTAACGGTGATACATTTTGAAGCAGTTTTTCTTCTTTGTTAGACAAAGGTGCATTTTGCATTTCGAACACCGGATGAATGTCTTCCCCTTCTGGCAGTTCCTGCATCTCTCCGCTGACTTCTGGTCAACCATCTCTGGCATGTGGCTGGCCCCCTTTCTTCGCATGGCTTTTTCCGGTTGTGGGATCCACATCCTCCTCTTGTTTGGTGGTGGTGCCACGTATTCATCACTGTCGTCGTCACTGCTCTCCTTGTCACTGTACTGGTCGTCACACCCCATGAGCTCCTCTGCCAGGTCCAGCTTGAAGTCCAGGTACTGTTTGGTCTGTTTTTCTGGTCGTTCCAGAACTTTGCTGTCCGAGTGGTATTGGATCCATGCGTTTGCTATGGCAACATCAAAGAAGTGGGTGATGACACGGGATGTCCACTTCTTCGTCCTAGTAGACATCCGGTAGAAGCTCAGCATTCAGTCCAAAAGGTCTACCCCACCCATGTTCTCGTTGTATTCTTTGATGACTGCTGGTCTTTTCACCTGAATGAACTCTTTCTTCTTGGCACACCATCTACGGCAGATGTCTTCCGGCTCGATCCCTTGCGCAGTCGAGGCCATCAGGACTGGTTGATTGTCATTCCATTTGGTCACTGCCAGCTCAGGATGGTTCCTGACCACGGAGACTGATGCCCCTCTTCCCATCTTTTTCACTTCTTTGTCGCTGGGGAGCTTGCACATGGATGGGACTCTATTCTTCATAATCGTGCCAGTTGCTGGAAGGCCCTTTGCCTGTAAGGCTACCATGACATCCATCGTCGTGAACCATCTGTCGAAGAAAACATGTGTTCCGGAGGGAACCGTTTCGACCATGCGTAGGACAGACGCTGCTGCAATCCCCAATCTTTGGGCCACAAACGTGTTCTTCCCCTGGAACACCTCAAAATCGAGCATCAGTCCATTTGGTGAGGCGAGGACAAAGACCTTGAGGCCAGTTGGGTTTGGCTTCCCCCTAACAAATTGCCTGACGGGACACTTGCCGGTGAAAGGAATCATCTGCTCGTCGATGCATACTTTTGGATACCTTGGTAGGCTCAGACATCCTTCCTTCACACGGTTCAGTAGAGGCCTTACCTTCCAGAGGACATCTGCTTTCTTTTCCTCATCAGTTAAAGCCAAGTCATCAACCATCTTCAAAGAGGTGCGGAGCTTGAAGTACCTGTCCCTTGACATTTTGTCTCTGATCAGTGGCACCCGTGTTTTGCTTGCCCAGAACATTGCGACTCTTGGGAATCCAAGGCAGGCCATGTGGATTGATATCCCAAAGAATATTTTCAGCTCCTGTGCAGTCGTGTGGAGTGACCGTCCAGTGGTTTGTACCTGCCGAAGAATTTATCATCATCAGGTAAGTATCAGGTGAGTACTGTGATAATGATATTATTTATCTTTTTCTTTCCAGGTAAACAGGAAAGTAAATAGGTAGCCTATTTAATTTTCAGGCAATATACTGTAAGTGATACCATCTCATAATAATTCAATTCAATAATTCATAGTCTTGTCTTATTCATTGAAACCTAAAATAACCAAAAATACTCATATGTCTCTTACACCTTTTACACAAACTAGTGGTCCTCCTGACTTCAGTCAGTTAACTTATCATAGGCCTACAAAGAAAAATACAATGTGTTTAATTTACCTCTCTCTGATTGGTACACGTTGCCATTTCTTCGAAGATGTTGTCATCAATGTACTGTGAGAAGTACTCCATTGGGCTCCAGTCTTCACGTGTTGTAGGATCATCATGAAAATCCGGAAGTTTGGGTAGCACAGGTGTGAATCTATGGTGGAATAAAGGAAAACTAGTAAGGACCCACCTATTGCTAGTCTGTTTTGCATTCACACATTGTATTAAACATTAAAATAATATTTCAGAGCTAAGTTATGATCCTGATACAAAATTAGACATACGTTCTATTCCTGACCCACAATGGACGTCTTCCCTCATCACTGTCTGTCTCTCTGTCTGAAGTTTCTATCTCATCTCCATCTTCTTCCTCACATTCTGCCTCAGGCTCAACCTGTTCATCTTCTCGCTCATCATCTGAGAGGTCCAAATCTGAGTTGTCACCTTCAACTATCCGGAACAGGATCCTCTCTGCTGCACTTCTCTCTTCTATGATAATGTTGGGGGATGTTACTTAACGGAGACCTAACGTACTACATTGAAAAAACTGATTAGGCCTACTACCTGTAGCATCAAAAAACACTGATTAACAAGTAATTCATAACTGAAAGAAACCACAATGGTTTGTGAGTGACTCTAGCAGTGAGAAAACAGCTAAACTAAGTGCAGACATAAAATGTATCAAAATCGGCTAGATGTCAATTGTGAAGGACATTTACTAAAGTGCTATTTCTTCCCAACCAAATAAGCAAAACTTTTTTCTAAACTTCATAAACTATTCCTAACTTGTTTATGGACAATAAAATATATGATTATCACTGGTAAAAACAAGAGAAATTAGTAATATTTGACATACCTTTCTTCTTTCCATAAAATGAGGTTGTTGGTATTCCAGCCATCTTGGAGGGAAAGAATGAAAAAAATCCCAGAATCCACCTTGGTACATGTCACATCATTGGAAAGCCCAGGATGTCCTCTACACAGTACACTAGGACTTTGTAATGTAGCTCAAACACAGTGAGGGTAGGGACAAGGAATAAAGTGTCAATTATAAAGGACGTTTTTGCATTGTCAGGTCTCAGGAGGCTATACAGCGCCGAGAGTTTGGCACTTTTCAGGGTTTCCTAAAGTAACCACAATGACCATAGACTCTCAGCCCTTAAAAACATTAACTTCTATATGTTCTGCCGTTCTTCTCCTTCCTCTTCCGCTTCTTCTTCTTCTTCCCATTTTCCTGCCAAACTGCCTGCCTCCGTCGCAATGTTATCCAATGGGGAGAATTATTATTTGAGGGTATGGTCCGTATACCTGCTCATCAAGCTTATCGTCCAATAAAAACACTTCATACTAATGTTTTTTAATGTTAATGTAGCTAATGGCTTCATGCTTTCCAAGAAGCTACTGTGGTCTTGTGGTTAGAACTGTAGTCTCTCACACAGTGGATAGTGGGTTCGAGCCCAGCAGAGCACGTGTATTTTCCACAAAAACAATGTGCAACTGTTAAGTACTTTTCATTTCTTAGACTGTTATTATTTTCAAATTGACACATTAATGTATTTTTATTGCAAAGGAAAAAGAGGTTTCCAATATTAACTGTTCAATGTTTCACTTGTATTTCATTTGTACTATATCACACCCTCCCCAAACCGGAAGCTCGCTTTTGTCTGGTTTGGGGAGGGTGTTACGCTCTGCTCTTGCGGTCATGACTGACTGACTGTGGAAACCCCTTGCCCTCAGCCAACATTTCTTTATTCATTAATTTCTTCACTTCAGCTCTGTTCACTTTATCCTTTTCACACATAACACAAGGTCACCATAAAATGATCTACTAGGAAAATTAAGAATTTACGATAATAGCCTACATTAAGAATTGAGGATAGCCTCTTTTAAGCTGCATGCCTTTAAGCGATCGGATTTATAAACCACCAATTCCCCAAACATATCTGATTCATGGTTAGTCACTTATAAATAAATAGATAGCCTCCGAATGTGGCTCTAGTCTACGCTACTCTGCTGATAATGTAGCTTACTGCAAACACTTTTAATTATTATAATAATAATAATAATAAGAAGAAGAAGAAGAAGAAGAATCTCTGGTATGTACTTTCTTAGTAGTATCTCTTGTTTTCTTTCTGGCTAAGATTCCTGGGAAAAATGCGTTCTCCAATTAAGCTTGTTCGCCAACGTTACTTCCTGCTTCTCGTCAGGAAGCAGATACAAGCTAGGCTACTACGAAGCGAATCAACATGCATTATAGCCTACATTCATTGCACTACAGCAAACTAAACTAAACCTAGCTGTCCGGTACCAAAACATTTCCCGCAGGTAACGTTCTACACTACCGGAAAAAAAACTCTGCTGTGCAGAAACTCACTAGCTCGCTCGCTAGCTCGTAGCCCACACATGGAAGGTTGGAGTTACGCATCCGGCAATCCAGTGTTGAATAGCCTAACGTTAAATGTATTTCATAGAATACTAATAGCCCTATTTTAAAACTGTATTTCCATATTTTACTTATGAAAACTATTTAGGCTGCACTAGCTATTTAGGCTGTATGTCTTTCAGCTAGAATGTGTTTGCGTCTAGCCCATTGTGTATGCATGTCTCCATATACACTTGGTTCATTAATTTACATGCTTCTTCATGATCCATAATTCAGGTGGTGCTGTTCATTGTATTCCATTAGACATTAAATACAGCTCATCTACAAACTCTTTTAATGTAATTGTGTGCTGTCTGTAATCGGATAACTGTTCTCATTCTTGTCAATAGAGGGCGTTATGGTTAAGCGAATGTCTGCATACATTTCTTTGGAATGCATGTCTCTCCATGTTTATCTTCATGCATTATTCATCATTAGTTAGCTATAAAAAATAAGTGATATCAGATCAAAAACGTCTACGACGTAAAAAAAGCCAAGTTACTCACGCATAGCCTACATAGCGCTGTCTATAAGTTCTTAATTCCAACTTGCAAAAACTAGGCCTGCCTTTAGAAGTCTTGATATCAAAATGTGGCCAAGTTACAACTAACAATATTGCCTATTGTAGCTCACACTAAATAAACTAGCTCTATTCCAAAGCAATGCTATCCAAACTTTCCTAAATTATTTAATGCAACTTGGCCCTGTGTTTCTCATCTTACCATCTCAAGAGAATGTGGTCAATGAAACTGTATGTGCCACATCAAACTGCAAAATTAAAATAATTTATAGCGGAAATACTCTGATTCTGATGTGTTGCACTTAGAAATTAAACAGAAAAATTACTACACTATAGGGCATGTTTGAACAATTGTCTGCATCCACTGCTTTGGGTCTATGAAAAGCACAGAATGAATAAAATGTATTATTATAATAATAATAATAATTATTATTATGCATTTATTGATTCATTTATTTGGATTTCTATCAAAACCTGTGTGGTCCTACAGAGCATAGATATCCTTGTGTTCACAAAAATTCTGTTTGCAAATATCATAAATACTATTATGTTAAGAAAATTGGTACTATTACTTATTTGCCACCATCTTACCCACAAACATGTCTGGATACGTTTGTAAAAATGCTTTATGTACGCTATTTTCTAGGTAAAAATATTACTCCTTTTTATCTGCATTTATTTATTCATCACCCCTTTCTCTATTGTACATGATGTTTCTCCATATAAATGAAGAATTGTTTGTGAATTGTAAAGAAGCAGCAGTTAACATTTTAAAACCTGTACATTTTCTAATGTAAGTAAACTTGCCAACAAAGTACAACCATATCCTTTCTGGAGTGTAATTATTCATCAACTGTTAAAAACATTAATTGAAATCATATGTTGTTCCATGAGGCACAATCTCTTCACATGCAAAGATGAAGAAACACAGGGCCAAGTTGCATTAAATAATTTAGGAAAGTTTGGATAGCATTGCTTTGGAATAGAGCTAGTTTATTTAGTGTGAGCTACGATAGGCAATATTGTTAGTTGTAACTTGGCCACATTTTGATATCAAGACTTTTAAAGGCAGGCCTAGTTTTTGCAAGTTGGAATTAAGCACTTATAGACAGCGCTATGTAGGCTATGCGTGAGTAACTTGGCTTTATTTATGTCGTAGACGTTTTTGATCTGATATACTTTACTTCAACCTCGGGGAGACGCACTGCTGGACCACCTAGTATCGCGTAGTCAAATGTCAAGTCTCACAAGCATATACAGTGGGGACCAAAAGTTTGAGGGCAGTGACACAATTTTTGTTGTTTTTGCTCTGTATTCCAGAACATTGGATTTGAAATGGAACAGTGACTATGAGGTTAAAGTGCAGACTTTCAGCTTAAATTTGAGAGTTTTTACATACATATCGGGTGAACCGTGTAGCAATTGTAGCCCTTTTTATACATAGTCCCCCCCATTTTAGGGGACGACAAGTAATTGGACAAATTGGACAAATACAGAGCCAAAAAAAAATCTTTCTGTTTTAACAAGTGTTTTAGTCTTGTAATGAGACCTAAAATCTTATCTTTTTCTCAAAAGTGGAAAATATTAGCTTGCTTTAAGTTACTTTTTGCTTGACAAGTGAAATTATCTTACCCCACTGGCAAATCTTGAAATGAGTAAAACTATCTCACCCTACTGGCAGATAGTTTGACTTATTTAGCAAAAAAGTAACAGAAATAAGATTCTAAAGTCTAAATATAAGATTAAAATGCTTGTTAAGATTTGGTTTTTGCAGTGTGGGTTACCGCCGCGTGTAGGATAGAGCCCCAGATATGGTACACAAACAAGCGAACAATTATCTTAATAATGAGAAATTATTTGTATATTGTTTTTTGTTGGAAGGGCTCAATTTATATTTTGTGAGGAAAATACTAATACCTTTGGGAATGGTTTAATCAGTAGAGTAATTACTAGAATAAAAAGACAAGTTGGAATACAAAACATTTATTTATAATTGTGTGCAAAAGACATAGAATAATCATTAGAAACTTATGATATACCCAAACACAATTATCTTTTTCTCCCAAATCCTTTATAAAAGCCCCCACCCCTTTTTATGTCTAGAGAATTAAAATAGCCATTGGAGTCTTCACTTTCCAGCTTGCTGCTCTACCTCACAAGGCCACAAGATGTCACTGTTGTACTGCTAATTGTAATGCGTTTATATTGATCTAGCAAAAAAAGCAAAGATGAGATGATCTCATTTTTTCATCACAACAGTTTAAGAATAAAAAATAAAGATTAGTAATGAATAATTACTAAGAATAAAATCAAGAACAGAGAAAATGTTACTGTTGACAAGGTAAAGTAAGCAGACTGGGATCAATACAGGATATATTGATATGTATTCTAATTGTTGATATTACTTATATCAATGATATAATGAATTGAAATGTATGAAAACATTTATAAAACATATCTTACAGTATGTATTTTGGCTTGTCTTAAATATGCACTTAGTGGCCACTTAGTAGCCACTTTTTTAGGTACATCTACCTAATACTGGGTAGGACTCCTTTTTTCCTCCAGAACTGAATTCTTCACGGCATGGATTCAAAAAGGTCCTGAAAAGATTCATTAGGGATTTTGGTCCATACTGACTCGATAGCATCAAGCTTTTTTGGCCACATAATCATGCTGCAAACCTCCCATTCCACTTCATCCCAAAGGTGCTCTATTGGATTGAGATCTGGGGACTGTGCACAGTTTCTGAGATGCCGAAACCACCATGTCTGGCCAACAATCATACCACAGTTAAAGTCACTTCGATCACGCTTAGATCACCCATTCTAATGTTTGTTTGAACAACTAAACTCTCCATCATGTCTGCATGATTTTTATATTCAGACGGAGCCATATCACTCTGTTTGGAGGAGCAGGCAATTTGTGTTAACGAGCAGGGGGGTATTCCTAATTCCACAAAACAGGATTATCAAATTATCTATAAGGCTATATACACCCCCCAGGTGTACCTAATAAAGACTCTTTCCCTGCATTTGTTTTTTCAGCTGTTACATATTTTCCTGTCAGATCAGGCCGGGACCTGAGATTTATGTCCCTTGATGAGGGTTACAAAGGGAGGGAATTTTCCAGGTAACTAGGTAATTTTTGGCAATTTCCAGCAATTTTCCATGGAAAATCACTGGCCACTCTCATGCTTATACAATGCTAATAAAACACAAAAAGTTGAAGAAAACAATAAACAAAGAAAATGTGCTGAACAGGCCCAGATTTCTGTGAAATTTTTTATAAATTTTCCAGTAAGGAAATGTTGTGGAGTGCCGTAGCCATCTGGAAGGTAGCCAAACATCAAGGCATCAATGGAAGGGACTCTGTGAGGGTTCATTCCAATTGCTTATTTTCGCTCCTCGCATCCTTTCTTTCACTCCCCAATGGAGGAAACGAGGAAAGGATGAGATGTGAGGACGGAGGAATTGAGGCAACATGAATTAAGTGAATGGAACATTCTAGCTCAATCATGCATCAGTGTCATATTATGCTTATATGCTTAACTGTAATGCTTTGTAATGCCTCTTTTTTCATTAATTAACGTTGCTTTTGTTAGTCTTAGATTCAAGATTCAAAAAACTTTATTGTCCATCAAAGAACATCAGAAAATCTTCTTTGACTGGCTCATAAATATACGTAAAATACATAAAAGGACGGACCACACAAACAACAGTAGACATAAGCATAAAAACAAATACGATCAGATAAAAGGAGGCAGTGCAGACGTAAAAAATGCAATAGTGCAAGTGTCTTTTAGTTTTTGTTTAAAATGCGGATAGCAGTTGTGATGAATGAGTTCTTATATTTTTTTCTTTTTTGCAATGGGGATTTGGTAGCGACGACCTGATGGGAGTAACTGAAATTACTTTTGGAGGGGGTGAGAGGGGTCTTGTGTTATAAGGGATGCTTTCCTTCTGACTGATTTTGACTAGAGTTCTGGTAGTGAGACTGGGTGGAGCCGGTTATTTTACTTGCTTGCTTGATGATCCGAGAGAGTTTTGTTTCGTCTTTGACGGAAAGGGAGTTGTACCAGGATGTGATGTTGAATGTGAGGACAGATTCATCTGTGCGGAACTGGTCTTTGTTTGGTGGAACATACAGTGTGCAACAGGCTGAGAAACAAAAGAGTTGAGAAGCTGGTGGCTATTCACTAAAATCATCACTCTGCTACCAGATATGCAGTAGATATGGATGGATCACTTTAAGGGTTGTTTCTCCTGACAAATTTTCCTATTGAACTCTATGGAAAAATAAGCCAGGAGAAGAAACCCTTCAAGTTATCCATCCATATCCACTGCATATCTCGCAGCAGAGTGATGGTTTAAGGCTTGTTTGATACCTTAGAGCCATTTAGCCAACCATTTTTTCCATACTGTTCCAGTGTAATTTACAGCTAAATCTAGTCCCACCCTCGAATTCCATCGAGATTCATTCAAATGCAGAGAGGTTATAGTATCGCTTGTGGGAGTACCAGAAAATAAGATATCAAGAGTCTTTTGATATTGTTGGGTCACAGACATCAGGACGTCATCGCATGCAAAGGATATGCGACCAAATATTAAAAATGATTACTTTATTCGACATTATGTTAAACTGTCCAATATTTTTTGATGCCTGAAAATTGGGGGGACTATGTACAAAAGGTTCTATAATTTCTAAATTATCCGATTCATCCGATATGGATGAAAATACCCTCAAATTAAAGCTGACGGTCTGCACTTCAACCTCATTGTATTGTATCCTTTCAAACTCAAAGTGCTAGAGTACAGAACCAAAATAACAAAAAATGTGTCACTGTCCAATGAATTATGGTGCTCACTGTATATGCACTGTTAAAATAACATGGAAACTGCGGCATGACTTTAGACCAGGTTTGTGGTGGTTTTAGCGCAAGCGCTTTCTGCTGGCTCAAAATAACAATACGCCAAACATTATCCTGACCACACCTCATCTTAACACCAACCCGCCCAGTTCACTTGCTATGGGCGCAAGATCACTTGGTATTTAAACGAGTTGAGCGCTAGGCGCTATAATGACCCCTGCGCCGGGTGGAAGATAGCAAAGACAATTGCGTTTGGGTTAGCACTTAGCCCCGGGTGTAAGATCGGGCCCTGGGTGTCACTTGTCACTCTCCTGCAGCTAGACGTAGCTAGGATATATATAATTGGCTGATATGAGGCAATGACATGTAATGACAATGAAATTTCAATTAAAGGGGAATTCCACCCAAAAACAACATTAACCTTATTGAACAGATCAAGGCGCAACTAATTAAGCCTTTCTTTGTGACTGGCCAAAAAAAAAAATCTGTACTGAGTTATTTGAATATAAAGTTTGGTAGAGGTATACGTCATTTTGAAGTATACCTCTACCACTTCCTTGTTTTTGAAAGACTACAGTATTTTCAAGTGGGCTTGTAAATTACATAGCAAGTAGGCGGAGCCAGCGAGGGAAGAAATGCTGCCTGCATCTCACTGTTCTGAATAGGGATAAATGCGTCGTTTCCATGTTTTTTACCGACATCAGTGCATTCGATCTAGCACTTTGAGGAAAGTTTTGGCTTTGCTGGCAAACGGCTAACAAGTAGCCTAAAACAATGACATTTTTAACTTTTAATTGTATATGTTTACTATTCTGTATCGGCATGTTGGTTGATACAAAAGCATTTCATACTGAAAAACGGGAGGTCGTAGTTGATTTTCCGACATGGAACCGGGGTGCGTTGCCTAGCTAAGTGTTACAGACTTCTGGCAAGGCTGGCTAATGTTTTCACGATATCAAACATGGATAAATGAAGGGCCGTATTTCCCCCGTTTTTCTGGAGACTGAGCTAATGATGGTGGTATTTTCTTTGTATAACTGTTACATCAGTGCAGTGGCATCATTTACCCTACACTCTAACCTTAAAGGGTTCTCTGGCTTGTCCCTGTGGGGGAACCTTTTTAGGTTCTAGGTAGAACCTTCTTGGAAGGGTTCTACCTAGAACCCCTCTGTTAAAGGGTTCTTGGTAGAACCCTCTGTGAAGGGTTCTACCGATAAACTTTTTTCTTTGAATGGTTCTACCTATAACCCTCTATGACGGGTAACAATCTTGAGAGGCTCTCCATATCTTTTGGTGTATGATCATTATTTTGGTCTTTCTTCATTATTATTACGTAGTTCTTTAATGTATATTACATTACATTTATTTAGCAGACGCTTTTATCCAAAGCGACGTACAGTAAGTGCAGTAGTAGTAGAAAATAGTAGCAGTAGTAGAAAATAATGTCCAAGACATGTCCAATTCCCCATGTACATAGAATAGCAAGCAGTTTTATTTAGCAAACTGTTTTATTTAGAAATCTAGGAGGGTTGTTGGATGAGGTGGGGAAGCCTTATGAGGTAAGATGGGAAAGGTGATGTAGATCCAGCAGAAATGGGTCACAGGTGAGAGCAGGAGCAACATGACCAAGAGGTCTAGGCACTTCAGGGTGTCTTCAGAAATTTACATTGGGTGACCTCTGGTAGTAGAGACATAGCAGAGAGAGAAAAGAGATGGTTAGTGTCAAAGACTACTCTTTACACCAGATTAATTTAAAAACACAAAAAGTAAGTTAAAAAAAACAGGTTGAATGAAAACCGAATTAAATTAATGAATTTAAGAAATATAAAATAAATAAAATAAACCATTAACCTTCCTGTTATGTTATGGTCAAAACTTACCTGTTTCAGTTGAGTTTAACATCAGAAAGCTTTGAAAAAGGTTGTTGAACGAAACGTCAGCACTGAATAAACAAATTGAGATTAATGCAAGATACGGTGTACTTCTCTTTTCTATATATCTGACTTTATCCTTCAAGCACCCGTACTACAATAACATGGCACTGACGTGACGTCACGTGGCGCTGTAATGGTGACATATAGTCCAGCTGTCTCTCATGTTCGTGTTTGTTAATTTGAATGTATTTTGTTGTGTCTGGCTTTTGTCTTTTGTTTTTTTCATGTACTGTGTGTGTTGTGGGACGGGAAAGCGGGCTGGAGATTTTTCAGGGCACTCCTACTGCTCGTTTTTATAATATTAACGAATTGTCTAGTCGATATAATTTTGTTTGTGGTCGTCACCATGGAGACGCATTCACATATGCTTGGGAATGTCCGTTGGATCTGCAGCAACAAAGTTTACCATCGCTCTTCACCGGAGTTGAAGATGTCGGGACTGATCCGGGAGTGCAGGAAATCTTCAAAAGGAAACCAGGGAATGGAAGGAGAAGATAATGCGGGGGAGGAGTGAGGCGACGACTGGGAAGGTTGTATCCATTTCAACAGTCTACAGAGACTGCAGCACTGCGTGTATGGAGGAACTGGAGTCGTGGAGGCGCAGTTTGTGTGTTGGACTGCTTAATGCCACTGGACATCTCGGGACAGCGGGGGCTATTTTTAATCATGACTGTATTCCACTTTAATTCACTTGATTAATGCAATGATTCTACTGAATGTCTTTATTTGATATGTTTGTTTGTGTGTTGTGGGTCTGCCCCACTGTCTGTCTTTTTGTTGTTGCTGGGGCTACAACTGAAGTTCCCAAACGGGAAAATAAAAGCTATTCTATTCTATTCTAACCAGGTGTGTAAATACTTTTTTATCAAGAGTTTAACATCAGTGAAATGCTATTTAACTTATTTTTTATGTATGAAACTTGATAACATCCTTAACATAAGGGATGTGAATATCTGAAACTGGAAAAGAAAAATCTGTGAAGTGCACAAGTGCTGGAAATAGATAACCGAGCAACTGGCACACCTCCTGGCTTGTCCAGTTGGTAATTGTCCATGTCTCTAAAAAATATAATGCAGGAAACAAACAATAGCATTAAATAAAAAAATGCAACTTGAACCACACAATTCTTAAGCTACCCAAGAGATACTGTATATATCTATATCTGTACATGGGTCAATGACATGACGTGATTTTTTTTGTGTCCGAATTCATTACTTTCCTAAAAACAATAATAAAAAAAGACATGCTATATATCAAATTGCACTGCAATATCTCCTTTATGAGAAACCCTTCTCATTTTATTGAAATTCAATTAATTTTTCGAGTTTTGGTGTTCTAAATTCCCAAAATGTCAGGTAGTGCGACCGTCCGAACATACATGCAGAGAACAAAACTGCAATAAAAAGGGTAATTTTCTAATTTTCTTTTGATTCCTAATCAAATAGTTTGGCATGATTTTATGTTAGATTGCTTATAAATGACAGAAAGTAGTTTAACAGTCCTATTTCAAAACTATTCTATTACTTAAAAAAACTTTTGTCAGAGAAATTGACTTCTCCAAATGTAAGGGGGGGGCGACTGACATAAAAACATCATTTTATGTACTGTGCCTGTAAGAAAATGATGCAACAGGGTGTGACATCACACAGAAGACCCCACAGGAACCCTGTCATGCAGTAACAAGGTTAATAACTCTCCCACAAATATTACATAATTTGACGTTTTTGAGTAATGGTGAGGTTGGTTCAACTTGCCATGTCAGGTGGTATGACCCCTGGAAAACTATGAAAATTAGTTTTTATTCAGAAAATGTGTATAACCTTGAGTTCAAGGACAAAAATGTATATACAGATCCTTTCCAAAAAATTAGAATATCATGGAAAAGTTTTTTTTTTTCCATAATTCCATTCAAAAAGTGAAACTTTCATAGATTATAGATTCATTACACACAAAGTGAAATATTTCTCGCCTTTATTTGTTTCATTTTTCATAATTTTGGCTTACAGCTCCAGAAAACCCCTAAAACAGTATTTCAAGAAATTAGAATAGTGTGTCGAAAATCAGCATTTACTTCAGTTATTTCAGAGAATTAATGTTTTAGAGTGTCACACTCTGTACGTTTTGAAGCACTGACTCCAGCCTCAGTCCACTCCATCTGCATCTCCGCCAAATTTTGGAATCGTCTTTGCTTGACAATCCGCTGAAGCCTACGGTCATCTCTTTTGCTTGTGCACCTTCTCCTGCTACATTTTTCCCTTCCACTAAACGTTCTATTGATATGCTTGGACACTGCACTCTGTGAACAGCCAGCCTCCTTAGCGATGACCTTTTGTGGCTTACCCATCTTCTGGAGGGTGTCAATGATGGTCTTCTGGCCAATTGTCAAGTCTGCAGTCTTCCCCATACTGAACCAAACTGAGATACCTGTCCAATTTAACGACACACCTGTAGAAAAACTTTGCTGGTGTTTTGAGTAAATTAGATGATTAGAGTGTGACACTCAGTCTAAAACATTCATTCTCTGAAATAACTGAAGTAAATGCTGATTTTCGACACACTATTCTAATTTCTTGAAATACTGTTTTGGGGGGTTTTCTGGAGCTGTAAGCCAAAATTATGAAAAATGAAACAAATAAAGGCTAGAAATATTTCACTTTGTGTGTAATGAATCTATAATTACATTACATTACATTACAATCATTTGGCAGACGCTTTAATCCAAAGCGACGTACAATAAGTGCATATTGAAGGTCATTGACGCGACTACAAAGCAAATCCGACAAAGCATAGCTTTCTCACAGCGTAGGAGCTATCGCTAGTAATAAACATGAGAAGTACACAGTCAGCTATAAATTCTGAACTATAGAATAACCAAAAAACACAAGTTAAATAGAAAACAGGAAGCGAATACTATAGAATGGCCCTATATAGGTATAATTTAGTCGAGGTGGAGTCTGAAAAAGTGCGTTTTCAGACCACGCTGAAAAACAGACAGTGTTTCAGCTGAGCGCAGCAGAGTGGGGAGTTCATTCCACCACAGGGGAGCTAGGGTGGAAAAGCTCCGCAGTCGGGACGAGCTGGAGCCTTTAACACGGAGGGAGGGAAGTGCAAGTCGCCCTGCAGCACCAGAGCGAAGTGGTCGAGCAGGAGCGTAGTGCTGGATTAAGTCCTGTAGGTAGGAGGGGCCTGACCTTTTGGCTGCAGTGTAGGCCAGGGTCAGAACTTTGAACCTGATCCTGGCCACAACCGGCAGCCAGTGGAGTGACCTCAGCAGGGGGGTGACGTGCGAAAACCTCTGGAGGTTGAACACAAGCCGAGCAGCCGCATTCTGGACCAGTTGTAGGGGCAGAATGGCACTGGCTGGTAGGCTTGTGAGAAGGGAGTTGCAGTAGTCCAGACGTGAGGTGACCATGGTCTGGACAAGAAGCTGGGCGGAGTAAGTGGTCAGGTACGGCCGAATTCTCCTGATGTTGTACAGGAGGAACCTGCAGGACCGTGATGGGACAGGTCTAGGAGCGGGGAAGTCTTGTATGGCATGAAGAGCAGCTCGGTCTTGTCGAGGTTGAGCTTCAGGTGCTGGCTAGACATCCACTCAGAGATGTCAGCCAGGCAAGCAGATATCCTTTCCTTTACCTGTGGGGTAGAGGGAGGGAAAGAGAGGAAGAGTTGAGTGTCATCAGCATAACTATGGTAAGAGAAGCCATGTGAATTAATGACCAAACCAAGAGACTTAGTATAAATGGAGAACAGCAGAGGACCCAGTACAGATCCCTGCGGGACTCCTGTAAAAAGTGGATGAGGTGCAGAGACAGAGCCCTTCCAGGAGACTTGGTAGGATCTATCAGTGAGATAGGATGTAAACCAAGAGAGGGCAGTTCCAGAGATGCCCATCTCAGCCAGTGTGGAGATCAGGAGTTTGTGGTTGACCGTGTCAAACGCTGCAGACAGGTCAAGGAGAATCAGGACAGAGGAGAGGGAGGAGGCTCTGGCAGTGGCAAGTGCCTCGGTCACAGCCAGGAGCGCAGTTTCAGTGGAATGCCCGGTTCTGAAGCCGGACTGATGAGGGTCGAGCAGGTTGTTCTGGTGGAGAAAAACTGACAGTTGGTTAAGGGCAGCTCGTTCAAGAGCTTTGGACAGGAAGGGCAGGAGAGACACAGGACGATAGTTTCTAACATCAGAGGGGTCTAAGCTAGGTTTTTTAAGGAGTGGGGTAACACGGGCAGATTTGAAAACAGCAGGAACATAGCCACAGGTTAAGGAGGTGTTGAAAATGGAGGAAAGATATGGAAGGACCTTACCAGATATAGACTGGAGGACTGCCGACGGGATGGGGTCCAGTGGGCAGGTGGTTGCACGCTGGCGCGTTACAAGTTGGAGTACAGAGTCTTAAAGGACGAAAATGTAGCGGTGGGTTCATTATGGGGCATATGAGGCATCACCGGATGTGTGAAGGAGTTTCGGATCACGACTACCTTCTCCTCAAAGTGGATCAGGAAGTCATCTGCAGAGAGGGAAGAGGGTGAGGGGGGTGGAGGAGGGATCAGCAGGGAAGAGAAGGTGGAAAAGAGTTTACGGGGGTTAGACATGCATGCATTAATTTTTGACTGGTAAAATGTTTCACTTTTTGAATGGAATTATGGAAAAAAAAACAACTTTTCCATGATATTCTAATTTTTTGGAAAGGATCTGTAGGTGTTCAAGTTAATTCCTTATAGATTTGAATTGAGTTTGAAAAAGTCAGGTGGTGCGACCAATATGTCTTGTGGCGCGACTAGAATTATAGTTAACCTCTTCCTACCGAGGGCAAAATAGGCCAATATTTGCCTGTTTTCACTAGTGACAAACAAAGGTGGTTATCTCAAAAACTATAAATGGTACAAATATGGTTCATGGCTTTTATTAAAGCAGACACCTGCAGTATTACGAGAAAGCAGTGAGAACTCATAGAAATCCAGTTTTTGATACTTAACTACAACAATTTATGTACAGAAAATATAAAAAAACTAAAAAAACGGGTACCTACATTCAAGTTTAAGAATTTTTACCTGGGGAGCTACAAATGCTATGGAGGAAATGACTCCTCTATCTGATTCATCAATATGCTGCCTACCTCTGGTAACAATCTGGTGTCAATATCTCAAACCATTCAAATTTTACAGGGTTTTTTTCAGGTGAACCTTTTTCGTTATCCAAATGGTGCCAAATGGTGCCAAATGTGCCAAAAATTGCAATGTTCCAGAAAGGTCTCAATATGATTTATTTTTTAGGTTTTTACAATAAAATGAGATAATTTGTCAATATTGGCAATAAAAGTTCATTTTTAGACGTGTTCTTGGTGCTCTTCATATTACACTAACTACCCAAGGTTACCTGGGGAGCTACAAATGCTATGGAGGAAATGACTCCTCTATCTGATTCATCAATATGCTGCCTACCTCTGGTAACAATCTGGTGTCAATATCTCAAACCATTCAAATTTTACAGGGTTTTTTTCAGGTGAACCTTTTTCGTTATCCAAATGGTGCCAAATGGTGCCAAATGTGCCAAAAATTGCAATGTTCCAGAAAGGTCTCAATATGATTTATTTTTTAGGTTTTTACAATAAAATGAGATAATTTGTCAATATTGGCAATAAAAGTTCATTTTTAGACGTGTTCTTGGTGCTCTTCATATTACACTAACTACCCAAGGTTACCTGGGGAGCTACAAATGCTATGGAGGAAATGACTCCTCTATCTGATTCATCAATATGCTGCCTACCTCTGGTAACAATCTGGTGTCAATATCTCAAACCATTCAAATTTTACAGGGTTTTTTTCAGGTGAACCTTTTTCGTTATCCAAATGGTGCCAAATGGTGCCAAATGTGCCAAAAATGGCAATGTTCCAGAAAGGTCTCAATATGATTTATTTTTTAGGTTTTTACAATAAAATGAGATAATTTGTCAATATTGGCAATAAAAGTTCATTTTTAGACGTGTTCTTGGTGCTCTTCATATTACACTAACTACCCAAGGTTACAAAAAGCTGTCAAAACCCATGTAGCAGCACAGTGAATCTTGTGTATTTCACCAGAGCCCCATTAGCCAGAAATGAGTCCAGGAATGTGCAAACAGGTTTTCAAATGAATAATGGGAATAGTATGAAACTTCCCTACACATTACTGCTTGCCAGTCCTGTCCTTTATTCTGTTGCCACCTCCTATGACAGGGACGTTGGGGTTGGGTTTTAGGAGGCAAAACTTTATACATGACAAACATATATCAACTATATACAAGTGCACTAAGGTGTACTACTAAAAGTGCAGTGGATAAAAAATCAAAAGTCCACCAGTTGCCTAGATAAAAAATAAAAACACCCCTGCTGTAACAAATAAAAAGATCCTTGCCCTCTAATTGCTGAAGTTACCGTATTTACACAAAGAAAGTACAAAATGGCAGGGTCCAAAAAGCTAAAAAAAAAAGAACTAAAAACAAAAAAAGGCAAAGGATCAAAACATGGGGGTGGAGGGTGAGGAGAGATTATTTAACCATTCATACAGAAGCCATTTAGACTACACATTCCCTCAGGAGAGCAATCTGCATCATTACAAACCCCACTAACCCTGTCCATGGAATTGTCCACCATGTTGATATACCCATTAGTCCCCCTTATACAACAACAATCAACAATAATAATAATAAACAAGTACTCCCTCATGTTATCATGTTCTCTCCCTCATACCATGCATAAATTGCCATTTTGTTTACCTGCACAGCCTTCTGTACTGCATACAGAACAATTTACTCATGTGGAACAATGACTTTACTAAACACTTCCAGAAGCCATTTCACACTCAAAAAAATCGATTTAGTAGCTCATCTCAGACACAAATAGATAGCTAGCTGCTTGTTACCTGTAATTTTGCTTGCTAGCTTGCCACTGTAAAGGTAATACTATCTATATTAATTTAGCTGAGAGGGACCGATTTTATGCACAAGTATATAAGGTTAGTTAGCTTCACAGAAGAAACACAGGGATTCACGCATTGCAGCTAAATTCCACATTTCCTTCGATGCTTACACCAAACTTACCGTTTCCACAAACATCTGTGTTGTTGGCAACGCCACGTAACACGTGCGAGTTTGTTAAGACAATACACCCTAAGTTTACTTCATAAATTATTTATCATACCGTTGGAATGTGCAATTCTTTATATTAATTGTATGAAAAACAATAAAATACAGTTGACAATGTAATTAGGAACCCGCATGGCATTGCGTGAATTCACACTGGTATATCGAAAAATCGGTAATACCACCAGCCCTAACGACGTTACCTGCCATGGCGAAATTCAATGCGTTTATATCATAACACTGTTAGTATGATAAAACAACTTACATGTCAGCAACATCATCAGTGGATTCAGCGTCACTGAGACAGGATGAGTCTCCCTCGGCAAAAACATCTTCTGGCTTATCCAGTTCGTCTAGCACTTGGTGCACGGATAAACGCCTCAAAAATCTCGACATAACTACACAAAAACTGTCTCAAAAATACTCTAAAGTAAAAAAATGTAACTGCGGGCCTTACCTAATTAATTGTGCTTTGCTAAACGGAATGTAGCGAGCTACGCTACAAGGTAAAAACACTGCGCCATCTTGGTTCGATAATTACGCGTGATCGCCACTTCCTTATACGCAGGGCAGGATTTCCTTTTTTTACGACGGCTATTGTGTTGAATGAGGGCTTGTTTCAAAGATAAGAGTCTTGGCTATTGCCTGGAATATTTGACAGACAGTTTTAAAACCCAATGGAAAGCAAATAATACTCAGAGTGGAGGCGGGTGGAAGACAGTTTTTCCCACTTCAGATAGGCCTATTGTGCTATCAGTCAAAGAAATACACCCAATTGACGACGGTTTTGCATAAATCTCTGCAAGCAAGTTCAAAACAACTCTGGCTAACATATACTAAGCCATGGGATTGGTACTCCAGAAACTGGCTGAGTTTCACAACGCCAAAGTGAACACAGCCGAACGAGTCGTAATCAAGTGCAAAAAAGCACAAGTCGGTTTAAAATTGGAAAAAAATAATGTACAGCCGTATGAAAGTTTTAAAGTATTTTTTCTTGAAGCCTAAAGGTATAATGATTTTTTAAACCAAAGTTTTGTGAAATACAATTAAGCAGAACAGTTTCCCAGCACATTGTTTATGGTGTGACATCAAGCTGCAATACATGTTTGAGAATTAGGTCCGAGTTTCCAACGTTATTTACGAAGTTTTATCCTGACGTTTTGGGCTTAAAAACCACTTTCCCAGAAGGAATGGATATATCTTAAGGATATTTAATCAAAATATTGAGGTGAGCAGTTTATTATATATTATTAAATTAATGAAATGTATAATTTAATCATTTCCGTAACGCCCGCGTTACCGCTAGGGGGCGTTTGGTATTAAGAGGTTAAACCAATTGAAAAAAGTGATGTTAATTAATGTGTTTGAAGATATTAAATACATTTTCTTAAATATATACATCTTTCTGTATGATATTAAGTTGTTTAAAGGTGAAAAAGTCCTACTCTTTAAGAATATAGGACTATATAACCAAAATTGATAGTCAAAGTTGCATATTGTACCTTTTAAGTTATTATTTTTTTCATTCATTTTTGTAGATGCCATTATCAAGCAAAGAAGAAACAGCATGGCATAGAGATAGTTTAAAAAAATTATCCAGTTGCATTTCATTATTGAAATGTGTTCCTTGAGACTCCATGTTTCAGTTTTATTTTTAAAGCATTGATCAAATGTTGCCTTGTTGACATTACCATTGTGGCAGTATTGTTTTAAATGTTGAATGTGCAGTATTGTTTTGAATGCTGACCTGAATTAAATGTAGTCCTCATTATTGAAATGTGTTCCTTGAGACTTGATGTTTCAGTTATATTTTTTAAGCATTGATCAAATGTTATCTTATTGACATTACCACTGTTGCTGGCCTAAATGAAATATAATTGTATGATTAAGTTCCAGTATAAATTGCTCAGGTTTCAAATAAAAGCTAAATGAAACCAGAGTAAAATGCATTTACATATCCTTCTTTTTATTTAGTGAATATCAATCGTTATTGAGCACAACGTCAGGTGGTGCGACCAGGAAATTTACATTTAAATGTATCCATTCCCATTGCAGTCTGCAAAATTAAATCAGAAATATAACTGAAAGTCTTTAAATAATGTATACAAATAATTTTTGCTGTTAGAATTTTTGTTTTCTTTCTCTCTGTGGAAAATAAGGTGTTTGAAAACAAAAAGAAGTGGCCGTTTCTATAAATGGAATAAAATTGCCATAAATAAAGAAATTAAAGTGGAATTTACCATGTGATGTGTATTTTACACACTACAATGATTCATATTTGCAGGTTTTCAGTAGTGGTAAATACATTAAAAGTGTATTATTCAAAATTCATATATGGTCGCGCCACCTGACATTTCTGGGTGGTAAAATCTGAAATCTTGTTTAAAAATGTATTTATATCACCTGAAAAAAAGCTATGAAACAAATATAAATACAAAGGATACATTCTTGTGGGATCCATTTTGGTCAGTATTTTATCTTATTTGTCATTGACCCATATATAATATACATAATCAAATCAAATATTTATTTATATAGCGCATTTCACAACTAGTTGTCACAATGCACTTCACGCCTAAACCCCCCAGAAGAGCAAGCCAAAGGCAACAGTGGCAAGGAGAAACTCCCTGGTGTAACTAGGAAGAAACCTTGGGAGGAACCAGACTCAAGGGGGAAACCCATTGTAAGGGGGGGTGTAAGGTTCAGAGAACAAAACGCGACTGATAAGGATTTCTAAAAGCGTATATCTAAAGAGATACGCCACAAAACACGGAAGTAGCTGAACCAGCACTGATATAACACAGGATCGGGAGCAAAACTTCCCTAGCACAAGGCAAAAAAAAAAGCAACCTACAAAAACAGAGGCGATTTCGATAAACAGCGAGAACAACTAACAAAAGAACCTCACGCACGAAGTAATTAGGCGTAACAAGAGGTTGTGAAACAAAACAAAAGAAACACCCTGTAAAAACAGGCGAGAGAAAGAAAATGAAACTAGAACCTGTTACCTACAGCTCTAGGCGAAAACAAGCTGAACAAAAAGGCAACTGGCAGAAGAGTACAAAGGATAAAGAGAGAAAGGAAAGAAAAAGACTAAATAAATCTTTCTCCTAACTCCAAGCTGGACTTGCTGCGTTTCCTATTCATACGAACCAGAAATGCAGCGACCGAAATTCCTTTACCTTACCGACTTCGTATGTCAAAATAACAAAGACAATATCGAAGTGCGGAAATGCGGAAGTCCTGCGGTATTTATAGCCGACAGGAAACGCAAAACAGGTGCAGAGAATAATTGTGGGGCAAATCGCGAACCCCGGAATGGAGGCGGAAAAAATCAGATAGAGCGTCCCGACGACGCCAAAAGGAAAACCGAACGCAGAAACAGCAGATGCTGGTACAAACCATGACACCCATCCTCCTCTGGTCGGCTCAGGGTCTAGGGCTTAAAGACCAGCATGGTCAAAACAGCCAATGTCCATGATAATATAATTTGCAGCAGCTAGATGACAGTCCAGATGTGGCGGCAATGATGGTGGGGAACCGGGCGCCGATGGCGGCGGGAGCAGCTGACAGCGGTGGTAAGGAGGGAGGGGCAAGCGGCAACGGACAGGAAGCCGGACAGCAACTCTCGAGGTGCGGGGCATAAGCCCCGCCGGCAGAATGTAGAAAAAAGAGAGAGAGAAAACAGTTAGGGAAAGTGTAATAGAGCAGCAGGAGCACCAACTGGGGGGGGGTGGGGGTGGGGGAAGGGTGGGAGGGTTGGACAAGTCCCCCCGCCAGGAGTAATCTATGGCTGCATAGCTATGAAGACAGAGTTTGAGAAACCATGCAGTCATGAGAGGGAAAACAATCCTACCCACCTATCAAGAGCCAGCCCAGGAAGATGGGGTCACAGCTGTTGACAGGTGACAGTAAGGAAAGGATGCCACCCCACATTACTCTATGGCTAAATGCTTCTCTGGTCCTGTCTCCAGACTATAGCTTGTTATAAGCCTGATCATAAAGGTGCATTTTTAATCTCGATTTAAATATTGAGACTGTGTCTGATTCCCTTATAAATTTTGGCAGGGTGTTCCACAGTAGTGGCGCTCTGTAGGAGAAAGCTCTACCACCCATCAAGTTTTTAGATATTCTTGGGACTACTAAGTAGCCTGCGTCTTGGGAATGATGTGATCTTTTCGGGCTATATGGTAAAAGCAGATTACATATATACACTGGCGCAAGTCCATTTAAAGCTTTAAAGGTCAGAAGCAAAACCTTAAAGTCTATCCTAAACTACTTAATTAGTAGCCAATGAAGCGATGCTAGTACTGGGGTAATATGCTCATATTTCTTAGTTCTAGCTAAAATGCGAGCAGCTGCATTCTGCACAAACTGGAGATTATTTAGCAAAGATTCAGGGCAGCCAGATAGCAGGGCATTACAGTAATCTAGCATAGACATAACAAAAGCATGGATCAATTTCTCTGTGTCCCCCTCTGATAGGAAGTGCCTTATTTTAGCTATGTTCCTTAACTGAAAGAAAGCTACTCTAAATATGTTTTTTATGTCTTTTCTAATATTCCCCCCTTCTCTCTATCTCTGTCGCTCTCTGTCTCTCTCTCACTCTCACCCCCCCAACATCAAAGATAAGCCAGTCTTTGTCATAAATGACCCCTCTCCCCCCCTTCCCCCATACCTTAACCCAATCAGGACAGGGATGGTCTTCCTGTGGAGGTATTTTATGAGTGTATTGCAGAAAAAGAAGTTAGTCTGTTTGGAGTTTGTTGGTGAAGAAGTCATTCTTTTTGGTTCCTCGTGCGTTTCCTTTTGTTCCTGTTCAGCTGGAGGGTAAATAATTTGGCAATTTTTGACTTATCTCTCTCTTTTCTGGTATATTCAAATTAATGTCTGGTTTAATGTCTTCCATTTTGTAAATTATAAGTAGTCAGCCTACATTCCTTAGTGAATGTATGATTTCAATTCATTATTCCAATTGACTGTTTTCGCTTAATAAAATTCTTTAATCTCAAGACCTGATTTAGACCTTGTTTTGGCTTGTTGGTTGATCCACCAGGTTACTGTTCGACTTACCTATCAAAGAATTCTGCGATTTAATTGATGATTGTCATTTTTAATAATAATAATAAAATTAAAATAACGTAAAACTTATTTTGAATGTAGGTTAAGTGAGGGGTTCTAGCACGCAATATCGCTTGTGTTCAGTATTCAGAGTGCTGAACGTTTTAACAAGGGCATTGACTGTTGGAACCGCTGGATTCAGAAAATACACATTCTACCTAATCCTCACTTACCCGACAAACCATCGAAATTTAAAGTAGATGTACCCAATTTCTCCCTTTGTTTTTTTGGACCTAAAACCAGCATTTCAGTCTTTTCTGAGTTTAGGAACAAGAAATTGGAAAGCATCCCAGCTTTAATATCTGCAATACAAGCCTCTAATCGAGAAAGTGGTAGTGCCTTGCCAGGTTTCATGGAAATGTATATCTGCATATCGTCGGCATAGCAGTGAAAATCTACCCCATGTGCCTGAATAATATCACCAAGGGGTAGCATATATAATGAAGAGTACTGGGCCTAGCACTGATCCTTGTGGAATACCAGATTTCATTACTGAGTAACTTGATACTTCTTCATTTAATTTAACAAACTGCTTCCTATTGTATAAGTATGATCTGAACCATGCAAGAGCTTGACCATTTAGTCCAAGACAGCCCTGGAGTCTGTTCAGTAGAATCTCATGATCTATTGTATCAAAAGCTGCACTTAGGTCAAGGAGTACAAGAACAGACACAGAGTTTTGGTCGGCTGATAATAGTAAATCGTTAATAACTTTAACAAGTGCCGTTTCAGTGCTATGGTAGGGTCTAAATCCTAACTGGAACATTTCATGGATATGGTTTGAGCTAAGGTATGCAACAAGTTGCTTAGCAACAGCTTTCTCTAATATTTTTGATAGAAATGGAAGATTTGAAATGGGTCTATAGTTTTCCAGTTTGTCATATTCGAGGTTTGGTTTCTTCAGTAATGGCTTAATAACCGCCATTTTTAATGGCTTTGGTACATATCCTGCTACTAAGGATGTGTTAATGATTTTTAACATATGCTGGCCTAGTACGGGGAAAAGTTCTTTAACTAATTTTGTAGGGATTGGGTCGAGTAGACAGGTAGTCGGTTTTGAGGACATAACCAGTTTAGATAGCTCCTCCATGTCAATTGGTGTAAAACAGTTTAGTGCCACTGTTGATACATCTTCCTGTGCTGACCAAGATATGGGCTGTTCATTGATTATGGGAGGAGTGATGCCTAGAGGAGGAGGCAATTTGGAGATCTGGTCTCTAATAGCTTCAATCTTCTGACTGAAAAAATTAATGAAATCATTACTGCTGTAAACGCTGGGGTAAGATGAAAATTCTGATGATGATTTTTTAGTTGTCCACAGTGCTAAACAAAGATTTTGGGTTGCATTTGTTTTTGTTCAATTAATTTAGAGAAAAAGGCAGATCTAGCTGATGCAAGAGCTTGCTTGTACTGGAGGAGTCTTTCCATGCAAGACAAAATACTTCTAGTTTAGCTGACCGCCATTTTCGCTCCAGTTTTCTTGTGGACTGCTTCAGGGCATGGGTAGTGTCATTGTGACAGGGAGTACGGTTTTTCCGACAAAACTCTTTTCAGAGGGGCAACCATATCAAGGGTGCTTCTGAGAGTTAAACGTAACTGGTTAGTCAATTCATCCAGCGATACTTCAGTGGTATTTTTTTTGTTTGAAAGGAATGATTCCGGAAGCATATCTATAAACTTTGGAATGACGTCAGAGTTTAACGACCGGCTGTAATAATGTCTTGGCTCTGATATAGAAGTGGTGGTTGCCTCGATTTCAAAAGTAATAAGGAAATGATCAGATAATACAGGGTTATGGGGTGCAATAGTAAGATTCATAACATTGATACCATAGGATAACACTAAGTCTAGGGCATGGCTATGGTAATGAGTGGGTCCACAGACATTTTGTTTGAAACCAACAATGATAGAGGCAATGATAGAGGCAAAGGCTGTTCCTAGGGGATCACCCGGTTTATCCACATGTATGTTAAAATCACCAACAATCACAACCTTGTCTGCCGAAATAGCAAGGCAAGACAAAAACTCAGCGAATTCTATTAGAAAATCCGAATAGGGCCCAGGTGGTCTGTAAACAGACACTAGGAAAAAGGACTGCATGCTACCCCTTATTTTAGCTAGGTCATGCTGTACACAATTCATAGAAAGAACTTCAAAAGATGAGAACGTATTTCCACACTTAGGGGTTAAGCTTAAGGTGGACTGATAGATCGCTGCAACACCACCCCCTCTTCCTGACTGGCGCGATACCTGAGTACTTAAAAAACCTACAGGAGACGCTTCATTAAGTGCGACATATTCACCAGGTCTTAGCCAAGTTTCAGTCAGACACAGTACTTTGAGGTTATGATCTGTGATCAATTCGTTTACAATAATTGCTTTAGGAGCAAGAGATCTAACATTCAGTAGTCCAATTTTTAGGAGTGATTCACAACAGCTGCTAGCAGCAACATGTTTTAATTTTAGAGTAATAAGATTATCCGTGTTAATATCATGGTTTGCTTTACGTTCAGCATAGATCCGTGGGGCAGACAGTCTCAATATAATAAATACTAGTTTCTAGCTCAGATATGGGATGAGGATGAGTAGTAGAGCAGATTGTGTAAGAATCGTTCAAATGGTGATGCAAGCATAAAATTTGGTACAAATACTCTCTAAGGGCCACTCTTTTGGAAAAAGGTGCTGGCCACTCAAAAATTCAAGATGGCGACCATTTTTCAAGATGGCCGCCATTTCTATTGAATGTTGATTATATCTATGTATGTATTTCGAATAAATCAAACTGTTTATGGTTTAAACCCAGATTTTTGGGGTCAAAGAATATAGTAGGAATGTTACTTTGCCTGAAACAGCTACTTAAAAATAGCTGTATCAAAGTTGGCGTCCAAGATGTCCGCCGCAAAACAAATATATTTGAATTAATATCTCAGCAACTAATAAAGCTAGAGACATGCTTCTTTGGTTTAAATCTAGGTTTTCAGGGTCAAGGAATTGGATAGACATGTTGTTTTGGCCCAAAATACCACCTAGAATATAAAAAAGGTTTCCATGTTGTCTACCGTGGGGTATGATTTCTACCAGGGACAACGTTTGAGAACTGGATCAGAGCTTGTCTTGCACCTAACATTGATTGCTATACTCCAGTTTGCTCAGGTTAGTTTACTGGATGCTGATAGTTTGGTTTATTTAACTTCACTCGCATTTGCAACTGCACAGTGCTGTGCAGACGAAACCCAATCTGAAGCATTTGCACCTTCCACTGCACCCTGATTTGCAGCCACATTTGGTGAGTTGTTGACAACTCTCTGCAAGTGGTGAATTGGCTGTCCAGAAGACCCACCATTCTTCACCAACCTTCTTCCATCCCCAGTCACCAGGAGTCTCTGATTCTGGCTGACGCTGGGTTGACTGACCCCATATGCAGCCTGCCTGATATGCAGCACGTTTAGTGTGTTGAAGCAGAGTCCTTGAAGTGCCAAATCTCAGCTGTGATTTGATGTCAGCTCCGTGTTCTACCATACCAATGAACTGGAGGAGAATTGGAGGGATGGCATCTTTGATGCATCCCTCACGGAATGTTCCATCAAATCTGGACTGATGGTCCAGAATGTGCCTTCTCAGGATTTTTGCAGCCTTGGCCATGATAAATGCCTCTGAGTATTCTGCAGCTTGAGAGAGAGCTAAGCCTACATCTACCTGGAAAGCCAGGAGCACATCTCTGCCCTTTTTGTGAGCCTCAAGTTCAGGGATCTCTGCCAACAGTTTTTCCTTTAGTCTGGTAGAGTTGACAGTAGGTGAGTTTACACCCAGTTCCTCCAGACGCTGCTGGCACAGGTTACTCATATCTGCAAGACGGAAGACGGATTGACCATCAGAACTGAGACTGGTTTCTACAATGTAGTTGACCAGTTCTGAGAGAACCAAGGGAAAGATGTCTGGTTCTGGTTCACTCTGAGACAACTCTTTCTCAAGGCCTCTCAGGTGGGATCTCTCCCTGTTGTAGAGATCAGAAAGACACACACGATGGTATTTCAGCTCCTGTGCTATGGCATCACCACCACTCAGTTTAGCCAATAGTTTACCATCATTTAGTGTCCGGGCACATTCATGTAGCCTGTTGTTCAGGTTCATTGTCATTACCTGTCTTAGGTCAGATGCAGGGGATATTTTATCACAAAATATGCAAGACTGACCATCATGACTGGTTCTACGGTGCTTTGTGTGGCCTTCATCTATTTCATTACTTTGAGCATTGGATTGTCGCTTCCTCGCACAATCTAATTTGGTTTTGTTGAACATTAGTCGACAACTCATGTGATACTTTGCCTGGTTCCTTCTCAAAGTATCTTCTATACCACCACCTTCATCTAGCCTTGCCGGGTCCAGGATCATTGGCATTTGATTGATCTCATGAAAGAGTGGAACATTGGTGGCAAGCATGGTATAGCCGTCATGTTGAGGAACATGATGGGTTGGAGGTGATACTAGGACTTCATTTCTTTTGTCTTTTTGACAAAGACAACATTTCTTCCAATCAGTTTGCCTCTTGGCTAACATTGGATTAGCATTTACCATTTTTTTGATTGATTTCTGATTAAGGCAGAGGGGCTATCCTTTTACCACCTTAATCAAAGTAATACCGCACATTCAGGTATGGGATACAACTAGGTTCGGGTGACCTACACCTAGCCCGATCATTCATCCAGTGCCATTTAAGTCCCGTGTGATCTGTACACCTTCCGGGTAAGTATACATGAACAAGTCATGTATAGCCCCGCTTACCCTTGGCTCGGCTCTCCCGCGCTGGCACACCCTGTCAATTCAGGCGCGGCTATCTAACTACATCTACTAATTATTACTAGCTAATTGATTGGGGGCTGTTAGACAGCATTTGGGACACTGAATTAAGCTATTAAGCTAACTTAAACTAGATCAGCTGACACTGAACCCCATGCTGAGTTCCACAGCAGTGATGTCACCATTGTGCCCTGGTTGTGCAATGACATTCACTCTATTAAACTAAGTTTTCCTCCACCTACTAAATTGTGCTCTGACAAGAAAACTAATAGGTCTATTGGAATCTACAACCCAAAAAAACCTATGTATACACCAAAAAATGGTGTTTCTATGTTTTATAGATCATGAGATATAATTGCAACT
This sequence comes from Synaphobranchus kaupii, assembly GCA_029718625.1. NCBI lineage: Eukaryota > Metazoa > Chordata > Actinopteri > Anguilliformes > Synaphobranchidae > Synaphobranchus > Synaphobranchus kaupii. Next base: position 14,449,211 of record CM056397.1, on the reverse strand, counting down.
AGTACAGCGGCCATCTTGCACGCCATCTTTGCTACAACATTTCACATAGCAGTTATGAAAAAACCACTTATAATAATAAAATGTGAGACCCATGAAATAGTTTAGACCAAAATTTATTTATTTTGATAATTACATGCTCATATAGGACATATTGGTACAACTCCTGGAAGCCATCTTGAAAAATGGTGGCCATTTTGAATTTTTTGAGTGGCCAGCGCACTTTTTCAAAAGAGTGGACCTTGAAGAGTATTTGTGCCAAATTTCATGCTTGCATCACAATTTGAACGATTCTAATGAAATATGCAATTATCTGCTGCACTAGAGTACTATTGCCAATTACTAGCTCTGAAACGCACCTTGCGGACATGTGTCTGAGTCACGGGCATTGGGAAACGCGTTGGGAAACGCACAGGAGAGAAATAGGATTCTGCTTATGTCAAAATTTGATTGATGGGCATATTTGCATAATTTTATGAATATTAATGAGGTTGTGAACAAATATAATTATGCATAAAAATGTTTAAATTAATTTTTTATTTTAATTTTATTTTTTTAAATTTCTAATCTATGATGTATTATTATTATTCGGGGTGTTGTGGGGGGTTGTTTCAAGGGGGTGATTTATTGGCATTGTGATGATGTCATTTTATTGGGTGATGATGTTTATTTTATTGTAAATGTTAAAAAAAATTTTTATGGTTGGTCTTTGGGTGCTTGGGGGAAAACATGTGTTGGTATTATTATTATTTTTTATTAGAACAACATCGTGAAAAAGTAACAGTGTATATATATATATATATATATATACAGATCTTTTCCAAAAAATTTGAATATCATGGAAAAGTTTTTTTTTCCATAATTCCATTCAAAAAGTGAAACTTTAATAGATTATAGATTCATTACACACAAAGTGAAATATTTCTAGCCTTTATTTGTTTCATTTTTCATAATTTTAGCTCCAGAAAACCCCCAAAACAGTATTTCAAGAAATTAGAATAGTGTGTCGAAAATCAGCATTTACTTCAGTTATTTCAGAGAATGAGTGGAGTGGCTTGACTCGAGGAATCCGACAGTTGTAGCCCATGTCCCGGATACGTCTGTACGTGGTGGTTTTTGAAGCACTGACTCCAGCCTCAGTCCACTCCCTCTGCATCTCCGCCAAATTTTGGAATCGTCTTTGCTTGACAATGCGCTGAAGCCTACGGTCATCTCTTTTGCTTGTGCACCTTCTCCTGCCACATTTTTCCCTTCCACTAAACTTTCTATTGATATGCTTGGACACTGCACTCTGTGAACAGCCAGCCTCCTTAGCGATGACCTTTTGTGGCTTTCCCATCTTCTGGAGGGTGTCAATGATGGTCTTCTGGCCAATTGTCAAGTCTGCAGTCTTTCCCATACTGAACCAAACTGAGATAAGCTTTGCAGGTGTTTTGAGTAAATTAGATGATAGTGTGACACGCAGTAAATGCTGATTTTCGACACACTATTCTAATTTCTTGAAATACTGTTTTGGGGGTTTTCTGGAGCAGTAAGCAAAATTATGAAAAATGAATCAAATAAAGGCTAGAAATATTTCACTTTGTGTGTAATGAATCTATAATCTATGAAAGTTTCACTTTTTGAATGGAATTATGGAAAAAAAAAAAACTTTTCCATGATATTCTAATTTTTTGGAAAGGATCTGTATACTGTATATAAATACAAATGTATAGGTTAGTGGCAATAGTTTAAAGTTTTTTTTAAAAACAGTTTGTGTTAGCAGAAACGTTTTAAAAGAATAAAAGAATTCAAGCAGGCTGTTAAAACGTGACAAATAGCGGTAGGCTATAGCAAGTTAGTTGTCTGAAAGAAAGAAAGAAAGAAAGCATGCCATTTTTAAAAAACTCTAACAAGTTTTTGAGATGTGCGTGAATGACTAGACCATCACTAAGGTCTTAGAATATTTTTTGAAGTCCGGGATTGCGTAAAGTCTTAAAACTGTGTAAAATAGCCAAGCGGTATATCTAAAAAAGCAAGTTAGTGTTCTAAAAGAAAGCCTAGGAGGCCTCGAAAGAAAGACTAGAAAGAATAAAAAATAAAATAATAGTCTATGTAACGTTTTACAGAATTAAAATGCCAAAGTCTAAAAGAAACTGAGTTATTCTTGGGTTCCGCGGAACTTCCGTGGATAGCCTATAGCTAGACTATAGTTTGCAGAGATCTTTCCAGACGGATAGCGTGCGTACAAATGGAGACATTAGTTTTTCGTACGGTGTATACCTGAAAATGGAATACACCCCCGTAGTGTCCTAAACCCTATGAAATTGACGGACATTTACACAGGCCAATGAGCTGGATAGTTCAGGAAAAACTTATGTCAAAACGGATTCTGATGGCTAACAACAGCTGTTGGAGAGGGGTTGCAAGGGGCGGGGGGGGCTGGTGTGCGTGCGCGCGCACACTAGCGCGATGCTAGGGACAACCTTTGAATGACATGGAACAGATGTTATACAAGGCGGTTGATTCAAAGAAAGTTTTGAATGAAATGCATAGACTAGAAATATTTCAACAGGCTGCAAAATGCACCCGAACCCCATTGAAAAGGCGACTATCTACCCTACCGTCTATATGTCCCTATAATGTTGTTCACTGGGGTCAGAATCATGAAACAAAACTTTTGGAGTATTTGTACAAGGTTTTGTAATAGGGCAATACTTAGAGCCAATATGACTGTTTTGTATCGATGGGCTTGTAAAAAGATGGGGTTATTCAATTTAAACAGGGTTGAGTCGGCATATATAGCCTATATTGTTTAAGCGTAACTCTTTCAAAAAGCAGCTACATTTTAAATTTTGGGGGCTACAATTCACAGCAGGGGTTTGTGACGTCTGAATGACATGTAACAGCTGTACGCTGACCACAGGTTTCACGGATTGTATAAAGGGCCGACTTTTTGAACAGGTCTATAGCCGAAGCAGACGTTGACACTATCGCCTGTAATCAACCTACAAAAGAAGCATGTCTACCTCAGTAAAACTCAGCACCGAAATCTCCAGAGGTTGTGGCTAACAAGACTGTTTTTTAAAAAGTTTTTTAAAATTTTGTTTCTGATTTTTCCCCATTTTCTCCCAATTTAGTAGCCAATTGAACCCCTATTCTAAGTCAATTCCCCCCGTGTAGCAACCGCTAGAGAATCACCGCTACACAACCCCGTCAGCCGGCGGTAGGATGCCACGTCCTCTTCAGGGCGCGACTCCTCCTAGCTCCTGACTGTGATTCCAGCCCGCTCAGGGCTGCTATGCATGCAGCGATTCTCTCCGAGCCCCTCCCCCCACCCGGAAGCAGCCGCCAATTTTTTGGAAAGGAGCCCCTCCCCCCACCCGGAAGCAGCCGCCAATTGCTGCTCCTACAGGGCACCGGCCATGCTCGGATCTGGCAGGACCGGGGCGCGAACCCCGATCCTCGGAGCACAACTGCACCGACTGAAAGTCGGCGCTCTTACTGTTGTACCACCGCAGCACTCTCATGAGGACCAACATCAGTCCTTGATAAGATGTTACGTATGGTTTGATCCAAATCATTTTCAACAGTTTGTCGGATTGGCTCCGGGGTAAAAGTAAGATTATTTAATTTGTCCAGCTGGTTTTGAGGCACGAGAAACATTTTTTGGGCATGCTACATGCTTTTTTTTTTTTTAAACGCCGCTGCGACCCGCTATCAAACTGGTGAGAAACGGTATTGCGACACTCAGTAGGGGCAGAAGAAATCCACCCTTTTGACAAATAATCCTTCTCTTCTTACGAATAGATGATCGTTTGTTAATCAACAGTTTAATTCCAACCTTTTGTTTTCTTATTTTTTTCAGTTGTGTATCTGTTAGGGGTATATTGCCTCATAAAACATTGAGAGCTAGTTCACAAATTGTGTTTATAAGTTCACCAGAAGCAGACTGTAATATGGTACGTCTTTGCCGGGCATTACCTTCAAATAGGGCTTTTAGAAGCGTCCAGTTCCGTTTAATACGTGCAGATGTAACCGGTCTGGTTGTGTATGAGGATCTGCGTTGTGTAATCTGTATGACTGACTGAAGGACACACTGGACCACTGCTTGCTGGATGACTGGACATTTATTGTCTGAATGGAGTAAAAAGCATATTGCCACAGCAATGTTATATCTCTGGCTGGTCACAAGCATAAAATACCTCTCCTCAGACAGCTCAATACAGACTGAGCATTAATTACCATAATGCTACAATTTCAATACATACATCAGTAGAAAAACACTAACATATCATAGTGTTTAATAGAATACATTAATACATTTCTAAAATGTATCACTGCAAAAAATATAATACTGTGTCGTATAGTGCTAAATAAAATACATACATTTGAAAGCCTAATCTGACATTTAAGTCTATTCAATATGAATCACCAGCAAAATGTTTTATGAATAATAAAATGTAAAAGGAAATACAATACAAAACAAATGCACTTGCATGAAGACAAAATCACAAACACTGGGAGCTACTGTACAATAACATACCTGAATGGAGTAAAAAGCATATTGCCACAGCAATGTTATATCTCTGGCTGGTCACAAGCATAAAATACCTGACATGAGAGAAAGGGCGAGTGAACAAACATGCAAACGAGACCAGCACCACGTTACTAATTAGCATAACTTTGCACAACTTAGCACGTTCATATAACTTGCAAAATTCGACAAAATACTCCCATTCACATGAAACAAAAACGACAATGGCATTTAGCCAGCTTAATTGCCTTATAAGCTCATGAATTACAATACTTATGAACACTTTTATGAACATTTAAACGTTATTTCGTCAGAGCATTAACGTCCCCTTACCTCTCCTCAGACAGCTCAATACAGACTGAGGAGACAACGTGTGAGCAGCACACTGATGACATCACCAAAGGTGCCGAAGATAATATTTATTAAATAAATGAATAAAGCTCCCAAAACTATACACACCCCATATTTATGCTTAAATATGATAAAAAAACACTTAGAAAATTAATAAAATAGAAAAACAGGGATTTCTGGTGAAAATACATCCTAACATATTTATGCACCTGCTACATTCACCCCTTCTGAATTTCACCAAAATCCTGACTTAGTGTATCACAGGATAAAACAAAAAAACACAGGGACGACTGACGCTTGTCTCTACTGGCACAGGTTCACATAAAGAATCTCATACTTTACTTTCAGCTGAATAAGCTACCTGCTAAACAGGTTCAGAGAAATCAAAGGGTGATCAAGCCTCAAACTCTCTTAGGATAATATGATGCCAAGTACACCATACAACTACCCGGCCCTACTTTAGTCCCAATACGTGCATGTAAAGCACAAAAACACTTGAATCTTTACCAAAATAAAACAAAACAAAAATAAACAAAATATCCCCCTTAAAACAGAGATAGCAGTGACTGGGATTTCTTAGTGAATGTATCTGCTAATCCCTGAATACTGAATGGCTTCTGAGCCATGGTCTCTATTAGACGATTCACTCTTTTCACAACTCTACCAGCACGTGTTCTGGCTACATGTGTGGCCCCTGATGCATCTACCAATGTGTGTTGATCAGTGTCTACAACATGTGCGGATCTGTCTCGGATGACTGATAACTCGTCGTCAGGAATTACTGCTAAACTGTCAGAGTCGGTCTGTTTGTCAGTCTGCTGTTTGCGAGAGCTCACAGATTCCCGGTCTTCATCAGTCCGTCTTCCGCATCTGAACTCTTCTGCGTTCTGACTCAACTGGTCTTGACTGCTCTGAGATTCTCCATCCAAAGAAGACTCCTGACACTCAGTTCCTCCTGACCCACTCAGTACCCATGCACTAGTCCTATCCTCTGAATCATCTAACTCCAAAGAGTCAATGTTATCCTCAGTTCGAGACTCGATCTCTGAGCCAATACTGCTCAAAGTTCCACTGCATTGACTATTCTCAGGTGACCCGACAGGTAGGAAACTGATATCCAGAATGAGGTTTCGGTGCACCACCTTGGTCCTCCCTTTATCATCCTCCAGTTTATAGATGTGTGTCTGTGAGTTTCTGTCTTTGACTGTGTATACAGTTCCTTCCCACTTGTCTGCGAGTTTCTTTTTCCCTCTTTCCCCTTTGTTGGCGAGGAGTACTCTATTTCCTATATTGAGGTAAGAGCCCTTGACCCTTTTGTTGTAACCTTTGGCCTGTTTTCGTTGTTCCTTGACAGTATGCTTCTGAGCAATACTTGCTGCCTCATGGAGATGGGACATGAGCGTCTTCACGTAGCTGCCATGGTCTACAACTACCGGGTCTCGCAGTACTTGCTTAAACATCACGTCGATGGGGAGTCTTGGAACACGACCAAACATCAACTGGAATGGCGCGAAACCAGTCGTCTCATGCACTGTCGCATTGTATGCAAACGTTAGGGTTTGTATCTGTTGAGGCCACTGTTGCTTCGTCCTCAACGGCAACGCCCTGATCATACTTCCGAGAGTGCGGTTAAATCTTTCAGTTCCTCCATTTCCCATGGGGTGATACGAAGTAGTGTGTGACTTGGAAACTCCTGAGAGCTTAAGTAGTTCTGCGATGAGCTCACTTTCAAAATTGGACCCTTGATCCGTGTGAATGCGCTCTGGAAATCCATAGACGCAGAATACGTGATCCCATACCTTTTTAGCAACTTGCTTTGCTGTTTGATTTGCACACGGAAAGGCATGTGCCAACTTTGTAAAATGGTCCGTTAAGACCAGCACATCCACTGAACGCTGTTTGCTGTCCTCAGCACTCCAAAAATCTAAACACACTAACTCCATCGGAGCAGAAGTCCTAATATTTTCAAGCGGAGCTCTGGCGGACGGTTCTGGTGTCTTGGCCAGGATACACCTCTGGCAGCACTTGACATACTCCTTAACATCTCGATCCATCTTGGGCCAGAAGAAGCGCTGTCTTGCAAGGTGAAGCGTTCTTGCTTGGCCTTGGTGTCCGGCAAGGTCATGGATACCACACAGAGCCTTCTCCTGCAGACTTTGCGGCATCACATACTGGTGTTTCTTCTGTCTGCTCAAAGGGTCCTTAGTCACCCTATAGAGTACTCCATCTTGGATTCTCAGTCTCTCCCATTGCCTGACCAGAACAAGCAATTTTGCATCAAATCCGGCTTTCTCTCGTCTCGAGGGTCTTCTCCTTCGGTTCACAAACGGGACGATCTTCGAGATGACTGGGTCCATTTCTTGACTTTTCTGGAGCTCTTCTAGAGAGAAGACGGGTAGTGGGTCTTGTCCTGGTGGCGCTAAGTGCAGAAGAGATTGGACTAACTGTGCTGCTCTGGACTCCGTGGCCACATCCCAGTGGTCATGAACATCAAGGAGCGCTCTGACGGTAGCGGTGTTGCAGTTGAGTGGGAGAGGGTCAGACTGAGTTGTTACAATGTCAGTTGTTTTCTTCACCTGATGGTACTGGACCTTTAACCGAAAGGTATCTTGTACTCCATCTTCTCTGACCTCGTCAGCAGCAGCGAGCAAACAGTCGTAGGGCTCAGTGATAAGTCTGTGACTGATTGTTGTGGCGAAAGGGTCTCGACTCAAGGCATCAGCCACAATGTTCTTGGTTCCTGCAATGTGCCTCAGGTCGAATGTGTAGGGAGCCAGTTTTGCTACCCAGCGTTGCTCACACGCGTCGAGTTTTGGTTTCGTCATTATGTAAGTAAGTGGATTATTGTCCGTCCAAACGGTAAAAGAATGTCCCTTCAGCCAGTGGCTAAACTTTTCACAGACACTCCACTTCAACGCCAAAAACTCGAGTCTGTGGGCAGGATAACGTTTCTGAGAACCACTCAAAGTTTTGCTTGCAAAGGCAATCGGGCGTGCTTTTTCTTCACCAGCTGGAATCTGTGATAACACAGCACCAAGCCCGTCCAGGGAAGCATCTATTGACAGGATCAAAGGCCTTGAAAAATCAGGGTGTGCAAGAACTGCGCAGTGTAACAATTTCTCTTTCAGGCCGGAGAGAGCGAAGTCACATTCTGGGTCCCAGTCAGTGGGTTTGAGTTTCCTGAAAGTTCCTGCTTTTGAATGCATCTTAACTTTTCCTCTTCTCTTCTGACCAGCCGTAAGGGCAAAGAGTGGTTTGGCAATGGAAGAACAGTTTGGGATGAAATGTTGGTAGTAGAATACCATTCCCAAGAATGACTTGACCCTTCTCACAGAGGGAGTGCATCCATCATCCTCCATCAAATCAGTCTTCACCATATGTGAGATGACGTCCACCTTCACTGGATCCACAGACACTCCGTCCCGGTCTATGACATGGCCCAGGAATTGGACTGACGATCTCATGAGGTGACATTTCTTCGGGCTTAATTTGAGATTGTGTTGCCGCAGTCGTTGGAATACAACCTCCAGTCTCTCCAAGGCTTCCTTTTCAGTTGACGCAAACACAAGCAAATCGTCAAGATAACATAACAGGCTGCTGAAATTCAGATCTCCAAATATGCTCAGCATCATCCGCATGAACGACGCTGGACTATTACAAAGTCCCTGCGGCATCCTGTTATACTCGTGTAAACCCAGCGGGGTCGTAAACGCAGTGTATTTCTTGTCTTCTTCAGCCATGGGCATATTGTAAAAACCAGACGTCAAATCCATTGTGCTAAAGTAGGTGTTTCCTCCTAAAGCTGCCAAACAGTCCGACTGGTGTGGGAGTGGATGTGCGTCTTTCAGTGTCCTTGCGTTCAGCCACCTGAAGTCTGTGCATATCCTGGGTGTCCCGTCTTTCTTCCATACCACCACTAGGGGGGAGGCGTACTCACTTGTAGACTTTCTTATTATCCCCTGTTCTTCCATCTCTGTTAGCACTTGGCGGAGTTTCTGGTAGTGTGCTGGTGGTACTCTCCGATATGGGAGACGGAACGGGCGGTCATCGGTAAGCCGTATGCGATGCACGAATCCTTCCGCTTTTCCACAGTCCAAGGCATGCTTGGAGAACACGTCATTGTAGTTTTCAAGTAGCTGAACTAGCTGTTCTTTGGCTGTGTGACTGGCAGACCAGGATCCCATGTCAACTTGGCTTAGCCCAACATCATGCAGTCTCTGTTTCAGGTCTGTGGATCTGTGGTCTGTTGTGGGCTGTTTCTCCTGTGCAACCTTCTCAGCATGACTGAAGCTTTGGAAAACCTCAAAGTCTTCGGCAGCCAGGCAGGGAGACACATCTGCCAGCTTGCAGTTTCTCTTCAATGTGATAGGTTTGTCTGATAGGTTGGTTATCTTCATGGGGATCCATCTGTCGCCCCAAAGTGGTGTGACTACTCTGCCAACCATGATGTTGCCTGGCATGGACTTTGATGAGGTGGGCTCAACCACCACAGTGCTTCCGAGTGACATGGGCACGTTGCTGGGTAGTCGGCCCCAAACTAGATGTTCTTGTCTGGCTAGCACAGTGACTGCCTGGGTGAGCTTAACTGTTCCTACCTTGCTAGGCGTCTCTTCACCCCTCCAACGGGACACGCTTGCCATTACATCCAAGAACTGCGCACACTCTGGAGATGACTGAGGGCTGCCATTGGATATGAGCCTCCAATACTCATCACTGTTCTTCATCTGATGCATGATATGCTTTAACACGTTTGTGCCGAGGATGAGGTCATCATGTTGACCGGGCACCACTAGGACAGGAACAACACATTTCACTCCATATACCTGAAGTTCAACTTCATACGCGCACTTAGGCTTTGTCTGTTTTCCTCCACAGCCGATCAATACAACTTGCGTCTCTATCGGTTTAGACTCTGAGAGAATGTTTTCTTCTTGCATCTTCTGCTCTGCTACCTCACTGAAGGTGCAGGCCATGGAGCCTGAATCAAGCATCCCTTTCAACTGGAACTGACTATTTACAATCACCGGAGCGTAGAAGAGTTCACTGAACGGCTGTATTTTCTGTGTATTCTGCATTACTACTGTAACACCTTCCGGCACCGCAGTGCACGCGTTCACATACAGTTGTTCTGGGTCTTCGTCGCTTCTGAGGGTCTGCTTGACTTTACCCACACGTCCCCTCTCCAAATGCGGGCTTGTTAGTTTAACTGAGATGGCTGGGTGACCTGTTGATGCTGCCTAGACTTCCGTGTCTTACAGTCTCTTTTGTAGTGACCTGGCTCAAAGCACGCCAAACACAGACGTTCCTGTCTACAGTGTGCGAGGGTTGAGTGCTCTGCTGATTTACATACCCTGCAGGGTCTCCTCTGTACTGGGTCGGACAAGTGCTGTCCTCTGACTGCTGCTTGACTGTTCTGAGAGAGCGCACGGTCAAGTAGACGGACTAGAGCCTGCATACTGTTACCATCAAACTGAGTGGGAGGCATGGCCATCACCTCAGCCCGGGCAGGAGGCACTATTGGACAGCTGGTTGTCGCCACATCGTCAGGTGTGGTTGTCTGAGCATGAGCTGTCACAGGCTTCACTGGAAGACGTCTTGGTTTGGTCAGCGACTGTGCTTTCATCTCAGCTTGATAGTCATCAAGGCGTTCCTGTATTTCACTTGCTGTCCATTTATCAGCACTCTTGAACTTCAGAACAGCAGCAAGAGAGGGATCAGGACAGTGCTTAACAAACATCCGTGTTACCTCTCGGCTGGGTTCTTCAACACGGCGCCCTTCTCTCTTCAAGCACTCGTCGGCCACGTCGACAGCCTTGTTGAGGCGAATCCAGTACTCCACAGCATTCTCTCCCGTAACTGGTACAGTGCAATAAAAATCTGCAAGGGGCATGGAGGAGTACAACATCTCGCTGAAGTGTTGTTTCAGTATGCTTATTATCGCCTTTGGGTTCTCGTGAGGTTTCAGTGATGGGTTATTGCGGAGTGTGATCTTTACTATATCTCTCGCTTTACCCATTAGCTTGGATGTTATCTCTTGGTGATGTTCTGCCAATGGCACACCCTTCTTTTTCAGGTAAACGTCCATGAGTTCTTCCCATTCATCTACAGAGTACTTGTCAGATGCATCTCCTCTAAAGTATGGAGGCGCTTTCCCGTCATACTGCATAACTAACTTCATGCCAGTCAAGTCAAGTGAAGATGAGTCAGTGTGGGGCTGGCCTGCACCTATACTTTGAGCATGTGCGCTCCCACCCTCCTTCTCACCCTCCCTCCGTAACTGAGCTGAGATACTCTGTCCCACTTGCTGAGCGATCTGTGTGATGAGATTGCCTAAATCAGAGTTACTCATGTCTAAACCGTCTAAGGGAATGTCTCTAGGAGCATGTGCTGCGGTTACAGGAGTGTAACTTGGTATGCTAGTAGAGCAAGCAACGGGTGATTCTATGTTACTCTCACCTTTGACTGGGGTAAAAGGAAATGCATAGTACGGTTTGAAAAATCTGCCCCTCCCCAAACCAACAGCAGAGTCATCACTTAGAACATCCTCCCCCTTTGGATCAGTAGGAATGGGCTCCCCTTCACCAACCACATAAGTCATTTTTGATGTAAGTATCGGACTCAGGTAAGTAAAACAAAATACAATCTAGATGTAAAACTTTCAGAATGTATGAATAGAAAAATGTACAAATAAAATACCAAGATTCTTCAATGTATGACTGTATACTGTTTAAACTGTCACTATCTGAATGGAACCTTTCTTCGATGGTCAGCAACCTCCGATGACCAAGCTGGTGTTGATTCACGACCCGGGGACCCACGATGACTTGATCCACGGCGAAGCGAATCCGGGTCACGGCACCAATGTAACCGGTCTGGTTGTGTATGAGGATCTGCGTTGTGTAATCTGTATGACTGACTGAAGGACACACTGGACCACTGCTTGCTGGATGACTGGACATTTATTGTCTGAATGGAGTAAAAAGCATATTGCCACAGCAATGTTATATCTCTGGCTGGTCACAAGCATAAAATACCTCTCCTCAGACAGCTCAATACAGACTGAGCATTAATTACCATAATGCTACAATTTCAATACATACATCAGTAGAAAAACACTAACATATCATAGTGTTTAATAGAATACATTAATACATTTCTAAAATGTATCACTGCAAAAAATATAATACTGTGTCGTATAGTGCTAAATAAAATACATACATTTGAAAGCCTAATCTGACATTTAAGTCTATTCAATATGAATCACCAGCAAAATGTTTTATGAATAATAAAATGTAAAAGGAAATACAATACAAAACAAATGCACTTGCATGAAGACAAAATCACAAACACTGGGAGCTACTGTACAATAACATACCTGAATGGAGTAAAAAGCATATTGCCACAGCAATGTTATATCTCTGGCTGGTCACAAGCATAAAATACCTGACATGAGAGAAAGGGCGAGTGAACAAACATGCAAACGAGACCAGCACCACGTTACTAATTAGCATAACTTTGCACAACTTAGCACGTTCATATAACTTGCAAAATTCGACAAAATACTCCCATTCACATGAAACAAAAACGACAATGGCATTTAGCCAGCTTAATTGCCTTATAAGCTCATGAATTACAATACTTATGAACACTTTTATGAACATTTAAACGTTATTTCGTCAGAGCATTAACGTCCCCTTACCTCTCCTCAGACAGCTCAATACAGACTGAGGAGACAACGTGTGAGCAGCACACTGATGACATCACCAAAGGTGCCGAAGATAATATTTATTAAATAAATGAATAAAGCTCCCAAAACTATACACACCCCATATTTATGCTTAAATATGATAAAAAAACACTTAGAAAATTAATAAAATAGAAAAACAGGGATTTCTGGTGAAAATACATCCTAACATATATGCACCTGCTACACAGACATATTACTTTTTCTTTAGCACATAAACTACCGGCCACTCTGGAGCGTACAAACCAGTTCTGATGCGGTATTCCTCAGGCGTCTGTGCTTTTAAGTCCACCAATAGGTAGCCATAAGGTTTTCTGGTCGCATCATCGAAACATTCAAGGAAAAACTTTGAATGTCTGGGGTACATTTGCCGTGCCAAAACATTAACTTGCATTTTATCTCTTGGATTTTTGAACAGAACAATATAGTTTGCATTAAGATTTATTGTGCGGCTGTTTCGACCCTGGAAGAAAAGATTCTGAACAAGATATATGATGCTTAGGTTTCTATGGTGTGTATACTTGGTAAAAGCTCTCTCAGTTTCAGAGCTCTGACTGGCAGCCTGCATAAGGTCATCAACAATTACCATATTGGTTTTGTGCAAAGGTAGCAAAACTTAATCGGTCAAAGATTCAGGAAGACCTTCTACAAAATGTACATTCTTTATTTTACAAAGCACTTCATCGTACATGGGTTGCCAGCACGAATAAAACCATACAATGTTCTGCGGTACTGTTGACAATACATTTTCGAGCAGTGTTTTCACAAAAACGCTTTTACCGCTGTTTGATGGACCTGAGATTTTGCATGAAAAAGGATGTTGAAGGCGGCTATCAAAACCCTCAACCCGAAACACTTGTCTAGAATCCATATGGCAAGGTTTTGAAATCAGGGAGCAGGACCCTTTTGTTGTAAACTACTCTGAATCTATGCGGTTGCTGAGAGAGAATCCTCTCTTATTCCTCACAATTTTTTGTGTGTTGGTTGTAATTTCACGAGCTGGGGCCTCTGGATTCTGGACATAGTGTTGTACCAATTCTGTGAGGGATGAAAGATTGACAACTTGCGTGTTAGTATGATGCAGGGTTATACCTTTCACTTTCATGCATGTTTTACCGAACCGTGTTTTATAACCGTACGTCTTGGGCCCTCCTGATACAAATTCAACAATGTGGTCACCGGGGTCTAGCTCACTAGTCAATTCTCCCAAAAAATCACCTAGAGAAGGCATCCAGTCACCCGGGCGGCTCACAAAGATTACAGAATCTGTGTCGTGGTACAGAACCCTGTCAGGCATTTTATCCATGACATCATAAAGCTCGAGCCGGGCATAAGCTGTGGTGAAGGCCGCGATGAACACATTGCTGTATCTGGGGACCTTTGGAAAACACTTTGTAAGTTTCCAATGTACCAGAGCTACGGCTTCTGTAAGAAATGAAAAGTGTGAGATGTCATACTCATCTGAAAACATGAATTGCAGAAACTGTTCAGGATCAAGGATCAAGGTTGTGTTTGTCTGGTTGTTTCTCTGACCAAATTTGCCCCAAAGACTATTTAAAAACAGTTTGGAAATTTGTCTCTTGGCTTTGTTTACTGAAATATTGTTTGGGTCTAAACGAACACCCTCCTTCTCCCAATAACTCTGCACATAGGCAGCCTTGTCAGAATCATTAGAAACCCAAGAGGGGTATCCTGACGCTTCTTGTTTGCCCTTTAAATGAGTCTTAATATAGTCACTGAAAAGAGAATCGGACCTATCTTGGAAATGCCAAATTTCAAAGATTTTGTCGATGATGTAACCTTTTTCAAGAGCTTTAAGCATTTCAACGGTACACCATACACCTGTGAGAGAACGCAACTCATCAGAATGTTCACACTCACCTTGATGCTCAGATTCTGCGCAGGACCGGCAAAGTGAAAACATTAATTTACCAGAGACTGTACAGTAACACAGGTATTGTAAGTTTTCTTGGGGTATATACCCTGGCTTTGACCAGACCAAAATAGTTTTCGATCGGTTCAAAGTCAAGGAAGATGATGATGGGGTGATTTGTTGGGTAAATTTTAGTTTTGTTCACGAACGGGTATAGACTGGTGAAATCAAATATTTGCTCACCTTCTTGAGCCTTGTAGTAAAGTTGCAACGCATTAGTTCGACCGCCAAACAGAGCAGCCCGAGGTTCCAGACGTTCCGGGTAGTCATGATGTCACAGGAACTCCTGAACCTCGGGACTCTCACGTTTAAGTCTTACTCATTCGTGCTCCCACATAACTACAACATTCAGGTTGTATACGCGACGCAGTGTGTCAATTTTCTCTTGAAATCTGTGATATATTGAACCAAAATCTGTTTTTCTGAAAGGGTTAATTGTGCTTAAATTAAAGCATTGAGGGCAAGCATGAAAAAAACCCCCTGCAAATTCAAAAGCTGTCCGAACGCCGTCCACCTCTGAATACCCATCTAGATAATAGTTCCCCATCTTAACCTCCCCCGGTTCAAGGCATGCTGAATGAAAATCTTTTTCCGATGACTCACATATTCTAACCATTGAATGGCGGCTGTGGAAAATGATTTCTGCTGCTGCGCGTAATTATCAGGCGATGTGACTGCGATGGTGTTTTTGGACAAAAAGTTTGTGCAGCATTTTAATTCTGTAAAACGTTACATAGACTATTATTTTATTTTTTATTCTTTCTAGTCTTTCTTTCGAGGCCTCCTAGGCTTTCTTTTAGAACACTAACTTGCTTTTTTAGATATACCGCTTGGCTATTTTACACAGTTTTAAGACTTTACGCAATCCCGGACTTCAAAAAATATTCTAAGACCTTGGTGACGGTCTCTCTCTACGGAGTCATTCGCGCACATCTCAAAAACTTGTTAGAGTTTTTTTTAAATGGCATGCTTTCTTTCTTTCTTTCAGACAACTAGCTTGCTATAGCCTACCGCTATTTGTCACGTTTTAACAGCCTGCTTGAATTCTTTTATTCTTTTAAAACGTTTCTGCTAACAGAAACTGTTTTTAAAAAAAACTTTAAACTATTGCCACTAACCTATACATTTATATTTATATATACAGTCAAGCCGGAAAGTCTGCACACTCCTTTCACCTTCTCCACGTTTTATTACGTTACAGACATATTCTACAATAGATTGCCAACACCTGCCTATATAAGGTCCCACAGTTGACAGTGCATGTCAGAGCAAAAGGAATTATCTGCAGACCTCAGAAACAGGATTGTGTCAAGGCATAGATCTGGAGAAGGGTACGGAAAAATCTCTGCAGCTTTACAGGTCCCAAAGAGCACAGTGGCCACCATCATTCCTAAATGGAAGAAGTTTGGAACCACCAAGAATCTTCCTAGACCTGGCCGCCCGGCCAAACTGAGCAATCGGGGAAGACGGGCCTTGGCCAGGGAGGTGAGCAGGAACCAGAGGGTCACTCTGACAGAGCTCCAGCGTATCCTTGTGGAGATGGGAGAACTTTTCAGAAGATCAACCATCCAGGCAGCACTCCACCAATCAAGCCTTTATGGTAGAGTGGCCAGACGGTAAAAGGCACATCACAGCCCGCTTGGAGTTTGCCAAAAGGCACCTAGAGGACTCTCAAACCATGAGAATCAAGATTCTCTGGTCTGATGAAACCAAAATTGAACTTTTTGGCCTGAATACCAAGTGTCACGTCTGGAGGAAACCAGGCACCGCTCATCAACTGGCTAATACCATCCCTACAGTGAAGCATGGCGGTAGCAGCATCATGATGTGGGGATGTTTTTCAGCAGCGGGAACGAAGCGACTAGTGCTGATAGAGGGAAAGATGAATGCAGCTAAGTACACAGAGATCCTTGAAGAAAACCTGCTCCAGAGCGCTCTGGACCTCAGACTGGGGCGAAGGTTTACCTTCCAACATGACAACGACCCGAAGCACACAGCCAAGAGAACAAAGGAGTGGCTTCGGAGAAAGTCTGTGCATGTCCTTGAGTGGCCCAGCCAGAGCCCAGATCTGAATCTAATTGAACACCTGTGGAAAGAGCTGAAAATGGCTGTGTACCGACGCTCCCCGTCCAACCTGATGGAGCTTGCAAGGATATGCCAAGAGGGAAAAGGGAAAGAGGGAAAAATGTGGCAGGAGAAGGTGCACAAGCAAAAGAGATGACCGTAGGCTTCAGCGCATTGTCAAGCAAAGACGATTCCAAAATTTGGAGTGGACTGAGGCTGGAGTCAGTGCTTCAAAAACCACCACGTACAGAGTGTGACACTCAGTCTAAAACATTCATTCTCTGAAATAACTGAAGTAAATGCTGATTTTCGACACACTATTCTAATTTCTTGAAATACTGTTTTGGGGGGTTTTCTGGAGCTGTAAGCCAAAATTATGAAAAATGAAACAAATAAAGGCTAGAAATATTTCACTTTGTGTGTAATGAATCTATAATCTATGAAAGTTTCACTTTTTGAATGGAATTATGGAAAAAAAACAACTTTTCCATGATATTCAAATTTTTTGGAAAGGATCTGTATATATACACTGCCCGGCCAAAAAAAAAGTCACACACTCTAATATTTTGTTGGACCGCCTTTAGCTTTGATTACAACGCGCATTTGTTGTGGCAATGTTTCGACAACCTTATGCAATGTCACAACATTTATTTCCATCCAGAGTAGCATAAGTTTTTGGCTGAGATCTTGTATTGACGACGGGAGAGTCGAACCACTCCGTAAAGTGTTCTCCAGCACATCCCAAAGACTTTCAATGGGGTTAAGGTCAGGAATCTGGTGGCTAATTCATGTGTGAAAATGATTCCTCATGCTCCCTGAACCACTCTTTCACAATTTGAGCCCGATGAATCTTGGCATTGTCATCCTGGCATATGCCCATTGATGGGATAACCTGGTCATTCAGTACATTCAGGTACTTTGCTGACTTCATTTTATTGCTGCATAATGTTGCTGAGCCTAGACCTGACCAACTGAAGCAACCCCAGATCATAACACTGCCTCCAGAGGCTTGTACAGTGGGCACTATGCATGACGGGTGCAATGGCGACTTTTTTTTTGGCCGGGCAGTGTATATATACACCGTTACTTTTTCACGATGTTGTTCTAATAAAAAAATTAAAAAATACCAACACGTTTTCCCCCAAGCACCCAAAGACCAACCATAAAAAACAAAAAAAAACAACGTTTACAACAACCACCCCCCAATAAAATGACATCATCACAATGCCAATAAATCACCCCCTTGAAACAATCCCTCACAACACCCCGAATAATAATAATACATCATAAATTAGAAATTAAAAAATATAATAATTTTTTCATAACCTCATTAATATTCATAAAATTATGCAAATATGCCCATCAATCAAATTTTGACATAAGCAGAATCCTATTTCTCTCTCACAGGCTCTGATGTAGGATCAGAGGCCTGCTGCCTGACCGGCGCCCTGATAAGGTGTCAGGATCTGGCCTTACTAAGACTAGCATCTAAGTTATTTGCTAGGACAAGAGCACCTCTCCAGCTCGGGTGGAGTCCGTCTCTCTTCAGTAGGCCAGGCATTCTCCAGAAATCAGGCCAATTATTGACGAACCCTATGCCACTAAATGAGCACTCAGACAGCCAGCGATTTAGCGACGTAAGTCTACTGTAGACCTTGTCACTCCTACGAACTGGGAGCGGACCAGAGCATATTACTTCTCGACACATCTTTTTAGCCATTGCACACACCGAAACAAAGTTATTTTTGGTGACCTCCGATTGCCTCAATCGGACGTCATTTGTGCCAACGTGAATAACAATTCTAGAGTATTTACGTTTACTTTTAGCCAGCACTCTCAGACTAGCCTCAACATCGGTAGCTCTGGCACCAGGCATACACTGCACTATGGTCGCTGGTGTCGCTAATCTCACGTTTCTCAGAATACTATCCCCTATGATCAGGGCTTTCTCAGTAGGTGTGTTACTGAGTGGGGAATATCGGTTTGAAACACGAGTAGGGTGGTGCTTGGGCCTCTAGCTCAGCTATTTTCCGTGCCAATTCTGAGTTAAGCTGACACTTTGCACATATACCATTACTGTTAAAATTAGCAACAGAACTAAGGCTAAACATGAAACACACCCCGCAGGAAACACTTGCAGTGGAAGCCATAATGTGCGCTTACCGTATTTATCCTTGGTTGTTGTTAGATGTTCTGGGTCTGGATGTGATCAACTTCGAAGCGGTAGTCACAAAAGTAGGAAAACGTAGAAAAAAAAAGTAGTCGTGGAAATCGTCGTTGAAAAATCTAAAATAATTCAGTATTTAAGATTTTTTTAACAAGCGAAGCAAACAAGCAAACACGCCTTCAGTTCAAGTTCAGACAGCAAACAGGAAACAGGAAACATACAGCTTACCTTTTATCCAGAAAATGTAAGGGTTATGGATGTAACTCTGGTTCTATGAATACGATCAACACGCCACGGTATGGGTCATCCTCGCCAAGAGGAGGAGCTGCTAGGAGAATATAGCAAATTAACCACCACTACGGGCGGACCCACGTCACGCCATAAATATAGCGCTTATACGCCGCCCGACCTCTTTTGCCAACTTGAGGGCACTTGCCATTCTGAGGGCGCAAGGTCCCGTCTGACCACACAGCGTGGCGTGTTGACCGTATTCATAGAACCAGGGTTACATCCGTAACCCGTACATTCTATTTCATATCGGTCAACACGCCACGGTATGGGTCACAGAGTACCAAATAAAGTCAGGCGGGGATGTAGTGGGGTACCAGGACCGCACGTCATTGCATGAATGCGAATCCCGTAAAAAATGCACTATTAGTTGCTGTTCTACCAGAAGAGCAAGCTCAAGTTTGGTGAGTGACTGAGCTGTGCTACTGAACTGTGCTGTAGAAAAGTTTGGTGGTGATCGTTTTGTGCCGGCAAATCTGCAAATTTGTGATTGTTCTCAAAAAACAAAACAAAACAAAATATATTAGGCTACAAACTAACGTTAGGACCGTAGCACCGAGACCGCCCTTGCCCTAGTAATGAATGACTTGTTCCTCTCTCTGGACTGTGGCTGTATTTCTATTCTTGTTTTACTTGACCTGAGCGCTGCCTTTGATACTATAGACCATCATATTCTCCTCTGCAGGTTAGAAAATTTAGTTGGTCTTACCGGGCATGCTCTTATGTGGTTTAAATCTTATCTCTATGATAGATCCCAGTTTGTTAGGGTAAACAGTCAGTCCTCTGAATTTTCTAAGGTGAACTTTGGAGTACCACAAGGATTGGTTTTGGGTCCTCTGCTCTTTTCTCTTTACATGCTCCCTCTTGGGAACATTATAAGCAGACATGGTGTTAACTACCACTGCTACGCAGATGACACACAACTTTATATATCAGTTAAGCCAGGTGATGGTCTATAGTATCAGTTGTCTAAACTAGAGTTAAGCCAGGTGATGGTCTATAGTATCAGTTGTCTAAACTAGAGACCTGTCTCAAAGATGTAAAGGCCTGGATGACCCAAAATTTCCTCTTATTGAACTCAGATAAGACTGAGATATTAGTATTAGGTCCCAAATCCCTTTGAGATAAATTCTTACAGCTTCCCTTAAATTTAGATTGCTTCTCTGTCTCCCCCAACAAGGTTGTTAAAAACCTTGGTGTAATTATTGATTCAGATCTCTCCTTTCAGCCCCATATTAACAATATCACAAGAATGGCCTTCTTCCACCTGAGGAATATATCTAAATTAAGGAAGGTGTTGTCCCTGGAGGATGCTGAAAAAATGGTTCATGCCTTTATAACCTCTCGACTAGATTACTGCAATGCATTATTGTCTGGTTGCACTGGCTCAGCCCTGAATCGCCTCCAACTACAGAATGCAACTACAAGGGTTCTTACTAGAACCAAGAAATGGGAGCATATCAGCCCGGTGCTCAAAACTCTTCATTGGCTGCCTGTCAAATTCAGAATTGACTACAAGATTTTACTTCTAGTGTTTAAAGCTTTAAATGGCTTGGCCCCTGAATATCTGAGTGACTTACTCATTCCTTACTGTCCTCCTAGGTTACTTCGCTCTCAAAATGCTGGCTATTTGAAAATTCCTATTATATCTAAAATTACAATGGGTGGCAGAGCCTTCTCTTACAGAGCCCCTTTTTTATGGAATAATCTTCCCATGTATGTATGGGCTGCAGACACACTTTCTGTCTTTAAGTGTAGGCTAAAAACGTAGCTCTTTAGTCAATCCTATAGTTAAGGATGTCGGGGGGGTGGGGGGCTAACCTTCTCTTTTCCTCTCTCACCCTGAGCTGCAGATTACTCCGGCCCATCCCCCTCTCACCCTGAGTTTGCAGACTGCTCCAGTTATGCCCCTCACCCTGAGTCTGCAGACTGCTTCGGACCCGTCCCTCCTTTGGTTTATCCTCCCGACTTCACGCAACCGGAGTCCCAGATGCATCACCCCGCCCCCTTTGAACTGACGATTGAACTGATTATTGAATTGACTATTACCATTCAGTCCACCTTTAGTCTAAACCGGGCTGGCCAGCGAAGGATGGGCACCCCCTCTCTAGCCAGGTTCCTTCCGAGATTTCTTCCCACTGGGGAGTTTTTTCTCGCCACTGTTCAGTGTTTTTTTCTCCCCTACCGGGGAGTTTTTTTGCCTCATTTTGCTGGTTGGGGGCTAAGGCCTGGTTTTTTGCTCAATTTTCCTTCTGTTTCCCTGTGCAGCGTCTTTGTGACAGTTCTCTGTAAAAAGCGCTATACAAATAAAATTGAATTGAAGTGAGAAACGTGGAAAATAACCACCGGGTGATAGAACCCCAATCATATTCACAGTTGCTCCACTGTGAGTGACACTATGCCCAGGTGATAAACCTGGCGAATGTGGGGGAATGAGGCCCAGGCCGCCGCTGCCCAAATGTCAGCGAGCGGGCGCCACGTAGTAAAGTTCAGGAGGTAGCTATGCCTGAGTGGAGTGAGCTACCACAGTGAATACAGCCTGGCTTCTTCAGGGGTCTTATGGGGATGAAGGTGAAATGCCTCCAACACCATGAGATGTACGACCGCGAGAGGGCCTTAGGCCGAAACGTGGGGTTAAGAAGCAGAGAGACCGATGAGCTGACAGTGCATGCAGCTCGCTCACACGCCTCGCAGAGGCGGTAGCGAGCAGGAAGGCAGTCATCAAGTTAGACCGAGTCCGGCCCGCTCGAAGGGCGGCTCAGTGAGGGGATGCAAAGCCAGTTGTAGGTCCCACGAAGGGACTGAGTTAGACCTAGGCGGGTGAAGCCACCTGGCTCCTGAGGGAAACTGGCTGGCGAGGGGTGCGATCCCAACGTCAGGCCCTCAATACGCTCATGGCAGTCTGATATGGCGGCCAGATAATCCCTTAGCGTGGACTCTACTAGCTCCTCTTCAAAGAGGGACTGGAGGAACACCAAAACGACTGAACTGTCACACAAAATTGGGTAAACCCGTTATTATGGCACCAGCGACTGACATCTGCCCACTTCCTGGCATAGAGCGCCCTCATGGAGGGGGCTTCGATGCCTGAAGTGTTTCCAGTACTGCTGGCCCTAGGCCCTGTGGCCAGTCCCATCTAGGGGCCAAGCAGGTCGTAAAACTGTGGATTTTGTTGCCATAGCAGGCCCTGGCCTGTGGCAGCATATCCGCTCTGGTCGGGAGGCTCGACGGGGTGCCCACTAGCAACTCTCTAGGTTCGCCATCCACGTCTGCTGGGATATCGCAGGAGATAAAGCATCCTCCTTGGATGCAAAAGGTCCACCTGCTCCCTCCCTAAGAGGGGCCAAATGGAATGCACAGTGTCTGGGTGCAGGCGCCATTCCCCCGCTCTCGGACCACCCCAAGGACAGCCGATCGGCTGCCAACTTGGTTGTGCCCGGCACATGCACTGCCCTCGGGACATGCCCTAGGCCTGTGCCCACAGCAGGAGTTGACATGCTTGCATGTAGGGACTGACCCTACATGTACCACCTGGCCGCTAAAGCCATCAGGCCAAGCAACCTTCGGCTAATATCTACTGTCACCTGCCGCGCTGCAGCAAAGTGGGACAGACTCCCCATCAAAAATGTTCGTTTGAAGTAGGCTAGCTAGATCTATCGGAGCCAGGTTAAAATAAACGGTCCAGTGACTCATGGCACACACATGAAGTGTGTAATACAGTAAACACAATTAACGATAGATGGGTAACAAACACTTATGAGAGCTATTTTAGGATAATAATAAACAGCTAGCAAGCTCAATTTAAGATTTAACCCTGGATTTTTTGTATGATGAAGCCGACTCACTTTCAAATAGCCTACATTGACATTTCTCATTTTGCATAACATATAGAATAGAATCTGGCTGTCGATAGACTTTTTGAAGCAATGCCTTAATGTTCGCTTAAAGTACCGGAGCCAGGTTAAAAGTTTAAACGATCCAGTGACTCATTTGCGGTCTTTTCATTTATTTTAAGAGAGGATTTAATTTATTTCCAGCAGTAGCTACAACACAACCATCCAATCCAACGTTTAACCTGCCACAATGTAGCCTATCGTAGGCTACTACCAGGTTTGCAGAGGTGGAAATTCCAGGGGTCAGAAAGTAAAAGTCCTGCCGTGTTTCTTCCACCCATGAACTCACAATTTCACTAATTAGCCTAGTTAGCTCCTACCTCTTGGCTGAAGAATTGTGATAATTAGCAAATCCAGGTGATTGGAACAAATGATTGGGGAGGACTTTCACTTTCTGAACCTGGATTTTCCACCTCGCAGGTTTGACCTATAGCCTACACGGCGTAGCGCTGGCTAGCTAGCTCCATTTCTTTCATAAAACAAGAATACTTTATAACACTGCTCAGATTCTTCATCATTTCATACATTAAAACGTATGAGTGCCCTGAGAGCATCAAGCACAGACTGTTACCCATCCCTATGCTATGCTCCCCCTAGTGTTCATTAAGTGCTACTGCACTAAACCTGTATGAGGCCCACCCTGCTTGCTTGACCATACCCCCTCATTTACATATAGTACAGCTCGAAAATGAAAATGAAAACGAAAATGAAAACGATAATGAAAATGAAAATGAAAATGAAAATGGAAAATGAAAATGGAGGATTATTCAGCCCAAAATTAAAATTAAAATCTTTTCATTTTCATTTTCATTTTCGTTTTAATTTTAATTTTGGGTTGAATAATTTAAGTTACAGCCTCCACCTGTTGTATTTGCTCTAGGAGCCACTCTACTTTGTAAATAAGGAAATCTTCACTTACAGCATCAGTTTCTACCTGCTGGAGCAAAGAGGCTAATTCTCCTGAAAATATTTCCCGAAAAGACATTTTTAAATGAGCCTTTGGCAATAACCGTGGAGAACTGTACGGGTGTGGAAATACATGGCATCGATCAGATTGTGAGCGACTATCCTTGTCTGTTTTGCTCAACCACGCCCCCGTTTGCTAGAGAGCTCGTGATTGGATAGTGATTACATTTACAAGTGGCACAATATCTGCATTGACTTAAAGAAAATTAAATAGAGGCACTTTGCATTTCGGTGTGGTATGGCACGATTTCATCATTCAATTATGTGTAATGTAATCCCTTCTAATTGTTTTTCTGGATGGCAGTTGAACAAGATGCAAATCAATGAAATGATAATTTTGATTTTCATTGTGGCACGTTCTCTTCACGTCCACAGTGAAAAGCAATGCATTGCATTTCAACATGGCACTATTTCTTCGTGCTGCTCACTGTAAAACAATACGTTGTGGCGATTGTTTTCCCGCCTCGTCCCGTTTGTGATTGAATTTCATTGTGGCACGGTTTCCTCTCCATAAGGGACCGTCGAAAAAGTGCTTAACTACAAAAGGTGGAAACGTCAAAACGGCATGACTTCCTGTAATTTTACATTGCATCTCAAATCTCACCTGATTTCATTCATATAGCTATATACAGTCATGGACGAAATTGTTGGCACCCCTGAAATTCTTCCATTAAATTTAGTATTTCTCCCAGAAAGTTAGTGCAATTACACATATTTTGGTATAGATCTGTTTATTTCCTTTGTGTGTATTGGAACAACACAAAAAAGCAGAGAAAAAAAGGCAAATTTGACATCATTTCACACAAAACTCAAAAAATGGGCCGGACAAAATTAATGGCACCCTCAACTTAATATTTGGTTGCACAACCTTTGGAACAAAAAACTGAAATCAATCGCTTTCTATAACCATCAACAAGCTTCTTGCACCTCTCCACTGGAATTTTGGACCACTCTTCTTTTGCAAACTGCTCCAGCTCTATCATATCTGAAGGGTGCCTTCTCCCAACAGCAATTTTAAGATCTCTCCACAGGTGTTCAATGGGATTTAGATCCGGACTCATTGCTGGCCACTTCAGAACTCGCCAGCGCTTTCTTTTCATCCATTTCTGGGTGCTTTTCGAGGTATGTTTGGTGTCATTGTCCTGCTGGAAGACCCATGACCTAGGACGCAAACCCAGCTTTGTGACACTGGGCCCTACATTGCGTCCCAAAATCTTTTGGTAATCTTCAGATTTCATGATGCCTTGCACACAGTCAAGGCACCCAGTGCCAGAGGCAGCAAAACAACCCCAAAACATCTTTGAACCTCCACCATATTTGACTGTAGGTACTGTGTTCTTTTCTTTGTAAGCCTCATTCCGTTTTCGGTAAATGGTAGAATGACGTGCTTTACCAAAAAACTCTATCTTGGTCTCATCTGTCCACAAGACGTTTTTCCAGAAGGATTTAGGTTTACTCACATACATTTTGGCAAACTGCAGTCTAGCTCTTTTATGTCTCTGTGTCAGCAGTGGGGTCCTCCTGGGTCTCCTGCCATAGCGTTTCATCTCATTCAAACGTCGACGGATAGTTCGCGCCGAAACCGATGTACCGTGAGCCTGCAGGACAGCTTGAATTTCTTTAGAAGTTGTTTGAGGCTGCTTATCCACCATCCAGACTATCCTGCATTGCAACCTTTCATCAATTTTTCTCTTCCGTCCACGTCCAGGGAGGTTAGCTGTAGTGCCATGGGTTGTAAACTTCTTAATTATGTTGCGCACTGTGGACAAAGGAACATTAAGATCTCTGGAGATAGACTTGTAACCTTGATGCTGTTGATGTTTTTCCACAATTTTGGTTCTCAAGTCCTCTGACAGTTCTCTTCTCCTCTTTCTGTTCTCCATGCTTAGTATGGCAGGCATAGACACACAATGCAAAGATTGAGTCAACTTCTCTCCTTTTTATCTGATTACAGGTGTGATTTTTACATTGCCCACACCTGTTACTTGCCACAGTTGAGTTTAAACGAGCATCACATGCTTGAAACAAAGTTAATTACCCACAATTTTGAAAGGGTGCCATTAATTTTGTCCGGCCCATTTTTTGAGTTTTGTGTGAAATTATGTCAAATTTGCCTTTTTTTCCTCTGCTTTTCTGTGTTGTTCCAATACACACAAAGGAAATAAACAGATTTATACCAAAACATGTGTAATTGCACTAACTTTCTGGGAGAAATACTTAATTTAATGGAAAAATTTCAGGGGTGCCAACACTTTCGTCCATGACTGTATATGTATGTATATATAGTTTTTTTAATAATGGTGAAATGTACTACTATCAATGGCACTGAGCTTATATTTATGTCACTTTTGCTTCATTTTATATTTTAGAAGAAAACAATCCTGCCATATGGCAATATGTTTATATTGATATGTTGAAGTATTGATCTTTGCTATTCCTCCCTCATTTCTTAATTTCGAGCCCTGGGATCATTTGTATTTTTAGCCCTGACCATGTAATCACGGTTCACAAGCTTTCTTTTTAAGATAACTCTTCACACTATGGCCCAATTTTAACATTTTCCTCAATAGCTTTCCCAATTTTCAAGATAGAGCCCTGGGGTCATGGTTATTTTAATCATTGACAATGCAGACACCTTAAACAACTTTTCTTTTTGGGGAAAATACCGACATGATGGCAAAAAGTGCGATCAGGGCCCAATTATTACTGTTTTTGCTCAATAGCTTTCACAATTTTCAATATAGAGCAATGGGGTCAATTGTGTTTTCATCCGTGAACAAGTACACACCTTTCACACCTTTTCTTTTTGGGGAAAATCCCGACATGATGGCAAAAAGTGTGATCAGGGCCCAATTATTGCTGTTTTTGTTCAATAGCTTTCCCAATTTTCAAGGTAGAGCAATGCTGTTGAGTTTATTTTCATCCGTGACCAAGCAGACACCTTTCACAACCTTTCTTTTTTGGAAGAATTCCCTACATTATGGCTAAAAATGCAATCAGGGCCCAATTATTACTGTTTTTGCTCAATAGCTTTCCCAATTTTTAAGATGGAGTAATGTCATTAAGTTAATTTTCATCCTTGACCATGAAGACACCTTTCACAACTTTTCTTTTTGGGGAAAATCCCAACATGATGGCAAAAAGTGTGATCAGGGCCCAATTATTGCTGTTTTTGTTCAATAGCTTTCCCAATTTTCAAGATAGAGCAATGGGTTCAATTGTGTTTTCATCCTTGAACAAGTACACACCTTTCACAACCTTTCTTTTTGGGGAAAATCCCGACATTATGGCAAAAAGTGCAATCAGGGCCCAATTATTACTGTTTTTGCTCAATAGCTTTCCCAATTTTCAAGGTAGAGCAATGTGGTTGAGTTTATTTTCATCCCTGGCCATGCAGTCACCTTTCACAACCTTTCTTTTTGGGAAAAACATCTTTACATTATGGCCAAATATGCAATCTGGGCCCAATTTGTATGTTTTTATTCCATAACTGTCAATTTTCAAAAGTAGAGCCCTGGGATCAAGTTTCTTTTCATCCTGGACTATGCACTTACCTTTCACAACCTCTCTTTTTGGGAAAGGCAGATAGCCTTGATGAAAGATTTGTCCCGAGTGCGGTTCATTTACTCGCCTACTGTTTGGATGAGTAGGCTATAGTAAAGCAGGCACTTTGGAACAATTTTCTGGGAGGTGATGCTGTAAATATGTGTCTTTTAGGGGAATGGGGCATGGAGGACAACTTCACCTTTTGCACAGTTACAGTATTTTGTGGTGCCCCACTCTGGACAGTGCTGTCCATGACAGCGGTGTTGAATGCAAAATACTGATAGCCATTGAGCCCAACCCATGGCTTTAATTTCAAACAATGTGAGATTGATATGCCTATTAAGCAAGATTTTCACAAAGCATCATCATCATCATCATCAATATAATAACAATAATAATAGTTTCCTCCCAAAGTCCAAAAACATGCAGGTTAGGTGAGTTGGGGCCCTATCTTGGCGATCTTGGCGCTTGGTCTAAGCGCAAGGCGCTAAGTCCATTTAGGGAGTGTCCATGTCCACTTTTGCTATTTTAACGGCGTGTTTTTTGGGCGCTAAGCACGGCGCAAGGTGCAACTGGGCTGAATTATAGGTGTGTCTTGGGCGTGACATGCAATAAACCAATCAAAATGTGATATCCCATTCCTTTTAAAAGCCTGCTTTTCCACCTTGGCGGATTGCTTATGATGGCGAAACAGACATGCTCGTGCGTGTTTAGTGCGATCAAGGAATAGGCTATATGGATCAATAGTAGCCTATGATCAATATTATTCGGGCTAACCATTATGAGTTCCCGGTAATTCCTGACAGTGCTGTTCACAAAATATATGCGGTTAAATTTCGTTAAAAGCACCTGCAACAGCTGAGAATAAGCGACCAATTGCTTCCGTCTCACCTTAGAAAACGCCAAATTAGCCTGCTTGTTTAACAAATTTCTTTTGATTATGCAATGAACTCATGTTCAAGCGTCATCCGAAGTTCATTAGGCTACCTGCATTCTAATTTTGATTAATAACATAAATAACGTTATTTTGCCTTAATGATGACACTAAATACAATAAATCTGTCAGGTTGGCAACCCATAGGTTCAGCATATTTTACCTTATTTTATAATGTCCTGCTTATGGAAATGTGACCAACCTATTTTACTGGTAGTGTAATGCTTTAAAACTATCCACTTTCCCAGGAAGACCGTGAAAAGTGTGATTTACAGCAGAGGAAACAGACCTGCTCCTGTAAAGCGCACATGCAGATAATGGCATTAAAATTAATTGTAAATTTTGTTTCTAATTAGCCGCTTAGTTCTCTTTCAAATCTTTTGTTCAGTTATGGAATAACAGGTGAAATTAGCGGGGTTTTAATAAGCTGAGGGTATGGAAACCTTGTCACTGTAATTAAAAAAATATGAAGGACGAAGAATAGCTAAGGTTACAATTTAGTTAACATGATGACATTTATCTCAGTTTTTTAACCATAGGCTATCGAAAAAACATTATGTATGTACAGCGAATCCGCTGTAGCCTAGGCTATTTGAAAAACAATAAAAGCAATATTCACTGGACAAGGTTTTGCACTTTTTTCAGTCACAAACCATTCTATTTACTTACAGGCTGTATTCCTAGATAAACAGAGCTGTATTGTAATGACGTCTGAAGCGCATTTTCAGAACTCAAAAGTCCGTCCATTGCAGTGCGCGAGTTTTCCATTGAATGACAATTCACGCATTAGGTGTAAATGACAATTTGCGTATTAGGCTTGATATAGGTGTTATCAGCTCCTTTTTAATGGATAGCCATTGTCCCGTACCATCGCACATCGCCTGGATGTTGATGGAGTGGGCTGAGAGCAATGTAATGTGGCATCGTTTCCCTTCGCTGAGGGAAAGGTAGGCTATGGGCCCTTTTATTATTATGTATTTTTTGATATAGGCTACACAATAATACTATTTCACATTGTAATCTTGATATTTTATTCATGCTTGTGCACGCCCCTGTGTGTAACAGACAGGAGGGTACGCGCATTGTGCACACGCCTTTGTAGACGCACTTATATGCGCCGTTAAAATAACATGTATACAACTGCGACATGACTTTAGACCAGGTTAGTGGTGGTTCTAGCGCAAGCGCTTTCTGCTGGCTCAAGATAGCAATATGCCAAAAAGAATCCTGGCCACTCCTCATCTTAAGACCAACACGCCCAAACGGCGCAAGAGTACATGCTAGTTAAACGGCGTGAGCGTTAGGCGTTATAATGAACCTACCGCCGGGTGTAAGATAGCAAAGACACTTGCGTTTGGGTTAGCGCCGCTTTGCGCCGGGTGTAAGATAGGGCCCAATGTTTTCATTTCCGTTTTTTCCAGACACTTTTTGAGAGAAACAAGAATAGGCTAACTTTACAGATACAAAGATTCAGAGAGGTTATGTTAATTACATTAGCTACATGTTTTATTTAATATAATTCACCTTAAATTAAGCAGGAAGTCGGTTTCTTTGCAGACAATAGTAGGTAGCATTGCTAGCTAACTTAGTTAACTGCCCCCAGTCACTAACTTAGCCCAGCTAGCTAAGGTTAGTAGCGCTCGCTGTTGTGGCAACATACTTTCATAATTGCATAGATGCGAGGACATAAAACAATTGAAGCCCTTCTCAAGTTTGCTTTTTGCTGCATTTGTGCACAACCTAGTAATACTGCGCAACTGTTCTCGGCAGTTGTGATGGTTCATACACAATCTCTCCTGTGTATAAATATGCACTTCCACTTAAACAGGAAATGTGTGTGCTGGCTGAGGAAAAACCTGGAAGCGTTGCGTGCATAGAGCCAATTACCGGAAACTCATAATAGTTAGTCAGAATAATATTGATCATAGGCTACTATTGATCCATATAGCCTGTTCCTTGATCGCACTAAACACGCACGAGCATGTCTGTTTCGCCATCAGATAAGCAATCCGCCAAGGTGGAAAAGCAGGCTTTTAAAGGGAATGGGATATGACATTTTGATTGGTTTATTGCATGTCACGCCCAAGACACACCTATAATTAATGAAGAGACTCGGTTCAGCTCATTTGCACGTTGCGCCGTGCTTAGCGCTCAAAAAACACGCCATATAAATAGCAAAAGTGGACTTGGACAGACCGTAAATGCACTTAACGCCATGCGCTTAGACCAAGCGCTAAGATCGCCAAGATAGAGCCCATAGGCTTGTCCCCTTTTCCTTTTCTTAGTAACAATGATGAGAAGAAAATTCAATGCCTCAACATGGCTAAATACAATCAGAAGATATCGGCTTAAAATCGATCTAGTTCTGCAAAGAAAACTGGCAGTGAACAGCCTAATAGGCTACAAGGTAACAACTCTACCGTTAGCCAAACAAACAGCAACAAACCGTGATTCCGCGTTGCTGGGGAGGGAAAGCCCAGGAAAGCATACTCCGTTCAGGATGTAGCTCCGGGCAATTGGGAGAGGCAAGAAAGTCGCGATTTCGTGTATTCCAAAGGGAACCATAAAAAACAGTCTCAGCTCAACCTCGAGGAGGCAAAAAGAGGTCGGGCGGCGTACAAGCGCCATATTTATGGCGTGACGTGGGTCCGCCCACAGTGGTGGTTAATTTGCTAAACAGTCTCCTAGCAGCTCCTCCTCTCAGCGAGGATGACCCATACCGTGGCATGTTGACCGATATGAAACAGAACATAACATTCTGTCAAGTTAAAAATCCTTTTCTCAGCCTGTTTCTCTGAAAGTCCAGCTGGAGTAATCAATCCTCACACTGAGGCCCACAAATTCAGTCCCAAATGTTTGTTATAACTGTGCCCTACACCAGCTGATTTCACTAATTAGTTCAGCTCTTCAACCAAGGAGGTGAACTAATTAGTGGAATCAGCTGGTGTAGAGCATGGTTAGAAAAAAAACTTGCATACACTCTGCCCTCGATGGAACAAGTTTGACACCGCTACCCTAGACCTAACCCCTTCCTGTTTGCAGATTTGAAAGGACTCTGATAGGTCAAAGCAATATGGTGCAGGCTCCAGATAGCCTAACAATTTCTTTCTGCAAACATGAATGGGCCAAAATGGGTGTTTATGGCCTTTTTTTGGCTGGTTGACCTAGAAAAATCACACCCAGGTGGTGAAGTAAGTGGTGCACGTGACGCATGGGCTACTCCTGATTGGTCTAAATCTCATGCTACAAACGGACACACACACGGACACACATGTCATGTATAGAAGCGGCTACACCGCTTAAAAATACTAAATGCCATTTTGGCATATATATGTATTTTTCAAGGTATTCTGTTTTTAATTAACAAAGATTTTTCTTTTTACTTGACCAGACAGCAACCCTGTATTCAGCTACCCTACAATCATCATCATCAGTTAATTTTACCCTATTGCCCATGTTGGGATTTGAACCAGCAGCTCTCTGGTTACCAGGCCACAGTCTTAACCTAGGCTACAATGCAATCAGCTGTCAAAGCACAAGTGATCCAATACAATGTACCTCCGCTGAATGCTATAACCTCTCTGCATTTGAATGGATCTCTATGGGAATTGGGGGGTGGAACTAGATTAAGCTGTAAATTACATGGGAATAGTATGGAATCCATGGTTGGCTGAGTGGCTGTAAGTAATCAAGGGTCTAAGGTATCAAACGAGCCTCAAACCATCACTCTGCTGCCAGATATTCAGTAGATATGGATGGATAATTTAGAGGGTTGTTTTCTCCTGGCTTATTTTTCCATAGAGTTCAATAGGAAAATGAGTCAGGAGAAACAACCCTTAAAGTGATCCATCCATATCTACTGCATATCTGGCAGCAGAGTGATGGTTTGAGGCTCATTTGATACCTCATACCCTTGATGACTTACAGCCATTTAGCCAGCCATGGGTTCCATACTATTCCTGTGTTATTTACATCTTAATCTAGACCCACCCCAATTCCCATAGAGATCCATTCAAATGCAGAGACGTTATAGTATCACTTGTAAGAGTACCATAAAATAAGATATCAAGAGTCTTTTGATGTTGTTGGGTAACAGACATAAGGAAATCATGACATGCAAAGGATATGTGACCAAATATCATAAAGACATAGTCAACTTAGTGTATGTAAACTTCTGACCCACTGGATTGTGATATAGTGAATTAAAAGTGAAATAATCTGTCTGTAAACAATTGTTGGAAAAATGACTTGTGTCATGCACAAAGTAGATGTCCTAACTGACTTGCTAACATTATAGTTTGCTAACATTAAATCTGTGGAGTGGTTAAAAATTAGTTTTAATGACTTCAACCTAAGTGTATGTAAATGGCCAGAACAAGATGGCGGTGCATACCTGCGGCAGGGCAGGTGTTGCAGGTGTAGGTGCTGCTAATCTCAAGTCAAAAGTTGACAAACCCGGTTTATGTTTTAAAACCAATGCCAAACAAAGGCAAATGATCGCTGACCTGGCACAGAAAGCCATTGTAATTAGTTACATTGTTACCCTCCTGATTCTATCATTGCGATGCTGTTGGGCAACTGACACCCAGCAGCGGCGGCAAAACAAACAATATGTTACTACCTTTAATTCAGCTCACCTCCTTCTACATGATATTGAACGCCGGAAAAGCGACTTCTCCGACAAAGCAACTGCGCTCCACGGATAGAGGAAAACCATCCCAACAGTTCCGGAGAATAATCGGCTATCACCGTCTTGCTTGCAGGCGACGTCCACCAAAATCCAGGGCCTAATTCCAACTGTAGTGACCCACAATCTCCTGACGCTTTCATCAGACAAGGTAATGTCCATCCTAAGGGTAATTCCATGACTGAGATATTCCAACGATGTGACAATAATCCACTGTCTTCTGCGATGACTGTTATACGGGCAAATGCGACTCAAGCGCTTCCAGTTATCCCCAAAACGCGCGCTCACAATGCGATTGTTTACAAACAACGCAACTTTCAGCTGTTTCAAACAACAAATCACACAAGAGTTTTGTGGGACCCATGCGCAAAACCTAAAGGATTACTTGGGGGACATTTAAACATCAGAAGCGTTGCTTCAAAAACGGAGCAACTCGAAAAATTACTTATGGACTCGAACCTTGATTTTCTTTGTTTGTCTGAAACGTGGCTAAAGGACCCAACACTGCATACCTAGTACCAGGATATAATGTCTTTAGAAAAGACCGAAAACTGGGCAGGGGTGGTGGACTGCTTATGTACGTGAAAGACTGCATAAACTGCAAAGAAATTGAATTCAGCAGCTCTATGGATATGGAATGCATTGCTGTAACAATTATTTTATCCCCACACATGTCCATCTAAGAAACACTCTGAAAGAACTTGACAGAAATAAAGAGTTAATTCTGGTTGGGGATCTAAACATTAATTGGGCTGAGAAGTCAAATAGGAAAAAGCTTAAGGGCATAACAAGTCAATTTGACCTCAGCCAAGTAATCCAAGACCCCAGTAGAATCACCTCATCATCTCAAACCCAGATTGATCTAATATTCAGCAATAAACCAGAAAGAATATCCAAATCATTCAATTTACTGACTGGGCTATCAGATCATAATTTGACATTGGTAGCAAGGAAGCTAACAAAACATAGGTTCATATACAGACAGTAAAAATGTGTCAAACATCATACCAAAGAGATTTATCAATGAATTTGAAGAGAAGTTTAAACAACTACCCTGGAACGAGATCTTGTCCACAGATGATCTAGAGGCTGATCCTAAGTGCTTCATGACCACAATTAATAAGGCTAAAGGTGAATTCAGTAAAAACGTCACACATTCCCGAAAGAAGCAGAACTTGCCCTGGTTAAATGAACAACTGTGGAATTTAATGAAACGGAGGGCCACGTCTTGAAAACCGCACTTCAAGTCAGGGTTAGCCCATGATAGGAGGACTTTTCAGCATCTACATAATAAAGTTGCAAACGAATTGAGAAAGGCAAAAGCAATTTTTTTTATTGATCTTATAAATGATGCTAAAGGGAATAGTAGGCAAACTTGGGAAAACATCAACAGAGTTCTAAAGAAAGATAGCAACAAAGGAGGGAAAGGGTTTGAATTACAAGTCCAGGGAATTTTAACTCAAGACAAAGACCAGATTTCTTCTATGTTCAACAATTATTTTATAGATTCAGTTCTAGATCTGGCACGAGATTTTAGTTTAAGAAGTAAGGTCATTATACCACCAAATTATAATCTCCCTGTTTTTAACATCTCTGAAGTGTCAGAGTCCTCCATAACCAAAATCTTGAGCCAGTTTAAAAGCTTCAAGGCCAAAGATGTTTTTGACTGTGATCCTGCATTTGTAAAGAAGTACAAAATTATCCTCTGTACTCCTATCACTCATCTTGTAAACTTGTCAATAAAACAATGCTACTTTCCAAATGCCTGGGAATCAGCAGTAATAACCCCCATTTTCAAGGCTGGCGATTCAAGCAATATAATTAATTACAGACCTATCAGCATTCTCACAGTTATTTCTAAAGTAACTGAAAGAGTCATTTTTGACCAATTATAGCCCATCTAAACCATGGCCATTTCCCACTGCATTCTATGCAGTTTGGATTCAGGAAACATCATTCCACAGAGACAGCAAATTGCTATTTTATTGAACAAATTAAATCTAGTCTTGACAGGGGAGGTGTTATTCGTGCTGTTTTCCAAGGCTTTTGATACGGTCAACCATAATCTTCTTTTATCTAAACTGTCAAAGTTCAATTTCTCTACTAATGCATTAACATGGATGGAGTCATACCTAAACTTAAGAAAACTGTGCACAAGAATTAATGACACATGCTCATCTTTTTCTGACTGTACCATTGGAGTTCCACAGGGGTCAATCCTTGGACCAATTCTATTTAGCTTATACATTAATGATCTTCCATTGATTTGCCCAGAGGTCCACATTCAGATGTACGCAGATGACACAGTTATTACACCCATGCTAAAACAAGAGAACAAGCTGCTTCCAAACTCACTGCAGTATTGAACAAAGTATCAGACTGGTTAACTCACTGTTGTCTTACTCTTAATGTAAGCAAAACATTTTCTATCAAGAGAATTGACACACATCAACCTGACATCCTAGTTAAAGGAGAGGTAATAAATATTGTCGAGCACTTCAAGTATCTGGGCATAATCATTGATTCTAACTAAATTTTTAAGAAACATAAAAAAAGGTCTCCAGAAGTGTCAGAGCTAGCCTAATGAATTTTAGACATATTAGGCATCAACTGCCTTGAGCCGCTGCTAAGCTCTTTATGCACTCAATGATTTTCTCGCACTTATCTTACTGTGCTACAAGCTGGTCCCAGGCAGGAGTGACTACGCTAAAACCATTATACACTCTTTACAAACAATCCGTGAAAATTATTGATAAAAAACTAAGGAGCTACCATCGTAACATCATTCAAAAGTATAATTTATTGACCTTTGACAGTTTTATTTGTTTTGCAGATATGTGCCTGATGTATAAATTATAAATTCATGATTATTGAATTCATAATAACATTATTTATGTATAAATTAATTCATAATCTTGCGCCACCACCACTTAAACAATGTGTGTCATTCTGCAGGGACAATGCTAGGGAGACCAGGGCATCAGTCAGAGGTGACTGCTCGGCTCAATTTAGGAAAACTGTTTTCGGACAATCAGCATTTTCAGTCAGAGCAGCAGGTACAGTCAAGCCGGAAAGTCTCCCCACCCCTTTCACCTTCTCCACGTTTTATTACGTTACAGACATATTCTACAATAGATTGAGTTAATTTTTTGTCTCAAAATTCTACACAAAATAGCCCATAATGACAAAGTGAAAACAGGTTTTTAGACATTTGTGCTAATTTATAAAAAATCTAAATGTAAAATATCATATGTACACAAGTGTGCACACCCTTTGATATGACACCCAAAAGTGAGCTGAGGTGCATTTTGTTTCCACTGATACTGCTTGAGATGTTTCTACAACTTAATTGGAGTCCACCTGTGATAAATTCAATTGATTGGACATGATTGGGGATTGCTAACACTTGCCTATATAAGGTCCCACAGTTGACAGTGCATGTCAGAGCAAACTCCAAGCCATGGGGTCAAAGGAATTATCTGCAGACCTCAGAAACAGGATTGTGTCAAGGCATAGATCTGGAGAAGGGTACGGAAAAATCTCTGCAGCTTTACAGGTCCCAAAGAGCACAGTGGCCACCATCATTCGTAAATGGAAGAAGTTTGGAACCACCAAGAATCTTCCTAGACCTGGCCGCCCGGCCA
This sequence comes from Synaphobranchus kaupii, assembly GCA_029718625.1. Taxonomy (NCBI): domain Eukaryota; kingdom Metazoa; phylum Chordata; class Actinopteri; order Anguilliformes; family Synaphobranchidae; genus Synaphobranchus; species Synaphobranchus kaupii. Next base: position 14,412,481 of record CM056397.1, on the reverse strand, counting down.
AACTGAGCAATCGGGGAAGACGGGGCCTTGGCCAGGGAGGTGAGCAGGAACCCGAGGGTCACTCTGACAGAGCTCCAGCGTATCCTTGTGGAGATAGGAGAACCTTTAAGAAGATCAACCATCCAGGCAGCACTCCACCAATCAGGCCTTTATGGTAGTGGCCAGACGGAAGCCCCTCCTTAGTAAAAGGCACATCACAGCCTGCTTGGAGTTTGCCAAAAGGCACCTAGAGGACTCTTAAACCATGAGAATCAAGATTCTCTGGTCTGATGAAACCAAAATTGAACTTTTTGGCCTGAATACCAAGCGTCACGTCTGGAGGAAACCAGGCACCGCTCATCACCTGGCTAATACCATCCCTACAGTGAAGCATGGCGGTGGCAGCATCATGATGTGGGGATGTTTTTCAGCAGCGGGAACGGGGCGACTAGTCCTGATAGAGGGAAAGATGAATGCAGCTAAGTACACCGAGATCCTTGAAGAAAACCTGCTCCAGAGCGCTCTGGACCTCAGACTGGGGCGAAGGTTTACCTTCCAACATGACAACGACCCGAAGCACACAGCCAAGAGAACAAAGGAGTGGCTTCGGAGAAAGTCTGTGCATATCCTTGAGTGGCCCAGCCAGAGCCCAGACCTGAATCCAATTGAACATCTGTGGAAAGAGCTGAAAATGGCTGTGTACCGACGCTCCACATCCAACCTGACGGAGCTTGCAAGGATATGCCAAGAGGAATGGGCAAAAATGTCCAGAAACAAGTGTGCCAAGCTCGTAAGCTTCTTTCCCAAGATGCCTTGAAGCTGTCAAAAGGTGCCAAAGGTGCAGCAACCAAGTATTAGGCTAAGGGTGTGTACAGATATGTAACCCCTAAATAACCTATTTTTGTCAGTAAAATAAAATTGCATATTTTCTAAAAACCTGTTTTCACTTCGTCATTATTGGCTATTGTGTGTAGATGTTTGAGGCAAAAAATGAACTCAATCTATTGTAGTATAAGTCTGTAACGTAATAAAACGTGGAGAAGGTGAAAGGGGGTGGGGAGACTTTCCGGCTTGACTGTAAATGGAACTCAATCCCCACCCACATCAGAGAATGCACAAGCTTCAGTATTTTTAAAACAACACTTAAAACATGGCTCAAGACAAACCAATCATGTGATCACTGATCTAAACCTTTGTATGGAACCAACTGTTTTCCAACATGGAGAGTATGTAATGTATATTTTGTATGATGTTGTTTTATATCGACAGCCTCATAACAAAAGTGCCTAAGTCATTTTTTGGACATTTTGAGATTTTCTGCCTAAATCACTTGATTTATCATTCGTCAACAGTGTCATGTACAGACCCTTTCCAAAAAATTTGAATATCATGGAAAAGTTGTTTAATTTCCATAATTCCATTCAAAAAGTTAAACTTTCATAGATTATAGATTCAGGGCCCACAATTTAAACGATTTCAAGTATTTATTTGTTTATTTTTACATAATTTGGGCTTCCAGCTCATAAAACCCACGAAAACAGGAATTCAAAAAATTAGAATACTGTGAAGAAATCAGCCCAAATTTTGCAGGGCATGAATGTTTTAAACTGAGTGTCACACACTAATCATCTACTAATCACAAAGCACCTGCACAGGTTTCCCCAGGTGTCATTAAATTGCTTCAGTTTGGTTCAATTGTCTCAGTTTGGTTCAATATGGGTGGGGAAGACTGCAGACATGACAACTGGCCAGAAGACCATCATTGACACCCTCCATAGGATGGGTAAGCCACAAAAGTTCATAGCTAAGGAGGCTGGCTGTTCACAGAGTGCTGTGTCCAAGCATATCAATGGAAAGTCTAGTGGAAGGGCAAAATGTGGCAGGAGAAGATGCACCAGCAAAAGAGATGACCGTGTGCTTCAGCGGGTTATCAAACAGAGAAGATTCAAGAATCTGGCAGAGATCCAGAAAGAGTGGAATGAGGCGGGAGTCACAGCTTCAAAAACCACCACATTCAGACGCATCCGGGAGATAGGCTACAATTGTCGGGTTCCTCGGGTCAAGCCACATCTGAACCTGAGCCAACGTAGGAAGCGTCTCCACTGGGCCAAGGAGAAGAAGGACTGGACTGTTGGCCAGTGGTCCAAGGTCCTCTTTTCCGATGAAAGTAAAGTGTGCCTTTCATTCGGGAATCAAGGTCCAAGGGTTTGGAGGAAGACGGGTGAGGAACAGAACCCAAGCTGCTTGAGGTCCAGTGTGAAATATCCACAGTCAGTCATGATTTGGGGTGCAATGTCCGGTGCAGGTGTTGGTAAACTCTGCTTTCTTAAATCCAAGGTCAGCGCAACAGTCTACCAGAATGTTTTAGAGGACTTCATGATTCCTTCATGATTCCTTCTGCTGAGGATCTGTATGGAGATGCAGATTTCACCTTCCAGCAGGACCTGGCCCCTGCCCATACCGCCAGAAGCACCAAAACCTGGTTTGATGCCCATGCCATCACAGTGCTTGACTGGCCAGCCAACTCGCCGGACCTAAACCCCATTGAGAATCTATGGGGTATTCTCAAGAGGAAAATGAGGGCCACCAGACCCAACAACAAAGAAGAGCTGACAGCAAGCATCAAGGAAATCTGGGCTTCCATAACTCCCAGGCAATGCCACAGGCTGATTGCCTCAATGCCACGTCGCATCGAGGCAGTGATTAAGGCAAAGGGATTCCCAACCAAGTATTGAAGATTGACATATCGTTTTGAAAGTACCATATTTTGATTGATTTCATGTGATCCTAATTTCTTTCTTTTTTTTCTGCAAAAACTGAGAAGTAAATGGTGATTTCTTCACAGTATTCAAATTTTTTGAATTCCTGTTTTCGTGGGTTTTATGAGCTGGAAGCCCAAATTATGTAAAAATAAACAAATAAATACTTGAAATCGTTTAAATTGTGGGCCCTGAATCTATAATCTATGAAAGTTTAACTTTTTGAATGGAATTATGGAAATTAAACAACTTTTCCATGATATTCTAATTTTTTGGAAAGGGTCTGTATATAAATGCCTAAGTCCCACTCAGTTTTCACTATTTTTGCCTAAGTCATCATTAGCCATTATGTAATCATAATACAAAGTCACATGATCTGTATTTCATTTAGCAGCCATTGATATGTGTTTGTAAAATAAATAGTTAATAAATACTCATTGGCGTAGAATTGCAGCAGTTTTTTGCCTTTTTCTCAAAACTACAAAAAATGACTTAAGCACTTTTGTTATGAGGCTGTCGATATGTGATGTACTGTTTGTAAACTTGGCTAATTGTATTGTTTTTAATATCTTCCTGCCCAGGGACCGCAGATGTAAATTAGCTCTCCAGCTAACTCTGGCCCAACGGTTGTGTTGTGCATGGCCCCTGTTAAATAAACAAATTTAAAAAAAATGTAAAAAAAACTTCTGACTTCAACTGTATATACACTGCCTGGCCAAAAAAAAGGTCGCACACTCTGATATTTTGTTGGACCGCCTTTAGCTTTGATTACGGCGCGCATTCGTCGTGGCATTGTTTCGACAACCTTATGCAACGTCACAACATTTATTTCCGTCCAGAGTTGCATTCATTTTTGGTCGAGATCTTGTATTAACGACGGGAGAGTCAAACCACTCCAGAAAGTCTTCTCCAGCACATCCCAAAGACTTTCAATGGGGTTAAGGTCAGGACTCTGGCGGCCAATTCATGTGTGAAAATGATTCCTCATGCTCCCTGAACCATTCTTTCACAATTTGAGCCCGATGAATCTTGCATTGTCGTCCTGGAATATGCCCATTGATGGGATAACCTGGTCATTCAGTACATTCAGGTACTCAGCTGACTTCACTTTATTGCTGCATAACGTTGCTGAGCCTAGACCTGACCAATTGAAGCAACCCCAGATCATAACACTGCCTCCAGAGACTTGTACAGTGGGCACTATGCATGACGGGTGCAACAGCGACTTTTTTTTGACCAGGCAGTGTATATAGCAACACTTGATTGATTATGTAGTGAGCATATAGGGTTACAGAAAATACCAACACATCATATCACAAAACAAGACGAGTAAACCACACAATTACTCAGTTACATTGCCTAGCATAATTATATTAGAATACAATGCAATCAATACACAAATATCATACAAGTATCAGTCACTCTGTGCCCAGATAATACAGCCTTACTTGAGGTCCCCAGTTGGTGCTAGAGTTCGTCCGACCGTCGTCGGGGAAAAAGAAGGGGAGTCACGGGTTGGACGAAAGTACGTGTCCTTTGAGGTGTGGTCCTTTCGGATTCCTCGCGGGGGAATTCATGTCGACAAAAGTTACAAAGAGATCTGGTCGTCTTTGAAACTGGAATTCCTGAACTGCCCGTATAATAGCAGTCTCCAACAGAATTGTCGGGTCCTATAGGTTAATGTACTTCGGATTCTAAGATCTAAAACTATAACTGTGATTAAGGGTTAAAACATTAAAGACTTAGTTTGTGAATTAGAGTGATCTCTTTTGATGCATACAGTAAGCTACCACATGCCAGAGAGAGCATGAGAGAGAACTCAGGGGGTCCCATAGTTTTATCTCTCGAGTGGGTGACGTGCATTTCCCGGCCTTACAGTATTGGATACGGTAACTTTTTATTACAGTCGGGAGGCGGCGTTGAGTGGGAGTGACTGTAGTTCATTTGTGGGGCTTGTAGTCCATTGTCCCAACACCCCTATATGTAAGGGGGAGGCAAATGGTTCGGAGGACCAAATGCATCTAAAGGGATTCTTAAAGTGTTCAAAATTACAACACCAATGAAGCGGAAAAAATCCGCGAATAGGGAAGAAAAACAGAGAACGAAAAAACAGCTCCTACTCTCGAAACAGGAGAGTAATACAGAGGAGACTGAAAAAAAGGAGAAATAATAGCGGCCCGAAAATAATCAGGCCAACGAGGCTCGTAGGCTCCAGAAAATAGAAGAAAAAGGAAAATACCTCTCACTCTCGATAAGAATGAAAACAAGGGAATAAAGAGAGGTAAAGAGAAAGGGAAAAGAAAGCTGTCTCCGAGAGACTAGAAAGGTAGCAGGAGGGAGGGACAGAAAATGCAAAGGAAAGCATGTATCCTATGTGTGTCTAAAGCACCAAAAGACAAGTCCCTCGTAAGTCCAAAGCAAGGCGATGAAGATAAGAGGTCTCCTTAGAGTGCCTACCTATACCTTACCGGCTTAGTGTCAAAATGAGCAAATAATAACCAAGCACCGGAAGAAGGAAATCCTGGGCTTAAATAGAGACAGGAAATCTGAAACAGGTGCACTCACTAAGTGCCGGAAAGAAAGGAAACCCCAGATAGATTGCCCTGTCGAAAATAACAAACGAACGCAGAACTAAGGAAAGGCAGGCGCAACCCATGACACTATAGCCCTAAAATATTAATATTATTGTTCTTTTAAAAATAATGAACACAGATGTATATCATTCAGTCCAAGTATCCCAAGATCTGCTAGTGTACTTATTTGCCATCCAATAGTACAACCCGACTTGTAGATGAGGAAAACAAAGATAACTCACATAATAGTTCACAAAACCAAAGCCTGGAAACGGCTTATCCGGGTCCTTCAGTCATCGATGATATCCTCTGTGTTCTGCCAAGATTTTTATAAGGTTCTTGACGAGATAAAATCTGCAACTTCCTCAGGCGAAGTGAAAGTATGTCGGGTATTGTCGGCAATAACTCTCAGCGTGGTCGGGTATAGCATAACATACCACAGTCCCATCTCCTGTAGCCGCTTTTTCATACCCGTTTGCCTTGCCAGTCCACACGTCCCTTCTGTCAGGGAGCACTGCCTCCCTGGCTCTAAATCTCAGGAAACGCACAAGAAGATGCCGGTCTCTGCTGCCTCGCTGGCCGGTTCTGTGGGAGCACTCGACTTCAAAGTTCTGGGTTACCTTGATATCCAGTGCTTCAGAGAGAAGCCTCTGCAGAAAACCCCTGCATATCTCTCCCTTTGGCGCCTTCCACCACTCCCACTATACAGAGGTTATTGCGACGGCCGGCATCTTCCAGAGAAGTTATTTTCTCATGAAGCTGTGTGATGGTTTCCACTGCAGTATCCACCGTTGCTCCCCTGGTTTAGCCTTTCCAGCGCCGATATTCGGGTTTCAGCTTCAGTCATTCAAGTCCCTAGCTTCTCTATTGTAGTTCGGACTGCATCCATGCCAGATTTCAGTCCACTCATATCAGCCGCAATGTTTTGTAGCGCATTTTAATGCTAGCTAGTTCTGCTGTCCATGATTCCGATGTTTGAGCAGTCGCCATATTTTCCTCCGTGTCTTCGGCATTCTGTCAAGTATTTTGACTTCTCAAACCATACCGTGGAAGGGTTTTCTGGACGATCTGCATTCTTGTTTGTAGTCTCAGTCCGTCACACACCTATTTTCTGTATTTAAAACATTTAAATCACTATTTTAGGAGGGGGGTAAGGTGAACAGTTTAGCAGAGGATTCCTCTACGTGGCCATCTTGGGTGCTCGCTCCACCGGAAGTCTCTTAACATGCTTATTCTAAACAAACTGCATTTGAAAAAAAAAAACATACAAATAAATGTGTTCACATTGTGGTAAACCAACATCTTGCTTGTTTGACGTTTCTTAAAACCCATGGTTTTCTCCCTAACAATGTCTGTGAAGAATTTGCATTGATACCTCAAATAAGCCCAATACATAAAAAACCAAAGACATACTCACAATTTATGAAAAATATTGAAAATTTACCTCTAAATTTCCAAAATGACCTGAAAATGGGACATTTTCCCAGAACTTTACAACCTTACCCTTGATGCCACCTGCAAAAAAACTGGTACAAACCATTTTCATTCTGTGTTCTCAGCAATGTGCCATAGATAATGAGTCATAGCGATGATACATCATCGAGCCGTCTGGACCCACAGAGGCAACACAGTCAACTCTGAGCCTGCCTGTGCCAGCTGTTCTTTGTTTCTCACAGTGAGAGAGCTCCAAAAACTCACGCCTTCTTGTGTCACGGGATCTTTCAATATCTGCATAAAACCCACACATTTGGGGGTGGTAAGAAAAAAGGAATATAAAAACATTGCTACAACATGTTAATTCAACATAACCTCACACAGCCTGATTGCAACTGTAAGCCTTGGGTCACAATGTAGGGGAAATGGCGTTATACCATCCTTATACAACTGGTGGTGTAATTTTTGTATAATAAATCGGTCTCATTCAGTTTTATATTAGTATATTCTCAAAAGAGAATATACTAACTAAAAATTCTATTAATATAAATTCAAAAAACTTGAATTATTAATTAAATTAATTATCAATAAAATTACACATTAATAGTTATCTACAAAATCACAATATTATATACTCAGTTGATATCGAATTAGTAGAAATTATTCAGCTAAGTGGTGAAGGCATTTTGGGAATTCCTGCGATTAGCAGTGACTGACTCAATTCAACACAAGAGCAACATTAATACAGACAATCTTGGAAAATGTAATAAAGTTTAATGAGCACAAAGTACCAAAAAGAGCAAAGCACGATTCACTACTATAATGTACAACAAACTACACTGCCTGGCCAAAAAAAAAGTAGCTGTTGCACCCGTCATGCATAGTGCCCACTGTACAAGCCTCTGGAGGCAGTGTTATGATCTGGGGTTGCTTCAATTGGTCAGGTCTAGGCTCAGCAACGTTATGCAGCAATAAAGTGAAGTCAGCTGAGTACCTGAATGTACTGAATGACCAGGTTATCCCATGGGCATATTCCAGGATGACAATGCCAAGATTCATCGGGCTCAAATTGTGAAAGAGTGGTTCAGGGAGCATGAGGAATCATTTTCACACATGAATTGGCCGCCAGAGTCCTGACCTTAACCCCATTGAAAGTCTTTGGGATGTGCTGGAGAAGACTTTATGGAGTGGTTCGACTCTCCCGTCGTTAATACAAGATCTCGACCAAAAATTAATGCAACTCTGGACGGAAATAAATGTTGTGACGTTGCATAAGGTTGTCGAAACAATGCCACAACGAATGCGCGCCGTAATCAAAGCTAAAGGCGGTCCAACAAAATATTAGAGTGTGCAACCTTTTTTCTGGCCAGGCAGTGTATGTGCGAGTGCATATGTGTGTACGTGTGTGTGTTTATTGTTAGGCGCACGGGCGCATAAGCATGTGAGAGGTTTGTATGTTCTCCTGCATGTGGGGGGTTGCACAGCTTTGCATGTGCATGCCTCGGACACATGTTCAGAGAAAACAAAGAAACTAACATGGAGGGTTAAGGAACTGGCCTTGTAACCAAAAGGTTTCAGGTTCGATTCCCAGGTAGGACACTGTCATTGTATCCTTGAGCAAGGTACTTAGCCTGAATCGCTTCAGTATATATCCGGCTGTATAAATGGAAAATATGTAAAAAGTTGTGTAAATGCCTGTAATGGTGCGTGTGCGTCGAGATCAGCATGCAGTGATATGACTGGTTAGTATTTAAGATAGATCACATGTAAGATCTTTTCTGTGATGTATATTAAAACTAACGCAGCCCGGTTGGCTTAGAGTCGTCCAAAAGAAAATAACACAAACACTTTTTCCAACTTAACCATTCAATAGCCATTACATACATCCAGTCACAAAAATGTTGCGGTTGCTAACTGATATGCTATGCCCAGTGCTACAGCCTTACTTGGGTCTTTTGAACCCTTTCCGTCATCGGATTGCAAGTTTCCAGGGTTCAGTTCCAGGGTGTGGACAGGGGCATAGGCGGAGGGTGTGTAAGGCCGGGGAAGGCAATGCCAATATAATGCCAAGGCAATTAAAATAATGTAGGCTATTAAATATAAATAGAAATGCTAGTGATAGGGGATTTGAGGTCGAGTTAGCTCACTACTGCGGAGGAGGTAACTGGGTGGTTATACGAAAACTTGCCATTTTGTGTCCCTCGAACAAAACTGCTCTGTAAATCTCAATAAATAAACAAAAAAAACATTTTATAATTTAGTTTCCATGATGCAGTATGTCTCATAACATAAAAACAAATTAATCGTTTTTTTCCTTTGTTTGAAGCATCTTGCAAAAAATGTAAAAATGACCTGTCCCTCAGTATAATTTTTCTACTTTTACTAGCTATTGAGGCCAAAAAAGTCAAACTCTCATATGAAAACTTATATAAAGCCTCAAGTGTTGTTTCATTACTTATGAATGGGTTTATTCTTAATATGTGTAAAATGTTGAAAAAAAACAACAATTTAGTCGGGTCCCCAGGTTGCATAATTTCCAGGAAGTGAAATCATCTGCCTTTTATGAAGTTGATGGTGAAAAGACAAGTAAGTGTCCTCTTCTTTTAATTAATTTTCTTTGAGTTATGTAATGTCTGACAGAGGGGGACAAGCTCATTGTGTCAGCCCTGTTACCACAAAAGCATACGTTAAAAAGTTATTTGTTTGAAATTTTAAATGTACATATATAACATCATTTAAGCCTCTCATGAATGCACACCATGTGGTGGCCTTTACCACATGGCTAGTAATGGCTGCCAATAACATTTTACGTCAACCCTGTTACCGTCAACACTGTTACCATTCTAGGGTAACAGGGTTGACGAAAGTATATGCTTTTGTGTGTACATGAAAATACACTATTCTTACCAATAGTATTTACATAATATACATGTTTTTGCAGGTTTCATCCCTAAATATCATGGTTTTCTATTCATTCTACTGATAGGTAGGCTACAATGTGTTGAGGTTACTGACCTATACTGATCTACATTAAAGGTGCTATAGATTTTAACATTTTTAACTAACATTTTTATGTAGACGAATCATTTGAAAAAAATAATACATCCAAAGAGCTTTTAGAAAGGTGCGGAATGTAATGTTTCGAGCAACAGAGGTGTTGTGATGGGAATGCAATTCTCCCTATGAGACACAAGATGGGGTAAATCTGCGGAATGTTATCTATAGCACCTTTAATACACTATCAGCACATTGGGTTTTAGAAATGTGCTTTATAAATCAAATTCATTATTATAAGTTGCTACATGAAATAGGCTACTGTTAACAATAAAGCGATTTATGTATTTGTATTTTATATGATTTTGTTAGGATGCCTCTTTCTGCAGCTGAGAAACAGCGCCTATACAGACAACGTAGAGATGCTGATCCCGAGAGACGAGAAGCATATTTAGAAAAAGAGAAGGCAAAATGGAGAAAGGACAGAGACACAGGGAAAAAGCTGTCTGTTAGTGAACTAAATGACAGAGAAAGGAGAGCCAAGCGGCGGAATTGGAGAGCAGCACAAGTGAGTGTTCATATATGTATGAAAGTGGGCATTTGAGTGTGTTGCATGCATCTCCTTATATATTGATGATAATTTGATTGTCAGTACAACTATTTGATTAATCAATGCTTCATTGTGTTGCAGGCAACTTGCTCAGGGGCGTTTAAGGTCAAAGAGGGAGAGAAAGAGGATCCACCATGGCCTGGGGAAATTGAGGCGAAGCCTGGAAAAAGAAAAACGAAAGACAAATAAGTACAAAAAAAGGTACTTCCGCCTAAAGAATAAAACGGCATCCCCATCTTCTAAAGTCAAGTATCACCTAAGCACCCCAGCTGCGCGGTCACAAGCACGAAAAACCCTCTAATTTCATACTGCACTGTTGAGGGACTTAAAAAGTAAATATAAAGCTTCACATGATGAACGAGAGAGGCAGATTATCTCCAAATTTGTATTCGGGCAGATAGTAAAAAAGTACCGCATGCAGAAATATGTACATTGGTGCCATTGGTCTTCCAAGAAGAAGGTGGAAGACTTTAGATAGAAATGCACTTTCTTTTCACTCGTAAAGAAAAGCTCTGCATCCCAACACAATTCAAATCAAGTGTCAGAGCCTTCTATGACCGAGATGATGTCAGTCGGGTCACAGCTGGAAGAAAACAGACCATAAAGCGACACAAAGTTAAAAAACAAAAGAGATTTCTTGTTCATTCACTGTTAAACCTTCACAGGAAGTTCCAAGCTAAATATCCAAACAGAGCTTTGTCCTACAGTCTCTTTTGCAGACTTCGTCCCTTCTGGGTTGTACATCCAACCACTCAGGACAGAGATACTTGCATGTGCAAAATCCATGAGAACCTCGGCTTTGTGGTTGACAAGCTGAAGCAACTAAATTTGCTTACCAACTCAAACCTTGAGAGGCTAACAGAGGAGGTCTCTTGCAGCACCAACAGTAAGGAGTGCATGTATGGAGAGTGTCCCACATGCAAACTGAAAAGCTTCCCACTGGCTACTGTTCATGATGCCACAATGCGTGTTACATACACACAGTGGGTAATGGAGGAGAAAGAGAAGACCATGCCACAAGAAAATGATCTCCAGGGATGTCAGCTGTCTGTGTGCCACATTGAAGAACCTGTCCTGCACATGTTTCAGCACTCACCACTCACCACTTCAATTTCCCTCCACTGTCAGAAGGCCCTCAAATGATCCAGGCTGAGGAACCTCAAGCAACCTCAAGCAACCCAGTAAGGCCTCAAGCAACCCAGTCAGGCCTCAAGCAACCACAAGCAACCCAGTCAGACCTCAACCAACCCAGTCAGAGGAGCACCTGACAGAAGAACTTCAGGGACCCCGGGAGATCGACTGGAATAATGATGAGATTATCGGAGAATGGTGTGTCCTGACATATGACAATGAGCTCTACTCAGGAATCATCGTGGCAACAGATGAAGGATATGCCCAAGTGAAGTGCATGCACCGTGTTGGTCAGAATAGGTATTTCTGGCCAGACCGCGAGGACAGTATCTGGTACATGTTCGATGACATTTTAAGACTGATTCCTGCTCCTGTTAGAGTGACAACACGGCACGTAGAAATACGGAAAGACATCTGGTCAAAACTTGTTGGGTAGGCAGAGAGGAATGTTACATGAAGTGATCGTTAGGGTTAGGGTTTGCCCTCTATACACTGGAGCAAAATAGAAATATTGAGTTACACAGGTGTGAGAAAGTTCTGAAAATCTCATATCCATCTAGGATATTTTTTTTTCGGTTCAAGAACGCTGTGATTGGGGGGGGCATTCAGAGTTTTTGGGTGGGCAAACTATTCTCAGATTGTTGAATCGTCGTTCCGCTACCGTTCGTCGCAGAGGTTCACCGCTGTTATTAACGGGGGTACCACTGATTGCATTTGAGGGGGCACAGCAGATACAATATTAGGCTTATTAGGTTTATTATTACAATATTATGTTTATTCTGTTAAGGCCAAACATGTTCAATAGATTTTAATTTAATTGTGATGCGATTTCAATATCCTTCATGTTTTGAATAAAACAATTGGTTTACATTTACATCCACAGTATCATCATCATTTTTCATCATCTTCTATGCTAAAACCTCTCAATAAATCTGTCTCCAAAATATTCTGATTAGTCATGTTGAATTAAAGGTTTATGAATGTCCCATTATAACTCCATTACACCCATAACTGTAACTTAAACAAGCAGTATAACCAATACGGTAACTGTTGTCAACCCTGTTACTGAGGTGTCAGCCCTGTTACTTGTATAATATTCTAATATAATTTAAAAAATTTAAAGACAAATGTAAAATCAACTCATTTTATATGTTAAGTAAAAGAGACCAGTAATCCACTCAAAGAAATTGGGGTATTATTATTTTGTTTCCATAACTTTTTCTTAAAACAGAAGAGGCTGTGAAAGTGTCAATTGTAAATGAGCATATTCATCCATGGAAAAAAGTAAACTCCTCAATATTTCACTTTACAAACACACTTAGTGTAACAAGGGGGATTTTATCTTTCATAGTATATCAGATTTGTTCTAAATATGGTTTTAAAACCTTTTCAAACAGTAATTGATATGTCGGTAACAGGGATGGTTGATGAAACACATATGCATGTTGATTATATATGGAAAAATAAATAAATAAATAAGATAGCCTGAGATGGCACGGCACATTTTTCTGAGAGGTAAGGATCTACTTCATCCAAAATGGGACTTAAAGACTTTTAAAACAGTACTTTGAAAATCAAACATTAATAATAATAATAATAAATATAGCTGCAAGCAGCGATGTCCGGGGACCGTGCGGCATTAGCGGCATTTGTCAAACGCAGAAACCGCAAAATGGTAGACAACTCTAGACAGGGTTGACCCAAAATACAAATATTTGTTTCTAATCAGGGCTTTTGCCATTGCTGATGGTATCTTAACCCGATCCAGTAAGGGCTTGCGTATTAAGTCTTTTAAGTACAAGTGAAACAGTGAACAGTTAATACTGTTAAATTGCTTAACTTTTGCAATAAAAAGGTGTTTCTTAATGTGAAAACAACATTGAAAGAAGCATAGCATTTGCACAATAGTTTTGCCAAACATTAACCTAGCCATTGGTACCAAGGCAGAATTGAACCGCTGACCACATACATGGAAAGCCAATACTGAATCCACTAGGCCAAAGCAGGTTAACAGAAATGAGGAGGCCAAATAAGACTTGTGTGTTGCGGTATCAGATTGTTTTGGCTTACTGACTTCATAATTCAAACAGATAACAGGTAATATTGTGAAATTTCCTAGCCTTTGCAATAAAAAGAACATTCTTACAATGTCGTGCACATTGTGTGCCTCAAAAAAAACTCGGGAACAGGTGGGGATCGAACCACCAACCTACTACATGGCAGTCAAATGCTTTAACCACTAAGCTACAGGAACTTTCACAGTTGGTATAGTAGGTAGACGGCCTGTTAAGCAGAGATAGAGTACTTGGCGGATGGCATACCTGCCATCCCAACATTTGTATTTCTTTAGTGCCACCACGCAGATTGATTGGGTTAAATCTGCAGGGCTCAAGTCTTGATCTAACTCTCAATCAACCCACCAAGTTTCAGAACTTTATATCAAACGGTTTTAGAAGTACTAGCATTTGTGCGATAAGCCACGCCTAATGCAAAATCCATTGGCTTCTTATTCGGCCAATTTTTGACATACACCTTAGTAAAGTAATGCGTGTATGTAGGGAAACGGTTTGAATACCTTGAACAGGTTTGGTGCACATTGGTCAAATTCTGTAGGAGGAGTAGCATTTTAAGTGTTTTACAAAAAATGCTAATTAGCGGAAAATCGAAGATGGCAGACTTCATGGTTTCTTGAGGCAAATTTGTTGGGCAGGAGTAGCGGGATGTATCCACCAACTTATGTGACTGTAGATCAAACGGGGCGTCGACAGTGGGCGTGCCAATGATTTTTAGTGAATTTTTAAATATTTTCTTATATTTGGATCTCTATAGCGCCACCACATGGCTCGATTGGGTTGAAACTGGAGAGGTCAGGTCCAGATGTTACTCTTAAAAGACTTTCCAAGTTTCATAACTTTCTGTGAAATTGTTTTGGAATTATTAGCATTTTTGTGATAAGCCACGCCCACTGGATATTTATTGGCTCGTCATTCGGCCATCTTTTAAAATATCAAAATTCTGTAAATAGGTTTTATGCTGCATGGTGTAAGGAGTGTGTGTACCAGGTTTCATGTAAATTGGTCAAATTTTATAGGAGGAGTAGTATTTTAAGTGTTTTACAAGAAATGCTAATTAGCGGAAAATCCAATAGGGCTAACTTGATGGTTCCTTGAGGCAAATTTGTTCAGTATGAGCAGACGGACCTCTGTCCCACATTTTGTGACTAGATAAAACGGGGCGTATGCAGTGGGCGTGTCAATGATTTTTAGTGAATTTTTAAATATTTTCTTATATTTGGATCTATATAGCGCCACCACGTGGCTCGATTGGGTTGAAACTGTAAAGGTCAATTCCACATGTTACTCTTAATAGATATACCAGGTTTCATAACTTTCTGTCAAATGATTTTGGAATTATCAGCATTTTTGTGATAAGTCACGCCCATTGAAAATTCATTGGCTCGTCATTCGGCCATCTTTAAAAATATCAAAATTCTGTATATAACTTTTATGAAGCATGGTCAAAGGAGTTCACGTACCTCGTTTCATGTAAATTGGCCAAATTGTGTAGGAGGAGTAGCATTTTAAGTGTTTTACAAAAAATGCTAATTAGCGGAAAATCCAATATGGCTGACTCCATGGATCCTAGAGGTAAATTTGTTCAGCATGAGCAGTGGGACCAGTACACGACATTTTGTGACTCTAGGTCAAACGGGGCGTCGGCAGTGGGCGTGTCAATGTCACAATATTTACACGTGCACTACAGCGCCACCAACTGGCCTATCGCCACGAAATTCGGTGTGAGCTTGTATGATGACAACTTCTAACTACTTGCCAAGTTTCATGCTAATCAGCCAAGCGGTTAAGGAAAAACTCAAAGAAGTAATAAATGAGTACATTTAAGCCAAAATGTCGGCAAATTCAAAATGCGCCCACCAAATTAGTAAAGTTCTATGATCCAAATCCGGTTCTTTGTCACTGTAGCAAGTTATACATCTCTGCAAAGGAACTGTGATTTTTAGTGAATTTTTTTCATATTTCTTTATATTTGGAACTCTATAGCGCCACCACATGGATAGATTGGGATAAAACTGTATATGTCTAGTCCTAATGGCACTCTTAAGAGACCTACCAAGTTTCATAGCTTTCTGTCAAATCGTTTTGGAATTATTAGCATTTTTGTGATAAGCCACGCCCAGTGAAATTTCATTGGCTCGTCATTCGGCCATCTTTGAAAATATCAAAATTCTGAATATAACTTTTATGAGACATGGTCTAATGAGTGTGTACACCAAGTTTCATCGCAATTGGTCAAACTTTGTAGGAGGAGTAGCATTTTAAGCGTTTTACAAAAAATGCTAATTAGCAAAAAATCCAATATGGCGGACTTTATGGGTCCTTGAGGCAAATTTGCTCAGAATGAGCAAATGGACATGCATACCAAATTTTGTGACTCTGGGTGAAACGGGGCGTCGGCAGTGGGCGTGTCAATGTCAAAAATTTGTCACGTGCACTACAGCGCCACCAGGTGTTCAATCTGCGTCATAATATAGAGCATTCAAGAGTTTGGGAATCCCAACAAGCGTGCCAAGTCTGGTGATTCTAGGACAAACCAGCTCACGGGAATTTTAGGTGAAAGGGGAGAAAAAAAAAGAAAAGAATCTGAACAAAAACAATAGGGTACCTGCAGCTTCGCTGCACGGTTCCCTAATAATATATAATAGGCAGCAGCCCAACTAGTAATAACTAGAAAAGGTGCAATTACTAAAGTAATTGCAAGTTGGGCTGTAGGTACAACTTCAGGTCACAGTAGTGCCTGACTCCCAAAACCGACGTCACCGGCCGGAAGTGACACTAGTCGGTCCCAAACTCTACCAAGTGCCGCGTCCCAGAACAGTCACCACTATCACCAGTTTGCCACCACTGATGTGCTATCATAATGGATAGAGCTAGTGACGTCACTGCATGCAATTCATTAATTTGACCACGAGATGGCACAGTCTCACCTTATTCATCCCAGTTATTTGCAAGAAGATGAGTAGAGCAGCAGAATCACACAGCTGGTCCACACAACAACACTGGCCTAGCGGTCCATCTCTGTGTATGTTTTTTTTTTTTTACCTAGCCCTGTGTGTTATGGCCTGGAGTTTGGAGCGTGGACTACTATCCTCTAACACGTTTTAAATAAGGGTATCATGCATGAGTGCCTTCCACCACGCAAATTAAATTCTAAAGGAGTTGGGAATGACATTGGCTTTTGTAATTTGATAAGAAATTTGCCTCCAAGTAATGTTAAAAATGTCCTCTTTATCCTGTCCTCTTGCCACTGCTTGTTCAATATTTAAATAGTAGTTCAAGCTTTTCCACTGCTTTGGTGCATACTCTGCATCAGAGAATATTTATTTATTTCACATTTTAAACATTTGTCTGATGTATTGCTATCAAATTTATAAATTTTGTCTCTGGTATAGTAAACTCTGTTCATCAATTTGAATCTCAATCTCAAATTGTCATTAATCATAGTTTGCGTATTTTCTATATTTTCTTTTTTTTTCTCATAATAAATTTACTTCAATTGAATGTTGGATTCTTCTCATTTTTTCAGTGTGAGATTAAGCTAATTCACCAAACGGTGAATTTTTTATAACCCTTTTTACTCATCTTTACCAGGGGTGCCAATAATAGTGCAAGGCACTGTATGTATATATTATATATTATATTATAATATATATATATATGCTATAATATTACACTGCATGGATATCGGGATTGAAGGTAACAATTATAATTAGTTATATATAGGCTACCGTTTACAGTTTCCTTATATCAATACAATTTTAAATTACGACGATTCTTTTCACGTATAAATTTTCATTAAAAAATAAGGATACAAACTTTGTTTATCCATTCTTCAGAGAAAAAAAGGCCAGACATCCTTTGAGGCAACAAGAACAACCCTGAGAAAGCATAGCGCAATTCCAATTCACACTTTATTACTAACACAAAATAGCATACAAAAATAATTAAATTACAAAAATATTGTATCGCAATGATCAGAAGTAAAGAAACAGAAATAACCATAAATAAATTACACAATGGCAAAAAAAGACCTGAACCACTTGAAGAAACTAAGTACTAGCCTTTCTTCAAGAATTAGACTTCTTGACCATTATAAGTGAATATACCAGGGGCGTAGCGGATGCGGGGTACGCAAGTAGTTCGTAATATTATTATTTTTTTATTGAGCGTAGGCTATCAATCAGTTTACATTGACTATGGTTACAAAGTGCAGATTATGAATGATTGAATTAACAAAAATGAACAGTAGTTCGTAATATGATCCGCTCTTGTACCAAGATATGCATATACGCTCTATCAGAGCTCTCTATATAAGAAAATCTCTGGCTCTACGTCTTGTACATTTTTACTTAGGGGTTACTTATTGAAATTGTCGGATGAGTGCACAGTTCTGCGGATAAGTGTGCTCCTGAATTCCCTCAACAAAACCCGGGAATTAAGTGCCCCCATTTATGAGAAAAAGTCGCCCATTCAAAAGCTTTTTGACTAAGTTGACTCAAATATGCACCCTCGAAGGGGTCGTATTCGGACACAGCCCGGGTTACATCCATGAGATATGACATTAGGCTACTGTTGTTCAAAACATGTTCTGAATAAACAGACAAACCCAAAATACACAGAGACCGT
Organism: Synaphobranchus kaupii; assembly: GCA_029718625.1. Classification (NCBI taxonomy): domain Eukaryota; kingdom Metazoa; phylum Chordata; class Actinopteri; order Anguilliformes; family Synaphobranchidae; genus Synaphobranchus; species Synaphobranchus kaupii. The sequence goes on along the minus strand of CM056397.1, from coordinate 14,394,300 downwards.
AAGCCTATACTTTTCTGAGTTTCCCGTTTTCGAAAAGGATTATATTGGTTTTTGAAGCCAAAGAACTTGCCCTCCAGTGCGTTGAAACCCACTGAAGGTTTGCAGTAATGGTGACAGTAGGGAGGCAGTAAAAATGAGTAGGCTACATCTGAACCATGATATACATGTAAATAGCTATATGATGGTTTTTTCTTAGTTTGTTGCGATCCAGCTACATAAAAGGGAAGGGAAATTTAGCAAGAGCACAAATTTGATCTTTTTTTAAAGATTGTTTTGATGTCGACTTTAACCTAGATGTCGGTTTTAACCTGGGTGTTGCGTAATGCTATTAGGCTAACGTTACAATGCAGGCAAGAGTGATAAAACACGGTAATGTAGCCGAGGGTTTATTTTATTTTTTTAACACTAGGCTATGATATTAATACCAACATTCAGTGCATCACTCGAGCAAGCAATCGTTTGTAATCAAAACAGATTGGCTTCCCAGATATGCACTTTAACTATTATATGATTAATAGGCAAAGACGCCATGTAGGCTACTCGATTTGATAATAAAACTGCCTTACAGTAAATACAGGAATGTTAACAAACAGGATAGCACATTTTTTAATGTCCAACTAACAATAATATGAAGTATGAGTAAGAACAATACTTATAGTAATACAACTAATTATAGTAATATAATATATAGTAATTATATAATACTTGTTGTTATGTCATAATACAACTAATTATAGTTATAAGCACTCATAAATACTCATAATGCTTTATAACAATAATCATAACACATTATAAAGCTCTCTCATCTCTTAAAGGTTGAACAGCCATTTTATTTTCTGCGTTTTTGTTTTCCTAATTTGAAACGTTAGCTCTGCTGTCTGTCTTGCTAGCTTTATAAATGTTATACTCAACTATTAGTCTTATCAATAGCAAGTACTAACTAGCTAGTGTTTTAACATAATGTTATGTATAAATTTGAAGGTTGTTGTTGATCAGTCCTGTCGAAAATGAATGGAGTAGGGAATTAAATAGCAAACATTTACTAACATAACGTCAGCTTCATGTTTTTGACTTGAGCAAGATTAGCCTGTTTAGACAAATATGACAAAAAGACATCATTCAGTTGAGCCAATGTCACTGATGATTTAGGTCTGTTCATTCAAAACAAACTTTTACATTGATGGACATTATGCTAAGTAGTCTAACATTGTGTTATTGTTGAGCTTTTTATCTAACGTTATTCTGGAGCATACAGTGTTTTCTGTAAAATGTCATTCTCACTATACAGCCCTTTAATGACTCAGAAATGGTTTTATATGTTATGGATTAATGAAATGGCAACTGATAATATATTTATCTATTACAGCGATGGATGGACATTATGCTTGTGTCCAGAATAGCTATTTTATCTATTCCTGACATAAGCATAATGTGTTTGCTGTAAGATGATGTTATTGCAAGTATACATGTTAGGATCCTGTAATCTGTCTGTTTATTCTGTATTATTGTTCCTGATGTCTTTTCCTATTTTCCCGCATTACCCTCGCAATTGTCAGTCCGCGTTCCATGTTCTTCAGATTCCACTCCCTGTCTTTGTCATTGCACTATTCGGGTGAGTTTGGGAACATTCGGGTTTCCTCTGTATTTCGTATCTCGTTTTCTTCCTTCTGGCTTTATTAATATTTGTATATAATACTAATGTACTAATCATACTAACTGTTAGATTAGATTTAATACTAACCTGCTAACAAACTAACGTGTATATAATACTAACCAGCTAACCTACTAACATTAGGGTTTTAGAGTTCGCTACTAACATTACTAATTACTAATTCATCTAGAGTTTCTACCTGCAGCTGTCATTTCCCTCCTCGTTATCCTATCCCTGTATCTATCTGATTTCGCATTCTCTGCACGTGTGTCCACTTTCACATTCCTCCCCTCCGAGCTGTGCACTTGTCTACCTGCTAACCCCAGGCCGTTTGTTATCATTGTGTCTGTGTATTCCAGTCCGTGTCTTACGTTTCCCCCGTTATTGTATCATTGGTCATTGTTAACCCTCATTGTTCTTACCTGTGTACTCTCCCATTTCCCCTCCTCTTCACACCTGATTCCTTTTGTGTAATCTTCTCCGTGTATTTATACCCTGTTATTTCAGTCTGTCTTTGCGAGTTCCTCATCATTGATTTTCTACTGTGTGTTTTACTAGTTTCCCGAGTACCTGCCCTGATATCTGTTTCCGAGTTTTCGTATCCCTCATCCTTTACCTGTGGTTGTTTTTTTCCCTGTTTTCTGTCTTCGGTTTGTTTTCTTTTTGTTTCCCTTTTGCCTCCCTGGTTTAGACCCCTGCCTGTGTTCTCGTGACTCTGATTTTTGGATACTGTTTTCGTGCCTTTGTTGTGCCTTCCCGGTTCGGACCCCTGCCTGTTGTGTGACCCTGTTTTTGGATTCTGTCTTTGTACTGTTGCCCTGCCTTCCCGGTTTTTGACCCGGCCTGTATTACCACGGATTGCTGCTGCCAGTTTTTTTGTACTCCTGCCTGCGTTTGGGTCCTTCCCCCACCTACACCTAACAGAAGGAACTCGCCAGCTAGGACCCAGCGGGCGGTCGCCAGTTATGGCGACTCAGGATTTTTTTTTTGTAGACCCCTTGGACAACACCTCCTTTGAGCAATACCTCACGGGTATCTGGGGGCAGAATCCTGAGTTCGCCCGTCGGCATGCCGACCACCTATCCGCCTGTCCTGAGCTGCAGAGCCAGCTACCCGCCTGTCCTGAGCTGCAGAGCCAGCTATCCGCCTGTCCTGAGCTGCAGAGCCAGCTACCCGCCTGTCCTGAGCTGCAGAGCCAGCTGCCGCCTCCTGTCCCTGGGCCACCTAGCCTACAGCCGCTCATTCGTCGCCGGCCTCCTGGGCGATGCAGACGTCGCCGCCGGCCTCCTGGGCGATGCAGACATTGCCGCCGGCCTCCGGGGCGATGCAGACATCGCCGCCGGCCTCCGGGGCGGTCTTGCCTGCGCCGCCGCCCTCCGGGGCGGTCCTGCCTGCGCCGCCGCCCTCCTGAACGGTCCTGCCTGCGCCGCCGCCCTCCTGAGCGGTCCTGCCTGCGCCGCCGTCCGGCCTTTACTAAAAACCATAGATTTTTCTGCTCTATCTGTACTAATACATTAATGATTTTACTGTAAATAAATCCAATGCATTCATTTTACAGGTATCTAAACTGATATTTGCCATGGGTTGTATCTTGTTTTTATTTGTTTTGTAATGTTATCCATTTACTTCGTTAATCCATTCACTATGTTATACATTTTTTTAAAATAAAGTGTGTGTTTCATTGAACACATAAATTGTATATTTCAGTGTATGTGTCTTTCAATTTAACATTATATCAACTATATTTTTTTGCCTTTTCCCATACATCACTAAGAGGTTATAACTTTTGAGCAGTAAATGTTAAATCTCTTCTGATTTGTACTCTATATCAGTCATTCCCAAAGACTGGGTCGCGACCCACAGGTGGGTCACAGGAGATTTTATTTGGGTCGCAAAATAAATTTGCAGAATTTCTTCCATAGTCTTTTTTTTAAAGATTTTATACAATGGCTTGGCTAAATACTCGATTCTGATTGGCTGGAGGGTGGGCATTTATTTCGTTAAACCGCCCGGCAATGAAGTAGTGCTGGCAACATTTTAATCACCGTTCTAAATGAATACGCCATCTACGTTATCTGCTGCCAGCGCCATTAGAGTCGACACTTTTATGAATGGTATCCATAGCAACACCAACAGCTGATTAATAAAGCCGGCAAATAACGCTAAATCCGCTGATTTGAAAAGTTTGTCTTCGCCAAATATCTTAGTTACAACAACTTTAATCTAGCAAAGAAGTTTTGTGGTTAGAGGTGCAGTATTTATTCAGTTTGGAAATATGAACGTAACATAGTAGGGCTTTACCTAATGTAACGCTGACGTGAGCAACGCTGGTTGCGAATGCGAACAAGTTACTTCACAAAGCACGTTAATCTGTATATTAAAAAAACATTTTATCCAGCGAAATGTCTTAGATATGACAAGTTACATCTAACAGTAACAAACTCTGTATCTATACAGTAGGCTATTTTTTTCAGATGTTCCCATCTCATGATGCAGATCGTGAAATGCAATTTCCTTAGCCTGGGCTGTTTAAAATAGGCTGCGTGACCAAAGCATTTTTAAAAAGCAAGACGGAGAGAGGGAGGTAAATTGAGTTGCGGTTTCATGCAATTTTCTTAAGTAATGTAACTAATGACAAAAATAACCAAAATTGGTGCTAATTTTATGGTATAAAGTTGAGAAGGAACTATTTGATATATTATCGAATTGATTGATTGACTGATAACAATATCTGCACTTAAACACAAGCCTAAGTTTGTTCTGATAATAGGCATGAGCATTTCAAAAACTTTCAACAAGAAGCATGTTTTTGATAGTAAGCTACTTGTATTGTTCTGATAATTGCATGTATAACATTGAATCTAATATGAAAGGCTAGCGTACATTGTTTGTTTTACTGATGAGAGGAAACAACGAGAGCCTGCCATGTTAACTCTGCCTAAATGCACTTATTTTGTCTCAAGTATTAATGTGTATATTGTTTTACTGAAGAGAGGAAATAAAAACAATGAGATAACCTGTTAACTCCGCCTTAATGCATTTATTTGGTCGCATTTATAAAGTATTTAACATGTGTATATATTTTCAATAACACATGCATAAAACGAAGTTGTGATTTATCAAACATAATATCTCTTTGAAATGGCTGGTTTACCTATAAGGTGATGCGGAAATGGTAATAAAATTGGTCAGGAATGTTCATTTATGCACAAATTCGCTCTTCTCAGGATTTTGGATCGCGATGGTTTGCCATTTTTAAAAAGTGGGTCCCCAGAAAAAAAGTTTGGGAAACACTGCTCTATATCACTTACAAAATAGTGAAGATACCACACAGCTTGTCTCCCTCGATCTTGAACATGAAATGTTTAAAAACCTAGGTTTCTCATGGAGAATAGCCATTTAGATGTGATGTTCTCACTCCCGTCCTATTGTTCCCCGTGTTTTCCCTTTCCTCCTTTCTCGTGTTCGTCTCTCCATAGTCCGTTTCCCCCTTGCTGCAGGTTGGGCGTGGTTTCCTATTTGTGTCACTATTTGTGTCACTGTGTTTCACTTCACTTATCTCAGCCTATCCCATTTCCCCGTTTCGCATGCATTCCACACTCTCCGCTCTGTTAATCACTCTCGCATACATTCGCACGCGGCACCTAATTGTTACCAATTAATGTTTGCATTTAGTCACCCGGTGTTCTCTGTCCTGTGCCAGTTTGTTAATGCTCTTTGTCTGAAACCTCTAGTTCTGTCTTGAGTCCTAGTATCTAGTTTCCTGTCTTGAGGCCCAGTCTAGTTTGTAAAACTAAAGTCTTGTTCTGTGCCGGTGTTAACTCGCCTTGCTATTCTGCCTAGCCAAAGTCTGCTCCTGTCTGGAACGGCATTTCCCGCTGTTCATTGTTCCTGTCTCGCTATACTAACTTTGTCTGCTTCAGTCTGCCAGCCTGCAGTCGTCTGTTATCCCTGCCTGTGTTGCGGTTTCCCTGCCTTCCACCTGACGTGTGTGCATGCAGCCTGAGCTCCTGTTCCTCCACTCTGCGGCGGTGCCCGCTTACTGCCAGTGTTGTGGTTGCTGCTGATGTGCTGTCGCTCCTGCCTCTGTTGTCGCTTCTGTTGTCGCTGCTGCCGTCCTGCTGCTGCTGTGCCGCTACTGCCGCTGCCCTGCTGCAACGCCTGTGTCCTGCCCGGACCCCGCTCCACTGTCCTGCACTACTGCTCCCGCTCCCACTCATCCCCTGCTCCACCAAACTGGTTGTCCATCTCCATCTCCTTCCCTGGCCTCTCCTGCTCCCACTGCTCCCCCGCAGCCTCATACCTGGACTGTCTGTTATATATGTTCTCCCTATGCTTCAGGAGTTTTGGTCGAAGCATAATTTATTAGAGCTACGCGCTCTGTTGTCTGTCTTGCTCATCCAGTTCCGACTTGGAACATTAACCACCTTTTGCCTTTCTCCCCATGCTCAGGACTACCCTGATCATACAATAGAATATTGAGTTTTGGCATTGCTGTGTTCGAGTCGTGCATTTGGGTCCAGTCCATTTCCGGGGTCGTAACATTAGAAAGTTTTTTTATTATTTATTTTGTGAATTGTTTTAATAATTGACGATATTGTGTTAAAGTAAGCATATTATTGTATATAAATGGAAAGCTCCAGTTATCCTGATTAAAATTGTATATTATCTTTAGGGGTGTAACATAATATGATCACACCACAAACAGTTTTGCATACACGTCATATTTTCAATGAACCTAACATTCTAAAGAGTTTTTTTTGCCTTTTCTTACCCATCACTGAAGTGGTTATAACTTTTGAGCAGTAGAAGATAAATCTATACTGATTCCTATTCTATATGACTCACACAATGGTGAAGATATCTGAAGTTTCCCTCTATCTTGAACATGGTTAAAATAGTAGGTTTCTCATTAGAAAATAGCCATTTAGAACATTTTATAAATTTAGTTGGTGAATGTATTTCCATAATTGATGATATTGATGATATTGCCATCAAGTAATCCTATTATTTTTTATATCAATTGAAAGTCCCAGTTATCCTGTTTACAATGGTATATAAAGTTTAGGTACCTGATGTAATATGATCACATCACAAACATTTTTGCAACGCACGTTAAGAAGTAAAATGGAATAGAATGTTGACCCAATATTCGCTCAGGCTGCAAAGAGTTAAAGGGTAATAAAGCACTAAAACAACTTATTTTATTTTAGATTGATCCTGGTCTAAATCTTGACAAATTACTGCAGTAAGCGTAAAAAAGGAGAAGGGTCTATCTGCAGTGTGCGCTTAGGGAACGCCTCTTCTTTGAGAATGCCTCTTCTTAGGGAACGCCTAACTCAGAGGACGTCACTCAGAAAAATAGCGTAGCGTGAAACGGTGTCTTGTTAGCTAACTGTTAGCCTAGATAATGGCGGACAACTCGTTAGCCTAACGTTAACGTTAGTTAATGGCGGAGAATCCATTTGATACTTCGTGTTCAATGTTCTTTCTGTTAGGTAGTTTGCAAACCATGCAACTGCATGCTCAGAAAGACCTATATTAAATAATCTCTATTTCAGTATGCCATGGTCGACTGTGTCAAATGCTTTAGAAAGTTCGATAAAAAGTGAAACACAATGCTGCTTTTTATCTAAGGCAACTGTAACATAATTTAAAACCTTCATGGCTGCTGTAATAGTGCTATTGTTATATTTGTGTTCCCTCGTCCGTGTGTCTTGGGTACGAAGAATAACTTTCAAGGAGACCGTGGAGTTCTTTTGTATCCTTTTTACTCGCCTTTGCATACGGAACATACAGGGTTAGCCACCGCCATCTTTTTATCTCCCCTCTCTCTCCCCTCTCCTGCCCCCTGCCTCTAGGCATAAGCAATCAACCTCCCAAGTAACAGTTCTCAACAGTAACAGTGATTCACAATGAACACCTATATATTCTTATGAACAGAGAATTAGATATTATGTATTTGACTAATATTAACTGTTACATTACTTCCCCCTATCAAAAGAAACGTCCCCGTTTCACCAAACGTTACGAAACACAATAGAACCTGTAAGTGCAAAGCCAGTTGACATAGAACAAATGTCCATAAACCTGGAAAAAATTCTCAAGCATTATGCATGTATAATATGTTTGTGTGTGTGTGTGTGAGCACGGTTTCAAGTGTCCCTATAACGTGCCGGAGGACGTATGAATCGTCCAGACCGTGTCCTGTTGTCCGCTGTGGAGGACACAGACACTGGAGGCAAAGAGGAAGGCATCAGAGCACTGTCCAAAACTGGAACAGGCGGTAGAGCATTGTTCATTCCTACAGCTGGGGGCAAAACATTGTCCATTTCCGCAGCTGGCAGTAGAGCAGGGTTCATTACTGCAGGTGGTGGCGGTCGCTCCGGTATAGAGGTGCCACGGAGACAGTAGGGTCTGGAACCTGAGAGTGCTGTGACTGGTGGCGGTCCATGCCAAGGCACAAGGGGTTGAGGTGTTACCACAGTGGTAGAAGGAACATTAGTAGTTGACCACGGGGAGATGTATGGCTTCAGCCTGTTGTAATGAACCACCTTTGGCTTTGCCCGTGGATCCAATTGGTCAAGGATTTGGTAGTCAACTCCAACTTCACCAGTGGGTGTATCGAACCGTCGCAAAACCTTAAATGGACCAGCCCATTTGGGAGACAGTTTGTGTCGACTCAGAGCAGGGAGGTCAACCCAGACCATGTCCCCTGGCTCATATGGAGTGTGTCGTATTCGGCGGTCGTAGTAACGCTTTTGTTGAGAGCCAGCAGCAGCAATGTTGTCTGCTACGGAATCAAAAGCAGCATGTAGTCTCTGAAATAATGAAGCGGCGTAGTCACTTGGGGTGCCAGGAGTGGCGTTTGCTCGGAAAGGCGGATCCCCGAGGAGAAGGTCTGCAGGGAGACGGGCTTCTCTGCCGTGAGCCAAAAAGAAGGGTGTATGCTTGGTAGCGGAATGGACGCTTGTGTTGTAAGCGAACTCGACTTGCTGCAAGTGATCATCCCACTCACCTCCTTTGGTGTAAAGATATTTGGCTAATTGGTCCTTAATCGAGCGGTTCGCTCGTTCCACCATCCCGTCCGACATAGGATGATAAGGAGACGTTCGCGTCTTGTGAACACCGAGACGCGTGCACAGTCCCTTGACCAGATCTGAGTCGAATTGTCGTCCTTGGTCTGTGTGGAGACTTTGGGGAATGCCATGATGACTGATGTAATCCTCAAACAAACACTTTGCAACAGTCGTAGCACGTTGATCAGGGAGTGCATACATATTGAGGTACTTAGTGAAATAGTCCATTACTACAAGAATGTAGCGATTACCTTTCCTTGTGATGGGCATTTCAGTCAAATCAGCTGCAATCTTTTCAAAGGGCAATTTGGTGACTATGTTTTGCAAGGGGGCCTGTAGGTGAGGGGTCGGAGATCTCCTGGCTTCACAGGCAGTGCATTGAAGACACCACTGAGTAATGTCCCTTGACATATGGGGCCAATAGCACCGATGAAGTGCACGCTGTAATGTCTTTTGGCCACTGAAATGTCCAGAAAGTGAATGTCCATGTAATGTCTGAAATACCTCCCGGTGGAGGCTACTTGGAACTACAACCTGTAAGACAGGGTCACCAGGAGGGGGACGGACCTTGCGACAGAGGAGGGAGTCGGCAATGGTGAGTTTATGAAAGTCCTTCCAAAAGTGGCGAAGAGCCGCGGCCTGGCCCTTGAGCTGGGAAAAGGGTGGCCTCCTGTCAGCTGACACCCAGTCAATAACAACACTCAAAACAGGGTCCTCCTTTTGTGCCTTCACAATGTCCTTACCATCATTGGGCAACCCCAAATGCTCTGCAGGGTTGCGGGGATGATCTGAACAAACAGGCTGCACGACAGAAATCACATCTGCAGCGGGAAAGGTTTGTGAGGTAGCACGTGTGCTGTGCACCTCAGGATGCACAAGCAGCTCCTCCTCGTCCGTCTGTGTGAGCACTGACGTGTAACCCACCTGACTCCTTACAGTGGCAGTCACAGCCTGCTCCGTTTGGGGAGGGCGACGTGACATGGAGTCAGCGTTTCCATGTCTGGGTCCTTGTCTGTATTCAACTGTCCAATTGTAAGGGTCTATTTCCAGAGCCCACCTGGCCCGTCGACCAGTGTGGTCACCATCCAAGGCCATTTTTCTCAGTCCGATCAAGGGCTTGTGGTCTGTAATAATGCTAAACCGATGACCAGAGAGGTACTGACGAAAGTGGCGGATAGACCATACTATGGCCCACAGCTCTCTGTCATAGGTTGACCAGCGTTTTTCAGCTGGGGTCAAGATGTGGCTGCCATAAGCAATCACATTTTCCATATTATTGTCGTTCATTTGGGACAGGACACATCCAATTGCCATGTTAGAGGCGTCAGTGAAGAGTAAAAATTCCTGTGAAAAGTTTGGTTAGGCTAAAATGGGAGTGTGTGTCAGCGCATGACGCAGGGAATCGAAAGCAGTCTGTGCCCCCTCAGTCCATTCAAATGGTTTCCCTTTTTGAGTGAGTGCATGCAATGGCTGTGACATTTTAGCAAACTGGTGAATAAAACGTCTATAATATGAGCAAAGGCCTATAAAAGCACGGACCTCAGTCGGGTTCTCAGGGGTTGGCCAGTCTCTGACTTTCTGAATGTTCTTAGCGTCCGGCTGAAGACCAGCAGAGGAAACAACGTGTCCCAGGAATGTTACTTGCTGTTGTGCAAAGCTACACTTGGATGGCTTTAATTTCAAGTTAGCTGCCCTCAGACGATCAAACACTTCTTGCAAGTGTTGTAGATGTTCTGAGAAATTTTTACTGAAAACAATAATGTCGTCTAAGTAAACTAGACATGTTTTCCAGGACAGACCCTGCAAGACCAACTGCATTAAATGTTGAAAGGTCGGGGGGGCATTAACCAGGCCCATGGGCATTACCTGAAATTGGTATAATGCACGACCTGTTGTAAACGCTGTCTTAGCTTTGTCCTGTTCATCCAATTGCACTTGCCAGTATCCGGACGATAAGTCCATTGTGCTAAAAACTGATGAACCACTGAGAGCATCCAATGTGTCGTCTGTTCTAGGCAGTGGATATGCGTCTTTAATAGTGACAGAGTTCAGGCCTCTGTAATCAACGCAGAAGCGCCAGGTGTTATCTTTCTTTCTAACCATCACCACGGGTGCGGACCATGGGCTGTGGCTGACCTCCACAATGCCCTTTTCCAACATGTCGTCCACCTGTGATTGAATAACGTTGCATCCGTGGGGAGGTGCGATATGCTCGCTTTCGAATTGGCGTTGCACAGTACGTTGGAATTTTGTGTTTCACTAAGTCAGTTCTGCCAAAATCAGTGGGGTGGGTACTGAAAACATCATTGTAAGATGAGAGTAGGTTATTCAATTGTGACAGTTCAGGAGCTGTGAGTTTGCCGCAGCTGACATCAACGGGCAGTGTGGGTGGCTGTACTGTGGTAGTGGACACATTACATACTGGGGCTGAGTCCTGTATGACTTCCTCCTCTGAAATTGGAGAAAACTGGCCAATTTGCACACCTGGGTGCAGCACTACAGAGCTGTTGGTAGGATTCATGATACGCACCACAGTATGTCCATTTTTGGCAAATGTCAATGTGCGAGCTACAGCGATGCCCTCAACATCCAGTTTACACGGCTCCAGGAAGCCAGTATAACCATTTGGGGTGCCCGAGTCACTAGGGGGAATCAGCGTAGCTGTACAGTGCATTTCACAGTGTGGGGGAATTGTGGTTGTCACACTAATCTGTGCGGTGCAGCAAATTGGGGCAAGTTGATTTGTGTTCAGTAGTGGTAGGTCTTGATCATACAGGCGGCATAAGCCTCTACCTATGTCAAGTACAGCATGATGCTGGTGTAGAAAATCCCAACCAAGTATGACACTTTGGCTAACTTTTCTAATGACCTGCACTTCGTGCTGCAAAATGTGAGTCCCAAGCCTGAGTGAAATGTTAACTGTGCCTAGAGTGTCCAAACACTGACCTGTAACAGTTTTTGACAGAATTAAATTCTTTTGTAAAGGCCGCTTACGCAGTGAGGGAATTGACATTCGCGTGTCTTCACTAATGAAAGAAATGCTAGAGCCGGTATCTAACAGGATCTGCATGTCTGTGCTCTCCACAATGCCATTGATGTATGCAGTAAAAATCTCCTTACACACAGGGGCAACAGTCTTACTTGAGCATGACGTGGAGCATGAGGAAGCATTCAGAGCAGCTGTATCAAAATGTCCAGTAGGTGGCACTGCAGTATTACTGTTGTCCAGGCTCTGTTGGTGGTCATTTGGGGCTAGTGGAGAATTAGCTGGTGAGCGCCCCGCCACATCAGCTAATGGTAGTTTCCCTGGTGACGATCCTGGTGGTCCTGATGGTCATGGAAAGAGACACGCTTGTGGTATGGACTAGGGCTTCTTCGTCGAGAGGGAGGATCATCATAAGGCTGGCGAGAATGTTGCCCATTATCTTGGTAGCCTGAGTACCTGTCTGGAGAATTTCTTGACTGACGATAGTCCCTGGACGAGCTGTCATAGCGCACGGAACCATAGGGACGTTCCTCTTGTCTATGATGGTGGTACATATCGTCATCATGTCGTGGGGGGTGTATGTCCCTATTGTGACTTGAAGTATATCTTTGGTTCGGCCCTGGTGAAGATCGGCGGAAATCTGATCACCTATCAGGGGAACGTCCCTGTGCAGGGCTCCTAGCAGGGGCATATCGTCCCTGGCTTCTCCTATACGGTGAGGGAGATCTGTGATATTGCTCAGGAGCACGAGTGTCACGGTAATGGCCATGTTCATTGTCTTGGTTATCTAATTTCAATTTCAAGGCTTTCATGTCTTTGTTCAAGTCCTTTACAGTGGCAGTGAGGTCCAGCACAACTTTGTGCAGATGCATGTCTGTGTCTGAAACAACATTGACTGACTGTGTAGGAACCATGTCCATTGTATTGGCAGAGATAGGCAGGGCATCCTTCTGACCAAATGCTTCCTGTAGGTGCTTTTTAGCCACCCTGTAATTGCCCTGAATCTCCAGAGGCAAATTGTCCCAAACCACAAACAGCGATGAGTGCAATCTAGTCGGGAGTTCAATCGCAAGCACAACATCCAAATCAACACCAGTGTCTCTATAGCGAGCCTCCTGAATCACCTCATAACGGCGAGCCCATAGCTGGAAAGACTCTGCGCCGTCATTGCGAAATGGCGGAGGGAGAGGAATGTCTTTTGTTCCAGTGCGCACTGGTCCAGCGGGAACTGCGTCCCTATCTAGGGCTGCTTGGGGTGGATTGCGATTCTCCTCTAAAGACATGCTGAACTGTTAGATAAGCTAGCAATATCCGCAGTGAACTAAAGAAGAGTCGGTGACTGTGACCGTGAGCTGGGAAACTTCAGGAAAACAATAAAAAACAACGGTAACGTTAGCTAATGTATTGCTAACTAGCCAACTCACTGTTATACATCCCGGAATGCAGCGAAGCAGGCAGGTGAAACTCGATACTTTGCCTTGAAAACACCGCTGCCGCCAGTGTTATATTTGTGTTCCCTCGTCCGTGTGTCTTGGGTACGAAGAATAACTTTCAAGGAGACCGTGGAGTTCTTTTGTATCCTTTTTACTCGCCTTTGCATACGGAACATACAGGGTTAGCCACCGCCATCTTTTTATCTCCCCTCTCTCTCCCCTCTCCTGCCCCCTGCCTCTAGGCATAAGCAATCAACCTCCCAAGTAACAGTTCTCAACAGTAACAGTGATTCACAATGAACACCTATATATTCTTATGAACAGAGAATTAGATATTATGTATTTGACTAATATTAACTGTTACACTATGTTTTTTTCTAAAACCTGATTGGAATGTAGATAAAAAAGAATTACCAGAGGTGACAGCTTCGAAATAGGTCTGTAATTATTTAAGAGCGTTGGATCTCCCATGTGCATGTGAAATGTGCTGATTTCCAAATCCTAGGAATTTCATTACATTCCAGAGACAGGTTGAAAATATATGTGAGTGGTTCCGCTATAAAATCAGCTGCTAATGCAAGAAGCAGGGGTCAAGAACATCAGGACCTGCAGTTTTTCTAGCATCTAGTGATTTCAGGGCTTTGTGTACCTCCAGCACTGAAAATGGTGTAAAGCTGAAAGTCTGACCACCACTCATCGGTTCGTCAGCACAGGGTGTTACAGAGACAGAGGGAGCAGAATCAAATAGAGAGCCAGAAAATACAAAGTGCTCATTAAAACAATTCAGCATTTCAGATTTGTCATTTACAGGAACTGAGTTTTTCATTACACATGATGGTAAATCTGCAGACTTACAGTTTCCAGACATTGATTTAATAGCCTTCCAAAACTTTCGAGGATCATTTAGATTTTCAGTAGTAACAGATAAATAAAATTCTGACTTGGCCTTCTTAATAAGAGAGGAGCATTTCTTTCGTAACTGCCTAAAAAGAAGCCAATCAGCATCAGACCCTGATTTCCTAGCCTTAGCCCAGACTGAATTTCATTCATGAAATATACCTGATAGCTCAGGGGAAAACCAGGGGTTATCCCTACCTTTCACTCTGTACCTACAGAAGGGGCATGTTTATTCATAATTAGCCAAAAGCCATCATGAAAGAATGCCCAGGCAGTCTCAACATCAGGAATAAGCTCAATCCTGTAACATTCCACTCCCATCCTATTGTTTCTCCGTGTTTCCCCTCTCCGTTTTGTGTTTGTCTCTCCATTGTCCGTGTTTCCCCCCGTGCTGCAGGTTGGGCGTTTTCCCGTTTGTATCACTCTGTTTCACTACTCCTGTCTCAGCCTATCCCATTCCCCCGTTTCGCATGCATTCCTCACTCTCCGCTCTGTTCAATCACTCTCGCATACATTCGCACGCGTTTCTTAATTGACTCCAATTAATGCTTACATTTAGTCACCCGGTGTTTTCTGTCCTGTGCCAGTTTGTTAATGCTCGTAGTCTGAAACCTCTGGTCCTGTCTGGTTCTCTGTCTAGTCGCCTTGTCAAACAGTTTAGTTCTGTGTCGGTGTTTACTCGCCCTGCTATTCTGTGAAGTCCAAGTCTGATCCGTTTGGAACAGCTTTACCCGCTGTTCATTGTTTTGTCTCGCTAACCAACCCTGTCTGCTTAAAGTCTGCCAGCCTGCAGTTGTCCATGAATCCCTGCCTGTGTTGCGGTTTCCCTGCCTTCCACCTGACGTGTGTGCATGCAGCTTGGGCTTCTGCTATTCCACTCTGCGGCGGTGCCCGCTCACAGCCAGTGCTGCGGTGCTGTTGATGTGCTGTCGCTCTTGCCTCTGCTGTCGCTGCTGCCGTCCTGCTGTTGCTGTGCTGCTACTGCCGCTGCCCTGCTGCCACGCCTGCGTCCTGCCTGGGCTCCGTTCCACGGTCCTGCTCTACCGCTCCTGCTCATCCCCTGCTCCAACCAACCCGGTTACCTGTCTCCATCATCACCCCTGGCTTTCCCTGCTCCCACTGCTCCCGCATCTTCATAACTGGACTGTCTGTATTTAATGTTCTCCCTACGCTTCAGGAGTATTGTTAGAAGCTTAAATTATTGGATGCTTAGCGCTCCCACTCTGTCTGTCAAGTCTGTCCTGTCTGTAAAGTCCAGTTCCGGCTTGGAACAATTCCGGGGTGACCTGTAAAGTCCAGCTCCGGCTTGGAGCAATAATGTCCTGCCGGTTGAGTCCAGTTCCGGCTTGGAACTTCTACTGCCTTTGCCTTTCTCCCCATGCTCAGGACTGCCCTGAGCATATAATAAATATTGAGTTTTTGGCATTTCTGTCTCCTTGTCGTGCATTTGGGTCCAGTCCTCTTCCGGGGTCGTAACAAATCCTTTTCCATTCAAAGTAAAACAAGTCGTGTAAGAAACCCTGCTCAACAAAACGCTTCAGATTTCTCTTCTGAAAAAAGCGTGGTTTTGTCTTAGGCATCTTAGTATTTCTAAAAGCAACACCAGCACAGTGGTCACTTAAATCATTACAGAAGACACCAGTAGCAGAGTATTTATAAGGAACATTAGTCAAAATCAAATCAATTAGTGTAGATCTCTCTGGATGTTTAAGATTAGGGCGAGTAGGCGAGTTTATCCACTGAGTTAGATTAATAGTTACAGTCTATTTTAAAATCATCAGATATGGGTTGTAACCAGTCCCAGTTGAGTTTAAAGCCTTTAATTAAGAATTAACACATGAGTATTTTTGTGCATCTCTTTGTTTTATGTCTGACTTGTAGGATATTTTGGGGATGGAAGAAGGGGGATTTGCCAGGGGTTCTACTCAAAGACAAAATATGCAGGGCTGTGCTCACAGTCCTGCATGGAGGAGTGGGCTACATATTAAAGCTCCAAGAAGGCAAGGTTTTTCTACTATTTGCTTACTTGATATTGTGTTCACTCACACATTTCTCTATTTCCTAGTTCACTGTGCTATCAATAGCAGTGCTGTCCACTACTTTACTGTGAGTTTGTTGGACGCAAACTGTTTGCCCACCAATTATTAATTGTTTTTATTCTCTTCTGTTCCTTTTGGATTGGCCCTCATTAATGCCTCAGACTGCGGCGAGTGACCTCGGTGCCTCTCTCCACCAACACCATGACAACCCATTTTGTGTTTTAGTTTGGATAAGTTTCTAACATAAAATAAAATCTAAAAAAAAACAAAAAAAAAAACATCCCGTCTTTATTACAATCTTTATGATAATAATAACTTATGTTCTGATTCTTTTTATGTTGTATATTGTTATCCAAATTCACTAAATAAATCTGAAGCACGTTGTGCTATAGTACTTGAAAAGAGATCCACTCTCTATTTTTTAATTTAGTTTTGTAATCTGTTATTACAATTTTTATATTGTAGTAATAATAACTTGCTATGTTCTTTGTGCTATAATACTTGAAAAGAGATTCACTCTGTGTGTGTGTGTGTGTGTATATATATATATATATATATATATTTATATATATATCTGTGTCTGTGTCAGGGTAGGTGGAAGCAGGTCCCAATAACAGGCGGGAAGTACAAAAAACAAATTTTAATAAAAGGGCAAGGCAGCAATCCGTAGTTCAACAGGCTGGGTCAAAAAACCGGGGAGACAGGGCAACGGTACAAAAGCAGAGTCCAAAGGGTAGTCACTGAACAGGCAGGGGTTGGAACCGGGAAGACACAGCAAAGGCACAAAAACAGAATCCAAAATCAAGGTCGTGAGAACACAGGCAGGGGTCAAAACCAGGAAGGCGTAAGAGGAACAAAAAGAAAACAAAACGAAGACTGAACAACGAAAATAAAATAACGGGAAGGAAGAGGGATAACAAAAACTCGGAAACAGATAATCAAAAACCAAACACAACTAGGGAAGGTACTCGGAAGAATATTATATAGGAAGGAACTCGCGAAGAAACACTGAGATGACAAGGTATATATACACAGAGGGAGACAGACATAATGGAAATCAGGTGTGCAGAGGCGGGGAGGGGAGATTGCTCACAGGTGAGAACAATGAGGGTTAACAAGGACCAATAATACAATAACAGGGGAAACGTAAGACACGGACTGGAATGCACATAGACACAATGATAACAAACGGCCTGGGGTTAGCAGGTAGACACATGCACAGCTCGGAGGGGAGGAACGCGGAAGTGGACACACGTGCAGAGAATGAGAAATCACAGATAGATGCAGGGATAGGATAACGAGGAGGGAAATGACAGCTGCAGGTAGAAACTCAAGATGAATTAGTAATTAGTAATGTTAGTAGTGAACTCTAAAACCCTAATGTTAGTAGGTTAGCTGGTTAGTATTATATACACATTAGTTTGTTAGCAGGTTAGTATTAAATCTAATTTAACAGTTAGTATGATTAGTACATTAGTATTTTATAAAAATATTAATAAAGCCAGTGTTATGTTGGAATAATAAGACAACACGTTGTTGTAGCTTAACGGTGTTTACTCAACTCAGCCACATGCATACTAACATACCACACCACGTCAACGTTCACGTCACTACTTACATCACAACGTCAACGTCCACGTTACGTAACGTAACGTGAATCCGAACACAGAACACGACACTCGCAATAGTCAGAACACTGGGTTAAGTGCTGGCACTCGCTAGAGTACCAGACGTAACATTTCCCCCCCCCCCCTCACTCAACCTAGGAGTGATACTCAGTCTCAAAGTCATTCAGGTGCGCGGGCCTGTTGCGCGCTCGGAGTGGGCGGGGCCCGGGCACTGCAACAGCCAAAGGCGGCGGGCCCGCAGCATCAGGCTGAGCCGCGGGTGCTGGGGCTGCAACAGCATTGAACTGTCTGTCCTGCAGAGCTGTAGCCGCAGGCACACCCAGTCCCGGGGCAGGGGAAGCCTGCACCTTGCGCAGTCGGCCAGCATGCCAACGCGTGCCATCAGCCAGCCTGAATGAGGCTGGGCCAAGCTGCTGTCTGACCTGGACCGGGTCTGACCAGAATGACCGGAGCTTGTTGTCCCGGTGGGGTCGCCGAATCCTGACCCAGTCTGAGACGGCGATGGTAGGTGGTCTCGCATGTCGGGTCCTGTTGAAATGGTCCTTCATCCGGCGCTGGCGTGTGTTGACTGTGGCTTGAAGCGGGTGGGCCGGAGCCTGAGCCGGAGTAGGGCGCAGCCTGTCCAGGGGCAGCTGAAGCTCGCGCCCTAGCATGAGGGAGGCTGGGGAGACACCTGTGGTGGCGTGTTGAGTAGCCCTGTAATGCAGAAGCGTCTGTTGGAGACCGTTGATGAATGTGCACCCTTGTGCCAGGTGGGCCCTGATGCCATTCTTCAGGGATTGGTTCAGCCGTTCCACACCCCCGTTCGCAGCCGGGTTGTAGAACGACGTGCGGATATGGCGTATCCCCTTACCCCCCAGGTAGGAGGCCAGTTCGTGGGAGACCATTTGAGGGCCATTGTCGGTCGTGATCCTCTTGGGCAGGCCCCAGCGTGTGAACAGGGACTCGAGAATGTCAATCAACACCCCGGCTGTGACCGAGCCCACGGGCGCCACCTCAGGCCACTTGGAGTGGAGGTCGTAGACCACGACGAGGAAACGCTGGTGATGCGGTACCCCATGCAGTTCACCACAGACGTCGAGTTGCAGGTGCTCCCAGGGTTGGGACGGCCAGTCCAACGGCTGCATGGGCGGGGGTGGGGCTGGGGCCCTGGTCTTCCCGCTCAGAAGACAGGGAGTACAGTCCTTGACCAGGGTCTCGATTTCCCTGTCGATGCCTGGCCACCACACCACGTCACGACACCGCTGTTTGAGCCTGACTATGCCCAAGTGGCCCTCGTGCGCCATAACAAGGACACGCGCCCGAAGGACACTCGGGACCACAGTACAGAGCCCACGAGCGACGCAGGAGTCGTTCCAGCACGACAACTCGTCCCTGAGTCTGCAGTAGGGGAGCAGCTCGTCAGGTGTCCTCGCTGGCCAACCCTGTCTGATGTAGGTTGAGAGCGCAGAGAGGACGGGGTCAGCAGCCGAGGCGTCCTGGAGCTCCTGCAGCGACACTGTCTCTTGGAGAGGAGTGTGGAGGAGCTGGACCAGGTCGTGCTCGGCCTGGTCCCGATCGGGAGTCGAAGGTGGGGCCGCGGGTGGACTGGGAATTGCGCGTGACAGTAGGTCAGCTACCACGTTGTCCCGGCCCGGCGTGAACTGCAAGCCGTAGTTGTACTGCTGCAGGCGGTCAGCCCAACGGTGGAGGCGGAGCGGTTTGTGGCCAGTGCCTGACGTGGCGAGAAGGGTAGTGAGAGCCTGGTGGTCCGTCCTAAGTGTGAATGAGCGGCCGTAGAGGTACATATGCCAGCACTCACATGCCCAGATGCAGGCCAGGGCCTCTCGCTCCCCCACTGAGTACCTCTGTTCTGTGGGGCTGAGGGCCCGTGAAGCGAAAGCGACCGGCCTCTCCACTCCCCCGTGCAGCTGTGACAGTACTGCGCCAACGGCTGCGGCGGAGGCATCACACGTGACGAGGGTGGTGCTGTCCAGGTCGAAAAACGCCAGGACTGGTGGTGAGGTGAGCTGAGACTTGAGGAGGCGCACAGCGTCCGAGCAGGCAGGCGTCCAGAGCCAGGGCTCGCCCTGCTTCAACAGCTTTCGCAGTGGTGCAGTTGTGGCGGAGTAATGTGGCAGGAAGCGGAGGTAGTACGCCGTCATGCCCAGGAAAGAGGCCACCTGGGCAGCTGAGGTGGGCTCTGGGACACGGTGTATGGCCTCTGTGTTTGACTGGAGCGGGTACATGCCGTCAGCCGAGAGGCGGAACCCAACGAAGTCGATGGTTGTGGTGGCGAAGACACACTTCTCGCCGTTGAGTGTGAGGTGGTGCTTCGCCATCGCACTTAAAATGCTGTGGAGGCTCGCGTCGTGACTCTTGGCGGTGGCCCCGTGCACCACAATGTCATCAAGGTAGATGGCCACCCCGGGGATCCCGGCGAAGACGGAGGCCATGATCTTTTGGAAGCAGCTGGGGGCGGAGCTTAAGCCAAAAGCCATGCGTTTGTATCGGAAGACCCCCCTGTGGGTGATGAACGCGGTGAGGTTGCGGCTCTCTGGGTGTAGTGGCACCTGGAGGTACCCCTGACGAAGGTCCAGTTTTGAAAACACCTTGGACCCGTGGAACTGGGCGGTGAGCTCCTCTGTGGTCGGCAGGGGGTATTTATCAGGGACGATGGCCTTGTTTACCGCTCTCAGGTCCACGCAGAGTCGCAGCCCCCCTGACTTCTTCTTTGCTACCACCAAGTTGGAGATCCAGGGCGACGCGTTCACCTGTTCGATGATGTCGTCGTCCAGCATCTTCTGTAACTCGGTGGCGATGTCATCGCGGAGAGCCAGGGGGGAGCGGCGAAGGGGCTGGATGACAGGAGTCACTTTTTGGTCGAGCAGGGGCTGGTGAGCGAAAACCTGGAGGCAGCCCACGCCGTTGAACAGTGCAGGCCACTGTTGCTGCCAGGAGACGGCGGCGACGGTGTGGATCTCTGAGCCTGTGGTGTCCAGCAGAGAGAAACCGAGGCCGCTGAAGAGGTCGAGGCCGAGGAGGTTGGTCCCTCGGCGTGCGATGTTGAACTCGAAGGCAGGCAGTGTCTTTTCTCCGTACCTCACCGGCAGCTGGAGGGAGCCAACGATGTCGATCTTGGAGTTGGCGTAGCCACGCAGGGTGGTGGTGGGTGGGCCCAGTGGCTCGTGGGAGAAGAATTGCGAGTACGTCGCCCAATTCAGTAGAGACACTGTGGCTCCAGTGTCGAGGAGGAGGGGCAGTGTGATGTCACCGACCACCAACGAGCACGTTTTGAATGGCACTCGTCCTGAGCTGACATTATGGATGATCGTGGTCGGTGGCTGGGAAGCACTAGTTGGGGCAGACCTGCAGACCTTGTGGAAGTGGTTTAGCTTCCCGCAGTTGGAGCAGGCTTTACCACGGGCAGGGCAGGCCTGAGCTCTGGAGTTGTGCGAAAAGGAGCCACAATTCCCGCAGGGCTGGCGTGAGCGGTCACGTGACCGGGAGACTAACAGTATACTGTCCCCGCTGTCGTCTGCACTCACGTTGAGGAGAGACACCCTTGAGCTGAGCGTGCTCGCAGCCTCTACTGGTGTGTGTGCGTTGGGGCTGGGGGAGGTAGACAAGCTAGCTGCACATTCCATAGCAGATTCAACCTGGACTGCTAGGTTAGTAGCTCCCGCTAATGTCAATTCATCATTTTCCAACAGTAGTCTTTCCCTGATCTTATCACTGTTAGTGTTCAGTATGAGTTGGTCTCTAACCATTTCATCTTGTAATGCCCCGAATTTGCATGAGCTGGCTAAGCCCCGTAGGTCCGCAACGTACTGCGTTACTGACTCACCAGTACGTTGATGTCTCCGCCGGAATACTACCCGACGGAGGAGAGCACACTGTGGAGTGGTGAAATGTCCCTTTAAGAGCGCGACAGCCGCTGTATATGTGTCCGCGGTGCCGAGAGTTCCACACACACGCTGTCCCTCCACGCCTAGGCAGTGCAGTAGTAATGCACGTTTCCTCTCCGCGGATATTCCATCAAAACCGGCAGCCAGGAGATACGTCTCGAACGAGGAAATCCAACGCGGCCACGGCACGGGCGACTCCCCGGGCAGAGGTAGGAAGGGTGGGGGTGGTGGGATAGCAAAATCAGCCATCCTCGTCGCCAATGTTATGTTGGAATAATAAGACCACACGTTGTTGTAGCTTAACGGTGTTTACTCAACTCAGCCACATGCATACTAACATACCACACCACGTCAACGTTCACGTCACTACGTACATCACAACGTCAACGTCCACGTTACGTAACGTAACGTGAATCCGAACACAGAACACGACACTCGCAATAGTCAGAACACTGGGTTAAGTGCTGGCACTCGCTAGAGTACCAGACGTAACAGCCAGAAGGAAGAAAACAAGATACGAAATACAGAGGAAACCCGAATGTTCCCAAAATCACCCGAATAGTGCAATGACAAAGACGGAGTGGAATCTCAGGAAACATGGAACGCGGACTGACAATCGCGAGGGTAATGCGCGAAAATAGGCAAAAGAAATCAGGAAAAATAATTACACAGAATAAACAGACAAAGTACAGGATCCTGACAATCTGTTTGTTACGACCCCTGGTCCAGCTAATCGCCTCCAACTGAGAGTGGCTGATTAAAAGATTAAAAATCTGCCTTGCGAGTGAAAGATCACTACGCCACCCTAACCAGCCGTGCCTCGCCGTGGTGGTTCCTCCCTGCCTCTAGCCTCAGCTTCCTGTTTTTTTTCTCTCTCCCATTTTGGTGCCCAGTTATACCCTACACAAGGTTGAGTCAATTCTCTACCCTTATTGAAATGATGAACCATTAAAGTACTGTATTGTTCAGTTTAGCTCATGCTGTAATATTTAGAAATCATTAATTAATGGTAGCTTGAATCTACAAGCAATTAATAACAGCTGCATTATTTAAT
The DNA here is from genome assembly GCA_029718625.1 of Synaphobranchus kaupii. NCBI lineage: Eukaryota > Metazoa > Chordata > Actinopteri > Anguilliformes > Synaphobranchidae > Synaphobranchus > Synaphobranchus kaupii. Next base: position 14,371,646 of record CM056397.1, on the reverse strand, counting down.
GCCAATATAAGAACACAAAAAAATATTTAACTAAGTTTAATCCCTGTTTTGATAATTTTATAGGCCTGCTATTTGTTAGGTTGTGTATTTGGTATTAGCCTGTTTGTTAAATACATAAAGAATAGATTTGTTACTACTACTGGTAACTAATGAAAGGTGTGGCGAGAACTACTGTTCCCAGCATGCCTGTGTGTGGAAACGTGACCGGAGAGGGAGACCGGGAACAGTTGTACGAGTACTCTAGACAGAGAACAGTGTGTTTGTTGAGCTCCTAATAAAGTCCTGTTTAAGTACATACTAGCGTCGTCAGTCGTCCATATTCCATGACAAAAGGTTAATTGGATACTTTGTTAACGTTGACAACTAACATTAACCTTACATCCTTAAACGTTAGTTGAAGTACGTCTATTTAATACACAGGGCTCCTTTAAGAGTGTGTGTGACGTAACTCGGCTGCACTCGAGTTGTCAATCGTTTGTAATGTTAACACACGGAGCCATGGAAATAATCTTTTAATGGTCTGTTTGTAACAGCATTACAAAGAAGTTCCGAAATAGCTTTGCAACAAACAAAATGACTCGCTCCGTTTTTGTTTTCCTGCACTCCTACAATGTTTACTTGAACATGAAAACAACACTTTTAAACTGATTTGCTCTAACGCAATCATGAACAGCACATCTATAATGTTTTTATTGTTTTATGTTTATGATCTTTTTTGTTTGCGTGTACTAAGCTGTAACCCAGACAATAAAGTTGTCTGAGGACTACCTCTGAGTGACGTGACGTATGAAAAAGCGTTCCCATAGAAGAGGCGTTCCCGAAGAAGGGGCGTTCCGTAAGCGCCTGCACACTGCAGATGGATGATATTGGGCAATAAAGTGTAAACTTTAAGAATCTGGCTCAAAAGTGTCTTTAGTGGTAAAAAGTTAGGCACTGAACGTTCAATCTGAATGGCCAGAAATTTCATCCAGCTGATGTATTCCTCCCGGTGACGAAATAGAAACCTGTACAGCTACTCCCACCAATAATTCGGTGCCTACACCCTGAAGTTTTGGAGCGAAGGCAGGCAGCGCAGCAGTTGATCTGTGTGGACAGGAGATAGAGAGAGCGAGCAATATAGCTAGCTTACAGTTTAGCTTTTTTGAATATTCTAGTTATAGTAGCCTATTTATTTTTGGTATATATTTTTTTATAGTTAGCTTGATAGTCCCTTGTTTTTTGATAGTTTGTTTGTCAGTCTAGCTTAGCAAGTAACTAGCTAGTTTATTTAAAAAAATATATATATAGTATAAAGCATATGAAAACTGCATATCACGGTGTGGATATTTTCTGTATTTTTATGTTAAAACAAAATTTAATTTTACGTTTTGATGAGGCAAGTAAAGTATGTATTGTTTACTTTGTTCACACTGTGCCCTTGCTGGCCTGTGTATGTCGAATATTTTTTGTAAACAAACCATTACTCGCACTGCACGACACTGTTCAGTGCGAGCTGCAGTGCTGTGGACGAGAGCAGCTATTTACATTTTGTTGGTTAATGAAGTCACTTTTTTTTAAAATACTGTTGAATTTATGTTTTAGGGTGTATATATATATATATATATATATATATATATATATATATATATATATATGTATATATATATATATATATATTGCTATATATGTGGTATTTTCTGCAGAAAGGGGAGATTTGGGTCAAATAGTTGAGCCAGGAGTTGTAGTATATGCATGCTACACGTTTAGCTTGGCAACATACGTCCCTAACAAACATTCTCTCTTGGAGAGAGTTCAGTGCAGTGACCACATGCACACCCGTTGAAATGGAAAATTGTTGATATCTTGCAGGTAGTGTGATTGCCTACAGCCTTTGTAAAATTAGTAGCCTACATGGCGTGGGTAACTATTTGGACAGCGTGTGATTTTCTGTTTCTGTGATCATTATAAACTCAAACGGTAGTCTCGCGAAGGCCAAACTTTGTGATAAAAAAGTACGTCAAAGCTGCTGAGGCTACTCAAACGGGGGCTCGGCAGCAGCTTGAGCTAGCGTGTTTTGTGTGTATGAGTGTGTGTGAGTGAGAGAGAGATACTGTGAGTGCTGTCCAGAGTAGAAATTAGCTTTTGGCTACTAGTGAAAAAAAAATTGCTGTGGCGTGGTTTGATACATGGAGCTCAGCCCCTATATTATCACCTTATCACGCCCAGATTTTGGCATTTTTCTAATTTCAAAAGGGGGCGGGGTCTAGCAAAACCACCCTTTAAAGATAGACTGGACAGGTAGGTCAAAAGTTTCGACATGAACGGACTTTCTGCTTGCTAGACAACTGTAATTACCTATAATGAATAGTATCTAGGTTGGTATTGATAACGTTACTTTATTTGGTGACTAGAAGGGCATGCTTGCTAACGTTATATGTCGTATACAGCTACCAGCTGCAGCCAGATAATGCCTAGTTCAGACTACACAAACTCAGTGTTATGCAACAACAAAAAAGATTTTTTTGTTTTACCTGGAATTTTAGATGACATTTTGACTGTAAAATACCAATCTGTAATCCTACAATTGTATCTAGCAGACTTTCACGTTCACAACGAGGTCTGTGGGGTCGGGGTGTGTCTCTTTCTCTGTGGGCAGGGCCAAGGGATGTTGTGACAACAAATGTGGGGGAAAACGGCATACTCTAGCTTAAAAAATCTATTCTTTGTACCGTTTTCAATTAAATATACAGTTGAGGACAAAATTATTGGCCCCCCCTGTAAAGATGAGCAAAAATGGTTATAAAAAATTCACCGTTTGGTGAATTAGCTTAATCTCACACTGAAAAAACAATAAGAATCCAACCTTTAATTGACGTTAATTTATTATGAGAAAAAAAAATCCCTCATCAAGAAATAATTATTTTTAACAAAACCACATTGGCCACAATTATTGGCCCCCCTGCATTTATATATAGAATAAAGTAATAATTTTTTATATTTGGTCACATATCCTTTGCATGCCATGACTTCCTGATGTCTGTGACCCAACAACATCAAAAGACTCTTGATATCTTATTTTCTGGTACTCTTACAAGCGATACTATAACACCTCTGCATTTGAATGGATCTCTATGGGAATTGGGGGGTGGGACTAGATTTAGCTGTAAATTATGCTGGAACAGTATGGAATACATGGTTGGTAAAATGGCTGTAAGTCAACAAGGGTCTGAGGTATCAAACAAGCCTTAAACAATCACTCTGCTGCCAGATATGCAGTAGATATGGATGGATCACTTTAAGGGTTGTTTCTCCTGACAAATTTTCCTATTGAACTCTATGGAAAAATAAGTCAGGAGAAGAAACCCTTCAAGTTATCCATTCATATCTACTGTATTTCTGGCAGCAGAGTGATGATTTAAGGCTTGTTTGATACGTCAGACCCTTGATGACTTACAGCCATTTAGCCAACCATGTGTTCCATACTGTTCCAGCATAATTTACAGCTAAATCTAGTCCCACCCCCCAATTCCCATAGAGATCCATTCAAATGCAGAGATGTTATAGTATTGCTTGTAAGAGTACCAGAAAATAAGATATCAAGAGTATTTTGATGTTGTTGGGTCACAGACATCAGGAAGTCATGGCATGCAAAGGATATGTGACCAAATATTAAAAATTATTACTTTATTCTATATATAAATGCAGGGGGGCTAATAATTGTGGCCAATGTGGTTTTGTTAAAAATAATTATTTCTTGATGAGGGATTTTTTTTTCTCATAATAAATTAACGTCAATTAAAGGTTGGATTCTTATTGTTTTTTCAGTGTGAGATTAAGCTAATTCACCAAACGGTGAATTTTTTATAACCCTTTTTGCTCATCTTTACAGGGGGGGCCAATAATTTTGTCCTCAACTGTATGTAAAAGAGAATTTACAAATCACTGCTTTCTGCTTTTATGTGCATTTTACATACTGTCCCAACTTTTTTGGTATTCGGGGTTTGTATATAGCAGGGCTATTGACAGCAATAGTTAATGTCCACTGCAAATGTTTGTAGTCACTGGTTGGATTTTGCATCTACATTTAACGCGTTATCTCCTGCCCATTCAAACGCATTTCATGCACCACATTTTTTTCCCTGGGGCGGGGGTGGAGGGGGGTTGTTGTTTCTGATATAGGAGCCCACTTACACACTCTCGCCCCCTCCTATTGTGACACCCCTCCTCTGCCCCTGCCCATACTAACTCTTATATGTCAATTTTTATATTTTGATAAAACAAAATTTTAAACATATCAAAAGTAGGAAAATAATTTGAGCTGGGGACCTCTACAGTAACTCCACTGTCTGTATGTATATGACAGGCACATCTTTGGACATAATCATTTAACAACATGTAGTCAGTGAAAATTAGAAAGTTGTTTACTCTTAAAATCAAAAGTAAACCAGTACATGCAATTGAGAAAACAAAAGTAAAACATTTCAGAGAAAAAACAGAAGACAAAGAAATGTGAGCATATAAACAAACACAAACTAATGATTGGAAATAAAAGTGATTGTCTTGTTTTAATGCACACAGAGGAGGCTATTCCATTCACAATGGTACTGGTCCATTTTTCCTTCAAATTCAAACCAAGGGTTGAGCTGCGGTCTGTACATGACAAGAACATTGCATAGATTACTATTCACTGTACATTTTTCAGCAACTGGATTTCATATTGAAGTCTCTAACACACAAAAAGTACTTTAGTTAATGTTGTACAGTATGTTCCACCCTAGGCACTTGATATCTGCCTTGATTGAATATTATTTTAGCATTCTCATTAGTCCTTAAACGCAATATTTCAAACCACAAATAATGATATTTATTGTATTGAAGTGTAACAAACACTGACTTTATTGAAACATACATCGCCACAAACATAACAGGAACAATGCAGAAAAACTGCCTACGTGAGAGGCCCAAACAGTTATCCCACATGGACATATGTCTGAGACTGCACCATACTTCAACATAGGACAGAATATGTTAAGGGCTCATCCCAATATCTGATAGACAGACTAACCCGGTATGGAAGTACACCTAGTGGAAATGTTTAAATGCCACCACTGGAGTTATGTTGCCTTTATGTCAATATGTAACGCAGGATGCCACACATAATCATGCAGTGAGCCAGGCAGAAAGGAAATGTCGTTGGTGTGACTCAGCAGGGGTCTGAACCCAGAACCTTGAGTCACTGACCCAGCAGGACCTCTACTGCAGCAGTGGTCAAATCATTGCAATCAGACTAAATAGGATATGCATCTGCAGGGGTGAGATCACCGTATTCAGAGTATGATATGTATCTACACGGACCTGTTTTAGGTGGAACAAAGGGGTTTTCACCCAAGGTTACTACAATATATTTGGCCGACCCCATCCACTCTGGATAGGCATAATTTCATGTTGAAGACTTTGAGAATTTAATGGCAACAGATGCTGTGCTTCTCTGAAATTATGTAATTTTGTTCATGTACATACAGGGAGAAAGGACAAGGCTTCAAATGCACTAGTCTTACTGATTACTGTATGTTCCCATATAGTTTTTGATAAAATCAGAAATTGATTAAATTGACTTATCCAAGAGTCATAAGTCTGTGTCAGAGGTTTCGCAGTAAAAAAAAAAAACACACGTTTTTTTTTGCAAGAAAGAATAGATGTTCCTTTTGAATATCACCAATCTTAATCACAGGCTGTGTGAGATAGATAGCCATACCTTTTGTCTTGAAAGGATACAAATTGTGCAGTTAAACATTTCACCCCTGACACATTAGAATCCCTTCCACCTCCATTCCACCAGTCTAAATGCCAAGAATACAGATACTCCCACCAGCTACCAGAATATCTACAACCACACAAAAACATGAGGAAATGAAAACCTACCGAGCCAAGACTTTCTGTTCCAATGGCCTAATGATTGCATTTGTGGCCCAGTATGGGCTCAGAAACAGAAGCTTGAATTTTTGGCCAAACTGTCAGCTTGCTATTGTGTAAATTGACTATTGATTATCCACAGCTACAGTAGGATTTGTCACTTCTTCCTTTACTTCTTGCTCCGGTAATGAGCAGCCACCACCAGGTAGCTGTCAGGAGTGAGGTCCTTGATGCTGGGCAACTTGTTGGCCACTGGGGATGTCTTGCCCTCCACACGGGAGATCTGCAGCATGCGGCAGGGGTCATGCTTCAGCAGGTAGCTCTCGAAGGTCTCCCAGCCACCCCCGACCCGAACCATCACATGCTTGTTATGCAGCATCTGCAGGGTATAGGTCGAGATATCATTTATTGTTCTCACAAAGAATGTTAATGCATGGAACATCCTTCTTCCCTTAATTACGTGACACTACCAGGTCATACGGAAGAGGCAGGGTTTTGGGTTGTTTCCAAGCTTGATACAATGCTGGATACTCTATAGACTGTACATAACATATTAGACAAGACAGGCTGAAAGGCCTGATCTTATGGTAAGAATGTAAGGACAAGTCTGATCATAATACCTTTGTATTTGAAATAACAACAGAACAACATTTGAGCATTGTCATATAGAAATTAGTATGCTGAAAGCAACCCCCCAGGGTTGACGTAATTATCTGAAAAGTATTGGTTTAATCAGTCACAACAAGATTGATATAATAGTTGGAGATCTCACCAGCCCTGCCTAAATCAATAGCACTCTATGATCTAAATGACACTTTCCTCTGGTGCTGATGCATAGTTGTGTACCAATGACACAGTGCTATGACTGTCAGGGTAGGTGGAAAGCAGGACCCAATAGCAGGCGGGAAATACAAAAAACAAAGTTTAATAAAAGGGCAAGGCAGCAATCCATAGTACAACAGGCAGGGTCGAAAACCGGGGAGACAGGGCAACGGTACAAAAAAGAGAAAGAGAAGTCACAGAACAGGCAGGGGTCTGAACCGGCAAAGCACAGCAGAGGCACAAAAACAGAATCCAAAAACAGGGTCGCGAGAACACAGGCAGGAGCCGAAACCAGGGAGGCGTAAAGAGGAACAAAAAGAAAACTAAACGAAGAACAGACAACGAAAATAAAATAACAGGGGAAGGACGAGGGATAACAAAAACTCGAAAACAGATAATCAAAAACCAAACACAACTAGGGAAGGTACTCGGAAGAATATTATATAACACAGACTCAAACCAACGGTGAGGAACTCGCGAAGAAACACTGAGATGACAGGGTATATATACACAGAGGGAGACAGACATAATGGGAATCAGGTGTGCAGAGGCGGGGAGGGGAGATTGCTCACAGGTGAGAACAATGAGGGTTAACAAGGACCAATAATACAATAACAGGGGAAACGTAAGACACGGACTGGAATGCACATAGACACAATGATAACAAACGGCCTGGGGTTAGCAGGTAGACACGTGCACAGCTCAGAGGGGAGGAACGCGGAAGTGGACACACGTGCGGAGAATGAGAAATCACAGATAGATGCAGGGATAGGATAATGAGGAGGGAAATGACAGCTGCAGGTAGAAACTCAAGATGAATTAGTAATTAGTAATGTTAGTAGTGAACTCTAAAACCCTAATGTTAGTAGGTTAGCTGGTTAGTATTATATACACATTAGTTTGTTAGCAGGTTAGTATTAAATCTAATCTAACAGTCTGATTAGTACATTAGTATTTTATAAAAATATTAATAAAGCCAGAAGGAAGAAAACAAGATACGAAATACAGAGGAAACCCGAATGTTCCCAAAATCACCCGAATAGTGCAATGACAAAGACAGGGAGTGGAATCTCAGGAAACATGGAACGTGGACTGACAATCGCGAGGGTAATGCGGGAAAATAGGCAAAAGAAATCAGGAAAAATAATTACACAGAATAAACAGACAGACAAAGTACAGTATCCTGACAATGACACACAGAACCCCAAGTGAAGGGGAAATCCAGATCCATAAAAGCAAGTAAAGTTTTGGTACTGTAAGTAATGTACGACTAGGGGGATCGGTCACTCAAAAACATGGGTCACCCAGCGCTGTTGGTTGATCTGGCACTCTGTGAACATAGCAGTGAGCAGCAGAGCCAGGAGGCCTCATCGCCATGCTCCTTGCTGTATCCAGATCAGCTCAGGCCCTGTCCAGGAAGTGTTTGTGATGTTACAAGGAGCTGAGCATCACAAAAAGGCTTCAACAGAGCCATGCTGAATAATCCTTGGTTAATGAAAATATTGTGTTGAGCAGGGGGTTCTGAAGAGGCTAACAACTATTTTGGCTCTGGTCTACACCATGGTAGGGTGCAACAAAGCCACAGTTAAAGGAGAAGTTCAGTATTTAGCATGTTAAGCCCTGTTAAAAGGTTATTTACGATCATGTACAACGGTCCATATCAACATTTTGACGAACTGTGCAGCCTTGAGATATACAGTGCATCCGGAAAGTATTCACAGCGCTTCACTTTTTCCACATTTTGTTCTGTTACAGCCTTATTCCAAAATTGATTAAATTCATTTTTCCCTCAAAATTCTACACACAACACCCCATAATGACAATGTGAAAAAAGTTTTTTTGAGATTTTTGCAAATTTATTAAAAATAAAAAACTAAAATTTCTCATTTACATAAGTATTCATACCCTTTGCTTTAACGTATTTTTAAAGTATCATATTTCATATTTGGTCGCATATCCTTTACATGCTGTTACTTCCTGAAGTCTGTGACCATCAACATCAAAAAACTGTCGATATCTTATTTTCAGGTACTGCTACAAGCGATACTATAACCTCTCTGCATTTGAATGGATCTCTATGGAAATTGGGGGGTTAGACTAGATTCAGCTGTAAATTACACTGGTACAGTATGGAACACATGGCTGGCTAAATGGCTGTAAGTTATCAAGGGTCTGAGCTATCAAACGAGCCCCAAACCATCACTCTGTTGCCAGATATGGAGTAGATGTGGATGGATCACTTTAAGGGTTGTTTCTCCTGACTTTTTTCCCCATAGAGTTCTATAGGAAAATGAGTCCGGAGAAATAACCCTTGCAGTGATGCATCCACATCTACTCCATATCTGGCCAGGCAGCGCACGACTTGGGCTTGTTTTTAAAAAATCTGGGCGCTACTATTGTTCGAAGACATTAGCTAGCTTATCAATTTAGATATTAATTTAGCTATTCCACCCCCTCCCGTCCACAATCGCCCTACTTCCTGTTTATTTGGGCGTGTTTTTGACAATGATGTTGCTTAACTTTGTCTCCCGAGAGTTGGCAACACAGCAATTAACATTACCATTGCTTAGCAATGCTGGGTTAACCAGCTAGCAAGCTAATGATAGCTCATGGCAAGTATTTTTAACATTTAGCTAGCAAGCCAACGATAGCTTATGGCAAGCCATTTTAACAGTTATTCAACTTTCATTGTTTACCTTATTAGTCCATACCTTATTAGTCCTAACTAACTGCCCATATGAGTTAGCTAGCTATCACGATTGCCTAGCTAACGTTAGATGCTGTTTGTGCCAACTAGCTGGCCATAAGACCTAGCCAGCTGCTCCAACTAGCTAGGTCCTAAGTGCAGCTAGTTTAACTAGAGCGTTTTATTTTGCTTACAAAATAAAACGTAGCCACAAACGGCAGCTAGCTAGGCAATTGTGGTAGTTAGTCATATATACAGTATATGGCCAGCTAGCTAGGAAAATAGGCAGCTAATTAGGACTAATAAAGTAGCTAGCTATGCTAAATGTTAAAACGGCTTGCCTTGCTAGCTAGAAAGCTAACGAAGACCTTAGTTTTAACCCTTTCATGCATGAATTATTACAAAACAGAGCAATATTTTTTTCACATTTTTTAAATTACTTGTAAGTAATCAAAATTAATTATTCCATTTTTTGTAATGGAATACAATAAAAATGTAAATATAACAAATTCTGCTTCTTGCATCTTCCAAAATAAGAATATATATTTTTAACATGCTCTGTTCTCTAGGAATAGAATGTTTTCACAGCTATACCAGAGGTAATTTGTATGTTTCCACCTCCACCTGCCATTTTGACCTTCACTGTATGAAAACTATAAAACCCAATAAAATGTAACAAGATGGAGCATATCAAAATTAAGGCAAAGGTGCAAGGAATCTGCTCTGATATTTTTAGGAGATCACAAATGTTTTTGACCATGTTAAAATACGACTTTGAAAAGCCTGTCCACTGTAGTGGACTCCATGCATGAAAGGGTTAAATAGTATTAATTCATATTCTAGAATTTCATGTAAAACAAGTTTATGTGGAAAAGTTTGAAAAGAGCGCTGACAGACTAGCTAGCTACACTTGAGAGTAGCCAATGATCTGCCTGAGGTAATGACGTGTATTTATTCCGACAAGTTGTAGTTTGAATATAGAAACTTGTTAGCAACATACTTTTTAAAACCATATAAAAGCTTCAGAATTCATGGTTAAGATATTAATGTGTGTAATTTATGTCGTAGAACAAAACGTGAAACTCTCTTAGGCTTATATTAACCACAAATCGAAAACCCTATGGGAAAAAAGCATTGGAAATCTGACGAGGGAACCCATGGCTCAAAAATGCAAACTCACTTCAGGGTTTTAGGACTACAAACTGTAACACTCTATTGTGTGAGCAATTTTACTACATTGCTATGTGTCTTCTGGGAGTAGGGAGAAATAAATCCACATTGGAGAAGAGTCTGTATTGTTGAGATTTGTTACGTTGGTAAAGTTTACTGTAACCATTAAGCAACTTCTGACAATCACTAGACATAATCAAATAGCTCAACAGGGAGTCCTGTGTGTCTTAAGTGGAGGTGAATCTTTGCACTTGTTTTTAATGTTTCATGTACTATATGCAATGTCTGTTTACCTGTCCTCGGAATAGAGCTGGAAATGATCTTATAGCTGTCTCTAGCACAGCTAAGAAGGGATGCATTTTCCCTGTCAAATCTTTTTATATTTATATTCAATAGATACATACAGTGAGCACCATAATTCATTGGACAGTGACACATTTTTTGTTATTTTGGTTCTGTACTCTAGCACTTTGAGTTTGAAAAGATACAATGACAATGAGGGCGAAGTGCAGACGGTCAGCTTTAAGGGTGTTTTCATCCATATCGGATGAACCAATTAGAGATTATGAACCAATTAGAGAGCCCCCCCCCCCCCCCCCCCCCCCCCATTTTAGGGCATCAAAAAATATTGGACAGTTTAACATAATGTAGAATTAATTAATCATTTTTAATATTTGGTCACATATCCTTTTCATGCCATGACTTGCTGATGTCTGTGACCCATCAATATCAAAAGACTCTTTATATATTATTTTATGGTACTCCTACAAGCTATACTATACTATAACCTCTCTGCATTTTGAACTCTATGGGAATTGTGGGGTGGGACTAGATTTAGCTGTTAATTACACTGGAACAGTATGGAATACATGGTTGGCTAAAAGGCTGTAAGTCATCAAGGGTCTGACGTATTAAACAAGCCTTAAACCATTACTCTGCTCCCAGATATGCAGTAGATATGGATGGATAACTTGAAGGGTATCTTCTCTTGACTTATTTTCAATAGGTTCAATTAGTCAGGAGAAACAAAGTGATCCATCCATATGTACTGCATATCTGGCAGCAGAGTGATGGTTTGAGGCTCATTTGATACCTCAGACCCTTGAAGACTTATAGCCATTTCGCTAACCATGTATTCCATACTGTTCCAGCATAATTTACAGCTAAATCTAGTCCCATCCCCCAATTCCCATAGAGATCCATTCAAATGCAGAGAAGTAATTCTATTAATGCCAACAATTGGCATTAATATAATTACAATGCACAAGGCTAGTGCACCTACCCACACCTTCTTTTGAGGTCCATATCAACAGTGCACAGTTAAAAGAACTAGATAATTTTTAAAACAATCCCCTTCCATTTTTACAGTTTTGAAAATAAAACACGATAATTAACTTGTCAGATAAAACACGATAATTAACTTAACAGATACATTATTTAAAGTATACAGTTTAAGTCAATGGGATATTAGTGTCAATGGGATAGAAGTTCCTTCCCCTAACTCCATTTGAGCACTGTGCTTATTGCAGGGTCACATGGTTCACACATGGATTGCTAGACATGCTCCACAGAAAGAAGCCCGCCCACCCTCCTTGGTCTGATCCATTCTTTTCTGGATAAGGGAATCTTGGGACTCATTACCATCTCATTAAACATTTACAGCCCTGCCTGTTTTTGATCAGTCGCGCCCATAAAGTGTGATGCCAGGATGAGATTGCCTCTTTAAGATCTCATGAAGTCAAATGAAAACTGCTTCACTGCCTCAGCTGTACACAAGCTTCAAAAAAGAAAAGGTAAAATCCAGTACACCACACACACACACACACACACGCACACACGCAGACACATAAACACACACACATTATGTATATTACATACATAATATACAGTCACACATATAACAGAGAGATGCACATTATTTAAAACACCTTAATCCTAGAACAAAATTCTTCTTTGATATGACTATCTTTTGGTTAGTATGATGTTACACTGAATATTCTTATGGATCAACAGGAGTGTTTTTAAAATATTATCAGTATGCAAACAGTTAAGTACTGTATTTCATATAAGATTTTACACCATGTCAAATAAATATGCACTTCATTACCCTGATCTCTCATTGCCCTTCAGTAGCAACACCCAGGACTGTTTGCTCTGGATAAAAAATGATTGTTGGACTGTAGCATAAAGTAACTAAAACATGCCTGCTGAGATATTCAGAGATATCATTTGACCATTTTTTCATTCTTTTGTGCATACTACACCTACAAAAGCATTCTCCTATACCTTCTGCTGACTAGCAATGTACAGACCCTGGGCTGGGCACCATGGCAACAGCTCCTGGAAAAATATCTATAAAAGGCTGTTGATGTATTTTTTTTATTCTTCTTTTTACAAAACTGGCAGCTCAGGCACAAGCATTCCCTAAAGACCCTGCCTAGCCATCCGTCCTCCTGTCAGTGTCCCTCCCTCCTTTCCTTATCAGTGCTAACCCCTCCATTATGGAGCCATTAAGCCCCTGGTAAAACAAGCAGATTTATGGGCCTTCCCCTCCCTGTGTTGAATTCTAATGAGCTGATTGAATATTTGAGGGCAGCTCCAGGGTAGAGTGTGAATATCCAGCTCTCAGTCGTTTCAATTACATTGTGACGGAGCTTCTGAGGCCTTATCTGCCTCAGCTGTACACAGGAAGATTAAAATGTCAGGGCTGGCGCGCCGGGGTCAAGTGTGACAAGATAACAAAAGGCGGGCAAGGAGGCGAGGTGTGTGTTGGGGTTGGGGTGGATTTTCCTTTTTAGAGAAAGCCAGTGTGTGAAATGACACGTATCGAATCTTCAAATCTACTGAAGTCATTGACGTATCATTTAGAGTGGCACAAATAATCCCCTTGGCTCTGGACACACACACTACCAGCTGAGCTGTTTGTGCATGACACTGACGTACATAAATTAAAATTACATGCACAGATTGATTTGCGTCCCCAACTACAGGCTTTCTTACATAATTGGTAAGCCACACTTCCAAGAAAAACATGCTTGGTTTTCTTGAGTGTGCTGACAGTAAGTCTGGGTTTACCACTCGTGCAAGCACTTCACTGTTGATGACCACTGACTACAGGTTTACTATAACAGACCAAGAGCTGTCATGGGTTAGGTCCATTAGCAACGGTCTGAAATGTGCCTACGCAGCAAAAATGCCAGTGTAAATCTAACAATGCTGGGGTACATTTAACACCCTCAGGTGTTTATATGACACCACGGTCTCTTATGAACACCCAAGGGTGTTAAATGTACACCACCATTTTTGCTGTGTATTGGACCGTCATTGGGAACCTACAATCCCAGCATGCCTCTGCCCACACCATCCATGAGGGTCTACCTGACATCATCAACCCCTGTTACCAGTAGAAATTCCCAACATTAGTATTCAGCTCGCTTTTCCCTTCCAAGCGTCTGCCAGAGTGCTCTCTGGCATCCTCCATGAGCTGGATATTAACTCGTCCTGTCCTAGCTTTATGAGAATGTAAATGCTGAAGTGTTGAGGTTTTGCCTATCTAGCCCATTTGGACAGAGTTGAAGCTGATAAAAGCTATGAATGTGCCGTGGCAAAATCTCCCCCAGCCTAAAATATTACCTTGCACCACTGAAACAGCCTTGAAAGAGAGGAGGTGAATTGATGGAAGGTTTCCCATGTAATGGAGCTGTGTCACCTCCAGCAATGAAATATCATGAAACATTTATAAGCCTCTTTTAAAGATCAATCAGAGGGGACATTAGCAGGTCAGTGTTCCCATGGAAGGATGTGTACCCTCAGGCTCTGTGATTGGGGAACATAATGGGCTTTCCACAGAAAGGGATTTTCAATCACACGACACAGCCCAGTTGGGAACCAGGTCTGAACAATGACAGCTCCCTCCACAATGTACACAGGTGAAGGCATTAACTACCGTCAGGCCTAAGGCTGGATTGGCTGCCTCCCAGAAGCCTAGTCTGGACCAGAGGTCCAGAGGTCTTTGGTATTCATTTCTCACCACCAACTGGCACTAATACCTTTCCTCCTAGCCTAAATCTCCATGGCTGTCTCCTTAAGGACAAGCCCACTCTGCCTATGTAACCCTGGGGCCGTCTGGCACGTGTCAATAGACAGGTTTTCCTGCTGATGCTTGACTGGCCATTAATTTCCCCAGGGGGTCACCAAAGTCAGCAATTTCAATGACTCGGCACTCTTCCCGAAAGATCAGACGCACAAGAACAGTGGCTGACTAAACGCAGAAATATGGTAGCAGTCACTTACAGTATTTACTTTGTGCAATCCGTTCTCTGGGTCACTGCATGCCGCCTCAGTTTTGATCTAAGGCACACTCTGAATCCTACAGAATCTCACAAAATCCACAGTGAGACTGTCACTCAGAATCTGTGCCATCTGTGCAGTGTCGTTAATCAGAAGCAGCCCATTGGAGCCCAATATTCTGATTGAGACATTGAGCCACAGCTCATTTCTAATGACAGATGTGTCATCAGACTGAGGCAGGTTCATTTTCAGGCAAACAAGCCCAATTAGGTGCAAATGATTCAAATAGGAATGGGTACAATTGAAAGGACCATTTTCCCTGTTATGCATAAAACAAAGGTTAGCTTGCTGAAACGTGCACACAGAGGTTAGTTTGCTGAAAATACACGGGGCAATTACATGTTTTGTCATTTGATTATCACAGTTCCCAGATATCTCACATCCATGGTATCAGATGTCTCCCCCTGTGGCTCTCCATATTACTCTATGACCCCCATTGTGGATGGGTCCATACATGCTGAAGTGCTTTATACCACAACCTTGGACAGAGCATAAAGTTGACATCAGTGACAGAAGCAAATAACTCATCAGCAAGACTCAATAATCAGTTGAGAAAGCTCACAGAAGCAAAGACCCCTCCAGGTACAGGACTGCAACTGATGACTAATCAAGAAGATGACAGTCCACACACATGACTGCTGATCATCATCATCACACTAACACAGCACTCTACTAACCATTGATTAAATTCCACCCTGACTATAAGAAGGAGACCTTCTGCCCAGCATTCAGACTTCTGTAGGCAGGGTCTCTGGGGCCTCGTAAGGTTGGTACATAAATAAAATATTCTGAACCTGCGCTGGACTACAGTACTTCCGTGTAGCAATTGTAGCCCTTTTTATACATAGCCCCCTCCCATTTTAGGGGACCAAAAGTAATTGACAAATTAACATAAACTTAAATAAAGTCATCATATTTAATATTTGGTTGCATATCCTTTGCATGCCATGACTTCCTGATGTATGTGAACCGACAATATCAAAAGACTCTTGATATCTTATTTTCAGGTAGTCTTACAAGCGATACTATATCATCTCTGCATCTGAATGGTCACCAGCGCTGGACTGGTAATGTGGCATACCGGGCATTTTCCCGGTGGGCCGACGCACCCTGGGGCTGATATAATTAAATTTAAATAAAAAAAATAAAAACATTTTTTTGGCCAACGACCGGCCCATAAAGCAGGGACAGTGGCCCATTGGTTCATTTTATATACTGACACTGGGCTGGCCCAATAACATCTCTTACTAGGCCCCACCCCTCCCCCTCTGTCCTCTGTTTTTCGTGTCAGGTGCCGTGGCTGGTGGCTCAGAGCCGAAAATCTGTGGATGGATGAGGGCGTTAAAATGGATAAACAAAAGCGCAAGGAGGGTGCGGAGAAGTTGCGGGCCAAAAAATAAATAAATCTAGAGGCGGATGTCGCAAATGTGCAAAAATAACAGACATGTTTGCTGCAGGGGCTGCAGTAGCTTCAATATCTACAGTACCTGACATTGTGCAGCAACAGGTGGAACTTGAAGGAGGAGAGGTGGCTGGCTATGGCCACTGCCAGGCAGAGGCGCAGGCGTGTGACAGGGGAGCCGAGGAGGGACAGAGTGAGCATGACAGGGCCGAGGGACAGGAGCAGGAGCAGGAGGGGAGTGTAGTTGAAGCGGTAAGCATGGTAGCTTCATAATTAACGGACTCGCAGGGAGGGAGCAGGGAGGTAGTGTGTGTGCGCCATGCCATGATGACGATGATGATGATTAATTCAATTAATGTCGATGATAATAAAATAAGATAACATAATCGTAATGCTATCATAAAGTGAGACTGTCACCTACTGCTGGTGGTCACTCAGTCAATGTCAAATAGCGCAGCATAAGCTATTGGCATTGTTTTTGTAGCTAGCATAGTTCCCTAATGCAGTCGCAACTTCGGCTGACTATTCTAACGTTAACTAGCTAACGTTATTTTGTCAGCATCGCGTTGGCTAAGCCCACGTTGCTGTGAGTGACCTAGGTCCATATCGTATCATCATAATCTTATTAAAATGATTAGGCTAAGGGTTCCCTTGAAAAAGATGCGCGAAAAGGCTGTATAATATACAACACCTGTAGCTCTACTGTGCTAAAATGTATGCCTGCTTATGTATTAGCCTACAGGAAAAAAACTTTTCATTTTCAACAACAGGCAACAAAGTTGTCCTATATGTTTATTTTCAGCCAGTTATGGTGGTAACTATTAGGATATATATGGTATGGATTACTGTTGTTACTATCTGCTCTCCACCTACAGTAAGTTCAAATTGTTTGGTGCTGCTGTGCATTGAGCATGCACCTTCATGTGGCGGTAGGTCAAACTCCCCAAACAAACAAGCACACCATTGATTTAATTGCCCTATCACATACAAAGATCTAACTATTACTCCTCTCTGAACATTAATATAAAACAAAAAGGTGATCTATTAACTGTGTAAACCTTATGTAATATTCATCTTCAATATTTGGATACTTGAAATCTGTATGAACTGAATAGTTAGTATCAAATGAAATAAGATGGAACAGCTCCATGCATTCATTGAATAAACAACTATTGGCTCATTACCAGTATGGTATTGTTTAAATTGTACAGCTTTTTGCACATCTTTGTCAGGGAATTCAAATGTTTGAAGGGCCATAAAAAAAGTTACTCAGTGTATCTTTAACATGATTATACATTCAGGTCCAGAATTGTTGAATTCTGGACCTGAATGTATAATCATGTTAAAGATACACTGAGTAACTTTTTTTATGGCCCTTCAAACATTTGTTTTGTACATCTTAAAGTATCTTTTAGCTCTGACAGAGTTTTTGATACAAGGAATATCAGTTTGTAAGAGCTAAAAATTAGTTTTAGACGTACTTTAAAAGCCATAAAAGGTTTGTTTACATTTGTATTGTTTGTAAATATTAGAGAAAATCAGGTTTGTATTTTGAGTCCACGGCACTTACTACTCAGCTTTGTAGTGGTTTGGGGGAATAGTACAGTAGGTACGCATATTTAAGGGGACCGCAAGGATGGTGTACTGGTGGGTGGTGTCCGACCGATTGTGGTGGGCCGGTCTGGGCCAAAAATGCCAGGGCCGATTTTTTGTTCCAGTCCAGCCCTGATGGTCACTATGGGAATGGGGGGATTAAGCTGTAAATTAAAGCTGAAAGTCTGAACTTTAACCTCATAGTCACTTTCATTTCAAATCCAATGTGCTGGTGTATAAAGCCAAAACAACAAAAAATGTGTCAGTGTCCAAATACTTTTGGACTGCACTGTATCTGGGAATAATGCCTGCCTCTAAGTAGGCTCAGCTACTCAGCTCATAGTGGATTAAACCCCACAACCCTCCAGGCACATTATAGAAACATGCATTGAGAGACAGTAATTTCTGTAACACATTATCTTTGGAAGAATGATGAAATGTTTGGTTCCATCCAGCCAAAAATATATTTGCAATATTATATCAATTATGTTTGGGGTTGTGGATCAATTAAACAATGTGCACAATTTTTTGATAAACACATGAGTGAAACAATAGGTGGAAAAATTATGCAGGTTTCCATCTCTTCTTTGAAGTATGGATTTTCCATCTGACTTGACTATAAACTGAATTAAATCAACACTTCTTCACAAAGCCAAATTGTGTATTTAGAAGGACAGACAATTTTTTCTTTATATCTATATTTTCTTTATTTTCATGGCTGTTTTTATGCATTGTTTGAGCTTTGTATTTCTTAAATATAAAACATCATGCAAAAATATAAATTAATTAAAGAGGCAATTAATTAGGCAATTTGGTCAGCAGCAAAGGTATAGATCATGTATTGTGTGAAATGGCCTTCTTTATGTTAACATAAATTTGAATTAAAAAGGCATGTTGAACAAGATTGAAAATTGCATATGTGTATGTAGAAGGCTTTATATAATGTAGTTCTTCTTCAGATATTTGTTCAGCAAAATAAAAGCATGTATAAAGCATGCCCCCTACCTAGCAATGAAATGTTCTCTCCTTTTATATGTTACCTTCTAATTGGCCCTTACCACCAAGTATCCATTTCTAAATGACCCTGCAGTCTTTTGAGACCTGAGATAATTATAAAACTGATGATATAATGCTATATTCAGGACCTTACTTAATGAGGAACCCAATTTAATCACACTGTTAATGTCTTTGTGATTGAAATCAATAGAACCTGCTTTGTCAGAGACCAGCACAGAATAAATCAGACTCAACATTTATTTTCAAAAATTAAGTGGAAATTCCCAAAGAGTGGCTAATATCAGTATGGGAAATGCATGCAACTACAGGAAGTGCCTGTTTGACTGCAGCGAAAGTAGATTGTCAGGCACTAATGATTCAGGGTTCAACCTACAGCTGACAAGGTGCACAACAGACATGTCACTGTTTTCATGCTGCTGGTTCAGGAGGCTGTGAGAATTGTTTACCATTAAGCCTCCAGAGATCGTTTACAGTGTACATGGACAAAGATTAAACACATGAAAAAAACCCAGCTGACATCAATTACATGCATTAACAACAAAAGGATAGTATAGCATTCCAAATCCTCTCTGTATATGCCTTTACCTGGCACCCTTTGAAAATGGGTTAGGGTATGTAAAGTGGCATATCGGACACCCCCACAACCCCCGGGGGCCCCACTATAGTCTGATTCTATTATTATTATTATTATTAGGCTATCTTTTTTATTTGACTGAACAAGGCGAGATGTAGTACTGATAGACAAGCAGGGGCCCCTATCGGCTACAAGGCAAATAGATCCCCACCGTCGAATGATGTCTGGTTTAACCTAAGTAGAACCTACCCTCCTGGAGCTGACCAATTGTGAATGGGTGGGTATAATGTTTAAAACATACAGCGGCAATTTAAGCTCTTTTTAAAAATTCCTGTGACTGTGGCTTCTGCAGAGAGATCGTTTTCAAAACTGAAACTTATCAAGAACTACCTTAGAAGTAGGGCGAAGCAGGCACTAGGCGACTACTAGTAGCCTAGTTTACATTACATTACAAAGTTTAATTAGTAGTAGCCTAGTATTACTAGTAGGCTACTTTGGAGTAACATTAGGCTGAATTAATTTGATTTTATGTACAGTTGTACATTGTACATGTACCTTGATTGTATTGCTTTGCATCCTATTTGTGCAGTCGAATAGCCAGGCAAAACCAGCTTTCTACCAAAGACCAAGAGTGACAGAGTGGCTGAATTTATCCTATAGCCTACTTTTATCCTCATTGTTATTGATCACTGTCGATGGTGCAGTAATAACGCTGCGACGTATGCTACTGCCAAAGGGGGGGGACAACGACAAACTGCACTATGCCACTGTGTGTAAACCAGGGGCGGCTGGTGAGGTCAAAAATAGGGGAGGCTGCATTTGTTACGAGTGTAGTAGGTGGTTGGCAGGGGCTGTAAATGAGGGGGGTCCAGGAGGCATGGCTCCCTGTAGAAAATTATGATTAAAATAACCCTTAAATGGTGATACAGAATCACTATTAAATGGTTCATCCAGGTGATTTTGTCAGTTCCAACCAATCAGCTGTCAAATGGCTCACTATTCATTCCTCACTCATCATTTGAATACCAACTTCAATGTTATTCCAGATGTATTCATAACAAAAATCTTGCCTCTTGCCATTTAATGAGTGTAATGGTGCAGCTCTCTGAACATCCCTGTCTGTAGAATTCCCTCTCCTGATATGGGTAACTGTGTCTCAGGATCCTACACTTTCTCTCTCCTGAAATGAATGTTGTTCTCTCTCTGCAAACCGCCTGCTGCTATTGATCGGAAAGGTATAGGGTTATCTTCTAACATTACTGCAAGAATATACATTTGTTCTTCCACCGGAATGCGGTGGCTTTAAGTGACTAGCGAGTTCGCCAGTCGGAAAAAAGAACGGACCTCGTTTGTTTATTAAAAAATAAGGGTAGCGCAAATGGTGGAGTCAGAACATTTCGCAAATCAGAGTGCAATATGCAAATGAGATGTAATTTCTGTAGGCTACTCGCCCTGTCACAGGATGGGGGTGTGGCTGAGGCTAGCCTCACAGACAAGTATTTTCAATGGGCTCTGCTCATACCATCTCATTCAACATGAGCCGCTTAGAGGGACTGCAATTTCAAATGCTTCTGAGTGAGGCTGAACATCACCCTAGGCAAAATAGCCTCACGAGCGTAATGTGCATGTGTGCAGACCTGTAGAAGCAGAAATTAGACTCACATGTGCTCTCGCTATAGCCTAAATATGGACCGAATTCTTATAAAAAAAATTCTATATTTTTGCAGACGATTATGTTTATTTTATTTTTAATCCCTTTAGGAGGCTCAGCCTCCGTTAGCCTCAATGACAATTCGCCTATGGTGTAAACATCCTATGCTGTTTCCACTGATGATTTTTAATTATATATTGTATTCAATGACATATATGACATATTCTTCTAAGATTAAATGTCGTGGTTCTGCTCTCTCTCTCTCTCTGCGTTTATGTGTATGGAAACACACACACACACACACACACACACACACACTTAAAGTCATTGGTAATTTCATATCTGTGTGTAAACAAATAAGATGATTTATAGATTTAGAACCTCACAACATGAAAAGCCCAACAGACTAAATTAAATGCAACAATGAAATTTTAATTACAGACAGTGAAAATGCTGTCAAATGAACACAGGTGCACGCACTCCTCTGACCTGCTGAAATTGTGTGACCCACTCCTGTGTCACAAACAAATAGCTGCTGCTGTTCTCCATTTTTTGAAAGGCATCCTTCGGATTCTATTTATTCGCGACAAAAGAGGAGAGCTGTGCCCTCATGCATCAACCTCCACGCTACTCTGAAAATCCTAGTGCTTCGTCCTTGGTTGCCGAGCAACGCTGAAATAGGGGGGAAAACTGGATAGTTTTGAATCTAAAGGTTGATAACAAAAATTTTTGTTTCATTTGAAAATAATTTTCATCAGCATATTTAGAAAATATAGTATAATCTACCAGTTTGAATGCAAATAAGCTGTGTATCGTGAGGCTTGTGAATATGCTGCAGAAAAATGTATATGTTCCTTATTGATGCTTATTGGACCCATTTTTACATATTATACATTGCTATTTATTTGTCTGTTTGTATTTGATGTCCTTCACTTTTTGAACACTGGGTGGTATATTGAGTCAGGTAGCTCTACACGTAGCTGAGCTCACAGGAAGAGGAAAGGTGTTGTTTGATGAGAGAAGCAGACCGTTTTTCACCATGCCAGCCAGGTCATGTGCTGAGTATTGCTTGTTTGCTGTGAATGCTGGTAAATGTACCGCGTGGAGGGAAACGACTTGCAATGGTGAAAATTTGGTGAGCTACTGCACTGGTAATAAATGGCTTAGGACATTGTTTGTATAGAACATGCATCAGAACATTTCCCAGTCTTTCAGCTCAAGTGGCATATTTGGTAAAAAGAAAGTCAATACAATTGGCTTAGCATGAAATTTGATATCTATAGTAAGTTATTGAAAATTATACAACAATGAGATTTGAGCGAGTAACGCAATTGGCCAAGACACGTTCCACCAGTGCTGATATTTAGCATAAATTGCGTAGACGCATTCTATAAAACGTTGCCTAACGCCTGGAACCCACCAGACGCGCAAGCGCACAGACGCTTATTGCGCGCGCAGATTTGAGCAGAACTGAACCCACTAGACGCGCAAAGGCACAAACGCTTTTATTGCTTTTTCGGAGCGCATTCGGTGAATGACACGAGACGCGCTATACAAACAAACAGTCTACATTCCGGATTTGTGAGCTTCGCTTAATAATGGATAAGTAAATATTGCTATTACATATGTCTTACTGCTTGACAGGTTAATTAAAATGAAAACTTGCATACTGTCAATATATAGTACATGGGAAAATAGTACACATGAATCAGACCAACAAACAAGTCTTCACTGGCTGGCAGCAAATGGCCTACTTTACATTTTTACTTCGTAGCCTATAGCTAATGTAATTATGTCATTATAACGAAATCAGTTGAGTTGATTACCTTATCTCGCAATATTAATATAGTAGTTTTTTTTGTTTGTTTCAATACGAGTTGTAAACATGAGGAAGGCAATTACGGTTTACCTCTTGCTCCAAATGCTCCTGAGGAGGAGAAGAATGTGGGTAGCTACACCCCATGAACTGCTTTGATTACACTTTACTTTGATCACACTTTTGATTATATTAAAACAAATATCTAAACTATATAGAATGTTGTTTTTTAAAAGCTAAATGTAGCAAACGAGACAATGGCTCCTTTATAAAGTCCGTTTAATATTATTTATTTATTTAAGACAGTAATCAACATGTTCTAAACATTTAATTTTAGCAGAATTAGCAGCTATTTTGATTATGTAGTACCTGTGTATTGTGTATGTATGTATACTATAATAAAGAAAAAGCATTATAAAATGAGAATAACTGGTTATATGCAAAATGTATGACTTGATTTAACTTCATTCATCCCACAATGGACAATGGTGATTGTCTCTGTTCCCATTTTCATTAGGGCCTATATTAAAATATAATATGTATTAAAATAATTTATAACAATTGTAAAACTATTAGTAGGTTGAAAAACATTAAAATGTGGTGATATAATGCAGATATTGAACATATTCAATGTATTTCTATGAGATTGCGCATGCGGATGGCCAGAAAATTCCGCCCGGAGCGGAAAAATCAGCTCCACGCCCGCGAGCCGCGAGCGTGTGCGTGCGCTTGTGCTTGCGCGTCTGGTGGGTTCTAGGGGTAAAGCTGCATTCTCACCAAATCCAGCGACGACGCATGGGGACGCGCAGGAACCCCAAACTGTGCGTTTGGTGGGCAGTGCTATTAGATGGGTTCAGTAGCCTACGTGGAACATTAACGGCACCTGATTGGTTAGACGTATTTTGCCTGCATTTTCAAACCGGAACAATATGGCGGCCTGTTAATAAACTCTTTTATACCACTTAAACGGTCCACTAAAATACGTTTCTGAAAACATTTGAGGTGAGAAATAGTCTATGCACTTGATTCATATTTGATAAAAACGCCTACTTTGACCGTTTGATCCGAGTTTCGCGAGCAATGGTGGACGTATTCATTTGCCTAAAGTAGATTTGGAATCTATCCTATTCAAATTCAGAACCGGCGAATGTACCACACAGTTGCCGCGCCACATCCATCATGCACCTCGCGAACGCATCGCATCCTCTCCATAGAAAATTAATAGAATGCGTCCGATCGATGTACCTCGCCAGATTTGGTGAGAATGCAGCTTAAGAAGCATAAACAACACTCGCAATGGCATCAGAGTGCTAGCAAGTTGGCAAATCCAAAATAAAGAATTGGTTAATCAAAAGTTATTGTTTCAATATTTTTTCATTACTTACTAAATGTTTATGTTAACATTGTTGTATAAAAGCAATAGATCACTCGAGGTTCATGTGTTATTGGATATAATCACTGCTGAGAGTACTTCGCAACATAACCTGCGGTCTCGTTGCTGCGACATCACAGCAGTGATTATATTTCCAATAACACACTCCCTCTCGTGACCTATTGCTTAAGTAAGTTTTATTCAATGGTGTTTGTAGTGAATCTTTAAAGAAATAATTAAAGATTCCATCTATTAGTCCCAATTGCCTAATTCTGTGTTTTTCTGAAGGTTGAACCTTAAGTTTCAGATTTCTTGTGTGAAGAATTATGCCCCATGGGAATTTTTGCCCAATAAGGGCCCCAGGGCCTGTGGATGCAAAACAATCCCAAAGCATTAAATATCCACCACAATTTTTCACCATAGGTGTGATGTGCTTTTCAACATGACTTGCATTCTTTGGACGCCAAACATGATGCTGATCGGCATGTCCAAAAAGCTAAATTTTTTGTTTCATCTGACCACAAAACACAGTTCCAATTATTCAGATGTAGTTTGGTGAATTCAAGATGTATTTTTCAGTGAACTGTCTTTAAAAGAGGCATCCTTCTTGCAACTAGAAGGAAGGCTATTGTCATTTAGGCATCGTCGAATAGTGGTTTTGGACACATTGTAACCCCAAGATGCCAGGTTGTTTTAGAGATCTTGAACTGTACCCCTTATTTTTGCCTCTTCAACCATCCGTCTCACTACACATGGGGGCAAGATAGACTCTACCTGACAGGTTAGCCATTGTTCCAGTGACTTTAATTTCCTATTCATTGACACAACAGTGGAAAGCTGTATCTTTCATTTCTTATGGATTTTTTGTTGTCATCTCTTGATCTGTGGTGGTGAATACCCAGCAAACAAGCCTCCGTGGGCCCACTCTGGGTGTAATTGTGGGCAGTGTGAGCAGGGAAAACCCACATTAATCCCACGTGGGCCCACTGTGGATTTGCCCATGCTGGGCCCTCCACAACATTTCCACACTATACTATTTGACCTTTTTTGTCTTTTGTATTACCAAAGCATTGATCAGTAACAAAAATAAATGCTATAAACTTTGCCCCTAGTGGTTGAGACGTATCCGTCTCAATTACAGTATTCATGTTTGTCTGAAATTATAAACTACAGCTTTAAGAAAACCATGTAAATTTTGATGCAGTATTTTTTAAAAAGGTAGCCACTTGCGAAAACCTCAGCTTCTCCAGTTACACTGCAGTGCCATAAAATAGGAGCACCTACGACTCTGCTCTTGCCACAGCCACAGACTGTAAAATGCATAAAATGCACCGTTTATACACGCTAAGAAAATCATGTTCATGTATAGAAACAATAATATTTTTTTAAAACGTTGTACAAATGAGCATTTGCCGTTTTCCCTTGCTGTACTATATACAGTACCTGATGCACCTTCGGTTTAGAAGACATTTTTTTCTCTCGTATAAATATGTTTAGGAAACTAAGTAGGTTACCAGTATATTCAGCTACAGCTGTTTTCTGATTAACCCTGAAGAGTTTATCTTGTTACATTTCGCTAAATTTTCCACAGCGACCACCCGTCGTACTTAGGGCTGAAATACGTTGCTGTTTTTGTGTAAATACACACGCGCTTTTGTATGTTTTAAAAAAAACTTATTTAAGTACATTAGGTGACGTATGTTACGGTTATTATATATATACTGTATGTGACATACAGTAATAAATGTATTCTGAAATAAATGTATTCTGTTGCAAATATCTGAATGATACAGCTTCTTCTTAAATTCAAACTTTAAACCATGGATGTGCAGGGAATATTTTTTGAGATATTGACATTTAAATAAAACTAGTAGAAACCAGGTGGAAATTGCCTCTGGAGGACCAAAGTAAATAGAGTTAAGACGGAAAAAATATTTTAAAAATTTACTGAATGTCGATTAAGTGGTCTGACTAACTTTTGAGCTGGTGGCACTAAAACTTTCAGCAGATAGCACCAGTGCCTGGATATGGAGCCCTGGATATATTTGTGAGCTGGCATCTAGTCCACCTTGGACATCATCTTCTCACATGGATGCCGTGATAAAAAGCAGCCGAATGTCACATGCAGAGGTGGAGACGACAATTAAAAAATGGCTGTGCAATTTAAGGGACAGAGATGGTGGGAGGAGGATGAGAGATCAAAAATTTATTATTCATTATTAATTATTAATTGTTTGCTGATGATTGTTTGAGTTGCTAATTTTGTTATTTTTGTTTTTAATTAAATTTGTATTGTATTTTAAAAAGTGCTGTGTCCGCCATGTCTTATCGGGATTCTGAAGTGCAGAAAAAAACATCCCGGAAAGTCATTTTTGGATGCACAGTGGGCATATGCAATTTTTGGATGCACAGTGGGAAAATGCAATATCCCACAGTGGGTCCATAACCCACTAGTGGGCAGCCCATCATTGCACTGCCCACTAGGGCCCCATAACTTGGGGCCCACATGTGGCCAACATTTCGCAGCACATATGTGTTCCTTCTGGGCTGCCCACAAAGGAACCCACAGTGGCCCTGCACAGGCCCAAAAAGGGCTTGTATAATGGGTAACCTTTTGTCTGATGCTTTCAGGGAATTCTCTGCCTTGTCCAGGATGATGGCTGACAGTATTTCAAATGAGTGCTCCCTCCTTTTTATATCCTAGGGAAACAGGAAACCATTGTTTGTAGGCCACTATATACATCCCTAACCTTCCAATGAAGTTCAAATAAGTTGTATATTTATGAGATTAGTTTTTGTTAAGATTGTATTTAAAAGAATAGTGAGGGGTGTGAATAATTGTGATCTAGGTGTTTTGTGGAAGAAAAGTATTATTACTAAAACAAAATATGTTTTTCCCAATTTATTTGTATTGTAGGCTTGGAATTGTCTGCATTTATTATAAAGTATTTTATGAAATATACCTTTTCTGCATAAAAAAAAAAAACCCCAGTTACATACTGTTTTTTACTGTTTTATTGTTAATCTTTATCAAGGGTTTGAATAAAAAGGAGTCTACTGTAGATGACTGGTTATATTAAAAGTACAGTTATCATATAATAGCTAGACAAGTTGGCTGAGTAGAGTGGTGGCTAAGTCTAGTTAGCTAGCAGTGTAAATGTGTTCTGACAGCAGGTATCTAACATGGATTTTTTTGTTCCATGCTAAGGTTCAACATCACTGGGTGCCATTAGTTCAGTAATAAAAAGTGAGGAAATAATTGTTTCTCCTCCTCTTCCTTCCATCAATACGAAAGTCAGTTTTGGAAATTGCAGGGTGAAAACACAGCAGAGTGACTTCCCCCTAAAGGGGAAGTTAATTTGACATTTTGGCTAAATAGACAGCTAGATGCAGGGGGAAACTTGACTTTAAAAACACTGTCTACATTGTAAACAGACCTTTTCATATAAGTGTAGTGTGACTAGTATGACCTGCAAGCAAGGCATCCATCCATTCTAAAGGAAAAGGTGTAAACTTCCATCGACCCATCTGATTCAGCTAGACCGGAGGTATGTGGGATTAAGAAAATGACTCTAGGTTTTAAGTCAACAGTACAGAGTGAATCAAAAAGAAAACCACTGAAAAACTCTATTTCAGTCTGGATTGCATTAAATTGGCAACCAAATAACATAGTCGAGGACATTGTCTTCCGACAAGAGTACTGCAACTCCCTCCTGGTCGGTCTAACGCAGCACTCTCTCCAGGCCTTTCAGCTCATCCAGAACAGCGCAGCCTACCTGGTTCTCAACCTCCGCAAATTTTCCCATTTGCCCCCCCTCCTGCGTTCCCTCCACTGGCTCCTTGTGGCTGCCCACATCAAATTCAAAATCCTTGTGTTGGCGTACAAGGCTGCTAATGAGCTGAACCCCCATACCTTCAGGCCTTGGTCCAGCCCTACACCGCAATCCGTGCTCTACACTCTGCTGCCACCAGGCGCCTAGCTCTCCTCTCCCTGCAATGACCTGGTCATGCATACAAGTGATGCATTTATAATTCAGCAAAAGTTAATCTCAATACTGTGGTTTCCAAATAGACAACACTATTCATTGCAAGTGCATACATCATAACATTTTTTGTATAATTTTCAGAAACATTCCAGTACAGACTTATCCAACTGAATGTGACACTTTCTAACATCCAGAGATATGGTTGTGTAGCGTAGGTAGCGCTGTTGGGAATTATAGTGAACTCACTCTCCAAACAAGTGTCTGTCTCTTAAACCATATGAAATATCAAGTATTTTTATAAAAAATAAATTCAATGGTCAGTGCAACTGAGACAGGCCTGAATTCAATATTTGCCCTTACCATTTTAGCACATGTAAAACTTTTTGAGAACCATCTACTAAAAATGTTCTTCAAAGACAACCCCAACTAATGGCAAAACTTCAAATGCAGTGCTGAGATGTTTTTGTTGTACTTGCTACTATTGATGTGAAATGTTTTATCCACTTTCGACCCATTACATTACCCATTACATTACATTGCAGTCATTTAGCAGACGCTTTTATCCAAAGCAACATACAATAATTGCATACAGAAAAGTAATCGAAGTAACTACAGAACCGATAAAACAAAGCACATCCCTCACATAACGTAGCAGCTATCCCTAGTAATGAACACTGAACACAGTAAGCTGTGGGAAAATCAACTGTACTATAATTCTATTCTAAATACTAGTATAAACTATAACAAACAGTTAGACAAGAAAACACAGGGAACAAGTACCATGAGAAAAGGTCCTAGTTTAGTATATCAGTCAAGGTAGAGTCTGAAGAGGTGTGTCTTCAGGCCACGACGGAACGCAGGCAGTGTTGGAGTAGAACGTAGGGGAATGGGGAGTTTGTTCCACCACTGAGGAGCTAGGGTGGAAAAGCTCCTCAGTCGGGACGAGCGAGAGCCGTTGACATGGAGGGAGGGAAGTGCGAGTCGCCCTGCTGTAGAAGAGCGAAGTGGTCGAGCAGAAACATAGTGCTAGATTAAGTCCTGCATCATGTAATGCAGAAAATGCATTTGGTATACAACCCCCTTTTGTACAACAATGTTCCAACACATATACAACCACACAACAAATTTGTTGTAAATGTAATCTCAATCTTATATCAATCTTATATCAGTTGCTTACTTGTCCTGTTACATTTTCACCCTTTTCACAACAGCGGTTTAACAAGATTTGGGTTGTCTTTTGTGGTGGTTCAGTCAGTGCACATTGGAGATACCATTAATCAATGTTACCTTGAAATCCTGTGTCCAAGGTGTAACAACTTGGCATAATGTGGGAAATAGTAAATTGGTGGGTTATCCAACTGGAATGCAGTGTGGACATTATTTTACACAACATACACATTATTTTAAGTAAGTCCACTTACATTTACACTTAATTACCATTACTGCTTCACTGTTCTGGATTGAATTGTTTGAAACATTTCAGCTGAAATTAAAAGGGTAATTTTACAAAAAATCTATTTTTCAGAGATGAGATAAAAACTATGTAATGTTTAAAATAAATGTACTATTTGATTATTTTCCTGTAGTATATAATTATTTATGAATGCTGTGGTCCAAGATGGATTGCATATATAGGAAGAGGAAACTCCAGGTTGCAGTTACAGCAACATAACATTAGATGGAGCACTGGCATTAAATAATCCATCACTCATAAACTGAGTGCAGCAATTAAGGAGTATGTTGAGTATTTACATTACATTAATCCAACTAACTCCCTAATTAATTTGAAGTAGATTCTGTCTATCTTTTGTCTTACAAAAGGAATTGTGTGTAATTGTAGTTTTGCCCACTATCTTGCTAATGTTGTGTACTGCAACACAAGTGTATTGTAGAAGGACAACTCTGGAGCTGAATGTGTAAATTGGTGGTTAATAGAGAGATACAGTTAAGTAGACTGATGTGATAACAACACAGGTTCCTGAAAATAAAAACTACCTACCTACACAATTACAAATAAAAAAAATCTAAGGTGTGTATTTACCAGTCTCTTGGACACGTATGTGTAAATTATATGTTTGCTATATATATATTGCTCTCTCTCTCAATCTTTCCTGACATTACATTCTCTCAATGTTTCATCATGCCCATGAAATTAGAATTCCAAAATAAGTGAATCCCTTTTATTTCATAGTAATTAAATGCTAGTTGTTCTCTCTGCTCCTTCGTGCACTTTCATATCAGTTAGACCTGTTGCTGAAACCCTTCCCTTTTGTCATGTGACATCTCAGCCCAACATCGCCAAAGAATTTCCCCCGCCTCGGCTGCCATGGCAACCTCCTCTGTGCCCTAGCCGCCAACACATGCGACGGGTAGAGAAGAAAAGGAAATAGAAAGACAGAGGGAAATGGAGTATCTAAAAGGGTGAGCAAACAAAACTGGGTGGTGGAAAAAAGATTGAATTCTGCTTTTTGGCACTGCTGTCGGTAGCATCCATGTTAAACCAATTAGTCAGATTTGCACAAAAATTATTTCTACATGACAAGAGAACAATGAGTCAGTCTATAGAACATTTCCTGTAATATTCCTGAGACTGTGTTAATAGCATTGAAATGCATTTAATTTGATTAAGAATTTATGAGGGATATTATGCATCTAAACTTTAAAGCTCAGGCAGAATTCTAATATAAATTGAATGGTCCTCCTACTCACTTGTAAAAATATTAAATGTTTCCATTTGGCATTAGAATATATATCCTAGCATTTCAATTTGTGATGTTATTGTTGCCTCTTTCTCACATGAATGTGCATTTGTATAACAAAAGTTCATATTTTATTTAACCAGGTGGGTGAACTAGGAACTCAACTCTCAGCATTATATTTCCATTTATTATATTAATATAAATGAGCCTCTCTTATTATATTACAATTATATTCATCATAATTATCATGTAGATCATCATCCTCATCAGATGAAACCTTATCCAAGTTTGTCAATATGCTACAATAGTCCAGTTTTACATTGATTATAGTGTTCTGAAAGGGATTTTGCAAACATACATTACAGAATCCAAATCTTCAAAGGCGTGAACCCTAGCTCAGGGTTGCCAAGCAACCAAGATCCCATGAGACTGCTTGGAGCAAGTGCTATTTCAGTGATCTGTATCTGCCACTGTGCTGTGTGCTGCAAAATGTATCCATAAAAGATGAGTTCCTTCAAATAGTAAAGTTAAAAGAACAGAAATTGTACTCATTAATTTCAGGAGATACAGGAGATGTCCATTTATGCACTGTTAGTATGCTATATGGAAAATAGTCAAATGTGTCAGTGACACATGATAAGAGATCACAGAAACCAATGAAATCAGTTTTGGTTTCTTCAATAGTGTACAGCTGTAATCTTTCCCAGCAGAGCTACTGTAAAAAAGCCATCACAAAAACTTGACTGACACTAACACTTCTATTTTGCAGTCTATTGTTCTTGAAAAATAACATTTTCTGACATACAAGGCATGGCTATTAACAGAATTATCAATTATGAACCTTCATTCAAGGCAGTGGCACTTCTATCATCTCTGATTCTGAATCAAACATGATCGAGAGATTAGATCATGCTTGTGAGCATCTAGCACTCATTTGCATAACACTGAAAACTTCAGTGAATGTAATCTTGCTGTATGTTAAATTGATTGTATCCTCATATTATGACATCTTTGCCTTCTATCACTTAATTTATTTCAGTGACAACAATCATGGATCAGATGGAAAACTGAGGGATCTGTCAGCAGGCTCCTTCTGGAAGATCCTCAGCTGACATGGCACTCTTGTATGAGGCCAGAAGGGTTTTAGCCCCATTAGCCAGTAATCGTAACATCGCAGCTATTGAGTTCCTGCCAGTTTCAATGAATTTCCGACTTTACCAGGGCAGTCCAAACATAACCAGACTGAAGAGTCTCTAAATGTGTATGTGTGCATGGGTGTGTGTGTGTGTGTGTGTGTGTGTGTGTGTGTGTGTGTGTGTGTGTGTGTGTTTGGATCAAATTAAAGTTTCTCTTGTTGTCCCTTCAAATTGTAGTTGATCTACAATGTGCATAATCTAAGCTGAAACAAACATTTCTGATTACTGTCCAAACTAAGAAGCCTCTCATTACATTTGAAAAAAAGAACTAAAGCAGTGATTCCAGCCAACTAAAATACTAGGTTCATTCATTATGATGCTCAATACACAATATAGTCTTAGTGCAACATGCATAATTATTCAATCAAAATGAAGGACGGTCATGGAGGTTAGGTTGTACAAACATACTGTATCAGATCACCGGTTTTAATATAAGTCTTTGCCATTAATTCCACATCTGTCTTTGAATTCAAAATGTCATTTTAGTGCAACTGCCTAACTGACAGCCTCTGGCTGTTAAAGACATAAACAAAACCCAGCCATTCTAGTGTTTAAAAAGCTCCCACATCCAGCTTTGGCACCACAAATTTCAGACCATAGCCTTTTCAGTTTTCTGGATATAAGGTGTATCCTTGTGAGAATAAGGATGGTTTTATTGAATCTGGCTTGTGTATTAAATGGTCAAAAAAACATGACAAGCATATATTCTGCTATATTATCAACAAGATAACATTATTACAAACAAACTTTGAGAGAACATTATGTATTTCCTGGGTTTGAGGCAGACATACCCGTATGAAAAGGATCTTCTCTCCGACGCGGTAGCGGCCCTGGGACTGTCTCTCCACACAGAATTTGTTGGGACACTTGCAGGGAGGATGTTCTGCAATGTGCTTCACCTAAAATACAGCACAACCTTTAAGAAGGCCAAAGGACTTCAGGACCCACATTAATTCATAAAGTATGTAGAAGTAGTATACTGCTCCAGGATCAGCTTTTCCCTGTCCATATCCTAACCTAATACATTAAAAGCATAAACTAATTCTTGATTGGTAAACCTACTCTGATACAGGCCCAGACCTCCCTGTACGCCTCAAGCTTGCTATCACCTCAATGATAGGTGAAATAGCAATGGTGGAGACTAACAGTGGTGAACCAGTGGCCCAAATAGCACGGTGAGGAAGACCCATTTAATACGTGGAACTGCTTTGCAAAGGAATGGATGAGCAATCAAATAAATGCACACTATTTGGCAAGTTCTGAAATCACCAAAGTAAACTTTCTGGGCTGTTGAGAAGACTAGATCAACTTAGTTCAAGTCGGGCCATGGATGTCTCGCCTCCTCGTTGGCTTTCTCACCCTAGCACAATACATAGCCTATTATGTATGGCCCTCAGCATTGTGTAGAATTCTGTAAAAGAAATGATGCAAGTGCTTGTAATCAGCGCCATAGAGAGAGAGATGCGCCAATGGAGACGGTTACGTGGTTCATATAGGCTTCAAATAGTTTCAAACAGATTTTAGCGGGCGATTTGAACACGTTTTCTCTTAGGAACATAGAGAAATAACAGCGATTTATGGTAACTAGTAAACAATATATGTATTTACTATATGATTGCACGCCAACATACGCTACATGGCCAAAAGTATATGGACACCTGCTCATCCAACATCTCATTCCAAAATCATGGGCATTAATATGGAGTTGGTCCCCATTTGCTGCTATAACAGCCTCCACTCTTCCTGGGAAGGCTTACCACTAGATGCTGGAACATTGCTGTGTGGATTTGTTTCCTTTCAGTCAGAAGAGCATTAGTGAGGTCGGGCACTGATATGTGGCTATTAGGCCTGGCTCGCAGTCGCCTTTCCAATTGATCCCAATGGTGGATAGGGTTAAGGTCAGGGCTTTGTGCAGGCCAATCAAGTTCTTCCATACCGATCTCTACAAACCATTTCTGTATGGACCTCTATTTGTGCACTGGGGCATTGTCATTCTGAAACAGGAAAGGGCCTTCCCCAAACTGTTGTCACAAAGTTGGAAAAGCAGAATCGTCTAGAATGTCATTGTATGCTGCAGTGTTAAGATTTGCCTTCACTGGAACTAAGGAGCCTAGCGTGAACCATGAAAAATAGCCCCAGACCAAGGGGTCTCCACATACTTTTAGCCATATAGTGTATATTGGGATGTAATCCAAATTAGAAGATTAGTGTAAACAGTTAATTACATAAAAATCCCAGCAAACACAGAACGTTCCCCAAACGTGTGAGATGTGTCATGACTCTATTCTAATTTCTTGAGTGCTGCCGTCCAACCGTTATTCCAGCTGTGTTGGACCGGTCCAAGTAGGTAATTTAACCCTACTTAGTTTCTTGAATACATTTAAAATTAGACCATAGCAGCTAGAATAAAAAAATATAAATTGATAAAAATAAGAAGGTCAACTTCCAAAGTGTAGGCTAGTGTAATGGGGCGTGACGTGTGAGGTAGGAGGAGCCAAACGCAGCAAGGGGATTCTTTAAGCCCTTAGGCCACTAAGGCGGGAAACCCCGCAGATAAGGGAGGAGACAAGGCAAGGAACACACACACACCACAGCTACAGACCGGCTCACTGTTACATACCAAAGAGTAGAAGCACAAACGCCTGGTTTCACAAACAAGGCGAAAGGGAACAAAGAACTACTACCCCATACTTCTACGAGCTAAGTAACTAAAAAACGAGCCGGAAATAACAAACGCCCTGTCTCGGAAACGAGACGCATAAGAACAGGCGAGTAGCGTAATGGCACAAATACACACCAACGTACCGAAGCTACGAACCAGCACACTGTAACACGCAATTAAGTAGAAGCACAAACGCCTGATTTCACAGCAAGAAATCCAAACAAGGCGAAGAGGAACAAAGAACTGCTACCCCATGCTTCCATGTGCGAAGTAATCAAACGGCCAGCAATAATAAACGCCCTGCCTCAGTAATGAGGCGTAAGAATAGGCGAGTAGCATAAAAGGTACACATCAAACACACAACCAACAAACACTGAAAACTAATACTCATTAGTATAGGAGGAGGCGAAGGAACAGATATAACGTTCCGTGGCTACTTCCATAAGCTAGCAGTCACATGCAGAACATAAAGAGGTAAACGCCTGATCTCCCAGGAGGGAGAAACATTTTACAGGCGAACTTTACAAGCAGAATGACTAGCTTAAATAGGAAATAAACGCCCTAGCCTCTCAGTAAGGAAAAATGTAACGAGGTGAAGGAACCGATAATAAATGTTCCAAGGCTTATATAGAGGCTCGCAGTCACACGCAAACATGTCCACAACATCGCCCAATCCTCCCCACAGGAAGACATGCACCGACAGACGAAACAGAACTACAGTTCCGAACAAAATCGTCAAACTCCATATACGGATAAAGACACAAGACATGCACCGACAGACGAAACAGAACTACAGTTCCGAACAGAATCGTCAAACTCCATATATGGATAATGGCACAAGACATGCACCGACAGACGAAACAGAACTACAGTTCCGAACAAAATCGTCAAACTCCATATATGGATAAAGGTACAAGACATGCATCGACAGACGAAACAGAACTAAAGTTCCGAACAAAATCGTCAAACTCCATATACGGATAAAGGCACTGTAGGATATCTAATATTTCCCCCCTTCTCTCTATCTCGCTCTCTCATTCTCAACCCCCCATCAAAGATAAGCCAGTCTTTGTCATAAATGACCCCCTCTCCCCCCCCCTCCCCCACACCTTAACCCAATCAGGACAGGGATGGTCTTCCTGTGGAGGTATTTTATGAGTGTACCGCAGAAAAAGAAGTTAGTCAATTGTGGAGTTTGTTTGGAGAAGTCATTCTTTTTGGTTCCTCGTGCGTTTCCTTTTGTTCCTGTTCAGCTGGAGGGTAAATAATTTGGCAATTTTTGGCTTATCTCTCTCTTTACTGGTATTTCCTAATTAATGTCTGGTTTTAATGTCTTCCATTTTGTAAATTATAAGTAGTCAGCCTACATTCCTTAGTGAATGTATGATTTCAACTCATTATTCCAATTGAATGTTTTCATTTAATAAAATTATTTAATCTCAAGACCTGATTTAGACTTTGTTTTGGCTTGTTGGTTGATCCACCAGGTTACTGTTCAACTTACCTATTAACGAATTTGGCGATTTAATTGATGATTGTCATTTTTAATAATTATTATTAAACTAAATCACGTAAAGCTTATTTTGAATGTAGGTTAAGTGAGGGGTTCTAGCACGCAATATCGCTTGTGTTCAGT
The DNA here is from genome assembly GCA_029718625.1 of Synaphobranchus kaupii. NCBI lineage: Eukaryota > Metazoa > Chordata > Actinopteri > Anguilliformes > Synaphobranchidae > Synaphobranchus > Synaphobranchus kaupii. The sequence goes on along the minus strand of CM056397.1, from coordinate 14,335,122 downwards.
ATTCAGAGTGCTGAACGTTTTAACAAGGGCATTGACTGTTAGAACCGCTGGATTCAGATTATACACATTTTACCTAGTCCTCACTTACCCGACAGCACACAGGGGCGAGAGGACAGCTGCACCGGAATTATCGGTTATCTGACTAACGCAAGCTCAATAGAAAATACTAGCCCTGCCTCTAAGAATAAATAGAGCCCTAAAGTCAGTATGATAAAACACCCTGGGCCCTATCTTACACCCGGCGCAAAGCGGCGCTAACGCAAACGCAAGTGTCTTTGCTATCTTACACCTGGCGCTAGGTCCATAATAACGCCTAATGCTTACGCCGTCAAACTAGCATGTTTGACGGCGTAACTCTTGCGCCATCATTAGTGAACTGGGCGTGTTGGTCTTAAGATGAGGAGTGGCCAGGATTCTTTTTGGCGTATTGCTATCTTGAGCCAGCAGAAAGCGCTTGCGCTAGAACCACCACAAACCTGGTCTAAAGTCATGTCGCAGTTGTTTACATGCTATTTTAACGGCGCATATAAGTGCGTCTACATAGGCGTGTGCACAACGCGCATACCCTCCTGTCTGTTACACACAGGGGCGTGCACAGGCATGACTAAAATATCTAGATCACAATGTGAAATATTATTATTGTGTAGGCTATATCAAAAATGCATAATAATAAAAGGTTCCATAGGTCCACATACCTTTCCCTCAGCGAAGGGAAACAATGCCACATTACATTGCTCTCAGCCCACTCCATCAACATCCAGGCGATGTGCGATGGTACGGGACAATGGCTATCCATTAAAAAGGAGCTGATAACACCTATAGCTATCAAGCCTAATGCGCGAATTGTCTTTGCACCTAATGCGTGAATTGTCATTCAATGGAAAACTCGCGCACGGCAATAGACGGACATTTAAGTTCTGAAAATGCGCTTCAGATGTCATTACAATACAGCTCTGTTTATCTATGAATACAGCCTGTAAGTAAATAGAATGGTTTGTGAGTGAAAAAAGTTCAAAACCTTGTCCAGTGAATATTGCATTTATTGTTTTTCAAATAGCCTAGGCTACAGCGAATTCGCTGTGCATAAAGTTTTTTTCGATAGCCTATGGTTAAAAAACGGAGATGTCACCATGTTAACTAAATTGTAACCTTAGCTATTCTTCGTCCTTTATATTTTTTTAAATTACAGTGACCAGGCTTCCATACTCTCACCGTTTAAAACCCAGCTGATTTCACCCGTTATTCCTTAACTGAACAAAACGATTTTAAAGAGAACTAAGCGTCTAATTAGAAACTAAAACAAATTTGCAGCACGTTACACAATTAATTCACAATTAATTTTAATGCCATTCTCTGCACGTGAGCTGCATGTTCTCAAGTCGCACGTTTCACGGTCTTCCTGGGAAAGTGGATTGTTTTAAAGGATTACGCTACGAGTAAAACAGGTTGGTCACATTTCCATAAACAGGACATTATTAAACAAGGGGAAATATGCGTGAACTTATGGGTTGCGAACCTGACAGCTTTATTGTAGGTTATTTAGTGTCATCATTAAGGCAAAATAACGGTATGTATGTTATTAATCAATATTAGCCTACTATGCAGGTAGCCTAATGAACTTTGGATGAAGCTTGAACTTCGAGAACTCCATGAGAACAGCCTCTTGGAATTGATGTTTGACACTTTCATTGCATAATCAAACGAAATTCGCTGAACAAGCAGGCTAATTTGGCGTTTTCTAAGGTGAGACTGAAGCCATTGATAGCTTATTCTCAGCTGTTGCAGGTCCTTTTAACGAAATTTAACCGCACATATTTTGTAAAATAACAGCCCTGTCTGGAATTACCGGGAACTCATAGGCTAATGGTTAGTCCGAATAATATTGATCATACTCCATTTAGCCTATTCCTTGATCACACTAAACACGCACGAGCATGTCTGTTTCGCCATCATAAGCAATCCACCAAGGTGGAAAAGCAGGCTTTTAAAGGGAATGGGATATGACATTTTGATTGGTTTATTGAATGTCACGCCCAAGACACACCTATAATTAATGAAGCGACTAGGTTCAGCCCAGTTGCGCCATGCGCCGTGCTTAGCGCCAAAAAAACACGCCGTTAAAATAGCAAAAGTGGACTTGGACACGCCCTAAATGGACTTAGCGCCATGCGCTTAGACTAAGCGCCAAGATCGCCAAGATAGGGCCCCCTGTCTCTTAATAAACAAACTCCTCTTGCTATCACAAAAGACAGCAGATAAGAGAGAGGAGAAAGAGACAGAAAATGGCAAACGATCTAGGCAAAACGACAAACAAAGGACAGACCAGAAAGCGGCGACTGAAATGAGCACACAAAACAGGAATGTAACCTGAAAGCTCAAAGCACAAAGCCAAGTCCCGCAAAACTCCAACAAAGCACAACAGAGCAAAACGGTCTCCTTAAAACACTAGATCAATCATACGACTAAAACTTTAAAAGGGCAAAAATAAACCGCACACAAAACAGCACAAATAATGCCATACAACACACCACAGCACAAACAACAAACAATCAATATCGAAGCCCAGAACAAAAGGAACATGGGCTTAAATAGCTCACCGGCAACCATGTGCAGCTGTGCAACGTTGATGAGAACTTCTTCGTGAGAAGAAGGAAAGGAGCCAAAACTCCACTAACGAAGCAGCGCCCACTTGTGGCGACCGAGGAACACGACCGCAAGGGAAAAAGGTCACAAACCATGACAGCTAGCTAGCTATATACGTAGAATCAGCACAGCTGTGTAAAAATGCCCAGCCCAAACAGCTAAAAATTAAACTAGCTTACTAAGGGTAGGCCTATATATCCTTAGTTTAAATTTACCATAAACAAGTTGAAATACCGTGAGAAATTTAAATGAAAAATAGAAAACTAGCAGCCAATATGACAGAAAAATTATTTTGGAAACGCGTATTGAATTATTAATCAATATTAATCAAGCTTATAAACGGCATTTACCCTCAACAATTTCAGCACCACATGTACATTTTTTCTACCATCTTAAAGGGTGCACTGGCATAATTTTCTGTTGATAATGACAACCTCTAATTTCTCACTATATTCTCTCCCTTTTAGTGTTGAACAACGCTTTTGCTCACTGTTTATGAAGATTACACGGTAACTGACTCCTTACACTGCTTAACTCTGGGACTTGGTGTTTTACTTCCCTCCATGAAGTACAATTTGAGTTCTACAGTTATGACCCACATAATACCCAACCCAAAACCCCCCAAATTAAAAATGCATGCAAACACAGAATTAACGTTTCTCAGAATGGTATTTATTGCTTTCAAAATGTACCATTCAACATAACAAATAATAAGTTGTAATTTGTAACAAATGTAACAAATAGCCTACGTTGTAGCCCTAATTATTTTTAAATGGACATCGGCACATGCTAGCCTATGCTATAGCTGGATCTCTTGAGGGGAAAAAAAATCTAATTAGGCTATGACGTGAACTAGGTTAAACTTATTAGCTAGCCTACACATTTTTGTTCAGGAAGATTAACATGTTGACATGTTCTGGTGTTAATCTGTACGTATGCTAGTCTGTTTACGGTAAGGTTCGCCGCTGAGAACACCCGCTCCTGGGGCACGGATGTTCCCGGCACACGCAGATAGCGTCTGGCTAAAGCTGGGGACACATTAGCCCCTACATGACTTTTCCAATCGTAAGCGACAATGACAATAATGAGTACCACACATTTAACAAATGTCATATGCATATTTTCAGTCTCTTGTGTCACACACACATAACGACAGCTGTTTTACAGGAGCAAAAATCTAAAAGACAGAGAATTTACGCAGACGGATGCACTCGTGAGAATGCCTTTTTTCCCGATATTTTGAAACCAAAACAAACACGGAGCCCATGCAGCTTGCAACTTTGTCAGTACTGTTGTGGTAGCTTGCAGAGTTGACATTATACAGACAGACACGCTCATGTGTCTGCCACAAATCGTTCCTAATTTGTAGTATTCCAAAAAACATATTGTGGCGGCCTGGGGGTTGTCAACTGGCCAGCTAGGACCGGGTAGTGAGCCGCTACCCGGTCGAAGTGTAGATAATTGTAAATAACGTGCTGTGTGTGTTTCAATTGTGTTGTTAGCTTGTTAGCCGCGTATTGTGTTAACGTAACTGTAAACTGTAACTGTCATTTAACTGTCACCTTCATTTTAAACGTAACTGTAAACTAACTGTCATTTATGTGTGGCTGTGATTGGCTAGGAATATGTAAGTGTGTGCGCCAATCACAGCCAACTAGTTCTAATATAAGGCAGTACCTGAAGCGATTGTTAATTAGTAAAAAGTGCTTCCTAAATGTGAACAACGCTGAGCTGGATCCTGCAACAAATCAACGGCTCTTTTCAGAGCTGGTAAGGTAGCGTTGAATAAAGCGAAGCTCGGCTGGAGCGATTCGATACTGCAAACTGCTGTCTCCCTCCTTCATTCTCCGCGCTCGTCACAATATTTATTCGGCTCAGCCATCCGAACGTTGGATTTGATGTTTACTTCCGTATTTTTCCAACTCTGCCTTCCTCTGTTGCAAACTCACTTTTAATTGGCTATTGGAAATTCCCGTAGCGATTTCAGTCTTTTGGCCAGCGCAAACCACAGGATTATGCAAAGACTAACACCGATAAACTCTGATAAAAACGTTTCTGATAAAATCGTGGCGTTCCCGACTCGGATCGTAGGAGACAAGACTACAGTATTTCACTCCCACACACATAACGATTACATTTGCGACTTTACAGCGCAACTAGCCTGTATGAGCCTGGACTACCACAGACTCTGCCCGACCTCAAATCATTGCCAAATCGAGCTAAAAAATAGTGCAATGTGTCCCCAGCTTTAAGGTAGCCAGCAGCTCTCTCGCTCAATCGCCCGCCACCCGTTCTGAGCAACCTACTGGGGAAATAGGACAACCGGTTGACAACCCCCCCAGTATGTTTAAAATAATGACATCTCCCCATTATTTAAGCCAATAACATCAATGACAAAATGCAGATTTATTTATTATTATTATGCAAATTAACCGATAAGCCGTTAAGCATATTCGGATATTTTTATTTTTACAGCTATCCGGCTAACCGGCTAAATGTTGACATCCCTACTGTTAACACCTACAGTTGAAGTCGGATGTTTACAACACTTAGGTTGAAGTCATTAAAACTCATTTTTAACCACTCCACAGATTTCATGTTAGCAAACTATAGTGTTGGCAAGTCAGTTAGGACATCTACTTTGTGCATGACACAAGTAATTTTTCCAACAATTGTTTACAGACAGATTATATCACTTTTAATTCACTATATCACAATTCCAGTGGGCCAGAAGTTTACATACACTAAGTTGACTGTGCCTTAAAATTTTTTATATTTGGTCGCATATCCTTTGGCTTTGTATGCCATGACTTCCTGATGTCTGTGACCCAACAACATCAAAAGACTCTTGATATCTTATTTTCTGGTACTCTTACAAGCGATACTATAATGTCTCTGCATTTGAATGGATCTCTATGGGAATTGGGGGGTGGGACTAGATTAGCGTCAAAATAGCAAAAGTGGACTTGGACACGCCCTAAATGCACTTAACGCCATGCGCTTAGACAAAGCGCTAAAATCGCCAAGATAGAGCCCCATGTGTTCCATACTGTTCCAGTGTAATTTACAGCTAAATCTAGTCCCCCCCCCCCAATTCCCATAGAAATCCATTCAAATGCAGAGAGGTTATAGAGCTTAGACCAAGTGCTAAGATCGCCAAAATAGAGCCCTAGGTCTTCATGCCACTTCTCGCGCGACTTTTAACATGATGGTGTCAGTCAAACAGTCGGTACAAAAATATTGAATTAATCCGAGCCAGTAATATAAACCTTTTTATGGCACTTTACCAGACTTAACTTGTTTATAGTTTCCCTTAAAGGTGTTCACTGATTGAAGCACACTTTTGATTAACGTATTGAAAATCACCATTCTAGATTGCCTAAAGAAAAATGTTTGACCAAGGTCAGCATTCTAATGGCTATGCATTTGGTCATTTATATATTCTTTTTTTTAAATTCAATTTACTTTCATATTTATTTATCATATATGAGTTTCAGGCGATTATAAAAATACGCAGTCAGGTTTCCTGAATGTAGCGAAAAATTTTCAAAGGAAAATAATCAAATGCTCTGTTTGATATGAGGTATGTCAAGTTTGTCTTTCGCTGCTTCACTTTTTGGAATACCATATGAGGACAGGGTATACTCACAGTATCATCCAAGAGCTTGCCAATGCTCTTTTTGCCAGATGTTTTGGTGGGTGAGGGGGATAGTGGTGAGGATGGGGGCTCTGGTGCTTTCTCTTCCAGCTCAATCTCCTTCTCCAGCTTGATCAGTCCTGGCGGCTCCACTTTGTGTCTGAAGGACATTGGGGGGGGGGGGGGGGCAATAATGAATGGCTTTCAGTTTAAACAAATAGATACTGTACGTCCTCCATCTGACCTGGCCTGGAAAAGAATATTCTCAATCCCCTTTAAAGTGGGCACTATTTCTTACAACTATCCGGTGGCCATTCCAATCACAACCATCTCTCTCTCTCTCTCTCTCTCTCATAAAAATAATGTAGGTTCATGCCAAGTGAAACAATGTTTTTGATTAATACCATTTATATTCCCTGGACTACAGCTAAACTGCATTGAATGTAGATGACTCAAAACAACAAACCCAGACAAAACTTAAACTGCTCTAAACATATTCAGAGCTCCCTCACAACTCTCCTGCATCCTCCTCAGCAACTCAAAAAAACCTCAGTTTATGTTTCCGTACCCTATGAATTTATCTTGCCTACTTTATGTTACCTGTGCTTCCAAATTTATGCAAAGGTCAATTTGTGTGATTCATGCCTCTGGATAGTGAGAATAGCATGCCCCACAACAAAGAATTCATGAAGTACCAAATAAACATTCAAAGGTTTAGCTTCATTTTTGAGGATTAATGAGTATTAAACAAAACACAACAATTGAAAATCCTGGAATTAAATTAAGACAGGAGATTAATAATTTCACACATAAATCCTACTGTGTGAATAAGAATCATATATGTTAACAAGATTACAAATTCTAGTAGGCTAGCAAGTTTCAGTTTGTTACTGAAAATAGTGTAGAAAAACCCACGGTACAGTTAAAGTGATCATTTGAAGCCCATCAGTAAAGCATCATTGTTACATCCGCCATTTCCCTCCAATCCACCTCCCTTTCATTTCATCTGTATTCCCATTCCTTGTGTTTCGTGTCATGTTTTCCAGTTCACCCTGTTCGTCTCAGGTTTTGTGTTTTTGTTGCAGGCTGGGCGTGGCTCCCCGTCAGCTCCTGTTTTTTTTCCCTTCGCCAGCCTATCATTTCCCTTGCTTACTCACATTTCGCACTCCTTTTAGTTAATCACTTTTCTCCTTCACCTGTTTTTGACACTATTTAGTTTCCGCTCACGCATTCCCTGTTGCCAGTTCGTTTTCTCTGCTCCGTTTGAGATCACCCCCGGCAATCTCCACCTAGCTTCTACTAATCTTACTTAATTGTCAAGATCTCAAAAAACTTTCACTGCACATCCATGGTTTAAAGTTCAAATTGAAGAAGAAGCTGTATCATTCAGAAATTAGAAATTTGAGTATCGTCACATACAGTATATACATAATTTTCATGAGATATGTACAGTGGGGTGTAAAAATGTGGGCACCCCTGGTAAAAATGCTTTTTACAATTACTATCGAAGGGCCAGCTTCAGAGATGGTCAACTTAAGTCATGCGCTTAAGTGCCTCTCCTGCGCAGATTTAATGCGAGCTGACTTACGCTGTATTGTAACTTTTGTTGTGCAGGTGCTTATCTCAAATTGTGGGTGGTACAGGGCATGATATTCTAATTACCTGTTTCTTGTACCTGCCCCCCGGGTTGCCAGGTATCTACTAAAAAAATGTTTGTGGAGTTTTCAGTGTCAGTGACAGTGCCTTTAATTACCGCATTTGCCTTTTGGAAAATCCTGCCTTTGCGCATCGTAGTTGCTGTTGTGTGACGGGGTATAGGCATTCAGTGAACGTATTAATACATCGCATTGATAAAATTATCATAGCTTCTATTGATGACTGGGATATACCCATCACACAATCAAAATAATTGCTGGACAGTGGTTGCAAGCAATATTACTAAGTAAACAAATAAATAGTTGGATTTACTTAAAAAAAAAGATTTATAAATATCTTTTTTACGATTTAGCCTTCCTAATAAAGTAATGTACGGTAACATAATAGCCTATATGCGACATCTTCAACTTAACCAATTGAAGTCACATATACATGTAATAGCCCATTACTTGCAACCACTGTCCAAAGATCTATTTTTTGAGTGCATCTGTCACATGCTGGAAGGATGAGGCCAGGAAGGAGAGATATTTTAACCTGGAGCACTGGTAGATCTACACTGCGGGGAGTTACTTTGCGCTTCCTAATAATTTTGGAGCAGCTGTGCTCACACAAGTAGGCTACAAACTCGTCTCTCTGTCAAAGCGATTATGATCCAAACACTGTCTATCAATGAATCCACCTAATATTGGTCTGGTATTATATACCACACAGTCAATCATAGCCTACTTTTACATATTTTTCTTTTTATGACAGCTGTTTGATAATTGTAAGTAGGCTAAGCAAAGGAAAATAAAACCAATATTTTTTTCAAATAACATGTACTCATTCTAATATCCATTTTTGGGAAAGATGCTGTATTATTCATAATCATCTATTGGCGGCGCTAGACATAGACCACCCTTCTTTCCAAACAAAGTTGTGCGGAAAAGTTTAAACTCTGAATACGCGTATCTTGCAGACACACCTCCTTGCCATCAAATCCCCGTGCGCGTAATGCTGCGTATGTACTCAAGAGACTATTAAAACAGCGTATAAGTCAAATGTCTGAATCACAAATAACTTAAGCTACACGGAATTTCGGGAGTAAGTCCCATTTGCACGTGCTTATCTCAACTCTGAATCTGGCCCTAAATTAACTATAACAACTACTAGAAAGGTCGCTCGGAGAGCGCATCCCTCCGCCCATGCTGCATGTTGATGCATGTACCGTAAAATCAGGTATACATTGATAAGCAGTTGGAATTAGCTTTGAAGATTTGTTGGGATTATTGAAGTGCTTTTACTACTGACTCTGCAGGGGAAGCTCATACCATGGGCAGACAGAGTATGTATGGGTAAATATTTTCCATGTCAAAATTAAATGAAAACTAGTTAAATATGACAGGACTGACAGCAGTAATCTTGCATGGTGTTTGATCCATTTGTCCTTCTTTGTAGGCTATCAGAGATCATTTAGTAGGCCTAGAGTATAATAAAATCTCAATAGAAGATACATTTTGACAATTAACTGGGAATCAGTTTGAACGGGTGCTACCAGCCTGATCACGTGACCTCACATTCTGTTTCACTCCCACATCAGTCTGGTAGCACCCGTTCAAACTGATTCCCAGTTAATCACAACCGTTTAACTAATATGGGGCAGGGCTAATACGATGATTGTACCCACATGACTAACCCACGTTTCATTGCTCAGATTGGTTGTACGTCTATCCAATTCCGTGCAGAATAATTTTAGTCTGCAATCGTTGATAAGGAATCGAGTTTCCAGTCAAACCCCATTAACTTTTTTCGAATTGGGCTTGGCGAAGCCAGGCTAATGTCATTATATCAAAATTTGTACATCTAATGTTCTTTTAACGATGTGAACAGAGGTCAATTGGCCATATTTAGCTAGCTAACTAACTAGCGTTTTTTTACCTTTCTGTTGTGTGCGCAGGTAACGTTAGTTCCCTGCAGCACCAACAGACAGAAAAAAAATGGAACCACATTGGCTACGTTAACCATGAGAGTTCTGATTCACTTTAACAATACATTTTAAAGTTATTTAATACTGGTTAGGCTAACGTTACCAAGCGTAACAAGCCTACAAGGTGTGTGGCTAGCTATCCTAGAAGCTAACGCCGTTGTAATAACGTTACTATTTTGGTCACCTTCCTAAGCCAGCACACCCAAGTTCGCTACTTCTAGCTAGCGAGGTTGCCTGACTAGCTAGCCTATTTAAGCTTATCAGTTAATTGATGATGGCTTGAATAGGCAGATAGAATGCTAGTTAGATAGGTGAAAGAACTTCTATAGCCTATCCGTTAACCGGAACTCCGCTGGTCAATCACATCGGGGGGTATGTCAGAAAACGGGTTTACTGGAATCTCTGAGTTTGCTAACCCTGAGATTGAATTGAATTAATCTCAGGGTTAGCAAACTCAAAATTTTCACTAAACTCGCTTTCTGGAATACTCCCCCGAATAGTCAGTTACATCAACTACCCAAATCGGCTAGGCTACCAATAACACAGAGAAAGGGACCACTTCACGTGAACAGAAACATGTAGCGTAATACTACGATTTTCAGAAATAATATGGTTATTATTACCTTATATTTTCCAAGTACCTCGAATGTCGAACGTAGAGCTGTTCCTGTTGTATCCAGCAGACTAGATGTAGTTTTTCTGAAAGAGCAAACTATTTATGCTCCGGGGTTTTAAACTTTAAAGTTTAAAGTTGAGGACTAGAAGAATGGGCAATGTAAGGCATATATTCTATTTACTAAATGAAAAGGCCAAAATTATTACACAAAAATAGAAAAACTATTAGTGGGCTTCAGTTGCTGCCCACGTTTCACTGCCTCACTGCCTGACACCATCTAGTGGTTAAAATCACTAAACATGGCGGCGCCCCCATTGCAAAACATTGTAAACGCGTATATATTTATATTTATTTCGAAAACCACTGATCAAAGTTTTTAAGTAATCCTGCCCACAAACAAACAAACAAACAAACAAACAAACAAACAAACTCACCCACACCACCGAAAACATACCCTTCCCAGCATTCTGCTGGGGGCGGAGGGAATAACAGCTTGCACACGCTTCCTGTAGCCCGCTAAGTGTCTTTCAATTCTTGCTTTTGGAATTTTTCCCCATTCTTCCTGGCAGAACACCTCTAGCTTGGAAATATTCTTTGGCCTCCTTGCATGCATGGCATATTTGAGTTCTCTCCACAGATTTTCAATAATATTAAAGTCTGGGGACTGTGGTGGCCATTCCAAAACCTTTATCCGTCTTTCCTGGAGGTATTTCATGGTTGATTTCGAGGTATGCGTCTTGCTGGAATACCCAACCTCTCTTCAACTTCAATGTCTGGACTGACCTTCAAACATTAGCCTCTAGAATTTCTTGATATTTGGTGGAATCCATTCTTAATTCCACATGCACAATATTTCCTGTGCCCCCCACTGCCACACAACCCCAAAGCATAATGGAGCCACCTCCATGCTTAACAGTTGGCAAGGTGTTCTTCTCTACAAATGCTTCACCCTTTTTTCTCCAAACATACCTTCTTTGGTTGTGGCCAAAAAGTTTTGGTTTTGTCAGTCCAAAGCACATTGTTCCAGAAGGCTTCAGGCTTCTCAAGCTTTTCAAGCGACCGATAATGATTTCTAAAAGCGTATCTAGAAAGATACGCCACAAAAGCGGAAGTCGCCGCACCACGACGGAGATAACAAAGGATCAGAAGCAAAACTTCCCTACACAAGGCAAACTTCCCTAGCCCGCGAGACGTGAAGGAAGCCGTCAGTCGACAGTGAGCCCCACATTGGGGGCCCCATTGAAGGACGACAACCTTGTCACTACCCCAATCAATGTGTGGGCTGTGCCGGACCAGCCACGAATGCCCCAAAACTATAGGATAATCAGGGGAATCGACTAAAGAGAACTGAATAAGTTTGAGATGACCCTTGTGGAAAGCGCGCATGGTCAGGGAACCCGTGGTCTCTTTAATGGACCCGGTACCCAATGGACGGCTATCGAGGGCAGTGACCAGACGAGGTCGAATGAGGGGGCGTATGGGAACTTTATGTTCCCGGGCCCATTTGACATCCATGAGACAATCGACTGCTCCGGAATCAATAAAAGCGTTGACATTAGCCGAGCGCTTATTCCAGAACAGTCGACCCCCCCCATTTCCCCCCAATTTAGGGCAGAAATTCTTCAAATGCCCCCTGCGCCTGCAATAACGGCAGCACTCCTCACGCAGCTTAGCCAGTCACGGCTCGCACAGAGAAGCACCGTCCACCTGCATAGGCTCCTCCCTGTTAAGGGAGGGAGGGGCGGAAAGAGGAGGAGAGATGAGGAAGCGAACAGTCTCTCCGCTCCTCTGTCTTTATCTCTTGCTCCAGCTCCCTGACACGGTTATCAACACGTATTGCCGTAGTAACCAGGGCACTGAACGTAGCAGGCGGCCCGAGCATGGCCAGAGCATCCTTAATAGGTCTGGACAATGCATTAAGAGCGTGGGCGGCAGTGTAGTATAATGGTTAAGGAACTGGACTTGTAACCGAAAGGTTGCAGGTTCGATTCCCAGGTAGGACACTGCCGTTGTGCCCTTGAGCAAGGTACTTGCTTCAGTATATATCCAGCTGTATGAATGGATAAATGTAATAAGAAGTTGTGTAAGTCGCTCTGGATAAGAGCGTCTACAAAATGCCTGTAATTAAGAAATAAAGACCTAAGCAAGAAATAAAGACCTAAGCTAAAGACCTGTCTCCCTTGCCAGTGCACGAAACGTGATGGAAAATGCCACCACCGTGTCAGTACCCTGACGCAGACTAGTAAGTCTCTGGAGACGTCGTGATCAAATACTAATTGCATCTCCTCCATCAGTTTAATAGGATCATGTACAGTAGGGCCGTTGGCCCGAATTAGAGGGTCAGCACAAGCATGGTCGTTTAATAACGACAGAATAAATGCTACCCGGGATTCCGGTGTGGAAAACTGGGAGGGCTGTGCCTGAAAAAATATCAGGCACTGTGTCAAAAACGGCCGGCACTTCCCCGGTTCCCCACTGTAGCGAGGCGGCAATTGGAGCTTAGGCTCTTTAAGAGTACGTGGCAAGGGAACGGGAGGTGTAGATGCTTGTGTAACTGGGGGTAGATTGACTGCTATGGAGAGTCTGTGCAGACTCTCCGTTAACTTGTGGAGGCTCTTCTCCCTGACAACGCAGTTGCTCCGTCAACTAGCCTTGTTGTATTTGCAGGGTGAGAATGGCCTCCTCAGAAGTAACCCTGACTGGCTAGTGTTTTGTAAGAAATCTGTGGTGCCGCGTATCTCGATAAACAGCAAGAATAAATAACAAAAGTACCTCACGCTCTCAAACGAGGAGCGATAACAGGAGGTCAGTGGAAAACAAAAGAAACACCCCGTATAAACGGGCGAAAGACTGAAAATGAAACTAGAACCTGTTACCTACAGCTCTAGGTGAGAACGAGCTGAACAAAAAAGGTAACTGGTAGAGGAGTATAAAGGATAAAGAGAGAAAGGAAAGAAAAAGACAAAAAATAAATCTTTATCCTAACTCTAACTGGACTTGCTGCGTTTCTTATTCGTACGAACCAGAAATGCAGTGACTGAATTTCCTATACCTTAACGACTTTGTTGTCAACATAGCAAAGACAATATCGAAGCGTCGGAAATGCAGAAGTCCTGGTCTATTTATAACCGGCAGGAAATCCAAAACAGGTGAAAAAAATCTGACATGAAGTCGGCACTGTCAGTAGGCTATTAGAGCTACAGACGATTCGGCCAATCATAAAAATGCCACATCGAAATAATATATTTCTCTAATATCTGATTGGTTGGTTTGGCCATATAAAACATGGAGATGCAGCGAGAGAGAGAGAGGTCACTTTCTTTGATCAATCTATGCTGTCTCTTCTTGATAACTGTTACGCATTGCTTAGGATATAATATTCGCCAGCCTGGCTTACTCAGTGAGTTGAGGATAGTGGCGAGAGTCGAGAGATTTGATGTTGCATCTAGCCTCGTTGTTATAGCTGCAATTCTGCGAAACATCAGCAGCATTGCTTTAGCTGGCTGCACGTGTGTGTGCGCGCCCGTGTGTGTGTGTGTGTTAGCTAGCCTACAGCTGCGTGTTGGCTAGTCAGACCTACTTTCCTCAAACTTTGGAATACTTCACATATATTAAAATACACTATCATATCTGTCTATGGAATACTTATCTGTCTTACGTTCTCTATCACTCTCATGGCAAAACAGCACCCGTCAACAGAGGCAAACCCCCCGGCGTCTCAGGTATAAAATATATATTTAAAAAATAATATATATTATTTTTATATATATATATATATATATATATATATACGTAAATGCTACAATACGCACATCACACAATATGTCCATTTAGTAGAACGTAATATTCATGTTTGTCTTGTTTAATAAATCTATTTTTGTTAAACCTGGTGTCTGTTTTGATGTTGTATGAACACGAGAGCTGAGTCAAACCTAATCATTAGAACGTAATACCTTCAACCCTTATGAATTATTCGTTATTAGTGCTTTGATGGTAAATTTAAGTAGTAGTAATTATAATCTATAATAATCAAATGAGACTGATTTAATTTTAACCTAACTTAAGAATAATAAGGGTAAACCTCATTATTCCATAGTTATTGCCTATATTTCTGGCATCCCATGTAAGAGTTTATATAAGGCATATTCATATTCCTTACATTTATGGCGCCCTGTCGAGGATATTCTCTACATTTATGGTGCCCGGGTGAAGACTGGTAAGACGAACATGTTTTAATTGTCTATTACCATTACTGCTAAATGTATATGTAAACACCTTGCATGAGTAATACTCCACATGTAGGAATATAGAGGCATGTTCCCTACATATATATATATATATATATATATATATATATATATATATATATATATATATATAATCTTATCCACTAATACTGATTAGCCTATACTTTAGCTTTATATGAAAGCATCTCAAATCCCATCTAAAAATCTTCAAAATGTTCATAAATTAAACATTTTATTTTAGAAAATTCCCTGTGTGAGGTTGTGTAGAAATGCACGAAATAAGTTTTTAAAGGCAAAACGTTTTCTGGGGGAGGACCCCCAGACCCCCACTACTTCATCCCCCCCTTGTGCCCCACCAACATCTCTTCATGCCCCCCCAATCAAAGCAGTCTAGAAACGGCCCTGCATGGAGTTACTTCAGAATAAGTAGTTCAGTCCTGTTATTATATTCACTCATTGAAGCCCTGACGAGTAAATCACCTGGGCCTTAGTAATCATCTTTTAAAAAAGTAAAGAATAATCCAAAAGGGTTCCCAAACTAAAAATAAAAAGCAATCTTGCTTTAAAATTTGAAGAAATATGTCATATTTAACTTTGTACCAATGAGTACGTTTACATGCACACTAATATTCCACTATTATTCCGAATATGACAATATTCCGAATTTGATACGGGTCATGTAAACAGCATAATCCGTTTGGATATTCCGAATTAGGCCTTATTCCGAATGTAGCATTTTCCGATTAAGACGTGGGATATGCCGATAATATTCGGGTTTTAGGACCATTCTTCGGACATGTATACAGCGCATTCGGAATATGCGCCTCAATTTGGGGTTTTTACCGCAGTTTGCGACACACGAGTGACACGACACATGGCCTCTTGCCTGTTTACGGTCACATCGTGCATTGTAAACCAACTAGCCAACAGTTTGCAAGGCTGGGGTAGAGATGCATGTCCAAAAGAAAAGCCCACATTTCTGGTCGGAAGGACAAACACACCTACTTTTAAACATTTAGAAAAGCTTGGGATATCAACAGGTTTTTGCATATGCGCAAATATCGCAACGCTGACCTTTTCAAGAAGGTAGTTGAAAAAATTAAAGAGGGAGGCTGTGTTCGCACGGTCGAACAAGTCCGCCACCAGTGGAAAACTTAGAAAAAATCCTATTTTGTCGCAAATAAGTAAATTGGCACAAGCGGCTCCAGCGGTTACACTTTTCCATATTTTGACGTGATAAACGATGGGGGCGTTTTACGTTAATCGGAGTATGCACGGCTGCATGTAAACTAGAATATTAGTGGAATATTCATTTTCATTAGCCATGTAAACAGCTTAGTAGGAATATTGTCTTTTTCGTAATAAGGGCAAAAACCGGAATATTTTGTGCATGTAAACGTAGTCATTTAGAGGTCAGGTCAGCTTCTGTTCACTTAGATATTAATTGTAAAAGGCATTTTGACCAGGGGTGCCCAAACTTTTGCACCCCATTGTAGCCTAATGTTTTTAAATACGTTTTTTTTTAAAACATACAAAAGCATGTGTGTTTTTGCATAACAACAGCAGACATATTTCAGCCCTAAGTGCGATAGGTGGTTGCTGTGGAAATGTCGACTGTAAGGGACTTCGGTGAAATGTAACAAAATAAACTCTTCAGGGTTAACCAGAAAACAATTGTAGCTTCCTACCAGGTAGAATATTTGGTTTCATAAACATATTTATACAAGACATTTTGGAGAAAAAAATTAGGTGTCTTCTAAACCGAAAGTGCATTGGGTACTGTATATAGTACAGTAAGCAAGGGAAAACGGCAAATGCTTATTTGTAAAACATTTAAAAAAAAATTTGTTTCTATATCTGAACATGATTTTCTTAGCGTGTATAAACAGTGAATTTTATGCATTTTACAGTCTGTGGCTGTGGCAAAATGAGGGTCGTAAATGCTTTGGGCTATTAATATCATCCTGCTATTTTATTGCCCTGCAGTGCAACAGAAGCGGCTGAGGCTTTTGCAAGCGGCGACCCTTTTAAACAATCGTGCATCAAAATTTCCGGGGTTTTCTTAAAGCTGTATTTTATCATTTCAGACAAACATGAATACTGTAATTGGGACGGATACGTCTACCACTAGGGGGCCAACATGGGTCAGGTTAAAAAGAAGTTAACATGCATGGGGTCTAATTCATTGCATCTCGCAGATCTCAGCTCGTACGTCGCACCTTTTATGAAACGAGCCCCAGATCCACAAACTGTACCCATCCAGCACACCCTGTCTTTAAAGACTAACTAGTATATCAAGACTAGCTGGGAAACTTCCCTAAAGTACTAGTAACTATACTGGAGAAATATATTTTGAATGTTTTGATATTTGATTATTTTAAGATATATTTTAATATCAGAATTTTGCAAACCTTGTTGCAAAGACAACTTTGTTCACTTGCACTTTCAAGCAGGACTCATTAAGCATTAAGTGATATTGAAGCTCGCATGTGGAGCAGGCTGGAATTACAGTCAGGATCACACCACCACTCCCAAAATTAAAACCAGGGAGAAAGGCTCCCGCATTCAGTTTATTGCAGAAAAGTTTAACAAGCTAAACTGGGAATTATAGTCACAAGTTTGCTATAATTAGCTAACTATGACTGCAGGTCCACAACAGAACACAGTTGGCCTTGTTTGGCCAGGGTATGTTTGGATTTATGTTGACCAGAGATCATCTAATTACTGCTACATTAGTTCATCCCTTAGGACACACGAGCCATCCACAAGCTACCAGCTGTCATTAGACAGGGAAACGCTTCTTTTCTGATCAATACCAATACATCTCATGTTAAAATATTCATATACCTTTTTTATTGTTCAGAAAATGTTATAAGAAATACTATGCAACTGTGAAGTGTATGTGACTGCTACACAATTTACTACTTGTGAATTATAATTTATTACTTGTTATATCTAGCCTAAATAATTTCACTATGAAAATCTGCGAGAATTGATACATTTTACATTTCTCCTTTTTGGAGTGTTTCACATATAAATCGCAATTGCAAGCCACAAACATGTCACATGTCACAAAGCGCATTCATGTTGGCAATAGGCCTATCTCACATTTCCGGGTAGGCAAACCTGAAGGGGTGAATACTTTTTCCGGTAGCTTAGTTCGTTCTGGTTCTGCCCACTGAACTGTGGTTCTGCCAAAGCCCATACAGAGAGAAAATAACCCAGATATAAGATAGGAAATTAGCTGTCTTCAGGAGACAGCCATGTCTAGGGGCATACCCGCTAGCTTGCAAACAAGCAAAACGTTTTTTATCAGAACTGCTCTTAAACCAAGCTAACGTTGTCTAACCTTTGAGTCATGGATTGAAATACAGACGCTTTCGTTTGCTAACTTACTTGCTATTAGTACTTGCTAAAACTAGCTTAGCTTCTGTTGCTAATGTTAGTTAAAACTAGCCATGTCTGGGAATTATCCCCGCTAGCAAGCAAGCAATAAGCATTTAGTCAGAACTGCTCTTAAACTAGCTAGCTAACAAGTTAGCGGTATCTCACGTTTAAGTGCTCAATTTTTCTGTTTTAATTAGTGTGGTTCAGTGAACACTCATCCCTTCATTTGTCAGATTATGATATAGCTTTAAATTAACCAGGCAGAAACAAATACAAAATATAAAGACATTTATAAATATAGGCTATATGCCCAAGTAGAAGCAAAGTTATTGTTACTTTTGATTCCAAATAATTACATATTGTGAAACAAAAGCTTAAAACTAGCTAACTTAATAGGATTCACTTGCTAGCTAACATGCTAATGCTATAGGCTTACCGTAGGATGCTAGCTAACCTTAGTTAATCAAACTATTGATAAAGAACACATTTTTATGACATTTCAGCATCTTAGCTAGGTTATTGACATATTAGTCGCATGTTTATAAGTGCTTATGTAACATTTCTCACATGAAAATAAAAGATTAAAACCAGTGAGCTGAGCTGGGGTATCACCGGCTTCTTGATAAGTGAACCCAGCTCCAGCCACTGCAGCTACCCCATAGCTTAATGACAAGCATAATGAAGGCATATGGGCTAACATTAGCTTGGTAAAATATTTGTTAACCGTCAATTTTCTGTAGCGTTTTGTATCTCCTGCCGCAAATTTTTATATTTTGTTGCACAGAATTAGAAGCACTATCGAATGTCAAGATTAATTAGCCAGGTAGCCACGTTAGCTAGCTAGGCTATGCATGCTAGTCTTTCCTCTGCCTATCGGCCTACCTTCATAATTAATACATTTTTCAAAAAAGAACACGTAACACCTTGTCAAGCTTCACATCACCCTGAAACCCGTCAGCAATGCAGATAACGTCCGACATTGTGACTTTTGGGAGTGATATTAGGGGCTGGAAAAAAAACACATCTCGTCCAGATCCATGGTTTCCAATGGGGAGTCACAGGTGTCCCTAGCACCGGAAGTATTCACCCCTTCCGGTCTAGATCGCCATCTTGTGAAATAGGCCTATCAGCAAATCAGCAATCGATCTCATCCCCCTGCCTTGTTTTGGTTTCGTAGGGCCTATCCAACTGTTCCACTTGTGTGCAACATTGTAGCGCTCCTCTGCTCTACGTAGACTGGCCATGGGTGCCAGGAGCTAAGGTTGCAAGGGGTAGCCTATCTGGGGGGTGGAAAAATTTGGCTTGCTGTCATGTCAAATTGGAATTACACATTGTAATATAAAAATGCCATTTTAACTACTGTACCTGCCAGGAAGCGCAGAGCTGTAAGTTTACAATAGTATGCCTTAAGCACACTTTTTCTGAATTCAATCCCAGGTAGTGTATTGAAAAGTGAACTTTACTTTCCAGAAGTAAACTGTTATGGCTCTCTTGCTCCGCTGGCCGTTGGTGGGATGGTGGGTGGAGTTGGAGAGCCGACCTTAATTATGACACACCTGTTGAGTATTTTTGCTCTATTTAACTCGTTGTCTCCTAGTCCCAAAGATCTCTGGTTCTCTCCACGTACGTGTTTGTTTGGGTTTTTGCATCTTACAACACTCACTATGATACCTTTCACTCATTCAAGCATATGCATACACAACTGATAACTTACAGACTTCCATGCCTCATGTTTTACTTTATTTTGTGTTTTTGGTTAATTTAAATAAACTTATATCTGCTCAGTAATTTCCCTGTGTGGTCTCCCTATTTTGTCATGGCTCTACGAGCTGGGTCATGACAAAATGGGGGCTTAGCGTTCAGGATCTGGTTTAGTTTTGTAACTTTCTGAAGCCTGGATGGATTTGTAGGTATGTTTGCAGTATAACATTCCTTTTTGGCTAGCGCTTTGTTTGGACAGTTTATCTTTGAAGTTAAGTACTAGTGGTGCTCTTTTGTTTATGTATTTGGTCATTTGTTAGCGCTATTGGGAGATACATGGGGAAATTTGTGTTTGAAAGGCACTTTCGTAGTTTCTGTTTGTTGCTTTGTTTTGTTTGGTCATACACCGTCTTATCCGGCTGATTTAATTTTGAATTGTACAGGCATTATGTGATTGGCTTCATGGCTTGTGTTTGCTGTTAGCATTTGTGTGCTGTGGTGAAGAGGAGAGCATTTCTTTTCTGGTTTTGGCCCAGGTTGGAGACTCTTTGTTATGCTCGCTGTTGGGGCATCAGATCAGTTGTGGTAGGTGTGGATCGACCGGTGTACAGCAGTGAGAGATATTGATAAGGAAGTCGTCGGGCAAGTCCTGGGTGGTTCGTCACTTTGTTATTTTTCCTTTTTTGTTTGTGCCGGTGAATATGGGGGATTGAGTGTTCTCATAGCCCAAAAAGTCGGCGAAGACTAGGTTGAGTCAGGGACAGCTAGATCCATTATAGGGACTGGATAGGTGGTTATCTGGGAAGCTCCATCGCTGTTTGGCTATCTCTCCTGTTGTGCATCATGTGATCGGCGCTTGTTGTTTACTCGCTTTCGTTGGCTCAATAGGGAGTAGTCCTTTTTGTGTATTTAAATCGGTTGGCTGTAGGCTAACAGTAGCCTAACATTTTATGATGGCTACCACTGTGAGTGACTTTGTATATAGGCCCCGACCAAAGAAATTCTTGATTTGTGCCTTAAAGACCAGTTATTGAAAATTGCCGAGCATTATGACATTGACATTGGCGACAAATGACAAAGAAAATATCAAGACCATTCTTAAAGCCAGTTTAGTTCAAATGGGAGTTCTCGCTGGTAGAAAAGGGGAAACCCCTCTTAATCCATCTGTTTTGACCCCTTCCCTTGCGGGTTCTAGTTTTACTTTTGAACAACAAAAGGAGCTGCTACTCTTACAATGTGAAAGAGAACGCGAATGTGAAAAGGAACGTGAAAGACAATGCGAACATGAACGCGGATTAGCTGAATTAAAACATGATATTGAATTATGACGATTGCACCTGATTAAGGTAGGAAAGTTTGAGGCATCCCAGCTCTCGGATGAGTCGTCGTTTTCTTCTGATAGTCCTGATTCTTCCTAGTCGCTTCGACGTGGTAACTAATTTGAAGTTATTACCTAAATTTAATGAAAAAGACCCCAATACATTTTTCTTGTTTGAGCGTGTGGCAGACTCACGTTGTTGTTACAATGCGTTTTA
This sequence comes from Synaphobranchus kaupii, assembly GCA_029718625.1. Classification (NCBI taxonomy): domain Eukaryota; kingdom Metazoa; phylum Chordata; class Actinopteri; order Anguilliformes; family Synaphobranchidae; genus Synaphobranchus; species Synaphobranchus kaupii. Next base: position 14,313,734 of record CM056397.1, on the reverse strand, counting down.
ACTGGTAAAGCTCAGGAGGCATATTCTGCTTTAAGTTCAGTTGACCGCCAACTATTTAGAACGTTCAAAAAGGGAGATAAGCAGACTCATGTTGAATATGCGAGAGAGATATTAATGCATTTTAATCGTTGGCGTACTGCGTCTGATGTCAATACTCTAGATGATTTGCGTAATTTGGTTGTGCTCAAACAATGAAAAAATTCTGTCACTGATTGTATAGCTACGTATGTTAATGAGCATAAAGTGTGTACTGCTTCCGAGGCCGCTATTCTAGCAGACGAATATGTTTTCACTCATAAAAGTAGTTTTTCAGGTGTTGGGTTTACCCCAACTTCTAAGTTTGATCATGGCTTTCAAAATTATTTGAATAATGTCTGTAATTACTGTCGTGAGAAAGGACATTGGAAAAGTGACTGCCCTGTTCTTAAAGCTAAAAGCCAATCCCCTAAAGGTCAGTCCTCAGGCAGTGGGGCCCCTGTGAGGTCTGCTGTGTTGGCAGCACCTGTCCGTTGCCCTACCCCGGTCAATCTCAGTGAACAGTCTAAAGTCCAGTTACATCTAAGTTCATGTTTTTATGAAAATTAGTTGGATTACTCACCATGTGTTACAGAGGGTTATGTATCGCTTGTTGATGGCAATGACAAGGTGCCAGTGAAAGTCCTGCGCGATACAGGCGCATCAGAGTCATTTGTTTTGGAGTCTGTGTTGCCTTTTTCTTTGGAGACGGATACTGGGAGCAGTGTTCTAATCCGTGGAATAGGGCTAAACACTTTATCTGTCCCATTGCACAGGATTGTACTTCAGTCAGATCTCATACAAGGTGAGGTGGTGATTGGGGTACGGCTTTCGCTGCCCATTGCTGGTGTTTCTGTGATTCTGGGGAATAACCTTGCCGGTGGACGTGTCTGGCGTGATGTTTCTCTGCCTTTGATAGTTACCTCAACGCTGTCTTTTCCGGGAGAACCTGATGAATGTGGTCTGAGTTACCCAGAGGTGTTTACCGCTTGTGCTGTGACACGTGCCCAGAGCCATGCTACAGGTGAAACTACGCCTGGTGCTAAACCTGAATCCGGTGAGGTTAAGGGAAGTGTATAGAACAGGCTTCCCCACTCTCTTCTTTCTGGCCTGAAATTCCTCTGTCGGTTTTGCGGACTGACTTGGTGAAGGAACAACAGGCAGATTCTGCTCTAAAAGAGTTATTCAATCAAGTCCTTCCTGTTGATGCGGTAAACAGTACTGCTCGTGGTTACTTTCTTCAGGATGGGTTGTTGGTGAGGAAATGGGTGCCTCACAGCGACTGCTTTGTGGCTAATGTAATCCTTCACATTGTGGTTCCTCTTAAATTTCGTGAGTTGGTTTTGCAGACATCCCATGATGCGGCTGGACATTTGGGCGTCCGGAAAACGTACGATCGCATTTTGCGTTATTTCTTTTGGCCATGTGTTAAGAGGGATATCTCTGCTTATATTAAAACATGCCATACATGTCAGTTGACTGGGAAGCCCAATCAGATGGTGAAGCCTGCTCCATTGTATCCTATACCAGTTATGGATCAGCCTTTTGACTATTTGATCATTGATTGTGTCGGTCCTCTGCCTAGATTGAAAGATCGAAATTACTTAATTATTTATTAACTATTATGTGTCAAGCGACCAGATATCCTGCTGCTTATCCTTTGCGTACAATTACAACAAAATCTGTTGTAAAAGCCTTGTCTCAGTTTATTTCTATTTTCGGTATACCCAAGGTTATCCAGAGCGATCAGGGATCTAATTTAACTTCTCATATGTTTGCACAGATTCACATTAAACATATGAGTTAAATATAACCAAGCGAGTGCGTATCATGCACAAAGTCAGGGAGCCTTGGAGCGTTTCCATCAAACATTAAAATCCTTGTTATGGGCTTATTGGACTGAAATGGACCGAGATTGGGAAGATGGCTTGCCTTGGCTAATGTTGGCAGCTAGAGAGGTGTCACAGGAGAGTACTGGGTTTAGCCCTAATAATCTTGTGTTTGGGCACACTTCGCACGGTCTTTTGGCAGTGTTGCAGGATGATTGTAAGATGGTAGAACCTCCTAAAAATGTTTTGCATTACGTGAATGATTTCCGATGTCGGTTGTACGCCGCTTGTGAGATGGCGAAGACGAGACTTTCATCCTCCCAGGATAGAATGAAACAACTGTTTGATCGCCGGGCTGAGCGTCGTCAATTTAGCGCGGGTTATCAAGTCCTGGCGCTCTTACCTATAACTGGATCACCTTTTCAAGCTAAATTTACTGGTCCTTTTACGGTAGAACGTCAGGTTTCTGAACAAAACTACCTGATTGCCACTCCTAATCGGAGGAAGTCTACTCAGCTTTGTCATATAAATTTATTAAAGCCATATTTTGTTCGTTCGTCTGATTCTGCTCCAGTTATCTTGTATCCACCTGCTTCTACAGACACTAAGCCAGTACTTTTGGCAGCTGCTGACGGCCCCGCAGTTTCCCCTATTCTTTTAACGGTGGCAGTGTGTAGCGAAGATATTGATGTACCGGATGATTGTGTTTTGCGTGGCCGGTTGAAAAATTCTGAATCTCTGTGTAATTTGGATGCAGTACTGGATCCTTTATCTGCGTTTCGGCGCGTTAATGTGATCAGTTTAATGAGTATCGTTGTTTGTTTGCCAATATCCTTTCTCGCACTAGTATAGTCGAACACGATATAGATGTTGGGAATGCGGAGCCCATCCGCCAGCATTTTTATTGCGTTTCTGTTGATAAACGTAAACCGTTAGATTCTGAGATAAAGTAGATGCTTGATAATAACATTGCCAAACCTTCGTTTTCCAGTTGGGCTTCTCCGTGTATTTTGGTGAATAAGTCAGATGGCACGTTTAGGTTCTGTACTGACTACAGGAAGGTAAATGCTGTCACCAAGCCTGATTCTTACCCGCTACCGCATATGGATGATTGTGTTAATCAGGTCAGTTCTGCAAAATTCGTTAGCAAATTTGATTTGTTGAAGGGTTACTGGCAAGTTCCCTTAACGTCGAGAGCTCTTGAGATTTCCGTTTTTTTAAAAACTTTTTCCGGGCTATATTCTTACACTGTCAGTTTTGGTTTGCGTAACGCGCCAGCAACTTTTTAACGCCTCATGAATCGTGTGGTTTTTGGTTTAGAAGGTTGTGCTGTATATTTGGACGATGTTGTCGTTTTTGTCGACACTTGGGACCAACATCTATGTTATGTGCGAGCCCTGTTCGACCACCTATCTGAGGCATGTCTCACTGTCAATCTGGCGAAGTGCCACGGCGACGGTGACGTACCTCGGTAAGGTAGTTGGGCAGGGTCAAGTACGGCCTTTGCGTGCTAAAGTGTTAGCAATCGACCAGTATCCTCCAACAACTAAAAAAGAGTTGATGCGTTTATTGGGTATGGTGGGCTACTATCGTGCTTTTTGTAGTAATTTTTCTTCTGTAGTAGCGCCACTGACTGATTTATTGAAGGCCAGGGCCGAATACATTTGGTCCCCACACTGTCAGCAGGCCTTTGAAGAAGTTAAGACCCTCCTCTGTTCTGCCCCTGTACTGGCTGCGCCCTGTTTGGATCAGCTTTTTAAGCTCCAGGTCGATCCCAGTCATGTGGGAACAGGAGCAGTATTACTACAATCAAATTAGCAAGGAATTGACCAACCAGTTTCTTTCTTTTCTAAAAAATCTATTCATATCCACTAAATTATTCTGTAATAGAAAAGGAGGCACTTGCGCTAATTTGGGCTTTGCAACATTTTGATGTCTATGTTGGGTCAGGTGTAGTACCCTTGCTGGTCTACATGGACCACAACCCTCTGACCTTCCTGCATTCTTTACAGAACCCGAATCAGCAGCTCATGCGATGGTGCCTTTTTCTACAAGGTTACCACCTTGATATCCGGCATATAAAGGAGTGATAACATTTTGGCAGATGCTTTGTCACGGGCCCCAGCTCTAAGTTCCCTCAACCCTTAAGCTTTTCCCTTGCCCTGGGTGGGTTGCTGGAGTTGGGTGGGCTAGTTTTGTGTTGTGTTTGTGCATTTGGTTTTGGGGGAGTTTTTTTCAGGGCCTGTGGGTCCCTGCTTTTATGGGGGGAGGTGTTACGGCTCTCTTGCTCAGCTGGCCGTTGGTAGGATGGTGGGTGGAGTTGGAGAGCCGACCTTAATTATGAGACACACCTATAGAAAGAATACCAAACCCGGACTACTTCGCTAGGACTAACCCGAGATAAGGAGGACTGGAGCACACAGAGCTCAGAGCAAAACAAAATAATTTAATGCGACTGACGTTTCGACGTCAACGACGTCTTCTTCAGAGTCAAATGGAAATACAGACAATGCACCGGGAGGTATATAAATACCCTCCCATCAATTACACAAAGTAAGGTGTGCATGCGTAGGACTAATATATCTCGTCATCAATACCACATACATAATGTTATCTTCTTTAACAGGGTAAAGAGAAGACCAACAAATGTCATAGGTAAATAAACTGAATAATTGTCTATTGTGAACATGGCATAAAACAATATACAATGAAAATCAAAAAGCCTGTACACAAGTTACAAAAAACATGAAAGATTCAACGACTCATTTAACCCATTGGGTTCCACACTATTGAGTGTATGTATCCAGTACGCCTCCCTGCGGAGCAGTTGCTTAATAATATCTCCGCCTCTGGATGATAAAGTGACTCTCTCAATACCCCAAAATTTTAAAGAAGAGACAGAACCATGATTGGCTTCAGCGTAATGTCGCGCAATTGCATAGTCCATATTCTTGGACCGGATCGCGGTCTTATGTTCAGCAATTCTAAGTTTGAGGGCTCTCTTGGTCTGTCCGATATAGATTTTGGAGCATATACATTTCAACATGTAGATTACATGGGTAGTGTTGCAGTTAATAAAAGTGGTTATTTTAAATTCCTTGCCCGAACGTGGATGACAGAAGACTTTGATGTCATTGGAGTTAGAGCAATGGACACAGTGTCCACAGCGATAGAACCCTCTAGGTGGCGTAGGTAGCCAGGAGGGTTTTGTCTGCGGACTACTCACCATGCTGTGAACCACCTTATCTTTTAAGTTATGTGGCCTTCTAAAGCACACTCGCGGAGGTTCGGAAGTAAATTTATTTAAAAGAGGGTCACTCTGGAGAATGGGCCAGTGTTTACGGACAATATTTTTGACTCTTCGAGCGACAGGACTGAACTCAGTGGAAAAGCAAATACGAGGAAGGGTAGCACGCTTAGGCTTTTTACAGAGGAGGGACTTCCTATCAGTGTGGCGGGCACGGTCAATGGCGGCAGTGACGTCAACAATACTGTAGCCTCTTTGAAGAAATCTGCTACGCATCTGACAGATGTTGCTCTCAAATTCTGCATCCGAGACACACCTGTTGAGTATTTTTGCTCTATTTAACTCAGTCTCCTAGTCCCAAAGATCTCTGGTTCTCTCCACGCACGTGTTTGTTTGGGTTTTTGCGTCTTACAACACTCACTATGACACCTTTCACTCATTCAAGCATATGCATACACAACTGATAACTTACAGACTTCCACGCCTCATGTTTTACTTAATTTTTATGTGTTTTTGGTTAATTTAAATAAACTTATATCTTCTCAGTAATTTCCCTGTGTGGTCTCCCTATTTTGTAAAATGTCCACATATACTGAAATAGCCCATGCAGAAACTAGCGTATTTGTATTTTTAAGTGATCAGCTGTTTTTTTTGTTGTTGTCTGTCTTATATTGTTTCTAATCTGAAATCAAAAATTATAAATAAATAAAAAAGATCAGCTAAACAACCGTTGACAAATTATCCCACCTTACGAAATTATGCATTGATAGTATGATCAAACATTCCACTAATCAAGCATTCAATCGTGCATTTGGACAACGTCGTGTGAATAAAAGGAAATCAGAAATGCGAGTTAATCCATCTGTCCATGCTTGCCAAGGGTGTATGTACGTATATAAGCACCATCGATGTTCGATCACTACAACGATACAACATCGATTTAATTCAAATTCATTTTCAAAACACTGTCAAAGTCATGTAGAATAATATGGCAATAACTCATTATTTAATGGCCATCCCCTAAAATAACAGGATGTATACATTCATTAAATGGTTTTTCACTGGCAACTTTGCTGGCAGTCTTTTCACCGTTTTCTTACGAGATATTTTTACAGTGCAGAATATTGATAATCATAATTAGGATTTAGCCTAGCCTACTATTTAACAGTTTTTTTAATCTTTTCAAACAAGCTTCACTTTCCGTTCACAGCTACAAATACTACAATACTACAAATATTACAGTGTCCACATCAGTATCACACAGCAGAGTTTATATATAGGCCATCTCATCATAGGCGGCCTTTGCTATGTTTCATTCGTTTCAACTGAAACGGACCTCTCAACTGAAAGGGGCCTCACTTCAATCATAAACTGAAATGTTTTTTTAAAATAAAAATCCCCACAGTGAATAAAACCACCGCCAACCCAGTAGTTTCCCCATTCAGCCACTGGAGGCACTGTTCCTAACTTAAGCTATTTCAGGGATGCCATACTGCTCCTTATTTTTCTTTAGTCTATGGATCTGACCATTTCTGAAACCCACATATGAATTTTACCTGCTTGGGGGATTTGTATTGAAGTCAAATCGGACAGCATATGATCCACGAAAACGGTTTACTGGCTTTTGAATGGGTTGTGAATGATCATGCATGCATTGCTTGGGAAAGCAACTCGCCGTGGACTGACACACCCACACAGCAACTCTCCTCCCGGAGAGTCAAACAGGCTCAGGAGCGTGAAAATCCATGATGGAAAATTCACTTCGCCAATGCGCCGGCTCGCTCCACGCCATGCGCTGGCCAGAAAATAGAGCCCATAAAGTAAACCACTTTAGGATACAAATGTAGACAGAGTTCATAAATGGTATACCTACAGTATAGTTCAAGGAAATACTTTAACCCCTTAACCAGCGGAAGTGGTTATTTGCATTCATTGCGCTTTTTTATGGTGAAACAACATGGTCGCACAATGTAGGCTACCGTTTGAAAGTGTTAAAACTCATGACTCTATCTCTATAAACTATTTTATGACCCTAATAAAGTCGGAAAGTCGGTATCCTTATCCCGGCAAAAAAATAATAATAATCTTTTAGGCAAGAAAAAAAACTTCCACTTCCACTGTGTTTGAGCTTCTGTTACTTTGTTTCAGTAATACTTCGTACCATAGTAATTCTGGAAAACAAACTCCCAAGGGTAACCTTGCAGAAGAGACCAGGATTATGCCTGCAGTCAAAGGGGTCCAAGAACAGTAACCATTCTATTTACTGGCTTGTGTTCAAAAATGTGGTGCCAGAGAAGGAGTTACAGTAAGTATAACTAAAATGGGCAAATTTAGTTTTATAAAGTATTTAAAATATACTTATACTTAAATATAATAGACTTGATGTACTTATGTACGAGTAATTGTGCATTTTTTAAAAATTGTTAGGATTTTAAGATCTTATTGTTAAGATAATGGGCCAGATTCAGAGATGGCCAACTTCAGTCATGCGCTTAAGTTCCTCTCCTGTGTGGATTTAATGCGAGCTGACTTATGCCGTATTTTAACTTATTTTAAGCAGGTGCTTATCTCAAAATGTGGGTGGTACAGGGCATGATATTCTAATTACCTGTTTCTTGTACCTGCCCCCAGGGTTGCCAGGTATCTACTAAAATGTCTGTGGGGTTATGCGTTTTCAACGTGTCAGTGACAGTGATGACATGATTATATTATTAAAATATTTATTGTAGCCTATGCATAAAATGTATAGCAAGCACCCTGCATAATACATAATACATAAATACATTCCACAATCAAAAACAGTAGCCTCAATTCCATCAACATCCAAGTTAGTAGCCTAGATGTCATGGTTTTTGGCAGCCTCCGTTGTTTCTGCAGTTCTCTTTTTTGGCGTTGTCGGGGCGCTCTATCGGATTTTCCGTCCTCCGTTCCGGTGTTTTGATCTCGCCCGGCTATTATTATTAGAGACCAGATCTCCAAATTGCCTCCTCCTCTAGGCATCACTCCTCCCTTAATCAATGAACAGCCCAAATCCTGGTTAACACAGGAAGATGTATCAACAGTGGCACTAAACTGTTTTAAGCCAATTGACATGGAGGAGCTGTCTAAACTGGTTATGTCCTCAAAACCGACTACCTGCCTACTCGACCCAATCCCTACAAAATTAGTTAAAGAACTTTTCCCCATACTAGGCCAGCATATGTTAAAAATTATTAACACATCCTTAGTAACAGGATATGTACCAGAGCCACTAAAAATGGCGGTTATTAAGCCATTACTAAAGAAACCAAACCTCGAATCTGACAAACTGGAAAACTATAGACCCATTTCAAATCTTCCATTTCTATCAAAAATATTAGAGAAAGCTGTTGCTAAGCAACTTGGTGCATACCTTAGCTCAAACCATATCCATGAAATGTTCCAGTCAGGATTTAGACCCTACCATAGCACTGAAACGGCACTTGTTAAAGTTATTAACGATTTACTATTATCAGCCGACCAAAACTCTGTGTCTGTTCTTGTACTTCTTGACCTAAGTGCAGCTTTTGATACAATAGATCACAAAATTCTACTAAACAGACTCCAGGGCTGTGTTGGACTAAATGGTCAAGCTCTTGCATGGTTCAGATCATACTTATACAATAGGAAGCAGTTTGTTAAAATAAATGAAGTATCATCCAGTTACTCAGTAATGAAATATGGTATTCCACAAGGATCAGTGCTAGGCCCAGTACTCTTTTCATTATATATGCTACCCCTTGGTGATATTATTCGGGCACATGGGGTAGATTTTCACTGCTATGCGGACGATACGCAGATATACATTTCCATGAAACCCGGTGAGGCACTACCACTTTCTCGGTTAGAGGCTTGTATTGCAGATATTAAAGCCTGGATGCTTTCCAATTTCCTGCTCCTAAACTCAGAAAAGACCGAAATGCTGGTTTTAGGTCCAAAAAAACAAAGGGAGAAACTGGGTACATCTACTTTAAATTTCGATGGTTGTTTAATTGTTCCAAACTCAGCTGTGAAAGACCTAGGTGTTACTATAGACCCAGATCTAACCTTTAGCACGCACATAAAAAAACATATCTAGAGTAGCTTTCTTTCAGTTAAGAAACATAGCTAAAATAAGGCACTTCCTATCAATAGGGGACGCAGAGAAACTGATCCATGCTTTTGTTACGTCTAGGCTAGATTACTGTAATGCCCTGCTATCTGGCTAAATCCTTGCTAAATAATCTCCAGCTTGTACAGAATGCAGCCGCTCGCATTTTAACTAGAACTAAGAAATATGAGCATATTACCCCAGTACTAGCATCGCTTCATTGGCTACCAATTAAGTTTAGGATAGACTTTAAGATTTTGCTTCTGACCTTTAAAGCCTTAAATGGACTTGCGCCAGTGTATATATGTAATCTGCTCTTACCATATAAGCCAAAAAGATCACTCCGTTCCCAAGACGCAGGCTACCTAGTAGTCCCAAGAATATCTAAAAACTTGACGGGTGGTAGAGCTTTCTCTTACAGAGCGCCACTACTGTGGAACACCCTACCAAAACTTATAAGGGAATCAGACACTGTCTCAATATTTAAGTCTAGATTAAAAACGCACCTCTATGATCAGGCTTATAATGAGCTATAGTCTGGAGACAGGACCAGAGAAGCATTTAGCCATAGAGTAATGTGGGGTGGCATCCTTTCCTTACTGTCACCTGTCAACAGCTGTGACCCCATCTTCCTGGGCTGGCTCTTGATAGGTGGGTAGGACTGTTTTCCCTCTCATGACTGCATGGTTCCTCAAACTCTGTCTTCATAGCTATGCAGCCATAGATTACTCCTGGCGGGGGCACCTGTCCAACCCTCCCACCCCTTCCCCACCCCCCACCCCTCCAGTTGGTGCTCCTGCTGCTCTATTACACTTCCCCTAACTGTTTTCTCTCTCTCTTTTTTTCACATTCTGCCGGCGGGGCTTATGCCCCGCATCTCGAGAGTTGCTGTCCGGCTTCCTGTCTGTTGCCGCTTGCCCCTCCCTCCCTACCACCGCTGCCAGCTGCTCCCGCCGCCATCGGCGCCCGGTTCCCCACCATCACTGCCGCCACATCTGGACTGTCATCTAGCTGCTGCAAATTGTATTATCATGGACATTGGCTGTTTTGACCATGTTGGTCCTTAAGCCCTAGACCCTGAGCCGACCAGAGGAGGATGGGTTCCCCCATTGAGTCTGGTTCCTTCCAAGGTTTCTTCCTAGTTACACCAGGGAGTTTTTCCTTGCCACTGTTGCCTTTGGCTTGCTCTTGTGGGGAGTTTAGGCTGGGTTTTGCTGTTTTGCTGTGAAGTGCATTGTGACAACTTGTTGTGAAATGCGCTATATAAATAAATATTGATATTGATTGATTATCCCTCTCACCTGTTTTGGGTTTCCTGCCCGTTATAAATAGCCCAGGGCTTCCGCCTTCCAGTTTGCAGGGGTGCAAACTGGTGAGGGCCCAAAAAGGTGACAACTTTTTTTTTGCCTGAAAATGCAGAAAATCCATGTGCGGTGCTCTTCCCATGATGCAGGTTACATTTTATATGAAGCATAGGCGTCATATCTGAGAAAGCCCTTTCTGCCCCCCCCCCACCCCCGGCTTTATTAATCAGCTGTTGGTGTTGCTATGGATACCACTCATAAAAGTGTCGACTCTAATGGCGCTGGCAGCAGATAACGTAGACGGCGTATTAATTTAGAACGGTGATTAAAATGTTGCCAGCGCTACTTCATTGCCGGGCGGTTTAACGAAATAAATGCCCACCCTCCAGCCAATCAGAATCGAGTATTTAGCCAAGCCATGGTATAACCTAATGTAATGTAACGCTGACGTGAGCAACGCTGGTTGCGAATGCGAACAAGTTACTTCACAAAGCACGTTAATCTGTATATTAAAAAAAAAATTTTATCCAGCGAAATGTCTTAGATATGACAAGTTACATCTAACAGTAACAAACTCTGTATCTACAGTAGGCTATTTTTTTCAGATGTTCCCATCTCATGATGCAGATCGTGAAATGCAATTTCCTTAGCGTGGGCTGTTTAAAATAGGCTGCATGACCAAAGCATTTTTAAAAAGCAAGACGGAGAGAGGGAGGTAAATTGAGTTGCGGTTTCATTGCTACCTCCACGTCGGGCATTTAAACTGTGTAATGCCCGGCTCCTCGGTCATTATTGCTTACATACTCAACAGGGGCGGCGCCAGAGATTTTTCTTGCTGGTGCTACCGTGGGCTTAATTATTCAGTGGCGGTGCTCAGGAATTTGTAGTAAATACATGTGTACACAAGGTTAGGTGCGGCATAGGTCAGTTTCAAGCATTATACAACTAACACTTATGTTGATTCACATGTACACATAATAGATACATCTACCTAATATACGCGTGGACAACAGGCTACACATCAGAGCAATATAAACAAAACAATATAAACATAAGCAATATAAACAAACAAACAAACCAACCAAGCTTTCCCCCCAACATGTACAACATACCACCACCCAGCACGTAATAATGCAGCAAGCAGCATCGAAATGCGTGCTTTTCAACCGAAAAATAAATATACACAACACATTCAGTTTCCCCCCAGGTTGTTTTTGTAGGTGAGGTGGTGCAATGGTATGACCGCGATTGTTCATGGGGGTGTTAACGTAACCAAAACAAATCCATTCTTCTGTGCGTGGCCATGAAGTTCCGCGATTCAAAACACTAATTATCGGTATTTTATATTTTCAGGCGGGGCAGCAAGCTCCGTAGGTGGGGTAGGCCGCCCCGCCTATTGTATGGTAGGGCAAACACTGACATTAATATAATGTCCGGTAGCTAATATCATACACACAATGCACTGGCGTAGCCTATATCGTAGTTGCCAGATGTAATTGCGCATAGCGCTCGGCTACTGCTGCCACCCCACGGTAGGCTACATCTGAAAAGGATTAGCCTACTATCTACTGTCACGGTAAAAAAATTTTTTTGCTGAAAGACGCTAAAATTGTCTATGGCGAGCCGGTAAAAAATCAGTAGCTATTGTGACTCACCCATTAGGCTACTAGTAGAAGAAGTCCAGCAAAACAGCTTCAGTTTAACTGAACCGGTAGCTATCTAACTTATTATTTTTTAAATCTTGCTGCAAGCAAGCAACCAAGAGAGCGTACCACAGAAATGTATTAGAACTATCGTTAGAAAGGCAACATTCTTCTCAATACTGTGTAAGGTGGAGTGAAAGATTCGGAGAACCAAACGCAACAACCAAGGAATCTGAAAGCGTAATTCATTAGAAATACGCCACTAAGCGGACAGCTCCGCAGTAACAGGGGAAATAAAACAAAATAATGGGAATAAAACCCTCCCGGCGTAAGCCAACGCAAAACAACCCCAAAAGAGGGCAACTCGGCGATAGCGAGTAGTAAACAACAAAGGAACCTCATGCACTCACACAAGAGGTGTATAACTAGAGGTCAGAGAAAAACAAAAGAAAGCCTGTGTAACAAGGGCGAAAGAAACGTAATAGAAAAAGAACCTGTTACCTACAGCTCTAGGTGTGAACGAGCTGACAAAAAGGTAACAGGTAGAGGAAAATAAAAGGATAAAGAGAGAAGGAAACAAAAAGACTAAATAAATCTTTACCCTAACTCCTTAACCGGACTACCTATGTTTCTGACGAGTAACAACCAGAAACATAGAGACCGCTATCCTTTTCCTTACCGACTCCGATAGTCAAAAGCAAAGACAATCTCGAAGCGTCGGCAATGCGGAACACCTGTGCTATTTATAACCGGCAGGAAATCCAAAGCAGGTGAAAGGAATAATTGCCGGGCGAGATTCATACACCGAAACGGATGCAGAAAAATCCGATAGATCGCCCCGATGTCGTCAAACAAAAGAACGACCGCAGAAACAACAGCAGGCTGCCAGAAACCATGACATACTGCACTTTTTCCACGGCCTCTGATTGGCCAACGTGACAACATAAATGTCACTAATTTAGCATAGCAGTGTCTGGCTAAGACACTGTGCAAAAGGGACAGAATGACCATGTTCACGTGACTATTCTCAGCCAATTAGAGAAAAAACTACGGGCCTTTCTAGTTCTTACAGTTCTGTGGACAAAACAGCTTGTTGGAAGACTGACTGTGATGCGACGGAAAATGTGTAAACACGCCTTCTACGTTTCTGGTTGTTTCAAATAAGAAACGTAGCAAGTCCGGTTAGAGTTAGGATATAGAATGGTTTAGTCTTTTCTTTCCTATCTTGCTCTCTATCCTTTATACCTGTTACCTTTTTGTTCAGCTCATTCGCACCTAGAGCTTAAAGGGATAGTTCGGAATTTTGGACATAATGTCTCAATTATGACTTACCCATGATGTAGTTGATTAATGGAAACCATTTTCAGATAATTCCATGCTGTCCCTTCTTTTGGACATACACACATTGCTAATGCTAGCGCAACTCTAAGGGAACTAGTAGCATCCACTACCAAATGCACTTAAACACTCCACAGTGCACCCAAAGCAAATAAAATACGACGACAGTCTATCGGGGTTATTTTCAGTGATTATACCATAATTTTTGAAGTCAAACTATCATTGAATCCTTTACTTTGTGCTCACCTAAATTCTCTGTGGAAGTACGCCGGCGGAGTGATACTTTACGTTAATAGGTAAAGTAAAGTATAGCTCTGCCGTCGTATGTAGTGCCGGCCAACAACAATATCGTGCGTGTGAAAGAATCAGACTAGTAGGATTGTTACCTAACGTTCAGGTAAGATGGTATTTCGGTGTGTATTTCAAGGTTGTTCAAATCATGCAAAAAAAATGGGCACCACAAAGTTTTCACCGATTTCCAGTGGAAGATCAACAAAGAAAACCGCTGTGGCTTCTTGCTGCTCGCATGGATGTCAACACACCAATTGAGACTCTAAAAAAGTTAAAAGTGTGTAGTGACCATTTTACGGAGGATGACTATGTGAAAATCAAAAAAGACGGTCGGGACACCCTCTACTGAAGGAGACTGCTGTGCCATCACCTGTTTTTCTTCATGCACCGAAAACAACTGACGAGCAGGTAACTAATAAATGATTGCATGCGTGATCTATCTATTCAATTTAGCTAGCTAGTTGCCACGATTGGGAAGTCATGGAAGTGGTCAAACTTTTCCTGCAAATTGGTAGCCAGTGTGCTTGCTTGTATATGCTGTGTTATTCTGTAGCATGTTTGTGTTTAGCTGACTTGTTGTCTACCAAATATGTAACTACAGCAAAACGGATTGTGTCGGCAACTGTGGAGTACAGCAGATAGCCTACAGGCAGATACCCTGGCTAATCTACAGGTAGCTCCGCCGCTGTACTTCCACAGAGAATATAGGTCAGCACAAAGTAAAGGATTCAACGATAGTTTGACTTCAAAAATTATGGTATAAGTAAGCAATAATGACTGAGGAGCCGGGCATTACACAGTTTAAATGCCCGATGTGGAGGTAGTAAATTGCCCGAGGCACAGCCGATGCCCTTCCCTCCGCGAAGGGCATTTAAACTGTGTAATGCCCGGCTCCGAGGTCATTATTGCGCTTATACCATGGTTGCCAACAATTATTATATATAGTCATATTTATATTTATAGATTTTTATCAACTTAATCAGCTGAAATTGAAATATCCTTCCGAGGCCATTTTGGCATGTAGTTTGCCGTTGTCATGCAAAACTGCTCGTTGATAGTTCTATTTGAACAGAAAACATCTCGTTGCTAATTCTATTTCTCGTTACTAGTTCTATTTTGTCCGTAGTTATGCAAAAACCTCTCATTGGTAGTTCTGAAAACAATTGATTCTATAAGGAAACAAATAGTTCCTTCTCAACTTTATACCACAAAATTAGCACCAATTTTGGTCATTTTTGTCATTTGTTACATTATTTAAGAAAATTGCATGAAACCGCAACTCAATTTACCTCCCTCTCCCCGCCTTGTTTTTTAAAAATGCTTTGGTCACCCAGCCTATTTTAAACAGCCCAGGCTAAGGAAATTGCTTTTCACGATCTGCATCATGAGATGGGAACATCTGAAAAAATAGCCTACTGTAGATACAGAGTTACATTACATTTACATTACATTTATTTAGCAGACGCTTTTATCCAAAGCGACGTACAGTAAGTGCGTACAGAGACATCATCATCATTACAGAGTTTGTTACTGTTAGATGTAACTTGTCATATCTAAGACATTTCGCTGGATAAAATGTTTTTTTAATGCACAGATTAACGTGCTTTGTTAAGTAACTTACTCGCATTCGCAACCGGCGTTGCTCACGTTAGCGTTACATTACATTAGGTAAAGCCCTACTATGTTATGTTCATATTTCCAAACTGAATAAATACTGCACCTCTAACCACAAAACTGCTTTGCTAGATTAAAGTTATTGTAACTAAGATATTTGGCGAAGACAAACTTTTAAAATCAGTGGACTTAGCGTTATTTGCCGGCTTTATTAATCAGCTGTTGGTGTTGCTATGGTTGCCATTCAAAAAAGTGTCGACTCTAATGGCGCTGGCAGCAGATAACGTAGACGGCGTATTTAGAACGGTGATTAAAATGTTGCCAGCGCTACGTCAGAGCCGGGCGGTTACACTAATTAAATGCCCACCCTCCAGCCAATGACTTTATCCAAGCCATGGTATAATCACTGAAAATAACCCCGATAGACTGTCGTCGTATTTTATTTGCTTTGGGTGCACTGTGGAGTGTTTAAGTGCGTTTGGTAGTGGATGCTACTGGTTACCTTAGAGTTGCGCTAGCATTAGCAATGTGTGTATGTCCAAAAGAAGGGACAGCATGGAATTATCTGAAAATGGTTTCCATCAATCAACTACATCATGGCTAAGTCGTAATTGAGACATTATGTCCAAAATTCCGAACTATACCTTTAAGGTAACAGGTTCTATTTTAATTTTCATTCTCTTGGTCATTTACATGGGCTTTCTTTTGTTTTTCTCTGACCTCCTCTTGATGCTCTTTGTTTGAGAGCGTGAGGTTCTTTTGTTGTTTATTACTCGCTATTTTCGAGTTCGCCCTCTTCTGGGGCTGTTTTGATTTGGCTTATGCCGGGAGGTTTTTATTCCCATTGTCTTTAGTTTATTCCTTTCCTGGTGTGTTTATTCCTTTCCTTTCCCCTTACACTAGATGCAAAATACAACTCATCCTTCCTCGCTGCCTGGGTGAGAGGAGTGTGTGATTTGCTTAATATTATCAACCTGAAATACAGTACCCTCCACAATTATTGGCACCCCCTGGTAAAGATGAGTAAAAAGGGTTATAAAAAATGCACCTTTTGGTGAATTAGCTTAATTTCACACTGAAAAAATGAGAATATGCCAGATATGCAGTAGATATGGATGGATCACTTGAAGGACTGTTTCTCCTGACAAATTTTCCTATTGAACTCTATGGAAAAACAAGTCAGGAGAAGAAACCCTTCAAGTTATCCATCCATATCTACTGTATTTCTGGCAGCAGAGTGATGGTTTAAGGCTTGTTTGATACCTCAGACCCTTGTTGACTTACAGCCATTTAGCCAACCATGTGTTCCATACTATTCCCGTGTAATTTACAGCTTAATCTAGTCCCACCCCCCAATTCCCATAGCGATCCATTCAAATGCAGAGAGGTTATAGTATTGCTTCTAAGAGTACCTGGAAATAAGATATCAGGAGTCTTTTGATATCCTTTTATACAGAATCATGATGGCATCACCTGTTTACCTGTGGAATACCTGTTTGACCTGTTTTTTTTCACAGAATGAATGAATTCTCTAATTAAACTCCACACTGCTATTATTTTGAACACGCCCCTTTCAATGAATGAGTCAATTACTCAGAACAAGCAGCGTGCATGTCATGACAGTTGGGTCTGTTGTTTTTCTATTACATTACTACATCTACAAGTTAATTATTTGCCATGCAGAAATATCACTACTACTAATAACAGTGGTTCATCAGGTTACTGATGTTGTACTGAAATTTTTTTGAACACCACTGTATACTTCGAAGTGCACTAAGAAGTATGTAGTACTTAGTATGCAAGAACGCAGAGTGCTTAAAAACCTTAAAAACCCGTACTTGTACTACTGGATCACCTGAAGAGTTGTTTCTCCTGACTTATTTTTCCATAGTTCAATAGAAAAATTAGTCAGGAGAAACAACCTTCAAGTGATTCATCCATATCTTCTGCATATCTGGCAGCAGAGTGATGGTTTGAGGCTCGTTGATTTACAAGGGTCTGAGGTATCAAAGGTTTAATTTACAGCTTAATCTAGTCCCACCCCACAATTCCCATAGAGATCCATTCAATTGCAGAGTGGTTATAGTATCGCTTGTAAGAGTACCTGAAAATAAGATATCAAGAGTCTTTTGACCTTCTTTTATACCCAGTCATGTCCCAACCTTTTTAGAATGTGTTGCAGGCATCAAATTCGGAATTTAAAAAATCAATAAAGTTGATAAGGTAAAACTTTAAATGTCTTTTCTTTGTACTGTTTTCATATGTAAAAGAGAATTTACAAATCACTGCTTTCTGCTTTTATGTGCATTTTACATACTGTCGCAACTTTTTTGGAATTGGGGTTTGTAATTGATTGTCATGCTCGTCCACTTTGGATCCTTGTTTTCCCTGATAGATATTAGGCTATGTCGGTGTCTTGTTTTTTGGGACATGCCTTTTACCAACAAATAATTAGTTTAGTTATTGATATGTGTAATGCAGAGGTGGAACGTAACAAAGTACAAATACTCCGTTATTGTACTTACGTTTGTTTTTCATGTATCTGTATTTATTTTGTCTGGGACTTTTCACTTTTACCCACTACATTTTAAATCAAAAATCAGTACTTTCTACTTACTACATTTCTAAAACAGTGTCGTTACTCTTTGCTTACAGCGTTTTTGAAAAGAAACATTTTCGTCCATTAGTTTTCATTTATTTAAATGCAAAGGAAGTGGAACCAAGTTGACCAATATGCGCACCTTCAAAAAAACATTTTTTTTAAAAAATGCGTGTCTTCCTTCTCAGACCGTTGCTTGGCTGCTCATTGCTGAATCTCTTGTAGCTGAAAAGAGTGCAGACAGGGAGCATAATTTTTTGCAGTGCAGAGAAATATTTAATCCTATATGGTTGAAGCCATTCACCATCCAAGGCCTTATTTAGGCTAACTGTACAAAATTCTTGGTACAAAAAACAATTCCTACAGATTACCCTGTCTCTCCTGTGCCTGCCAAAACAGCACGAGATCCTATCGTTCAAGAATTTGTCTTCGGAATCAATTTTTCCTTAAATGTATTAACACTGCAGGCTTGTTATCATTTGTTATCATATTGTCTTTTCTTCATTATTTATCAAATGGTTAGTTTTAGTGGCCATATATCCACAATTTCACCAGTTAGGAGCCTATTGATTCACCTCAGTCTTTAATTTGATCAGCTAAAAAAATTTTTTTTTTGCCCCTCTTTAAGTAATTATTTGCAATATAGCACAATGAGAATATTGGACTTTTATTATTCATGACATGCATAGCTATTGCTAGCACAATGTGGCTTTAGAGGGTAAATAATCCCTTTAAATATGACAAACACCTAATTAAGAACAACTGACAGCTTGTTAAAATTCCGGGATTGCAATTGTGGTTGGAACGAAAATCAGCATACAGTGGTCCCCCAGGACCGAGTTTGAGAACCACTGACGTAGATAATAACATTCTATTTTCAAATGTTATTCATGACATCATAACGCATTACCTATACTACCTATGTACCTAAATACCTCGCCTCTGATGACTACTTTTACTTTTGATACATTTAAGAGCATGTACTTGTATACATTTCCAAGTGGTACTTTAACTTTTACCTGAGTATTTTTTTATCTGGGTATTTGCACCTTTACTTTAGTAAGGGATTTGTGTACTTCTTCCACCTCTGTAGTCTTCAGAGTGGTAAATGACCTACTGACTTCTGCAAGATCAAAGTTGACCTGGAGTGGGTTTGTACGAAGGCTAAAATTAATTCCTAAAGGGTGTCACAATAGTATCTATCTGTGTACTTTCTATGTCAAATAAGATAATGAGGCTACATCCTGACATTATATACATGTTTAACACTGGCTGACATTATTTAAATCATACATATAACAAAATATGGGATATACAATGTTATACTTATACCAGCATAGATGGCGGGCCCTAAATATTGATATTATTTACAATCTGTTTATAGATTATTTACCATATACCATATATAACAATTGTAGTTTATTTTTACTGGCATGGGCCTAGGATACTTTGAAAACAAAGGAGCGACACAAGTTTTATGTGCACATGTATCCCCCACTTTCTGTGTAGCAGGTAAGTGTGTCAGCAAAGCCTCTTTACATATAAGAAAATCTTGTTGTCAATGAGTCCCCAGCCCTGCCCACTGCTTTTCAGATTGGAACTAGGCAGGCATACGGATGGGGGGAAGAGGGTGCAGCTGAGTCGATCCCTCGCAAACTAGCTCTGAAAATCTCTAAATTCTAAGCCCTGTTCCAAAAGTTGTTTAACATATTAAAGTCTCTCTCCCCATCTTTTTGATCACTTTCGACTATCACTATCCAGAAATATAAAGTTGCCTATAAGAATTCACTCACACTAAGGATGGCTTGAGCATGTATAGAAGAATTCAATGGGTAGAAAGAAAAGGTTAAGTATATTGTATAATGCATGCAAGCTCAACCAGTATATCAGTATAGTTTTTTATTTGACCATAAGAGGAATAGGGAAAAGTAGGCTACAAATTATTTTCGTGCAAAGGGACATTATCATGTGTGGGAGCACCTACTCTAAGAGTATGAATTACTCTTTGAAAGGTTTGAAGCAATCTGTGCCCAGTGATGAGTAGGCCTACATGTTGTTTGGAATACAGTGGAATAACCTAGCTACAGACCTGTATAGCAGTCAGATATAAAAAAAAACGGAGTACTGGAAATACCTCATTAGACATGTTTGTTTTGGTGGTGCGCATTTGAATTTCCTGACTTTTGCTATTTTTAACCAAAACAAACATCTCACTTAAAACGTACCGTTTTTTGTCATAAATAACGAACACCAATTGTTCGTCTTAAGATGTGTGGCCAGGATAATTTTTGGCGTATTGCTATCTTGAGCCAGCAGAAAGCGCTTGTGCTAAAACCACCACAAATCTGGTCTAAAGTCATGTCGCAGTGGTTTACATGTTATTTTATTGGCGCATATAAGTGCGTCTACATAGGCGTGTGCACAACATGTGTACACCCTCCTCTCTGTTACATACAGGGCCGCGCACAAACATGACTAAAAATATCAAGATTACAATATGAAATATTATTATTGTGTAGGCTATATCAAAAAATGCATAATAATAAAAGGGTCCATAGGTCAAAGACCACATACCTGTCTGTCAGCAAAGGGGAATGCTGCATTAAATTGCTTTCAGCCCACTCCATCAACATCCAGGCGATGTGCGTTGGTACATGTAAGGTTACATGTATAGACTATTCACAATTATCCTGGATCAAGCTATGACTATATTTGCCAATAATTCCTGTAATCTTCTGGGGGGATAATCTTCTGTTACGGGACAATGGCTATCCATTAAAAACTTTTCTGATGACACCTATATCAAGCCTAATGGGCAAATTGTCATTTACACCTAATGCGTGCATTGTCATTCAATGGAAAACTCTCACACTGCAATAGACAGACATTTGAGTTTTGAAAATGCGCTTCAGATGTCATTACAATACAGCTCACTTCATCTAGGCCTACAGCCTGTAAGTAAATAGAATGGTTTTGACTGAAAAACGTTCAAAACCTTGTCCAGTGTATTGTTTTTCAAATAGCCTAGGCTACAGTCCCAGAGATTCGCTGTGCATAAGGTTTTTTTGATAGCCTACGGTTAAAAAACGGAGATTAATTTAAATTTCACCATGTTAACCGCTTGGCAAATTTCACCTATTTTGGGGTGCTCTGTTTAAGGCTTTATAGCTCCAGGTGTGAGCATCACATAAACTTGCAAAATGGCTTAAATGAAACAAGACAGGTGTACCATTTACAATCCAAACTTAGATTTGTTTATTTTCATAATTTAAGTCAAAATAAAGTGCCACAAATGCAAAGAAACTTTGGGAAAAAAATAGTTTTTTTTTATTTTGCTGAGAGCTACATAAGTGAAATCGGTAATATAGTATATACATTTCCTGGATCATAAACTCCATGTCCACAAGTTTTGCAAAATCTGAGGATGATATGCAGAACTACTAAAGGTCTATGATGCAAAATATAGCAGTGTACCCTGTTGTCCATTAGTGTCTCCAAATCTATCCAAATGGATAAATTGTGCACTGCTCTAAATAAAATAAAAAAATGATATACAGTATTTAACTACAAATCAACAGTTTTGGCTCATAAAACTCACTTTTGCATAGTTTTCAAGTGGGAATTACTATATTTTCATCAGTATAGGGGGTAGATATCTATGGGTCCAAAACCCCTATGCAAAACATGTCATAAAATGAATAAAATAATTCATTATTGTATTATAAAGCATATACATTTGCTCCTCCTGATGGCTTAAGATAAAACACATTGATATCACAGTGTTACATACACCTAAATATGTTGCCTAATCATTCACTCTTGTACCTCAATAAAACATCACTTGTCTACAATACTCTACAGTATGTATACTTTTGTCCTGGGATTGCATTATTCTGTATTTTTTATTTTTTTATTTTCCTATTCATAATGACTCCAAGGAAATTTTTACCTTAATCTACCACATATCAGCGCACAGTAAATTGGAATGAGCATTTGTCATGCCCTAAGAGACAAGTATATACACCATAGCCTATATTATGTATGATAACGAACATAAAATAGTATTCCACCATCTGCAAAATGCTGCCAAATGTTCTATCTTCAATGAACATCGGTAGCCTACATCAAAAATACATTTAACGATTGCACTACAGTATGTGAAATGCACGTGAAAATAACAATAGGGCTATCAAACATATTGGAAAGACAGTGCTCGAGTAGAAACACGAACGTACATATGTAGCCAGCGAGACCAACGGTATTTTAGACACAAAAATACTTACATATCGGAAAAGAGAAACTCCCCTCCGTAATACGTATTCTGTAGAGCTTGCATAATACTAGACCGTTAAAACGAAAACTGCCGTTACGCTGGGCTGTAGTAAATTGTTCAAAGCACCGAAAAAGACATGACATATACCGTTGTTAAGGTTATAATGTACTCTATTGGATAAAAAAGCCGACAATTAAACCAGAATGAACTGTAATGAATGAGACAGGCTTACAGGGCATGGGGGTATTACACGTCGACGTTTCAGATAGTGTAATAGCGGTATAAAGTGTTGTATATTTCTCAAACCGATTGTACCAGACAATAAATGACCACTGAATTCTCGATGTGTAAAACCGATGGTAGGATTGTATATATATTTCATATTTAGTAGCATATATTGCTAGTAGAATACATGGTAGAATGAGACAGTACTTTCACAGTTTATTTTGCATTTGAGTGATCAGGGCTTTTCACGGCTTTTCTGGCATACGATCAGGCTATTTTTGGGTTTATCTCGTTGCTATGACGTTATTCTAATTTTATATAATGAATAAATATATTTATGAACTCAAACATAGACGCTATTGTCCACTATGTCACGCATGGGTAGGTATAGACTAGGTGGGGGGTTGCTTGTTAAATGGACTTGCTACGGGGAAATAGTGACACTTAGAAACTCCGTATTCAGCAGAAATCATCACAAACCGTCTACCAATAAAGTTAAAACACAGTTTGTGATTTCCACAAATAGTTTGACTGCACTAGCAACAAATGTCTCAGTTGAGGAAAAAGGTCCCGCCGGCGGGACCTTCTACACAAAGGAGTTAAGGCAAAATAATGTATGTTATTAATCAATATTATAATGCACATAATGAAATTCGGATGAAGCTTGAACTTTGAGAACTCCATGAGAACAGCCTCATGGAATTGATGTTTGGCAATGCTTCATTGTATAATCAAACGAAATTCGTTAAACAAGCAGGCTAATTTGGCGTTGTCTAAAGTGAGACTCAAGCCATATTCTGGTAGCTTATTCTCAGCTGTTGCAGGTGCTTTCTTAACTGAATATAGCCTATTTTCTAAAATAACAGCACTGTCTGGAATTACTGGGAACCCGTGCCGATGTTAAACCCCAATGTTAAAGATTATTAGCCTTATTGTGTATATTAAAATGCTTCATAATGGTTAATCCGAATAATATTGATCATACTATTGATCCATATAACCTATTCCTTGCTCGCACTACACATGCACATGCATGTCTGTTTCGCCATCATATAAGCAATCCGAAAAGGTGGAAAAGCCGGCTTTTAAAGGGAATGGGATATGACATTTTGATTGGTTTATTGCATGTTACGCCCAAGACACACCTATAATTAATGAAGAGACTAAGTTCAGCCCATTTGCACGTTGCGCTGTGCTTAGCGCTCAAAAAACTTGACGTCTAACTAGTAAAAGTGGACTTGGACACACCCTATATGCACTTTACGCCATGCGTTTAGACCAAGCGCTAAGATCGCCAAGATAGAGCCCCAACTGTCACAACGATGTCACTAACTAGCAAGCTTTCTGTGCACTGTTTCAGTTTACCACATCACTCTCCTGTAATTTACATATCTTTACATAGTGGACCATGATAGGACTGACATATTAGTGATGATTTTTGTACGGCCATGTTACCAACAGAGAAGCTCTCCCTCTACAATGGAAGAATATGAAAACAGCACTCTGGTGACGAGTTCTGCACAAAAATCAATCTGTTTAGTTAAAGTCATGCCTCCAAGAGGAGTTAATCATTAAAAACATGTTTTTGAGTGGAGGGCGTCTTTACATTTTAGTGTATGTTTTGATTGGCCAAGATGGTTTTATTGTGTAATGAAAGATATTTGAAATCTTTACAGTTTATGATGGTATGCTGGCTTTACAATGGTAGGTATAGGGCACTGGGCGGATCCGAGTCTAAAGCAAGAAAATACGCTTCAAGTAACTTGTACAGAAATGCTATGCCTCTAGAGATTGTATGTATGTATCTTGATTGTTCTTCAAAAAATAAGTTTACTATTATATTCAGTTGGAACTATGACACATGCAACCAGAGACAGCTGTGCTGGAAAAAATAACTAGCATGATATGAAACCTAATTTTTAACTTTGTAGTTTGTGACTAAATATTTGTGTAAATGAAATGAATGTGTTTATATTTACAGCCTCTGGAAACATGACATTGCTTTAGACTGCAAACTCCGCAATTCCCTGTACCTGCCATTATAAGTAAGTAAATCACCAAAGACTTCCCTAAACATTTAAAATATCCTTCATCACACACAAAAAACTGTTTGAAATACTTTATATATGTTTCATGTGTCAGGTCAGGGAGTAGACAACAATCCAGCTCTCAAATTATGAGGAATTGCAATAATGAAAATGCTATGATGGAAATTGCAGGGCTGAAAATTTGGTGCGGGAATTGCGCATATATTTTATGTGTCATGTATGCCAGTGTGTAGTTTATGCAAGTTTATGCTTCAAAACGTCTACACAAATCAGACCGTGAAATGCTGCTAACATAACGCAGCTTTGAAACAAAAGCGTGAAGCAGAAAGCTCAAACTTTTCAGACTTCTACATAAAATATAATGGAAATAAGACAAAAGAAAATAAAGTTAATAAAAACATATTGCATAATGTTGTCTGTTATCATATGTCTTTTAAACCACATCTTCACATCTTCAGCCACCACCCATTCCTGACTTAACACACCCCCCCCCCCCCCCCCCCCCATCCTTTGAAATCCCCCCCAAATGTTATTCATAAGGGGTGAAATCCCCCTCAAACCAAAAGTCCTGGATTGTGTATAATATTCCACATATATAGGATTGAAGTAGGTGTGGGATACTTCCCTAGCAGCATATTTTTGTTTTTCTCATAATCACAGAAAATATTACCACACATTTGAACTGAAACCACCCTTTTCATGGTGGACTGTTAATACCATTAAAATACCATTGCTCTGTAAATTCCAGCCAATCCTCATACTATTTCACTGATCGCGCCAGATCCAGCCATCATAACACCAACCCACAGAAAGTGTTAAAAACAGTAAGGATAAAAATAGCAACCCATCAAATAGCAATGCACAACTTGTGTTTTTCCCACTGCTCCACATGAAGAGCTTGTTACTGTATCAACGGGAATTTGATGCAATATTTTCCCTCAGTAATGGGTAAAAGGTAAATCACCAGATGACAAATATTCTGTTATTGGTAAACACACAATGCATTATCTATACATTACCATTGATACTCCTGAATAAACCACATGAGTTTACATTTTTGTGAGCTCATTCCACAAATCATTCGACATGTAATAGACAATCTGATCAAAAACATCTGACGTAAAAAAAAGCCAAGTTACTCACACATAGCCTACAGAGCGCTGTCTATAAGTCCTTAATTGCAACTTGCAAAAACTAGGCCTGCCTTTAAAAGTATTGATAGCAAAATGTGGCCAAGTTATAACTAACAATATTGCCTATTGTAGCTCACACTAAATAAACTAGCTCTATTCCAAAGCAATGCTATCCAAACTTTCCTAAATTATTTAATGCAACTTGGCCCTGTGTTTCTTCATCTTAGCATGTGAAGAGATTGTGCCTCATGGAACAACATAGGATTTCAATTAATGTTTTTAACAGTTGATGAATAATTACATTCCAGAAAGGATATGGTTATACTTTGTTGGCAAGTTTACTTTAGAAAATGTACAGGTTTTAAAATGTTAACTGCTGCTACAGATTTCATTATAATTCACAAAGAGACATTTATATCAAGAGACATCATGTACAATAGAGAAAGGGGGGATGGATAAATGCAGATAAAAATGAATAATATTTTTACCTAGAAAATAGCGTACATATACGAACGTATCCAATAGTTATGATATTTGTGAACAGAATTTTGTGAACACAACGATATCTATGCTCTGTTGGACCACACAGGTTTTGATAGAAATCCACATATTCCAAATAAATCAATCAATAAATACATAATAATAATAATAATAATAATAATAATAATAATAATAATAATAATAAATATAGCTGCAAGCAGTGATACACAGGGTCCAAGCAAAAGGTTGTAATTTTGTTGTAATCATGTTACATTGGTTTCCTTTTACAATTGAGTCTCGGAAGGTATATGTGAGACACATGTAGCTGCATGACATGAGTGTCTAAACATGAATATGTATAAAAGGTCAAACTGTTTTCAGACCACCACCTTCAGTTAATTCTGGGTAAACTGAATAATTTGAGAAGACCTTCATGAAATGTGCAATTTCTTTGTTCTTTCCTGGAGATAGAAGATACTGAAAAGTTTCCACAGTGCAACAATGAGACTAAATACAACAATTCAACAGCCAGATTCTTTCTCTCAATGTAGTCATCACCAAAGCTACATAGGTCTCACTCATGTGGTTAGGCCAAAACTGGGGACAAAGGAAAATGGATAATAGCATTTCCAAAATGGTGGCCAATCCAAGATGGTGGCAATACATTTAGTACACATATGTGTTCCAGATGAGGAAATTGATCACTACAACAAGTTTTAATGAAGTTTTAATGAATAATGAATAATGAGTTTTAATGAGCATTTCTGATATTAGAATTTGGCAGGAAAAAGAATAACTTAAATTTCTTTGCCTTTGCAGTTAGCAATAATGTGAAAAGAACCTGGGACTGCCACATCCCAAGCCATAGCTCTTACCACTAAGCCATAGCGAATACCCTGTGGTGGCCCAGTGATTGATCACTATACACAATTTTCAATGTTTAAAACACAACAGTGATTTTTCATGAATTTATGAATTAAAAATACATATTATGCTCTATAGTGCCACTATTTGATTCAATTTGGCCAATACTTGACGTGAGTGCTAGTATAGCTACCAGATTTCATCAATATGCTTCAAATCATTTTGGAGTTACAAGCATTTCTGTGGTAAACCACGCCCACATCAATTTTTATTGGCTTACTACAGCCATGTTGTTTGAAATATCCAATTTCTTTATTGTAACTTTTAAAAGGACCTTTATCTGAACACATTGGTGATAGTTCCATGTTGATAGATCAAACACTCTATGGGGAGATGTTTTTTAAAGGTTTTTCAATAAATTAAAAATAACTGAATATACAAAATGTTGGACCTTATGACTCCTAAGCAATTGATTTGTCCATGGGGAGACACATCTTCTGATGCAGAATGTAAGTCTCTATCTGCAAAGGGGCAGAAGTTATGATTGTTCTAATATTGAAAATTTAAATTCAGTGGCCAATCAGTGCCAAAATCACTGTGTGGTCATATTGAACTACCTCCTACTAAGGTGCTAAGTTTCATAGTTGTCAGTTTTGTGGTTCGGCTAAAACTGGGGACAGAGGGAAATGGTAATAGCATTTCCAAAATGGCGGCCAATCCAAGATGGCAGCGACATATATGGGACATGCATATGAGGAATGTCATCCAGATGAGGAAATTGATCACTACAGCAAGTTTTAAATGTCTAAAAAATAATAGTGATTTTTTATGAATTTATGAATTAAAAAAAATATATTATGCTCTATAGCGTTACCATTTGATTCTGTTGAGCCAAAACTTTAGAGTTTGGCTCATAAGGTCAGTGCAAGTATAGAAACCAAATTTCATTAATATCCATTGAAGAATTGAAGCGTTATTAGAATTTCTGTGACTAGCCACGCCCACAAGAGTTTTTATTGGCTTACTGTGGTCAGGACATTTGGAATATCAGGAAAATTGGTTCGTCAATTTTGAGAGGACCGTCCCCTGAACAAAAGGGTGTGAGCTGCATGTTGATATGTCAAATGGAGTTGATTTTAAAGGTTTTTCACAAAATCCAATACGGTGGACCTCATCGGTCCTAATGGCAAAGTTGTTTGCCACAAACCAAGGAATATGAGGGAAAAATAATTTTGTAGATAGGCCAAATGGTTCAAAAGTTATAGCCCAAAACATTATATTTGTTCCTATAGTGCCAGCATCAGGTCAATTGGGTTGAATCGCTGTACATGTGTCCAGTCGCAGTCTCTACATGTTTGCAAACTTTCAGCAAAAGTTATGATGTGGTTTTGCTGCAATTGTAAAAAATGTGAGAATAATAATAATAAAACCAGCAATAACAACAGGGTTCCAGCACTATGTGCATGGACCCCTAATAATACATTGTATCCATTCTGTGCTTTTCATAGACTCAAAGCAGTGGATGCAGACAATTGTTCAAACATGCCCTATAGTGTACTAATCTTTCTGTTTAATTTCTAAGTGCAAGTTGCAACACATCTGAATCAGAGTATTTCCACTAGAAATTATTATCATTTAGCAGTTTGATGTGGAACATACAGTTTCATTGACCACATTCTCTTCAGATGGTAAGATGAAGAAACACAGGGCCAAGTTGCATTAAATAATTTAGGATAGTTTGGATAGCATTGCTTTGGAATAGAGCTAGTTTATTTAGTGTGAGCTACGATAAGCAATATTGTTAGTTGTAACTTGGCCACATTTTGATATCAATACTTTTAAAGGCAGGCCTAGTTTTTGAAAGTTGCAATTAAGGACTTATAGACAGCGCTCTGTAGGCTATGCGTGAGTAACTTGTTTTTTTTTTTGTAGATGAGCTGTATTTAATGTCTAATGAAATACAATGAATAGTTTAGTTTTCTGTAGTGCAATGTTTATATAAGGCATGTTGATTCGCTTCGTAGTAGCCTAGTTTGTACCTGCTTCCTGACTAGCAGCTGACTGACGTTTCTCTGGCAAAACTAAAGTTGGCTAACAAGCTTAATTGGACAACGCATATTTCCCAGGAATCTTAGCCAGAAAGAAAAGAATATACTACTAAGAAAGTAGCCTACCAGAGATTATTCTTCTTATTATTATTATAATTAAAAGTGTTTGCAGTAAGCTATATTTTGTCTGCAGAGTAGCGTAGACTAGAGCAATGTTCGGAGGCTATTTTTTAAAGTGACTAACCATGAAACAGATATGTTTGGGTAATTGGAGGTTTATAAATCCGATCTCTTAAGGGATTGCAGTTTATAGTAGGCTACCATCAATTCTTGTATTATCGTAAATTCTTAATTTTCCTAGTAGTTAATTTTATGATGACGTTGTGTTATGTGTGAAAAGGATAAACTGAACAGAGCTGAAGTGAAGAAATGAACGAAGACATAATAAAGAAATGTTGGCCGAGGCGAGCGTTGAAGGTTCGGTTTCCACAGTGAGTCTAGATATGACCGCGGCACAAGAGCACAGCAGGCTCCACACAGACAAATTTCTTTTGTCACCATTTGTGTGAGATTAAAATATGTAGCCAATGGCACCATTATTTATTGAATCTTTTTTTACACTGGGTACGTTTACATGCACACTAATACTCCGATCTGAACCCGGTTATGGCAATACACTGGTTACTGAAATGGTCATGTAAACACCTTTATCCGATAATGTAAGGTCATAATCCGTGTTTTCGAAACCTGATTAACACCCCTGGTTTTTTGGCCAAACGTTCGATTTTTTGGAGCATGTAAACACCTTTCTCCATTTTCTTTAGGCTTTTAAAACTACGCATGTCAGGCAGAAGAGGCGGTGTAACGTCAAAATGATTCCACCCGTCAACATTTTCTATGCCTGGGGTTCCTTCAGCATCTCACTTCCAGAATTTTATTATGAAATTTGCATTTCACCGGTGAAAATATAGGCTATTGTTCAGTGTTACGTGCTTGTTTGTACTAGCTAGTTTGTGGCTAGCACATGAAATAACTGAAATTTTCGGGAAATTCGGGAGATTTAGAGATCGGTAACGCTAGCTAGTACAATAATATAAATCAACCACTACTAGCAATTAGCTATAAATAAGTAGCTATAATAATTACTAGCTAGCTATAATAATAATAATAGCCTACTAACGTACATTTTTGACGGGCGGATCATTTTTGTCCTTACAACGGGAAGCAGTTAGTAGCTATGTTTTCCACAGAGCCGATTATGGAGAGAATCATGTAAATGCGGCGTTTGGAGTAATCACATTTCTTATGCCCATGTGAACGCAATAAGTTAAATACTGGCGTAAGCTGATCGTTTCCAGTAATCGGATATTGCTGTGCATGTAAACGTACCCATTGTTGCAACAATGCGATGTTAACCAGATGATATTCTGCGTTGAAACTTTTTTCTTTGCTTGACAAATGGCCATGGAATACCTGTTCCCATAATGTTAGCTAGCCTATTGCATTACTGCCGTGTCCAGTGACTGAATTGTTTAACTAACAGTCTACAAGTGAACAGTTAATAACGTAAACATGTCTTTGCCTTTGCAATAAAAAAACATTCTTGTATGAGAAAACCAAAACATGTGCACACTGTTTGAGTCCAAAATGAAATTACACTTTGGTACAAACCAGGCGGGGTCCGAACCCTTGAAAGGCTTGACGCTAACCAGAAAACCAAAGGGGTATGGTCACTTGATATAGGCTATAGGCCATTTGTCAGTGTCCATCTGACTTTCACCATTTTGCTGTAGTACAAGTGAAATACAAGTGAAAAATTGAACAGTTAATATTGGAAGCGTCTTTTGCCTTTGCAATAAATATACGTTTGTTAATGTGAAAATAATAACAGTAAGTAATAAATGAAAAGTATTTAACAGTTGCACATTCTTTCTGTCGAAAATAAATTTGTGTCTTGTTGGGCTCGAACCCCCAATCTTCTGTGTGAGAGGCAGCAACTGTATCCAGTAGGCCACAGTAGCTTCGTGAAATACACAAAGCCATATAAGCGTTTTTATTGGGCGATAAGCTTGGGAGAACAGGTATGCAATGTTGTTATTCAATGGGGAGAATTATTCTTTAAGGGTATTGAGGCAGGCAGGTAGTGAGGGTCTCTGGGTAGGCAGGAAAAATGGGAAGAAGAAGAAGAAGAAGAAGAAGAAGAAGGAGAAAAACCGCAAAATAACCCAAGTTTGCGGCTTTATTGTGTGGATGTGTGAAGTTGTATCTGAATGCTGTGTGGTTACATGAGGTCAGAACATACAGAAGTTAATGTTTTTAAGGGCTGAGAGTCTGTGGTCCTTGTGGTTACTTCTGTAGGAAACCCTGAAAAGTGCCAAACTCTCTGTGCTGTATAGGTATGGGGCATGCCCCGCCAAGCCGTAACTTGGCGGATGGCATACCTGCCATCCCAATGATAGCCTAACGATAATAGATATAATAGACTGACTAATTGGCGTGATTGAGGTACAAAAAAGTAATTTTTAAAATGATTTCTCAACAGATTTTGTAAGACAACTGTGCTGGCCTCTAGAGGACTGAGTAATAGCTCTAATACTTAGTTTCTCAAAATGTGAGATGCTACCTATCACTGTGCAGCACGTTCCTTCACTTTGTTTGCGAGTTACATGTTTGTGGTTCTAGCTTCACTGGTAGTTTTCTTCCTGGGTCATCTTGGCCTGCAATGCTCTTCATGTCTCCCGCCAGTGAGGATTTCTGGGGATTGCTGAAGAACAGCTAACTTTCAGAGGAAAACATAGTCCAATATTGACTTGGTAGTCCATCATGAATGTAATACTGGTCTAAAGCTCCCGTTTATATTACAACCCCCAATTCCAAAAAAGTTGGGACAGTATGTAAAATGCACATTTAATTCAAAATATATTTAATGTTTTACCTTATAAACTTTATTGATTTTTTAAAATATACACTAATTCCGAATTTGATGCCTGCAACACCTTCCAAAAAAGTTTGGACAGGGGCAAAAAAAAGACTGGGAAGTTCAAAAAACACCTGTTTCCACAGGTAAACAGGTGGTGCTATCATGACTCGGTATAAAGGGATATCAAAAGACTCCTGATAACTTATTTTCAGGTACTCTTACAAGCGATACTATAACCTCTGCATTTGAATGGATCTCTGTGGGAATTGGGGGGTGGGACTAGATTAAGCTGTAAATTACACGAGAATAGTATGGAACCCATGGTTGGCTAAATGGCTGTAAGTCATCAAGGGTCTGCGGTATCAAATGAGCCTCAAACCATCACTCTCCAGATATGCAGTAGATATGGATGGATCACTTGAAGGGTTGTTTCTCCTGACTTATTTTTCCATAGAGTTAAATAGGAAAATGAGTCAGGAGAAACAACCCTTAAAGACCAGCTGGCAACCCAACCCACTTCATAAGCCAATACATTTACCTTGGCCCACCACTTAAATTCTTAAATTGAAGCCCAATGCATGCTGATATCTGGCATTAAAACATGTTTAACATTTGCCAGATGTGCATTGCATGTAAAATTTAATGTCTAAAGAATGTGTATTGTGTTTAGTAATACATTTTTACAATCTTGTGAACTACCTCAATCCCCTCCCACTACCCACCAGTGGGGCCAGACCCCACAGTTCAGGAACCACAGCTCTAGACCACTTACATGAGATCTGCTGTAAACTGGAAGTAGTGACCTCACCTGGATGCTATCCTCCCCAGTTCCAAGAGACAGAGGCACACCTCCCGTGGCTGTTTGTGCAGAACTGTGGACATGACACAAAAAATCACTGTTAGAACCCCTCGGGACACCCAGAAATATTCCTAGATTATTTCTCCAATATTGCAGCAACATTATACCACGTTATACAACACCAAACGTTACACAACACCAAAGCATCATTCATTTTAACACTGTACATTAGCTAAGCATCACAACATGACAAGCAAAGAAAGTTTAAAAATGAACCAAATGAATTTGACATTCTCGTACATTAGGTGATGTGACACAGGAAACACAAAACTGCTCAGACAATGTGGCAAAAAGGCTTTGTGAAACAAACAAAACAGAAAGAGAAAGAAATAGTTAAATTTGCTAAGGTCTTGGGTCTTTATTGGAGTTGGGTCCATTTTGGAAGCTGGACTGACTCAAAGCTATGAGCAAAGTTATTAAAACAATGAGCATTATTTAAATTAAAAGTGAGTAGGTTATCTCAGTCAGAAATTATTTTAAAAAATTTTAATTACTTTATAAGGTTTTGCATTACAGAAAAGGAGTTTGAATATAACCCAAATCAAATGTATATCTTTATGCCAGCAAATGGAATCGTAATGGAAAAAGCCAAGATACAAACATTTCATTGTAATATACTGAAATTATCCTTCTGCATCATCTGTTGATTGTAGTTCCATGCACTGAAACCATTCTTGAAGAAAAAAGCCCTTCGTCTGACAATGATACTTTCACTTGTTGAAATAACAAAATTATAGATCGACCAGGCATACAAAACAAATTTTCTTGTACTGCATGTAGGCTTCAAGCACATTTTATATTTGAATGTTGCAGCTTTCACAGGAATGGGGAGGCAAGACCACAATCTACAATTTCTATGACAATGAGAAGGAAGCGGTGAAGGTGGGTGAAAAACAGTCAGCCATAAACAAGACCTGGTTTCAAGAAATATATTTTACGTACCAACCAGGGCATGTTAGTCATTGAATTCTGAAGTTATACTAAAAACATGTACTGCCAGATTGACAAAGTCGAGCCAGCTGTAAAGAATGACATGGCAAACCAAGTGGAGAAGTGAGGGGGTCCACCTCTTGGCTTATGTTCCTCTCTCCAAAAGCACGCCAGGTGCACCTGCTGCTGCTCAATGCTTTTAAACCATGGCTCATAAACAAACTTGACAGGGGAGAAGATAGGAAAGGGAGAAACACAAAAAGAGAAAAAGAGGCATGTTACCTTCCTACCATATTCCCCTTGAAAATGTCTTTCCAACCCTAGCAATTCCAGTTGGTACAAAAGCTCAAGTGAGTCTGCAGGCACAAATCAGTTTGACACAGAACAAACAGTGGGCCAGCGTTAAAGGCAGTACCAAATCACCACCAATGGTGTAAACTCCAGGAGTGTTCTCTACTCCTCTGAGAATGGCATTAACATAAATCCTATTTTAAAAAGAGACACTCCATGAGTAGAAAGGCAACCAATTACATTATTGATGGCTTATCAAAAAATATTATCCACACGCACACACACGTGAGCACACAAGCACATCCACATGGCTGATTCAGATACTGTACAGCCAAATGCAAAACAAGGTTGCTTGTGTTCCTACAGTTTGACTGCCGAAACGGTAAAAGTGAATGTAACATAACCCACAATCAAAGGGCTTTGTGTTATGTATGACCAGAGCAGGAGAGACAGAAAACTCTCAGTAAATTCAGTGAGAATGGGCACAGTTCCACTCAAATGTCCTACTTTCTCACAACCTTATTCCTTCTTCTCGTCTCATCTCTCAGGACCGGAACTTATACCCACATAGCGTTCCAGAGCAGGAATGCTGATCTATGATCAGGTTCACCCTGCCCATAACCTTACCTTATCCATTACAAGCTAAAATGCTAAACTGATCCTAGATCAGCACTGCTACTCTAAGATTTTTTATGAATGCAGGCCCTGGTCAGACACAGGAAATCAGGTTGAGATCAAAGCTAAACAGAGGTACTGACACAGTGATCCTATGGCACATAAACTGCTTGCTGTTTTGACACAATCCAGACAACCCTTCTCAAGCTAGAGAGCAGGGGAAGTCTTACAGTAGTATTACATTTCTTTCTGTTGGTGGGAAAACTGGGTGGGAGTGGGGGTATAGTGAAGGGTGCTGATTCCTCATAGAGCACAAACAGACCATTCAAGCTGATGAAAGGGGCACTTTTGTGCCTCTGCGCCTCTCTGGCCGAACCCGATGCAACAATCTGTGCCTTTCTCCCAGGAAAGGGTGATAGCTGTTTAGAGAGAGAGCATCAGAAAGGAGATTCTTTATGATGCAGTGAAACTGAAACCCCGTCTTTTTCAGAGCCGTGGTCGTCCCGTGCCAAATCCAGCTTTCCCTCAAGGTCCTTCCCAGGTTTCCATCCCCATTGTGCCTGTGTACCAGACTCATCATGTGTTTGATTTGATCACTTTACTGGGACTACACTGCACTGTAGGAGCTGTTGTTAATTTGTACAACCTGAAAACAAACCAACACTGCAAAAAACAAATCTTAATAAGCATTTTAATCATATATTTAGACTTACAGATCCTTTCCAAAAAATTAGAATATCATGGAAAAGTTTTTTTTTCCCCCATAATTCCATTCAAAAAGTGAAACTTTCATAGATTATAGATTCATTACACACAAAGTGAAATATTTCTAGCCTTTATTTGTTTCATTTTTCATAATTCTGGCTTACAGCTCCAGAAAACCCCCAAAACAGTATTTCAAGAAATTAGAATAGTGTGTCGAAAATCAGCATTTACTTCAGTTATTTCAGAGAATGAATGTTTTAAACTGAGTGTCACACTATCATCTAATTTACTCAAAACACCTGCAAAGTTTATCTCAGTTTGGTTCAGTATGGGGAAGACTGCAGACTTGACAATTGGCCAGAAGACCATCATTGACACCCTCCAGAAGATGGGTAAGCCACAAAAGGTCATCGCTAAGGAGGCTGGCTGTTCACAGAGTGCAGTGTCCAAGCATATCAATAGAAAGTTTAGTGGAAGGGGGAAATGTGGCAGGAGAAGGTGCACAAGCAAAAGAGATGACCGTAGGCTTCAGCGGATTGTCAAGCAAAGACGATTCCAAAATTTGGCGGAGATGCAGAGGGAGTGGACTGAGGCTGGAGTCAGTGCTTCAAAAACCACCATGTACAGACGTATCCGGGACATGGGCTACAACTGTCGGATTCCTCGAGTGAAGCCACTCCACTCATTCTCTGAAATAACTGAAGTAAATGCTGATTTTCGACACACTATTCTAATTTCTTGAAATACTGTTTTGGGGGTTTTCTGGAGCTGTAAGCCAGAATTATGAAAAATGAAATAAATAAAGGCTAGAAATATTTCACTTTGTGTGTAATGAATCTATAATCTATGAAAGTTTCACTTTTTGAATGGAATTATGGAAAAAAACAACTTTTCCATGATATTCTAATTTTTTGGAAAGGATCTATATATTAATCTTATTTCTGTTACAGTGGGGTGAGATAGTTTTACTAATTTCAAGATTTATGTGTTTTGTTGCTGCTTCACTACAAATACAATAAACTTAAATTAACAAGATTATAGATTACCAAAGAACTATAATTCTTCAGCTTCTCAGAAGCTAACAGAATAATAGTTATAAATAATAAATAATACAGCGGTGGTGAATGGGTTGGGCTTGGGTGTTTGTCTTGAACTGCTATCCCCTGAAGGAGCGGGGGCTGCCGCTGTTTCAAAAGCTTTTAAAATTAATGCTGACATTGCTAGATTAGCAGCGTTATTATAACATAGTAACAATGCTGGACAATGATGTATTGCTCCACAGAGAATGCCTTGTTGGTCCAAGGCATTCTCTGTTACCTGTTCGTAGTGTACAGGGAATAATTTCCTGAAAACTCACCCAAAAGTAGTTGAAGTTCTAATGTTACCTAGCTTATTCGCCCGCATTGCATAAAACCAGAGGGTTAGACCTTCAACTACTTTTTGGTGAGTTTTCGGGAAAGATATTCCATGCACATTACGAACAGGTAACAGAGAATGCTTTGGAGCAACAAAACTTGAATACTGTCGTCGTTCCAGGTCACTTAACATACAATACATCGTTGTCCAGCGCTGTTACTATGTGGCTGGCCATCTAGTAAATGCTGACGGTGTTATTTTCCGAAGTTAATAACAACGGACTTCTAATAACTATGAACATTTTATCTTATAACAAATGTTACCTTGACTTGATGATGGCCAGAGAGTCACGTTATTTTGGGGAATCGCATCAGCTTCGGAGCCGGATCGAGGGCTGCACTGAGGGGCATGGTGCAGCAGCCACTTTGCTCAAGCAGTCAAATACACTGCACTGCTTCAGATTTATGCCATGTTGTATTTGTAAGTGTTTCATTAGATTGCTAGTATTACTCCCCTTACAGGCAACTGCTTTTTTTTTTACATGAATTGCATTTTGCTGTGTTTACGTTCGCTTTGGTAAAGTGGGCCCACACTTTTGAATGTCTTAACCTGTCTGCCATCAGTGCCACATGACTGGAGTGCACAGAACATAAACAGACAACGTCAAACGTAATTGCCTGACGCGTGCAACTCGAAGAAAAAAAAAACTTGTCATCGTTGGGACCCGAGTAGAAACATATATTTTACAGTAGGTAATTTGAAAATGCCTGCCAGCTATGTTAGAACTCATTAAAGTGAATAACGTTCAAATATCGATAGCAGCACCGTTTGTCCAGGAGCTTATCGGTATTTCGGACCTGACCAATCAGGAGCCGGTAGCAGTTTAATACAGGTTCTCCATACCCATCCCTATGTGTAGTAGTATGAAAGGTGATGCAGTCTATGGGATATTGCCTTTCACAGATCTTGAAACAAGAGCTTGCACTGAACTAGTCCGTCAGTGGACAGTTCAGGTCACACATCATATCAAGAGGCTAAAGGACAGATCCAGGGACAGATGAGCGCAGACACTTACCCAAATCCTCAGACTCAAAAAGGCACGTTTCTCCCACCCCCACCTCACGGCACCAGGACAGAAAGTTGGCAGTGTTGTCCCGGGCAAAAAATGAACCAGAAGGGGCGCTTGCCCGACAGGGGATCCTTCGTCTAGGGAGGGGCTGGGGACAAAATTGGCAATCATGACAGTGTTCACCAAAATTAACTGTAAAATCATGTTCAAACAGCAGCTCAATAACTAGTCACCTTCAGCCAAATTAAAGAAAGTATCCTGATTCATGTTCACCTGCAGTTTTAAACAGAACATGAATCTGCTTAAGTCAGATCATGTCATATGTTTTCACCTTCCTCCTTCACCTAAAACCCATCCCATGAACGGTTTCACTCTTTTGAGCCACACCTTCACTTTCCAACTTCATGCCATTATCTTTGGAACATTCCTTTTTTTTCAAGCTGGGCCTGCTCACCATTATTATTCATTCTGATTCAAAGATCTGAACCCACCCACTACATCACTGTACCACTCCACAGCTCTCTGAGCCTGAACAGATTTCTGGCTCACAAAAGCTACATCAAAGACACATATGATTTCATAAACAAAATAAAAAACGCAAAAATACCGGAAGAAGCCATCCTGTTCACCATAGACATAGATAGTCTATACACCTACATAAACACAGCAGCGGGATTAACAGCGGTAAAAACATGGATGGAAAAGTACCCGGACAACAATCGACCGGATACAATCCTCCTGCAATTACTGGAGATAAGCCTCACCAAAAATGACTTTGAATTCAATAAAGAATTCTTCTTACAGACCAGCGGCACAGCTATGGGCAAAAAATTTTCACCGGCTTATGCCAACATTTACATGGCACATTGGGAGGAGAAATGTCCCAAACTTCCCACTAATTATTTTAGATATTTAGATGACATCTGGGGAACATGGACACATAGCTCAGAACCCATACATCTATCACAATTAAACACACCACACACTATGAACATATAGATTTTTTGGACACTACCACATACAAGGGGCCCTCATTTCCCCAAACAAACACATTAGACACTAAAGTTTTCTTTAAAGACACAGACACACATGCACTCTTACACAAGGACAGTCTCTACCCGAAACATACATTCAGAGGCCTGATTAGATCCCAATTGCTAAGGTTCAACAGAATCTGCACACAGATTACAGACTTTGAGGAGGCTACCAAAACCCTCTTCAATGCATTAAAACCAAGGTGGTATTCCAGATCGTTCTTCAGACAGATTCAGAAAACCTTCTTGACTACAAAACAACAGGACACTAGAAAAATGATTCCACTTATCACCACCTACTCGAGATTTAGCCAAATAGCGAACGGAAAAATTAAACGGAACCTGGCCAGGATTTTGCAAAACACAGACTTGCTTCAAGTATACAAAATAGTTTCAGCCTACAAAAAAAACAAAAACCTTAACGGTATAGTTCGGAATTTTGGACATAATGTCTCAATTACGACTTACCCATGATGTAGTTGATTGATGGAAACCATTTTCAGCTAATTCCATGCTGTCCCTTCTTTTGGACATACACACATTGCTAATGCTAGCGCAACTCTAAGGTAACTGGTAGCATCCACTACCAAACGCACTTAAACACTCCACAGTGCACCCAAAGCAAATAAAATACGACGACAGTCTATCTGGGTTATTTTCAGTGATTATACCATCATTTTTGAAGTCAAACTATCGTTGAATCCTTTACTTTGTGCTCACCTAAATTCTCCGTGGAAGTACGGCGGCGGAACGATACTTTACATTAGCAGGTAACGTAAAGTATAGCTCTGCCGCCGTATGTAGTGCCGGCCAACAACAATATCGCGCGTGTGAAAGAATCAGACTAGTAGTATTGTTAGCTAACGTTCAGGTAAGACGGTATTTCGGTGTGTATTTCAAGGTTGTTCAAATCATGCAAAAAAATGGGCACCACAAAGTTTTCACCGATTTCCAGTGGAAGATCAACAAAGAAAACCGCTGTGGCTCCTAGCTGCTCGCATGGATGTCAACACACCAATTGTGACTCTAAAAAAGTTAAAAGTGTGCAGTGACAATTTCACGGAGGATGACTATGTGAAAATCAAAAAAGGATGGTCGGGACACCCTCTACTGAAGGAGAGGGTTTTCTTCATGCACCGACAACAACCGATGAGCAGGTAACTAATAAATGATTGCATGTGTGATCTATCTATTCAATTTAGCTAGCTAGTTGCCACGATTGGGAAGTCATGGAAGTGGTCAAACTTTTCCTGCAAATTGGTAGCCAGTGTGCGTGCTTGTATATGCTGTGTTATTCTGTAGCATGTTTGTGTTTAGCTGACTTGTTGTCTACCAAATATGTAACTTTACGGCAAAACGGATTGTGTCGGCAACTGTGGAGTACAGCAGATAGCCTACAGGCATATACCCTGGCTAATCTACAGCTAGCTCCGCCGCTGTACTTCCACAGAGAATATAGGTCAGCACAAAGTAAAGGATTCAACGATAATTTGACTACAAAATGATGGTATAATCACTGAAAATAATCCAGAGAGACTGTCGTCGTATTTTATTTGCTTTGGGTGCACTGTGGAGTGTTTAAGTGCGTTTGTTAGTGGATGCTACCAGTTACCTTAGAGTTGCGCTAGCATTGCAATGTGTATATGTCCAAAAGAAGGGACAGCATGGAATTATCTGAAAATGGTTTCCATCAATCAACTATATCATGGGTAAGTCGTAATTGAGACATTATGTCCAAAATTCCGAACTATCCCTTTAAGAATCATCTGGTAAGTAGTAAACTACCGGAAATCAACATTTTACCCACACAAGGCCCGATATTTTACAAACAGGCCACTACAGTGAAAAACAACACTACAAACACAACATACCTTATTAAACAAACACTCACAATTAACACATATAACTGTATATACACTGCCTGGCCAAAAAAAAAGTTGCTGTTGCACCTGTCATGCATAGTGCCCACTGTACAAGCCTCTGGAGGCAATGTTATGATCTGGGGCTGCTTCAATTGGTCAGGTCTAGGCTCAGCAACGTCAATAAAATGAAGTCAGCTGAGTACCTGAATGTACTGAATGACCAAGTTATCCCATCAATGGGCATATTCCAGGACGACAATGGCAAGATTCATCGGGCTCAAATTGTGAAAGAGTGGTTCAGGGAGCATGAGGAATCATTTTCACACATGAATTGGCCACTAGAGTCCTGACATTAACCCCATTGAAAGTCTTTGGGATGTTCTGGAGAAGACTTTATGGAGTGGTTTGACTCTCCCGTCGTCAATACCAGATCTCAGCCAAAAATGAATGCAACGCTGGATGGAAATAAATGTTGTGACGTTGCATATGGTTGTCGAAACAATGCCACGACGAATGCACGCCATAATCAAAGCTAAAGGCGGTCCTACAAAATTTTAGAGTGTGCGACTTTATTTTTGGCCAGGCAGTGCAAAGTGCAAACACTGCGACATAAAATATGTAGGAGAGACAGGAAATACAATCAAGACCAGATTGGCACAACACATATATAACATAAGAAATCATAGGAAAACAGACACACACATAGTGGCTCATTTCCTACACCATGGACTTGAAGCAGTAGAAATATCGGGCCTCCATTCAAACATTAACTGGACACAGGAGGACAGACGTAGGACAGAAAGACATTGGATTAGAAAACTAAAAACCATATTCCCAGGAGGATTAAACAAACACTGGTAAAACTTCTACACAAGGGACCAAATTCTTCCTACTTAAATGCTGCAGTACACTGAATGGCCAGTGCAAACTTTTCTTTCCCAAGGGGCCCTCATAAGGGGTAACTTGGGAAATAAAGATTTTTTCCTAAACCTGGACAGATTTCTGGCTCATCTGTTAGTCTCACATACATATTGCCATTTACCTTTCGCAGATCAATATTTTTGATGTTGGGCCTGATTGGGTTTCCATGTCAGAGAAACCAGGAGAGCTCAGGGAGAGGGGGTACTTCCAACCCAGTCAAGTCTGCTCTGACCTGAGATCAAATTACATGATTCGTACTGCCACCCAGCCCTCTCCCCAATTCTGATCCAGCAGATTTATGTGGCTTTCCATGGTTTTATACAGGATGTGAGAGTCTGAGCAGAAAGGAAGGTGCAATGACGTTATGCTGGAAAAATCCAACCTTGTGTCGAGCGTTCTTTCTCCATTGCTTTTGCTGGGCTCCCTCCTATCCCCCATCAGATTAACCCTCGCTTGGCCACCGGTGCTGTTACCCAGCAGTCAGATCAGCACCACATCCTGGCAGTGCCCTCTGCTTGTAGATGGCTTTTGTCGCCCTAAATCCTACAAGCCCAAGGGAACTATTAAATATGAGGAAAGGGAGACATGTTCATGTGCTTTCCATCTCATTTAAATGCACTTTTGCACTACACTACATTTCTCCAAAACAAGACCCATTAGTTCTGCAAAAACAATAAAAAAGCAAAGAACCACTGTGTTTATTCTGAAAGGGAAAAGTAAATGCATGTCACTGTCACTGTCAATGTTGAGAGGTGTCTGTGTCTAACCAAGGGCCATGTGCATGTGCTGGCTTCCTTTCTGTGACTACTATTGCTTTTCAGCTCAGGATTGTTAAAGCATAGGAGTAAGAGGCTAACAGATGGCACAGTCAAAAGCTTGATCTTTCATTGCTACTGTTCCAAATAATGGCAGGAATTCAGAACAGTGAAAAAAACACATAAACACACCACCGGGTGTTTTTTGTAGAGATGGACCATTTGAAATCCTTGAATTATTTATTTTATGTTCATACTGGCTTCAAATTGAGATGTGGGGTTTTGATATCTATATGCTAAATACCATCTGTACTCATAAGCATTTGTACCTGTGACCAATGTCACATAAAACAGGGTAAGGCAAACCTGGTATACACTAAAGGCCTGATTTACTAAGACCTTTAGCACATGCCAAACCAATAACATGACCATTACTGATTGAATTGAATTTCTGGTCAATCAGTGATGTTAGTCAATCAATTAACTATCAGATATAAAATAAAACCACCAGTAATACTGGCCTTAATGGTCAGATTTGAGTATTTAGGCACTAAGGTATAGGTCAGTAACAGGGAATAGGTTTGGAAAGTAGGCCTACTGCTCAAATATAAAGGCTGACAAACCTCTAATACAAAGGCAAATGGCTAATGATGTATGAGCTTCAAAAGATACTTTTTTTCTTCTTTCTTTCCGCTAAAATGGTGAGCAACAGACAGGCTGTAAAATCCTTCTCTCATGATCCACGAGCTGATGGATTTTTCTCCAGTTTATGTGTCTCAGAGATGCATAGGGGGAATGTATTCATCTCTGCCCTGGCTCACACATCAATAGGTCTCTCTCTTTGAGGCTCTGCTCTCTGAGTGATGACATCAAGTGCTGCTCCCTTCACAGTCGAATCAGGGAGATGCAGCATTAGCAGCTTGCTAATGTATCAGCACATTGATACATAAATGTCACAGCTCTTACCTGTAAGAGGAAGAGGGTGATTGTATCATGCTTTTAATGGCAAAGCAGAACAAAGGCTGTATGAAAGGTTTTGAAACTAACTGTAGCGCAACGGAAAAAGTGTCCCGTAGAGTGTATGGATAAAATTGATTTTTATCATTATCCAATGCTTCAGGTACAGTGTTACTATTTAGACAGTGTACCTTGAGAATTAAGAGCACCTCAGGAACAGATCCATAATCTCCAATGTCAGTATACACAGAACATTAAGAATTTATGAATACCTCCATTAATATTAATATAGTCTGAACCAGTGGCGGCTGGTGGGTTTGGAAACAGGGGATGACAGAAGTACCCAAAAGGGCAGGGCGGAGAAAATCACCCCTAAAATAACCCCTAAAAATGAGACTTAGAATGTTCATCTTGGTGATGTCTTAGATGGAAAAAACTATGAAAGATATAGCAAATTGTCATTAAAATCAAACAAAATTTAACTCCTACGCTGTCAAATTGCATCTTAGATATTGACCGTTGGTTTATTTGCGGAGCACGTCCCTGGAAGTGGTGGATGTATCTCATACCACATTGTCAACCTGGTCTGTTTCATAGTACCTTTGGTTATGTGCCTGATCAGTTTCAATTTACAAACCCCAATTCCAAAAACGTTGAGATAGTATGTAAAGTGCAAATAAAAGCAGAAAGCAGTGATTTGTAAATATACACTAATTCAGAATATGATGCCTGCAACACGTTCCAAAAACATTGGGACAGGGGCAACATAAGACTGGGAAGGTTGTGTAATGTTCAGAAAACACCTTCCACAGGTAAACAGGTGAAGAGGTAACAGGTGATGCTCTCATGACTGGGCATAAAAGAAGCATCCATGAAGGCTTGGGCATTTACACGGAAGGATGAGTCAAGGTTCGCCACTTTGCGAAAAACTGCGTGAGTGAATAGTCCAACAGTTTAAGAACAACGTATCTCAATGCATGATTGCAAGGAATTTAGGGATTTCACCATTTACAGTCCATAATATTATTAAGATATTCAGAGAATCTGGAGAAATCTCGATATGTAAATGGCAAGGCCGAAAACCAATACTGAATGCCCTTGACCTTTGATCCCTCAG
This sequence comes from Synaphobranchus kaupii, assembly GCA_029718625.1. NCBI lineage: Eukaryota > Metazoa > Chordata > Actinopteri > Anguilliformes > Synaphobranchidae > Synaphobranchus > Synaphobranchus kaupii. Next base: position 14,269,284 of record CM056397.1, on the reverse strand, counting down.
ATGGCACTGCATTAAAAATCGACATGTTTCTGTAATGAATATAACCACATGGGCTCGGGAATACTGCAAAAAACCATTGTCAGTAAACACAGTTAGTCGCTGCATCTACAAATGCAAGTTAAGACTCTACTATTCAAAGAGTAAGCCATATATCAACATCAACATATATCAACATCCAGAAACTTTTTTTGGGACGTGTTGCAGGCATCAAATTTAGAATGAGCATATATTTACAAAAAACATTAAATATCTTATCTTTTTACTGTTTTCAATTGAATACAGGTCAAAAGGGATTTACAAATCATTGCTTTCTGTTTTTATTTATATTTTATACACTGTCCCAACTTTTTTGGAATTGGGGTTTGTACAACGCGGGTCAAACCAAAGGCAATAAAATGAGATTCCAAGAGATACCTGCCTTTTTTCCTTTGTACACTCACAATCAGCTCCCTCTTTTCCTGAAGAATAGCCGATTGGTAGGCACTAAACCCAATAAAGCTAAATGTTCATTTAAATGGTTAAGTCTTTAGTGTTCACGTGAAGTTTCTTGAGATGAAAGGCCAAACCCCAGATGAGCACAAGGTCTCCACACAGAGGCCCTCCCAGGGACAAATTGGTTAAATTCTTGTCATACCCTTAGAGAACAGGAAGCATTTGGAGAGTTCATGTGCTGCATATTTCCATGCAATTCATTAAATGCATGGAGGCAAAGGGAATTTTTCACAATTCACCAGTCTTCACTTACATTGTGCAGACTTTGCCTGGCCAATTGTGCCTCTCAATTCACCAAATTAGGTAATACATGGTCGACTTTGATTGGTATTGTTGGATTAGCCAAGGCAGCAATAACCTGAGGCAGCTGGGTTGACCTGTGCTGGTCTTTGTTTGCATCCCACTGCTACAAACACTTATAGTAATTTGTCATATTCAGAAATGAAAGCCATAGATTAGAATCAGTGGAAATCCCTGACCATGTGACTTCAGAGGTATTCAAACGTATTAAACTGCACAATTTGCAAATACACTATGATGGAATGCACCAACTTGAAATATATATGTTCAATTTGAGGCGATGAACCATCAACTTTGGGACCCGTCTTGTATAGCAGTAATTCTTAGTGAATTTTGGAGTCTTGTTCTGATTATAAATGTACATACCAAGTGTCATCACTGGCATGTGTATATTGGTAACACATCACCGAAACTTTTTGGAATTTATATGCATTTCTGTGGAAAGCTACACCTACATAGAGGTACACTGGCTCGTCATTTGGCCATATTTTGATATGTAAAATTTCTGTATAGTAATTTCAAATAACTTCAAAACAGCTTGTACAGCAATGTTATGCGCTGTTCTTGAGTGTACATAAGCCTGGTATTAAATAAGAATTATGCCAGTGCCAGGTGTGGTTCAGAGCGCATAATTGGCCTTAGCGTCACCTGAGTTGTGAAGGATCTCAATCAGCGGGATGTTCACGCCTTATTGTGCATAAGCAGCCCCCTCTAGGCAATCAAGAACTCACAGTCCATTGGCACAAGCTGCACATGCAGTGTCTTGCACTGACTCCTTTTATGTGCAAGTTTAACTGGTGGACTGGGGACTGAAAATAAGCAGCAGTTTCACACCTCGTTTTGGAGATAAGCACATGCTTGTCTGCAATGAGGCAGGAATTCTGGAGGTTGCAATGTAAGCAGGAACAAACACAAATTGGAGAAAATAGGGGTAAAATACTGGCATATTTCCTGATGAACTGAAATGAGCATAAGTCATTCCAGTATGTATATCAGACGATCCATCTATACGCTCCAACTACAGGCCAATATAAACAAGTCAATATCAGGCCAATATCAATATCTGCGGAATAAGAGAATCCCAAGGGGGTTGAGAATCCAAAAGGCCCCGAAAATAGGGTGGAACAATGAGTCATTCTGCAAGCGGTGGTGCGAAATAATTAACAAATGTTCTTTTGACCTGATTGTACTGGTTATTCAAGAAGCATCAGAACAACTTGATCGCACAAGAGTGGAAATACAAGAGAAACACTCTGCACTGAACACACTGGTGAGCGACGAGGGCAAACTCAGAGAAATCCAAAACAATTTAGATACCTACAAGAAGAAGACTAATAGTGATGAAAAAGAAGAAGTTTGAAAGAGATGCTGAAGATACAAAAAACAGAAAGTTTATTTTTGGAGGGGAGTGTCTCGAGGAGACTACAGAAAATATCCAAAAAACCCCAGAGGTACACATAATACCATGTCAGCAAACACCTACTGGCCATCCTCTTCCTCGTTTGAAATGGATTCTGACAGCAATGCAGGCACTGGCAATCACAGAAGCCGCGCAATTTCTTCTTTTTTGGACCAGGAAGGGACCACACGTCATCCTCCAGGCCGAGGCACCAACCAATACAGACGCGGCACAAGAAGTGTAGGCCGGGTAAGAAGAGCAGAGTTCAGTCCCCCACTCACACACAGCCGCAACCAGCATCTGCAGTGATCAACCTTTCGAGCAGGTCGGTGTCAGATGTTTGTATTTCAGCACTTAACAAGGGACTCTCTTTTAGTCCTACTACCAACAGCAATGACTTTGATACTTTTATTGATTTTCAGAAGTTTTTCCATAATCTCAGACTGAGAGAATTTTTTTCCACACGTCTTATAAATCTGTCACCGTGGCTGATGTACCCCGTGTTGAGATGCCTACTGTTAGGGAACCTGACATGCAACCTCATAGAGAGGGTTTACCGTTTAAAGGGAAATCCACTTTTATGCCACCCAAAAATAGAAATGCATCTCTAGATACGTATTGTAGACTAGTAGAGAAGGATATTGGCATAATTTTAAATAAAAAGAGAAACTACAAAGTCTTTAACAATATGTCTAAGGCTGAAAGAGAGGCAGTTTTTGATCTAAATGCTGATACTTCAGTAATTGTCAAGCCTGCTGACAAAGTTAATGCTATTGTAATTCAGAATATTCCTGACTATGAAACTGAAGTCAACCGACAATTGGGAGATACCAAATTTTACAGTAAACTTCACAGAGATCCCACCCAAGAGTTTAAGACTCTTGTACTTGACAAACGTAAATATTTCCTTGATGAAGGACAAATAACAAGCCACGAGTTGATGAAAGTGGACTACCCTATTATCCCTGTATTTTACACTCCACCAAAAATCCACAAACCATTTATAGGTCAGCCCAAGGGTAGACTGATTGTGGCAGGTATTGGATCTTTAACAGAGAAAATCGCCAATTTTGTTGATCGCTTCCTAAAACCAATAGTTATAGCACTTCCCTCGTTTATTAGGGATACTATTGACATGATCAACCTATAAAAAAATGTCGATATTCTTGAGGACCAGACTCTCTTTGGATGCTGGTCTCTTTGGATGTGGAGAGCTTATATACTAACATCCCACATAAGGGTGGGTTAGATTCTGTTAGCACATTTCTAAACCTACGCCCCTCCTAACAATGTACCTAGTACTAACTGCATTAGGGATCTTGCAGAAATAGTATTACTGAACAATTATTTTATGTTCAAGAATGATTTTTACTTACAAGTACAAACTTATACATGCGAGATTTCAAGAACAAATTTGTATATAACACTGTATATTGTGTCTGTATATTGATGACATATTTTTTTATCTGGACAGGTACAGAGTCTGAACTTCTTAATTTTAATCAGTACATAAATAATCAGGATGAGAATTTACATTTTACTATGGAATTTGACAGAACTCAACTCAGCTTTCTGGACATTTTGAATTCCAAAACATTGTAAAGAAACATTGGCACATAATAGATTCTGAGCCTTTTTTGAACTTTTGAAAGACATCTTCAAAAAACCACCAAAAATTCTTTTTAAGAGAGCACCCAACTTTAGGGACGTTTTGGTGAAGTCTGATTTGACTTCCATAAAAGAAAAAACTTTTCTTAACAAAGTTGAAAAAGGTAATTATAAGTGTGGTAGATGTGCACAATGTAATTTTACTTACAAATGTAGCTCTTTTAATCACCCCCATACATGCACTAGAATAAGAATACACTGCATTATCTCTTGCTCTACAGCCAATGTTATCTATCTTCTGAGATGCCCATGTGGTTTTGCCTATATAGGCAAAACCAATAGAAGCTCAAAAACACGCATAAGTGAGCATAGGAGTAACATTAGGACTAGATACATGAGAAGTCCAGTAGCTGTCCATTTTATGCAGGCTAATCATAATGTCGCATCTCTCCAATATATAGGCATAGAAAACGTCAATAAGCCACATCAACAGATTGCTTTTACAAAGGAGACATCAACAGATTGCTTTTACAAAGAGAATGTTACTGGATCCATAGATTAAATACACTGTCCCCAAAAGGCCTTAATGAGGAGTTTGACATTAGGCGATTTCAAGAGTCTGCCAATGTCCTGTTTGTATTTATGTATCCCATATATAGATCTACTAAATTAGAAATTTGTCTACTACTGGTCTGATGTCCTGGCCCTTTTTGGATGGTCTTACATTAATCATATGTTATTAATGGTTTTTCTTTCGTATGTTATCTTTGATACTCTGAGCTTTTATTATTCAATGTATACCTGACAATATACTCTTGTGCTATTATGTAACAGGTATATTGTTTTATTGAACAATAAACATTTGTAACGTGTGAAACTTCCTCTATGATGATATGTAATGATATTCACACTTAGTTTTTTACCTTGTGTATATATTTATATTTTTCCAGGTGTGTGTCTTCATTCCTAGGATTACTGACATGGTGACCTGCCCAGTGTCCTACGTGTACTATGACGTAATCTGGAATTGACTAAGGAGGTGTTTCTGATGTCACTATTTGTCTATATATACAGGTGTACTCACGTGATCACCCTTACCTGACGAGGACCGATTTGGTCGAGATAATAAAATTACCATTTGGGAGCATTATAGCAGTGTGCTGGAGTTTCTTTCTTATTATGCAATATCAATTCTCCCAAGTCTTTTCCAGGTTTTTGAAAAAATGGTTTATAATGAAGGTTACGGGCTGACCCGTAAGCGCTTGCAAAACCAAAGGGACATCCCAGGAGGGAGCCACCAGAACCTTGCAGGTCTCAGCTTCCGGGCACCCCTCAGGAACCGGCTGACAAGGACATGGCTCCCTGCAGGCCTGTTGTCCACCCAAACATGCTTGCTAGATATGGCAACAGCATAAACCTTTAGAGTGCTGGCTGCCCTGCCGCGATCCAGCATGGATTGTAAAAAATCCAGTATGACAGAAACAATGTACGGGGTCCACGCATTGCTGTGAGCACCATGTGCAGAACAACTGCCACATATATCCATAGGGGAGGGGGCTCTAGGATTAAGAAGCGTCTGCAGGACCGGGGAACCACACCCAGTTAATATATGGTTGGGCTCCTCAGTGGCCAAACCCAGAGCTTCATCCTGTTTGGAGAGTGCCAAACAGAGCCGCCCTTCTGCGACAGCAGGTCTGTCCGAATCGGGAGTTTCCAGGGCGATCCACAAAAAAGGCAGAGGAGTATCAGAAACCACAGTTCCATCGGCCACCTGAGGGCCACTAGAAGCAGTTTGTGGTGGCCCGTGCTGACGCTGTGCAAGGTCGCCTTGACCAGCGGCAATGGCGGAAAAGCGGACAGCTGGCCGGTCATTTGTGCACTAATGCGTCTACCCCCAGGGGGCTCGATTCCTCTGTTATCGTAAATCACTGGGGACAGTGAGAGGCAAACAGGTCTGAGCACGACTGAACTATGGCCATACCAACTCCACCACCTCGGGGTGGAAACGCCAATCGCTGGGATGAATTTCCTGGCGAGATAAAAAGTCTGCTGTATCGTTTTGGACACCCGGGAGGTGTACGGCACGAAGAGAGGCAAGCCTGAGAAGAGCCCATTTCAAGAGACGCTGGGACACTTTCAAGGACTGGCGGGACCTAAATTGACGCGTCACCTTGATTCAAACATGTCGGTCCCATTTGGTGTAGCGCCATGGCGTTCAACCACATTTGAAGCAGCCTGGCTGTCAGGAATCAGGCCAAAGAGCCTCTGAAAAACCCTCATTTCGAGGACCACATTCGCTTGAAACCGACGCACGTCGAACACAGTGGCTATGCGGAGGGGCGTCAACGATGCCCTCATGCTCCTTCAATTGAGCAGCTGTCTCTTGCCATAATTGACATTGATGCCCAGACTGGTGATGTGTTCCTACATCTGGGCAGTGTGTGAGAGCGCCATACTGTACGACTCGGTACCTATCAGCCAGTCGTCCAGGTACAGCAGGATTTTTAACCCACTCAGCCGGAGCTGTAATAGAACAGCACTCATACAGCGGGTAAATACATGGGGGGACAGCGAAAGAGCGAATGGGAGGATATTAATTGGTATGCCCAACCTTGGAATGCAAGAAGGAGGAAACGTCGATGCTCCACACAAATAGGGATGTGGAAGTAAGCGTCTTTTAAGTCCACAGCCGTGAACCAATCCACGGTGTACAGGACATCTGATATCCGGAGCATCCGGAAAGCGTATTGCTTTAGATATGCATTCAGGCACCCCCACTGGTCAGAGAAGACTGATCTTTTTTCGGCATCAGAAAATAGATTGAATAAAATCCACTGAGCCGTTCGGAGGGAGCCACCAGTGACACGGCGCCCTTTTCCAGAAGGCCTGTAATTTCCTGACCCAGCATCACTGATTGTATGGGGTCCAGGACATGGGTACACCTGACCCCGGAAAATGTTGGGGGCCGACGGTTGAACTGGAGGGCATCTGGTTCAGCCCATGGACTTCAGCGTCCTCCATGGACATGAAAGTCCTACAATCTTTGGGCACCCACTGCATGCCAGGATGTGCCTAACACTTAGCCAGCTCTGCCATAAAATCGGTAGATGCCGGCATGGCAAACAGCTCCCCCTGGGGAGCACGGCAGTGAAACCTAGATATCTCCTTTGCACCAGCCTGAGGCATATCGCTGTTCATGCGTGCTAAGGCTGAGCGGAGAATCATTTCTAGAGAGGCCAAGTAGTCCACTCCATCTCCAGTAGACCCTAAACCTACCGCCAAACCTCTTTCAGATTGGTCAAATGTGCAAGACCTATTCTGAGAAAATAGGGTGTTAGACGCCGCTGTGGAAAGCGCATCAGACCCCTCACAGTCCAGATCCATGTTTGGATCCTCCTCCGCTGGAGGCCCCTCAAGGGGACCAGGCTGGGGAGCCGTCTCTACTTTATTGCAGTCTTCCAGCATCGCAGTCAGCTGCTGAACTGCAGAGCGCAGCTGCGTGACTTCTGCGGAGACGCTACTGCCCTTGCCAGCCCTGCCCTTTTTTCGTGAATGGCCATCAGCAGTGGTAACACCCTTGCGTTTAGGGTGTTACCCTCCTACCATGGGTGGCGTCCTTCCAGAGGGGGCATATGACACATAAACGCATGCAATCTGGCCTGCTTGGTTTCCAAAGACATGCCCACGCAGCATGGGCAAGGGTCTGAAAACGCATTCTGCAGGTGCCCTAAGCCAAGGCACAGGCAGCACCTGGTATGACTATCAACTATATCCATGGCTCCCCATTCCAAGGCGCTCATGCCTGGAGCAAAATGAAGGACACCTGAGGACGCAAACCTGCCGGGTGAACTTGAGTAGGGGAAGCCAGAGCAGAAAACGGAGCGCATATGCTCACAATCTTCTCACTCACTGGGGTGCGACCTCACCCAGCATAGACTTAGTCAATCAACGGAGCGCACACGCTCACAGATTGTGAAATAAAATCTCACTGGGGTGCGACCACACCAGGATAGATTGGAATCAGCACTGGGGTAAAGATTACTTCCCCACGTACAAAATAATCAGCAAAAGGAATGCAAATCTTCCTATGGCAATAAGAAACACGGCAGCACCGAGTGCCTAACCGCAGTATATGCAATACAAAAACAGTAACTAAGTTTAGCATTAGCAATAGCAAATGAAAACAATGATACCCAGTATCTTAGTAGCAATGCTACCAGCAATTTATTGCATGCAAGTGCTATCACCACCTTTGATAGCCTCGAACGAAGTCACAAGGCACTTGGGTTAGCACAGCAAACAAACTAACTTCTCTACTCTAGCATCAGCGAGAAGAAGAAGAGGACTTCCGCTGTGACGTGCCTCCCTTTATAGGGAGGAATTACGTTGTCACGCAGAGGTCATGTGGTTGGTATCTCGATGCATCCCGCAACAAGAAAGTAATTCGTAAGCTGACGACCCTAATGGTCGAAGGAACAAAATAAAACCAACTCATGTGTCGTCTGAAAAAATGCTAATTATTGTATCACCACTAGCATGGCTTCCAAGAAAAACATTCTACTTCCATGGCTCTAGTACAACTAATAGAAAAGTCTCCGGAACACTTGACAATGATGAAATAACCATTGGAGTATTCATCCAAAGCATTTCATAGTTAACCACAGCATCCTGTTACAGAAGTTACAACTTTATGGCATGCATAACATGGAGTTACTAGAATGGTTCAGAAGATACTTATCCCATAGAAAACGGTGCGTATCATGGAAGAATTCCCTTTCTGATTTCAAGCACTTTGAATGTGATATTCCTCAAGGGTCAATACTGGAAGAGCTCACATTTTGACCTTTTATTTGTGCTAAATCTCTGATTGACTAATTAAAGCAACTAGTGTTTTACCTGTGAAGAATGGGTGTGTTCAATTGAGATTTTTAAAGTTTATTTTAGTTTTCCATGTGAACACAAGAGATATACTTTTTGGAAATTGCGCCTGAAGAGGAAAATTGTGTATTGGAAAAGTGTTAGAGAGACTGAAATTTGTGTGAAAACAAGGAAAATGTGCTTATAGTTTTGAAAAACTTTTCTTTTTTTTCTACATGAACTTAAAACATTAGTTTGGTTCGTTCATAGCACTAAATTTAGTGTGTAAACAATTGAGAAAAACAGTAAAAAAACTTTGAGTTCATGTGGAAAAAGAAAGACAAGTTTTGTGAAATGCACTTATAGTCTTGAAAGAAATGTTTTTCTTTTTGCACTTGAACTTGAGGTTTTTTTAATTGGGTTCATAGCACCGATTTTTAGAGCTTAAACAGAAAAACTATCTATTGTAACTGGGGCCTGGTCAAAATGAGTGTTTATCATTTTATATTACACCAGAAATATAAACACCAGGGGCTCTATCTTGGCGATCTTAGCACTTTGTCTAAACGCATGGCGTAAAGTGCATTTAGGGCGTGTCCAATCCATTCATTTGACAGCGTGTTTTTTCACCGTTAAGCAGAGCGCAACGTGCAAATGGGCTGAACCGAGTCTCTTCATTAATTATAGGTGTGTCTTGGGCGTGACATGCAATAAACCAATCAAAATGTCATATCCCATTCCCTTTAAAAGCCTGCTTTTCCACTGTAGGGAATATTCATTTATTTAATACACGAGGCACCAAAAATATAGCGACCAGGTACGAGTCTGATAGCAGTGAGCAAGATGATCAGTAACATGATCTCTCAATCATCAGAGTCCGTACGCGGGGCACCAAAAATGTAGGGGACATACCTCTATTTATACACGGGGCGTCACTTATGTACTGCGATACGCCACTACCATCCTTATACAACTGGTGGCATGGTTTTGTATTATAAATCAGTCTCATAAAATTTATATATTATTCTCAAAAGAGAATATACTAACTAAAAATGGGTAACTTCAATTAATAATTAAATTAATTACCAATAAAATTACACATTAATAATTGTCTTAGCAAAATCACAATATCATGTACTCAGTTGATACCGAATTAATATAAATGATCCAGCTAGAAGGTGAAGGCATTTTGGGGAATCCCTGCGATTAGCATTGGCTGATTCAGTTCAACACAAGAGCAACATTAATACAGGCAATCTTGGATAAATGTAATAGTTTATTGAACACAAAGTACCAAACAGAGCAAGGCACGATTCACTACTATAATGTACAACAAACTATGTGTGTGTGTGTGTGTGTGTGTGTCGCGTTGGGCGCGTGTGGAATTTCCATGTTCTCCTACGTGTGGGGGTTGCCACAGACACGTGTTCAATGAGAACAAAGAAACTAAGCTGGAGGGAGGTTTGAAACTAGCTTTTGCTGGAGCTAGCTAATAATGGCGGCGCATGAACCATACCACACACATAAGGGATAGCCGTAAGCTTAAATGCGTGTGCGTTGAGATCAGCGTGCAGTGTTAGGATTACGGCTGGTTAGTGTTTAAAGATAGATCGCATGCAAGATACGCTCTGTGCGTGGATGCCTTAAACCTAACGCAGCGCGGTGGATGGCATAAAACCATCCAAAGTAAAACGGTAACACAAAACTTTTACAGAACACATTAACCTTTCAATAGCAGTTACATACATCCAGTCACAAACATGTTTCTTTTGCTAACTAATACGCTATTGCCCATGTTACAGCCTTACTTGAATTAAAGTCCGTTAAATTGGTTCCTCCGTTGGATCGCACACTCACAGTGAAAAGGGGAAATCTGGTCGCCCTGATTCTGTTGTGACGAGTTCGCAGGGGTTGTGAAAGATAGGGGAAACGTCCGCCTCATCTTGGGTCCCTGGAACAGCTTTCTTTCGTCGTTCTTACGGGATAATGGAACCGGTCGCATTATCTCTCCCGAACTATGCAGCGCCATCCTACTGCAGACCGCTTGCCTCTTTGGGGACTCACTGGCGGTGCTCTGCTACAGGATCAGTGGCTGCATGGTCCGCTTGCTGGTTCTTCTTGACCACCGGGTGCTCGCGTTGCCTCCTTGCGCCTCGTCTCCGGTCCTCCGTGGCCGATAGCCGGGGGTAGATGAGCCCGCCTCGCTCGGTTGGGTCGACGTCACGGACGGTCGATGCTTCCTGTAGAGCGAGGGCTCGGCCCCGGGCGTGCTCCAGGCCTCACGGGCCCAGAGACGAGACACGTTCAGCGGACAACTGGCCCGGAAGAAAACTGCGGGAAGAACTGGCTGAACTGGCTGTGTTGCCCCTACATATAAACTTTATTGCCAGTCGCGCATTCCGCTGTGCAGGATCACGTTACAGTGCGGAAATCACAACTGGTACAACGTCCTACGTCACTTCCAACGTGGAGGAGGAGCCTCCTGTGGACTGTATGGACTTGTAGTTCTTATTGTCCCTACACCACCATGGCGGATTGCTTATATGATGGTGAAACAGACATGCTCGTGCGTGTTTAGTGCGATCAAGGAATAGGCTATATGGATCAATAGTATGATCAGTATCAATATTATTCAGACTAACCATTATGAGTTCCCTGTAATTCCCAACAGTGTTGTTATTTTACAAAATATATGCGGTTAAATTTCGTTAAAAGCACCTACAAAAGCTGAGAATAAGCTACCAATGGCTTCCGTCTCACCTTAGAAAACGCCAAATTAGCCTGCTTGTTTAATGAATTTCGTTTGATTATGCAATGAAACATTGTCAAACATCAATTCCATGAGGATGTTCTCATGGAGTTCTCGAAGTTAAAGCTTCATCTGAAGTTCATTACCTGCATTCTAATATTGATTAATAACATAAATACTGTTATTTTGCCTTAATGATGACAGTAAATACAATAAAACTGTCAAGTTGGAAATCCATAGGTTCATGCATATTTTCCCTTGTTTATAATGTCCTGCTTATGGAAATGTGACCAACCTGTTTTACTGGTAGCGTAATGCTTTAAAACAAGCAACTTTCCCAGTAAGACTGTGAAAAGTGTGATTTACAGCAAGGGAAACAGACCTGCTCCTGCATCAAGTTAAAGTGCACATGCAGAGAATAGCATTAAAATTAATTGTGAATTAATTGTGTAATGTGCGGCAAATTTGTTTTCGTTTCTAATTATACGCTTAGTTCTCTTTAAAATCGTTTTCTTCAGTTATGGAATAACAGGTGAAATCAGTGGGATTTTAATAAGCTGAGAGTATGGAAACCTTGTCACTGTAATTTTAAAAATCAGATCAAAAACGTCTACAACGTAAAAAAAAGCCAAGTTACTCACGCATAGCATACATAGCGCTGTCTATAAGTCCTTAATTCCAACTCGCAAAAACTAGGCCTGCCTTTAAAGTCTTGATATCAAAATGTGTCCAAGTTACAACTAACAATATTGCCTATCGTAGCTCACACTAAATAAACTAGCTCTATTCCAAAGCAATGCTATCAAAACTTTCCTAAATTATTTAATGCAACTTGGAAATACATTTAATGTTAGGCTATTCAACACTGGATTGCCGAATGCGTAACTCCAACCTTCCATGTGTGGGCTATGAGCTAGCGAGTGAGCGAGCGAGTTCATTCGCAGAAATTCCTTCGCAGTTTTTTTTCCGGTAGTGTAGAACGTTACCTGCGGGAAATGTTTTGGTACCGGACAGCTAGGTTTAGTTTAGTTTTCTGTACTGCAATGAATGTAGGCTATAAGGCATGTTGATTCGCTTCGTAGTAGCCTAGCTTGTATCTGCTTCCTGACTAGAAGCAGACTGACGCTTCTCTGGCAACAGTAAGGTTGGCTAACAAGCTTAATTGGACAACGCATATTTCCCAGGAATCTTAGGCAGAAAGAAACAATAGATACTACTAAGAAAGTACATACCAGAGATTCTTCTTCTTATTACTATTATAATTAAAAGTTTTTGTAGTAAGCTACATTATCTGCAGAGTAGCGGAGACTAGAGCCACATTTGGAGTCTATTGTTGTTTTTCTTTTTAAATGACTAACCATGAATGAGATATGTTTTGGGAATTGGCGGTTTATAAATCCGATCTCTTGAAGGATTGCAGCTTTAATGAGGCTATCATCAATTCTTAATGTAGGCTATTATCGTAAATTCTTAATTTTCCTAGTAGTTAATTTTATGGTGACATTGTGTTATGTGTGAAAAGGATAAAGTGAACAGAGCTGAAGTGAAGAAATTAATGAATAAAGAAATGTTGGCCGAGGTAAGGGTACGTTGAGGTTCGGTTCCACAGTCAGTCAGTCATGACCGCAAGAGCAGAGCTTAACACCCTCCCCAAACCAGACAAGAGCGAGCGTCAAGTGTCAGTGAAACATTGAACAGTTAATATTGGAAACCTCTTTTGCCTTTGCAATAAAAATACGTTAATGTGTTAATGTGAAAATAATAAGTCTAATAAATGAAAAGTACTTAACAGGTGCACATTGTTTTTGTGGAAAATAAACATGTACCCTGCTGGGCTCGAACCCACAATCGTCTGTGTGAGAGACGGCACCTCTATCCATTAGGCCACAGTAACTTCTTGGAAAGCATGAAGCCATTAGCTGTATTAACATTAAAAACCATTAGTATGAAGCGTTTTTATTGGGCGATAAGCTTGATAAGCAGGTATACGGACCATACCCTCAAAGAATAATTCTCCCCATTGGATAACATCCCGACAGAGGCAGGCAGTTTGGCAGGAGAATGGGAAGAAGAAGAAGAAGCGGAAGAGGAAGGAGAAAAATGGCAAAATAACCCAAGTTTGGGGCTTTATTGTGTGGATGTGTGAAGTTGTATCTGAATGCTGTGTGGTTACATAAGGTCAGAACATACAGAAGTTAATGTTTTTAAGGGCTCAGAGTCTATGGTCATTGTGGTTACTTCTGTAGGAAACCCTGAAAAGTGCCAAACTCTCGGGGCTGTATAGGTATGGGGCATGCCCCACCAAAGCTGTAACTTAGCGGATGGCATACCTGCCATCCCAATATGAAGGATGAAGTATAAGATTCAAATTCAGTTTACATTTATCTCAGTTTTTTAACCGTATGGTATCGAAAAAACCTTATGCACAGCAAATCCACTGTAGCCTAGGCTATTTGAAGAACAATAAATGCAATATTCACTGGACAAGGTTTTGAACTTTTTTCAGTCAAAACTGTTGTATTAACTAGAACTATTAACTACTGTAGGCCTAGAGAACTGTATTGCAATGACATCTGAAGCGCATTTTCAGAACTCCGTCTATTGCAGTGCGCGAGTTTTCCATTGAATGACAATTCACGCATTAGGTGTAAATGACAATTTGCGCATTATTCTTGATATAGGATATATGAAATAGTTATCAACAAAGTTTTAAATTGATAACCATTGTCCCATAACAGAAGATTGTTCCCCCAGAAAATTACAGGAATTATTGGCAAATATAGTTAGTTTTTTTAAACAATAGTTATATAGTTATAGCTCGATCCAGGATAATTGTGAATAGTCTATACATGTAACCTTGCATGTACCATCACACATCGCCTGGATGTTGATGGAGTGGGCTGAAAGCAATTTCATGCGGCATTCCCCTTCGCTGAGAGACCGGTGGTCTTTGACCGATGGACCCTTTTATTAGGTATGGTTGAAAAACCACACCTATTGTTATCGCTCAGACTGACCGTTATTATTCTTCCGCCGATTTTTCTCCTCCTACACCGTTCACACCATCGACACCATTCATACCTCATATTATACCTTTATACCCCCTCCAGGTTGCTATTACTTTTTACCTTTATACCATATACACTTTTTGAGATATTTGACATTTTATTGCCAAAAAATGAATGGGGGTCAATGGGCACGTGCAGTAGGCTAGCTCACGGCGAGAATGCTCAGTGTGAGCACTGAGCTGATTTTTGAATCACTTAACGTTCTGTCAACAACCTTGGAAAAATGCAGACGAGAAATTCCATAGCTAACGACATAGCCTACTTCCGACTCCAACTGAAATGATCATACTCACTTTAGCTTTCCAAAATAATCATTGCCATTGGACTATAACTACAACAAATGCTGCATCAAGCGCAATGCGCTCCTTCGCCACAGCTATCTACGGTGCTAGCCTAGTCGTCAATGTCCCAATTATAGTAGCCTATTCATATTTCTTTGAAATTGTAAACAACTTTAAACCCTCAAATTTCCACTACATTGAATTGCATTGGATTGCTGCAGATTCGCCGCTTGTGCATACATCAACCAGTTGCACTGCATGATAAAATAGCCCAAACCCGTTTACAACCATCTTGCCACAGTCAGACAATAACATGCATAAAATGTACCGTTTCTACACACTACAAAAAACGTTTGTTCCAATATAGGCTAGCCTATAGGCTATTATTAAAAAGTTTAAACTGTTACAAATAAACATTCGGTGTATTTTCCTTTGCGTATGCGCGCCTACCCAATGTAGCGTTCATATTTTTTTCTACAAATCTCTGATAAACAGATTAAGGAACCAAATATCGGGCCTGGGTAAAAGCCGGAATTGAACGGCGGAATGAAGCTCGGAATGGCCAATAGTGCTCTGTGCCAAAAAGGACCTCAGTTCAAATGCTTGCAGCACTCGCTGTCACGATTCCAGCCTGTCATGTCACGTTTTATGTTTCATTTCTGTCTTAGTTAGATTTCTTGTAAATGTCACGTATTATGTTTAGTCTAGTCACGCCACGTTTTATGTTTAATTCTTGTTACGTTTCATTTTCATGTCATGTCACGTTTCATGTTTGATTATTGTTACGATTAATTTTTTAGTCTTGTCATGTCACGTTTTATATTTGATTCATGTTACGTTTCCCGTTCATTGTTAGCATACACATTTTCGTGTTTATCCGCAGCCTTGCGTTCATGCTTTCTCTATCTCACTTGCTGTCGCTCACGCTTCCCTAATTGTTTCATTATCCTGTGTCTAGTTTACTAATCTACTAATGTTAGATCAGGATTGGGTAATACTAACTCTCTAACCATGTGTTCATGTTTACCTTACATTTCTCGTGCATGTCATTTACTAATTTACTAACGGCTAGGTCAGGATAGGTTTATTACTAAGGATTACTAATTATCTTGTTACCTTGTCAGCCTTCCACACCTGATTTCCATTCGCATGCTGCTCTCAAGCTAAGTGTCTGCACCTGTCTACACCTGCATTTAAGCTCAGTGTTCATGTCTTGTCTTTGCAAAATTGTTGCCTCCTGTTTGTCAGTGCACTTTTGAGAGTTATATCCAAGCCTGCCTTTTTGTTTACGATCCAAGCCTGTTTATTGACCATTGTTATCGACCTCTGTTTTGTTGACCACTGCCTGTCTGTACCACAAGTTTTTGCCTGCTGTCTTTTGTACTTTTGCCCCGCGGAGTGGAGTTCGGTCTTGACTCTTGCATTGCCTTCGACCCCGAGCCTGCCTACCGTCTGCCTGTACTTCTGCCCCGCTGACAGCTACTCTGGTTACTGGACTATTGCATAGTGTACCGATTCTGAGACTGCCTTCTCCCTCGGTACTGTACATTGGTTTTGGCTGGATTTTTTGTGCAGCGTTGCTGCACTTGCCGCCGCTAGCTGAAGTCTAGCAGCTCTGTGATTGGCTAAATGCGAGTTTGACAGTTCGGAACGCTTCTACTTTTCCTGGGAAGCCCGGATGCTTCACCTTTGGCCTAGTTAAAATAAAATCTGAATTTCAATCTGAATTTTAGAACTTTGAATTAGAGAGCTTTGTATTTATGGATCTGAATTTTTAAAACCTGAATTTCAGAAATTTGAATCCGAGAGATTTGTATTTATGGATCTGAATTTTGAAAATCTAAATTTCAATCTTTGTTTAAATGCAAATTTATGAAATACAGCACAAAAAAATTCAAGTTTATGAAGTCACACGTACAATATATAATTCAAATATACTAAATTCAAATACTTTTGTCAGTTATTGAGCTCCATACTAGTGTCCATTTCCTCTCCAAGCCCCAAAAATCACATTCCGCATTCAGACATCAAGGCATGGTGTATACCAAATGAAAGCTCGGGATCTACCCTTCGAGGACATGCATATGATTTTATGGTTTTCACAAATAAAATATATTATTTCATGACTGGAGTCATACTGGACCATTCATTTCTCTAAATATCTGTAGATTGAAACTGGAATCACTATTAGAGCCAGTTAGACCCCAGAGTTTGATTGGACTATTTTTAAAGATAAATGTGTGCTGTTTAATTTGATGTGGAACACTCTGTGGGGAGTAAATAGGAACACAGTCTTTTGGGGTTTGGAGTGGAATTAGGACACATACAGATCCTTTCCAAAAAATGAGAATATCATGGAAAAGTTTTTTTTTTTTTCATTCAAAAAGTGAAACTTTCATAGATTATAGATTCATTACACACAAAGTGAAACATTTCTAGCCTTTGTTTCATTTTTCATACTTTTGGCTTACAGCTCCAGAAAACCCCCCAAAACCGTATTTCAAGAAATTAGAATAGTGTGTCGAAAATCAGCATTTACTTCAGTTATTTCAGAGAATAAGTGGAGTGGCTTGACTCGAGGAATCCGACAGTTGTAGCCCATGTCCCAGATACGTCTGTAAGTGGTGGTTTTTGAAGCATTGACTCCAGCCTCAGTCCACTCCCTCTGCATCTCCGCCAAATTTTGGAATCGTCTTTGCTTGACAATCCGCTGAAGCCTACGGTCATCTCTTTTGCTTGTGCACCTTCTCCTGCCACATTTTTCCCTTCCACTAAACTTTCTATTGATATGCTTGGACACTGCACTCTGTGAACAGCCAGCCTCCTTAGCGATGACCTTTTGTGGCTTACCCATCTTCTGGAGGGTGTCAATGATGGTCTTCTGGCCAATTGTCAAGTCTGCAGTCTTCCCCATACTGAACCAAACTGAGATAAACTTTGCAGGTGTTTTGAGTAAATTAGATGATAGTGTGACACTCAGTCTAAAACATTCATTCTCTGAAATAACTGAAGTAAATGCTGATTTTCGACACACTATTCTAATTTCTTGAAATACCTGTTTTGGGGGTTTTCTGGAGCTGTAAGCCAAAATTATGAAAAATGAAACAAATAAAGGCTAGAAATATTTCACTTTGTGTGTAATGAATCTATAATCTATGAAAGTTTAACTTTTTGAATGGAATTATGGAAAAAAAAAAAAACTTTTCCATGATATTCTAATTTTTTGGAAAGGATCTGTACATCAAGTGGACATATAAGTCTAAAGGTCATTAAGTCATTAAATAATAGATATTTTCTGTACAAACCCATAAGATCACATACATGTACACGAAGGGCAGATCAAGAGCTTTCATTTGGTATACACCATGCCTTGATTTTTGAATGCGGAATATGATTTTTGGGGCTTGGAGAGGATATGGACACCATTTCATCTTAACAAACTGATGTCATTGAAATGTGATTTTGATAAACTTATCATTGAGTCATCAAGACCTGGAGATACCCATCTTAAACGGAGAGCTCTACACTTTCTGAAGGTGAAAAACTCATCTTGATGTCTTATTCCGTTTGGGTTGAAATTGTATTTCAGTATTTCAGTACATATAATGCATAATTTCAGTACAAAC
Source organism: Synaphobranchus kaupii (assembly GCA_029718625.1). Taxonomy (NCBI): domain Eukaryota; kingdom Metazoa; phylum Chordata; class Actinopteri; order Anguilliformes; family Synaphobranchidae; genus Synaphobranchus; species Synaphobranchus kaupii. The sequence goes on along the minus strand of CM056397.1, from coordinate 14,250,904 downwards.
CCATATCATCATATACACGTACTCAAAGGCCAGATCCAGAGCTTTTCGTTTGGTAGACATAATAATAATATAATAATACCTTGCATTTATATAGCGCCTTTCTCGATACTCAAAGCGCTTACAGTGATGAGGGGGAAACTCGCCTCTACCACCACCAATGCCTTGATGTGTGAATACGGAATATGATTTTTAGGGCTTGGAGAGGAAATGGACACCATTTCATTTTAACTGACTGATGTCATTGAAACGTGATTTTGATCAACGTATCATGGAGTCATCAAGAACTGCAGATACCCATCTTAAACAGAGAGCTCTGCACTTTCTAAAGGTGAAAATCTCATCTTGATGTCTTATTCTGTTAGGGTTATAAGAAGCTCTGAATGATAACTGACCTATGGTAGATGTAATGGTCAGACTTGATTGCAGTTCAAATAATGCATGATCTCTGTATGAACCCAGAACATCATATACTGTACATATATTTGAAGGGCAGATCCCGAGCTTTCATTTAGTATACATCATGCCCTGATGTGTGAAAGTGGAATGTGATTTTGGGGGCTTGCAGAGGAAATGGACACCATTTCATTCCAACAGACTGATGTCATTAAAACATGATTTTGATTGACCTATCATTGAGACATCAAGGACTGGATGTACTCATTTTAAACTGAGAGCTCAGTCCTTTCTAATGCTGAAAATCCCATCTTGATGTCTTATTCTGCTAGCGTTATAAGGGGCTCTGAATGTTAACTGACTTATGGTAGATGTAATGGTCAGACTTGATTGCAGTCCAAATAATGCACAATATCCGCGTGAACCCATATCATCATATACACGTACTCGAAGGGCAGGTCCAGAGCTTTCGGTTGGTATACATCATGCCTTGATGTGTTAATGCGGAATGAGATTTTTGGGGCTTGATATTGACATATATCCTTATCCTTTCCAACAGGCCTTTTCAATCAAAATATAATTTTGATCCACTTATAATTGAGTCATCAAGGATTGAATATACTAATTTTAAACAAAAGACTCTGCACTTTCAAAAGGTGAAATCCTTATTTTGATGTCTTATTCCGAAAGGGTGATGAGGGGCTCTGAAATATGTTTGATAATGCTATTAGTTTTGACCAATTTTTCAGATATTTCAAATTTATATTTCATGAAAATTCTATGCTCAAATGAAAGAACATATGACGCCCATTCAGAAACTGTTAAGATTGTATTGATGCGCATTCCACAGCAAGTGCTGCAGGCATTTGAACTGAGGTCCGTTTTGGCACAGAGCACTATTGGCCATTCCGAGCTTCATTCCGCCGTTCAATTCTGGCTTTTACCCAGGCCCCCAAATATCCTACCTCGTAACAATTCTACAACTGGTTTCTGTTGTTGAAGAGATTCTCTTCTTCCATTTTGCCACTGCCCAGCAGCGTTGATGTTTCCACAGCGCTATCGCACTCGCGGCTGTAATAGCATATACGTTGCTGTTATGTAAAAATGTATTTATAGGTATAGCCTATAAATACATTGGGCTACGTATTTTATCCAAATTATGCACATAACTGTTCCGTTGTATTATGAATGTACTGTATGTGATCATTCTGACATCGTAGCTATCAGCAAGTGGTTTGATGTAGGTCAGAAACGTCAGAAATAGTCAAGTATGACTGAGTAGCTTATCTGCCACAGTTCTGTATCTGCAGATCCATAGACTAGAAAAATAAGCAATGGCATCACTGAAATAGCTTGAGTTAGGAACAGCGCCTACAGTGGCTGAATGGGAAGACTACAGGGTCGGCGGTTCTTTTATTATTTTATTGATTGTTTTAAATTTTTATATAGCCTATACTTTTTTCAGTTTATGATTGAGGTGAGGCCCCTTTCAGCTGAGGCCCGTTTCAGGTGAAACGAATGAAACATAGCAAATGCCGCCTATGCTTCCCGTCTCTGATCCAAATCCAAATGCTGTCACGTAACGTTATGTTGTATAAGTTACAAAATAGGCTACAATTGAATTGTTAACAAAACCTATTTTTAGCGCTGTTGAAATTTTTTGCCTACGTTTTAGCTAAATGCTCATCTAGCCTACTAATCACTCCATTCAACATTATTCAACGAATTCTGATTTATGTCTTAATAACGTTAGCACAGACAACTTCCTAACAAAACATGACAAAAGCATAAGCCAGCTAGGCTACTGTGGTTAAGCTACCAGGAAAAACAAACCTTTCACTCTGCATGAAAATGCCAAGGTGACAGGTGCCAGTAGACTACGTTAGCAAAATGCAATCGATTATGACATAGCCAGAGCAAATAAACTATCCGCTACACATGATTGGGTTATAATCTCAAATTTATGCAAGTCAACAACGTTAAACTAAGTTACTATTAGCCAAATGATAGCCTATGTTTAATTATTGCTTTAGATAGCTGCATGCTAGGTAGGCTGAATAGAACGCTGAATTCAGCACAGGACATGTGGTTTGCCCTTCACAAAATGGTGAGATCTGTAATCAGAATCAGAGTTTGTTTAATAAAGTGGAGAAATCAGTAGATGAGCATTTGGTTAAAACCTAGGTAAAAATTGTATGAACCCATATTTTTCTAAAAACACAACTACGACTGTGTCCGAATAGTCCGAATCAGCACATACTAGCCTACTATTTGAGTATGCCAGTTGAGTATACTTTATTTTGAAAAGCTGTTAAATTAGGCCTTATCTGCGCGGCCAAATTGAGTGTTCTCAATATCCGCAGATGATATAGCCAAAGAGTGTAAAGGAAACTGATATAGCCTAGGCTACTTATGTCCAGGTTTATATGGAGGATATTTTGCATACTGCATGTCACTGCAGTATAGACTATAGCACTATGCTAGTACACAGGACGCAGTAAATTGGGCATTCACAATGCCTTCCTCTACAACACTGTTATGACCCAACAATACTATCCCAGATGATTTGACATTACGTTTGTGTGCTTTTATCACAATTCATTACTTCTTTGTTGTGATGTTCTCACTCCCGTCCTCTTGTATCCCGTGTTTTATCTGTTTCCTTTCGTATCATGTTTGTCTCTTCCTAGTTTGTTTCCCTCGTGCTGCTGGTTGGGCGTGTTTTTTTTTCCATTCCACACTCTCTCTGCTCCGTTAATCACTCACGCATACATTCGCACGCGGCTCCTAATTGATACTTGTTAGTGTTTGTATTTAGTCACCCGGTGTTCTTTGTCCTGTGCCAGTTCGTTAACTCTCCTTGTGAATACCTCTGGTCTTGTCTCGTGGATACATAGTATCTAGTCTAGTCTTGCACTTTGAAAACTTTGTCTTGCATTCCGGTGTTAACTCGCCTGTCAACTCTTTCGGGTTTTGATCAAGCTCTCGCCTGGAACGGCGCTTCTCGCTGTTCAGTCTATCCTGCCTCGCTGTACTAACTTTTGTCTGCTCTGAGTCTACCAACCTGCAGTTGTTTGTATTCCCTGCTTGTGCTGATGTTCCTGCCAAACCAACTGCTGTGTGTGCATGCAGCCGGAGCTCCAGCTCTACTATTCTGCGGCGGTGCCCGCTTCCTGCTTGTGCTGCTGCCGCTGCCATCCTGCTGCTGTGTACACGTCCAGCCTGGAACCCGCTCAGCTAACCTGCAACTGTTACTGCCACTCCCCTCTGCCCTGGTTCCCGCTCCCCACTTCTCCTCTGCTCAGCTTGCCCGGTTTCCTGTCACCATCACCAACCCCTGGCCTGTCCTGCTCCCGCTGTTCCCCCTGCTGTACCCACCATCTGGACTGTTCGTCTTTAATGTTCTCCCTATGCTTCAGGAGGGATTCTGGTCGAAGCATAATTTATTGGAGCCTAGCGCTCCCTGTTTGTCTGTCCTGTATTGAGCCCAGTTCCTGCTAGGAACCATAACTGACTTTCCTTGTTCTCCCTATGCTTCAGGAGGGATTCTGGTCGAAGCAATAAAATAATTGAGTATTGGAACTTCCTGTGTTCGAGTCGTGCATTTGAGTCCAGTTCATACTCGGAATCGTAACATTTGTATCACTTCCAGGTTCTTTCGACTACTTACCACAAAATCAACATATTTTAACACTTTCACCTTCACTAGATCCCTTTATACTGCATTAACAGTTCATACAATTTCCACCTTTTATTTTCCACCTCACACTATACCATATTACCATCTTTCTATGCCATTTCCAGCCATTGATATTTGTGAAGCAACCACACCTACAATTTATTTAGGAATTGTTAATCCAGTTATTATTTTTTGATATAGCCTACACAATAATAATATTTCACATTGTAATCTTGTATTTTTAGTCATGCTTATGCGCACGCTAACAGACAGGTACGCACGTTGTGCACACGCCTATGTAGACGCACTTATATGCGCCCTTAAAATAACATGTAAACAACTGCGACAAGACTTTAGACCAGGTTTCTGGTGGTTTTAGCACAAGTGCTTTCTGCTGGCTCAAGATAGCAATACGCCAAAAATTATCCTGGCCAGTCCTCATCTTAAGACCAAAATGTTGTACCCTTGAGCAAGGTACTTAACCTGAATCGCTTCAGTATGTATCCAGCTGTATAAATGGATAATATGTAAAATGCTAAAAAGTTGTGTAAGTCGCTCTGGATAAGGGCATCTGCTAAATACCTGTAATGCAATGCCCAGTTCACTAGGAATGGGCCCAAGAATACATGGTATTTAAACGACATGAGCGCTAGGCGTTATAATGAACCCTGCGCTGGGTGTAAGATAGCAAAGACACTTGCGTTTTGTTGGTTAATTACCAAGTGATGTTGCGCCCATAGCAAGTGAACAGGGCGTGTTGGTCTTAAAATGTGGTGTGGCCAGGATTATTTTTGGCATATTGCTATATTGAGCCAGCAGAAAGTGCTTGTGCTAAAACCACCAAAAACCTGGTCTAAAGTCACGACGCAGTTGTTTACATGTTATTTTAATGGTGCATATCAATGCGTCTACATAGGCGTGTGCACAATGCGCGTACACCCTCCTGTCTTTTCCACAAAGGGACTCGCACAAGCATGACTAAAAATATCAAGATTACATCAAGATTGTGTAGCACACACCTGTCCCTCAGCGAAGGGGAATGCCGCATCAAATTGCTTTCAGCCCACTCCATCAACATCCAGGCGATTTGCGATGGTATGTGTAAGGTTATAGACTATTCGCAATTATCCTGGATCAAGCTATGATTTAGCCTATATTTCCAAATAATTCATGTAATCTTCTGTGGGGTCAATCTTCAGTTACAGGACAATGGCTATCCATTAACACCTATATCAAGCCTAATGCGCAAATTGTCATTTACACCTAATGCGCAAATTGTCATTCAATGGAAAACTCGTACACTGCAATAGATGGACATTTGAGTTCTGAAAATGCGCTTCAGATGTCATTACAATACAGCTATGTTCATCTAGACCTACAGCCTGTAAGTAAATAGCTTTCTACTTAGCTATTCTTCGTCCTTCATATTTTTAAATTACAGTTACAAGGTTTCCATACTCACAGCATATTAAAACCCCCGCTGATTTCACCTGTTATTCCATAACTGACCAAAAGATTTTAAAGAGAACTAAGCGTCTAATTAGAAACGAAAACAAATTTGCAGCACGTTACACAATTAATTCACAATTAATTTGAATGCCATTCTCTGCAGGAGCAGGTCTGTTTCCCCTGCTGTAAATCACACTTTTCACGGTCTTCCTGGGAAAGTGGATTGTTTTAAAGCATTACGCTACCAGTAAAACGGCACCATTTCCATAAGCAGGACATTATAAAACAAGGGAAAATGTGCGTGAACCTATGGGTTGCCAAACTGACAGCTTTATTGTATTTAGTGTCATCATTTAGGAAAATTAACGTTATTTATGTTATTAATCAAAATTAGAATGCAGGTAATGAACTTCGGATGAAGCTTGAACATGAGTTCATTTGATTCATTGCATAATCAAAATGAAATTCGTTAAACAAACAGGCTGTGGTGTTTTCTAAGGTGAGATGGAAGCCATTGGTAGCTTATTCTCAGCTGTCGCAAGTGTTTTTAACGAAATTTAACCGCAAATATATTATAAAATAACAGAACTGTCGGGAATTACTGGGAACTCATAATGGTTAGTCCGAATAATATTGATCATATTGATCCATATAGCCTATTCCTTGATCGCACTAAACACAAGCATGTCTGTTTCGCCACCATATAAGCAATCCGCCAAGGTGGAAAAGCAGGCTTTTAAAGGGAATGGGATATGAAATTTTGATTGGTTTATTGCATGTCACACCCAAGACACACCTATAATTAATGAAGAGACTAGGTTCAGCCCATTTGCACGTTGCTCCGTGCTTAGCACTCAAAAAAACCCGCCGTCTAAATAACAAAAGTGGACTTGGACACGCCCTAAATGCACTTAACGCCATGCGCTTAGACCAAGTGCTAAGATCACCAAGATAGAGTCCCAGAGGTCTTAATGTGTTTCCCAGCTGTATTCTCAGCCTTTTTTGATGTTTACCATGATTTTCCATCATTAGTCTTGTGCATAGAAAACTGCAGGGCCAGCAGTATGGGGCCACCAGTCAAGATGGAGGTCACTGCATGGGACACCATCTACAGTCTCACCCCTTTCACAAAAAGGGAGAGTCTGTAGAAAAGGAATTATCAGATTGGTTCCACTGAGAAAACATGACGGGAGAACTTTTCCTCGAGCTAGACAGTTTTAGTGAATGGGATCAAGGCAGAATATGTGTACAAATCATATACCATGTGCCCTCTCCGTGCCCCCATTTAGGACTGTTTATTAGACTGACAGTTTTATACAGATCAAACAGAACTTTTGACCAATCTAGTCACAATCAAGGAGTCACTATAAATATCTTTCAGTACAGGAGTGTTTTGCTTGCAGTTTTTGGCCAGTATACAAAAATATGTGTTTAGTAAATTGAGCAATCTGCCAGGAAGGATTTGCATGGACTGCCACCATGCAGGCTCTTTTCTACCAGGTTGCAGGCTTTCTGCCACTGTGTAAAAGGCAAAGAAAGCACTGCAGAAGGCATGCAGTGACAAACTGCTGCAGATGTCTTTAGTAGGAGGGGCATGGGCTGGGGGTGTTCCTCAGGCAATGCCAACGAAGAAAGGGGGGCAGGAGTATTGAATTTGGTGATGTCATCAGTCTAACAGGCTGCTATTTTGTCTGGGTTTCAAATTCCTTTATAATTAGAAAAAGACAGCATTTAAAAAAATCATTAGAGGAACTATATCTATAAGAATGTCTCTCCTACTTTGGATCTGGATAGTCCTCTGTTTTTTCACTGCAGAAGTCCCTGTGGAAACAATGATGTCCTTTTCTGACTTAATATAAATTCCAAAGATTTCTTTGCTTTTTTTCTTTTTTTCTCACTGAAAACAGTGTATATTTCCAGTGACTACATACAAGGAAGACCACTGACCATGTTCACAGGTGAGTATAAAGAACTGCTCCCTCTCACACCTAGAACACAGTTAATTACACAGCTCACTCTTCAAGTCCTGCACAAACCAAGCCAGGGAAGAGCCAAGAATTCTCAGCTGTTGCATGACCGGGTTAGTAGTAAGTCCATAAAAACCAAGTAGTGGTATGGCCTTGGCCTGAATCTCACGCACCCCTCTCAGTGTGTATTTGTGTGTGTGGCTGTGGATGTGTGCGAATGTTCATGTGTGTGTGTGTGTGTGTGTGTGTGTGTGTGTGTGTGTGTGCGTGTGTGTGTGTGTGTGAGTGTTTCAGTTTGTGCATGCTGTTAGGCGTGTGAGTGCATGTGTGTGTGAATATGTTTAGTTAGTGTATGTGTATCTGTGTGTGTGTCCATGTATGTGGGTGTGTGTTTGTAGGTGAGGGTGTGTCCTTGTGTGTTTTTGTGTGCATCTGCTTGCTGGTACCTTGCCAGAGCGAGAGATCTCACCACTGCTCTCTCTAAACTTCTCCTGCAGGGTCTCAGCCAGCTGACACAACAGGGTGCCACTGTCTAGCTGCTCCATAAAGCTCTCAGCTGTGATCTCATGGCCTGCGTGAAGGAGAGGGAGAAAGTGCATTCAGTCAATAAATCCAATTATCTTTAGCACAGCGCCTTTCACAAGAATCTAGAAGGCTATATAGATAGAATTAATTTACAAAATCACAGAAATAAAGTAGCAGAAAAGTGTCAGAAACAGAATTATAATTGTGTCATGAAGATTCCCAAAATAAACACACAGTAACACAGAGGTGTAAAGACAGAATAACGGTTTTCTGTATGGTAGGGTAATGCATGGGACTTGGAAGGGAGAAATTGTCCATATATGGCTCTAGACCTCACATCTGTGGAAATCTCATTTTGGGGGACAACACTGCTGTACAGTGTTGCCACAGTGTTGATTTAGTGGCATATCCTTGGTTGTGTAACTAAGGAGCAAGACCAGAACCTGGGACCCTGAAACTGCACTATTATTAATTTGTTAATTAAAGTTCACCAAAATAATTACCTATGACTTCACAGGAAAGTCAGTGTAGGAAACCAGGAAATAGGATGAGTGTGGCTGTGTCTCAAATTGCACACTTGTGCAATTCTATCTATCTATCTAGTGCGTATATCAAGTGCGTAAGTAAGCGGTCACATGATCAAGTGCATCTCTTGGCGTACTTGGGAGGACTGAAAAACGAAGTAAGGCTGTGTCTGAAATTGTATACCTGCGTACTATTTAATAAATGGTCAGGTGATGAAGTGCGGCCCAAACTCAAGTATGCAAGCACGCAAGTACATTTACAATCCACTGGAAGTTTTCTTGGTGTAATGGTTACACAGGGACATTTTGGGACTCTGGCTTTCTGATCATGAGACTGGGCCCCCTGCGGAGTCATTAACAATTAACACTCCTGATCAGACTGAGGCACAATGGCGTGACTGTCCAAATTCTTCATGTGAATCTGAGATGAACACCCCCCCTCTTTTGAGAAGGAGAGGGGGGACCCCAATTTAACACACGCACGCACACCCTGAGGTGATTGGAAATGGCTGATCCATCTGTGTTTATTGGTGGTTCCAAGGAAATGAGCCAATCAAATGCATGGGTGCCCTAAAGCAGGGGTTCCCAAACCGGTCCTGGGGACCCCCTGTATGCTGGTTTTCGTTGCAACCACAGTTGCAATCCCAGAATTTTAACAAGCTGTTAATTTTTCTTAATTAGGTGCTTGTCATGTTAAGAGGAATTATTTACGCTCTTAAGCCATATTATATCACAAATAGCTATGGATGCCATGTAGAATAAACACCCCATGTTCACATTGTGCTTATTGTGCTATATTATTTAAAAAAGATAAGAAAATTATTTAACAGATCCATTTAAAGGCTGATTTGAATCAATAGGCTCCTAATTGGTGAAAGTGTGGACACATGGCCACTAAAACTAACCATTTCGTAGATAATGAAGAATTCAAACACAAAGCAAATGATAACGAGCCAAACCTGCATTGTGTTAATAAGCTTAAAGAAAAAAATATGAGTTAAACACATGTGTTTAACAACATAATTAGGAGCCTATTGATTCACTTCACTCTTTAATTTGAATGAAAATACATTATTTTGTAACCTCTTTTTATGTAATTGTTGCAATATAGCACAATAAGCACAATGTGAACATGGGGAGTTTATTCTACATGGCATGCATAGCTATTTCTGATTTTACAGCTTGTTAAAATTCTGGGATTGCAACTGTGGTAGCAACGAAAACCAGCATACACAGGGGGTCCCCAGGACCGGGTTTGGGAACCCCTGCCCAAAAGCCATCTACCAATTTGGATCAAAGGAATTTTGACCATAAAAACCCATGGAACTTTACCAACTTTACTCTAATGGGAAAGGCGCACCCGGACGGCTCTGATGGTAAAGACGCTGTCTTACGCCTACCAAATGCACCACTGAAATCCTGACGGACTTCTGCGTTTCCCAACCCACATCTCGCCTGATCACCGAGAAAGAGTTGGCCTGCCACCGTCCACAGAATAACCCAAGCTGGTTTATTCTCAACAGCTGTTTTGAGGACACATTTCTTCGAACTGTTCCTCTACTGTCCCCCTTGCGGCCGGACCCAAGTGCAGATCTGTGCACGTCCACGTTGACCTGACTGGAAACCTGTTGCGACCCGACTTCGGTGAAGAAGTCTCCAGGAGTCCACGCACCTGCCGGGACCTTGGACCAGCTGACGAGCTGACATCACTTACGGAATCGGGACTGGCCTCCCTTTGTTACCATTAAGTATTGAAACGCATTTTATTTAGCACTGACATCAATTGATAGGCTAGCATGAAACCTGTAATACCCTGTTGAGGTCATTTTACTGCTGGTTCCTATTTTGTTTGTATTTTGTTTTGCTATGAAATTGACACTGCCATTGACACTGCCATAGAAAATGCCTTGTCTACGGGTTGGATCACTAAAAATGAAAGGGATTTCTTAACTACCAAATACCCCATATGCCCGATATTGTATGGTCTCCAAAAAAATTCACAAGTCTGTATCTGATCCTCCACTGCATCCTATAGTGTCAGGCAATGATAGCCTTACAGAACCTCTCTCACAATATGTTGACTTTTTTATTAAGAAATTGGTTCCTACCCTGCCTTCGTATATAGGTGATACGTCTGATCTACTTAGGGTTATTGAAGGTGTTCATGTGAATCCAGCTACTATTTTAGCGTCGCTAGATGTACAGAGTTTATACACCAACATTCGCCATAAAGGAGGTCTGGAGGCTCTGTCATACTACCTCTCCACACGCCCGGAAGACCTATTACCCCCTTCAAGTTTCCTTATCACCCTTACGGAGATGGCACTCACCATGAACTATTTCCAATACAATGGCTGTTATTATTTACAGACTCAGGGTACAGCAGTGGGAGCAGCATTTGCACCGAATTATGCTAATCTGTTCATGGGTCACTGGGAAGAGAAATTTATCCATAATTCCACTAATCCCTTTCTCACCAAAATCTCCTTGTGGCGTAGATATATTGACGACATACTGCTCGTGTGGGATGGTACTGTACTCGAATTTGAGGATTTCTTGAGGTATGTGAATTCTAGAGACCGTCATTTGTCTTTTACAGAGGAACATGACGTGAGATCCATTCATTTTCTAGACCTGACTATTTTTAAAGGCGATGACGGTAAACTTGAATCTACCATCTTCCGTAAACCCTTAAGCAGAAATACTCTGTTAAGAGCAGATAGCAATCACCCCCGTCCACTGATACGTAATATACCGATTGGACAGTTCTTGCGCTTGAGACGCAACTGTAGCACGGATGCAGAATTTGAGAGCAACATCTGTCAGATGCGTAGCAGATTTCTTCAAAGAGGCTACAGTATTGTTGACGTTACTGCCGCCATTGACCGTGCCCGCCATACTGATAGTAAGTCCCTCCTCTGTAAAAAGCCTAAGCGTACTACCCTTCCTCGTATTTGCTTTTCCACTGAGTTCAGTCCGGTCGCTGGAAGAGTTAAAAACATTGTCCGTAAACACTGGCCCATTCTCCAGAGTGACCCTCTTTTAAATAAATTTACTTCCGAACCTCCGCAAGTGTGCTTTAGAAGGCCACATAACTTAAAAGATAAGGTGGTTCACAGCATGGTGAGTAGTCCGCAGACAAAACCCTCCTGGCTACCTACGCCCCCTAGAGGGTTCTATCGCTGTGGACATTGTGTCCATTGCTCTAACTCTAATGACATTAAAGTCTTCTGTCATCCACATTCGGGCAAGGAATTTAAAATAACCACTTTTATTAACTGCAACACTACCCATGTAATCTACATGTTGAAATGTATATGCTCCAAAATCTACATCGGACAGACTAAGAGAGCCCTCAAACTTAGAATTGCTGAACATAAGACCGCGATCCGGTCCAAGAACATGGACTATGCTATTGCGCGTCATTACGCTGAAGCCAATCATGGTTCTGTCTCTTCTCTAAAATTTTGGGGTATTGAGAGAGTCACTTTATCATCCAGAGGCGGAGATATTATTAAGCAACTGCTCCGCAGGGAGGCATACTGGATACATACACTCAATAGTGTGGGTATGGGTTAACCCAATGGGTTAAATGAGTCGCTGAATCTTTCATGTTTTTTGTAACTTGGGTACAGGCTTTTTGATTTTCATTTTATATTGTTTTATGCCATGCTCACAATAGACAATTATTCAGTTTATTTACCTATGACATTTGTCGGTCTTCTCTCTACCCTGTTAAAGAAGATAACATTGTGTATGTGGTATCTATGACGAGATATATTAGTCCTACACATGCGCACCTTACTTTGTGTAATTGATGGGAGGGTATTTATATACCTCCCGGTGCATTGTCTGTATTTCCATTTGACTCTGAAGAAGACGTCGTTGACGTCGAAACGTCAGTTGTATTAAAAAAATTTTTTTTTGCTCTGAGCTCTGTGTGCTCCAGTCCTTCTTATCTCGGGTTAGTCCTAGCGAAGTAGTCCGGGTTTGGTATTCTTTCTATTCTTTTTAAAAGCTTTTTATTATCAAATATTAAATATAGGCCTAGTATAGCCTACACGGAAAGTCAGGGAACAAATGACATTGTGGCGAACATTAAAACAGAAATGAAATTAAATAAAAACTAAAATACAAACCTGACAGGACCGTCGTTAGAGTAACAGTTAGCTAACGCTAAACTACCTCAGGCAACACTTAAAAGACCACAGAGCTATAGATCGAGACTGACCATAGACTGAGGGGAATCAATAGGCTCCTAATTGGTGAAAGTGTGGACTCATGGCCACTAAAACTAACCATTAAAAACTAAAATACAAATTTGGTGGTAAAAGGCATGTCATGAAAAACAGGACACCAAAACGGACATAGCCTAATTCATATGAAAAATGAGTAAAATTTGGCTTGATCCCTCTCCATTTGTAAATGTAGGCTAAATGTGATATTTATCTGATTAAACAAATCAGATAAAAAACGTCTACGACGTTAAAAAAAAGCCAAGTTACTCACGCATAGCCTACATAGCGCTGTCTGTAAGTCCTTAATTCCAACTTGCAAAAACTAGGCCTGCCTTTAAAAGTCTTGATATCAAAATGTGGCCAAGTTACAACTAACAATATTGCCTATCGTAGCTCACACTAAATAAACTAGCTCTATTCCAAAGCAATGCTATCCAAACTTTCCTAAATTATTTAATGCAACTTGGCCCTGCGTTTCTTCATCTTAGCATGTGAAGAGATTGTGCCTCATGGAACAACAAATGATTTCAATGAATGTTTTTAACAGTTGATGAATAATTACACTCCAGACAGGATATGGTTGTACTTTGTTGGCAAGTCTACTTTAGAAAATGTACAGGTTTTAAAATGTTAACTGCTGCTACAGAATTCTTTACAATTCACAAACAGACATTTCTATCAAGAAGCATCATGTACAATAGAGAAAGGGGTGATGAATAAATAAATGCAGATAAAAATTTGTAATATTTTTACCTAGAAAATAGCGTACATATAGCATTTTTACAAACGTATCCACACATGTTTGTGGGTCAGATGGTGGCAAATAATTAATAGTACCAATTTTCTTAACATAATAGATATTTGCAAACAGAATTTTGTGAACACAAGGATATCTATGCTCTGTAGGACCACACAGGTTTTGATAGAAATCCAAATAAATAAATCAATAAATACATAATAATAATAATAATTATTATAATAATAATAATACATTTTATTCATTCTGTGCTTTTCATAGACCCAAAGCAGTGGATGCAGACAATTGTTCAAAGATGCCCTATAGTGTAGTAATTTTTCTGTTTAATTTCTAAGTGCAACACATCTGAATCAGAGTATTTCCACTATAAATTATTTTCATTTTGCAGTTTGATGTGGCACATAGTTTTATTGACCACATTCTCTTGAGATGGTAAGATGAAGAAACACAGGGCCAAGTTGCATTAAATAATTTAGGAAAGTTTGGATAGCATTGCTTTGGAATAGAGCTAGTTTATTTAGTGTGAGCTACGATAGGCAATATTGTTAGTTGTAACTTGGCCACATTTTGATATCAATGCCTTTTAAAGGCAGGCCTAGTTTTTGCAAGTTGGAATTAAAAACTTATAGACAGCACTATGTAGGCTATGCGTGAGTAACTTGGCTTTTTTTTTACGTCGTAGACGTTTTTTCTCTGATATCATTTATTTTTTATAGCTAACTAATGATGAATAATACATGAAGATAAACACGGAGAGAGACATGCGTTCCAAAGAAATGTATGCAGACATTTGCGTAACCATAAGGCCCTCTATTGACAAGAATGAGAACAGTTATCCTATTACAGACAGCACACAATTACATTAAAATAGTTTGTAGATGAGCAGTATTTAATGTGTAATGAAATACAATAAACAGCACCACCTGAGCTATGGATCATGAAGAAGCATGTAAATTAATGAACCAAGTCTATATGGAGACATGCATGCACAATGGGCTAGACGCAAACACATTCTAGCTGAAAGACATACAGCCTAAATAGCTAGTACAGCCTAAATAGTTTGCATCAGTAAAATATGGAAATACAGTTTTAAAATAGGGCTATTAGTATTCTATGAAATACATTTAACGTTAGGCTATTCAACACTGGATTGCCGGATGCGTAACTCCAACCTTCCATGTGTGGGCTACGAGCTAGCGAGCGAGCTAGTGAGTTCATAAGCACAACAGTTTTTTTTCCGGTAGTGTAGAACGTTACCTGCGGGAAATGTTTTGGTCCCGGACAGCTAGGTTTAGTTTCGTTTTCTGTAGTGCAATGAATGTAGGCTATAAGGCTATAATCAAAACGTAGAAAGAGGCCAGTAGGGCGCTCAACTTAAAAGTTTGACTAGGGACCGACGGGTTCGTCACACTGCGGAGTGATTCAAACTGTGGAGGCTGTATGCTGCTCCCACCCATGGGCAAATATACCTCGAAGGAGGGACAAAAGTCCTGCAACGGAGCTGGCAGGTATATTATCACCCAGAGAGAGAGGCTGTACGGTGCGTAGCAGATGGCAGGTAGCAGGCTGTTTGTGGTAGGAGTGTTTGTTGGGGAGACACCAGTGTACAGAGAGACATCAGTGTACAGACACACCAGTGTACAGAAACCGGGGCTATCTATTCATGCACTGTAGCCTTTTATCTGTTTTTATCTTATTTCCTTTTATATTGTCTTGTAAATGTTCTATTGTCTTTTATGTCTATTTTTTCTTCTATTGCTTTTGTTCTGTATTTTGTTTTTTTATTGTTGTGAAGCACTTTGGGCTGCATTTTATGTATGAAAGGTGCTACACAAATAAAGTTTATTATTATTATTATTATTATTATAAGGCATGTTGATTCGCTTCGTAGTAGCCTAGCTTGTATCTGCTTCCTGACTAGAAGCAGACTGACGTTTCTCTGGCAACAGTAACGTTGGCTAACAAGCTTAATTGGACAATGCATATTTCCCAGGAATCTTAGCCAGAAAGAAAACAATAGATACTACTAAGAAAGTACATACCAGAGATTATTCTTCTTATTATTGTTATTATTATAATTAAAAGTGTTTGCAGTAAGCTACATTATCTGCAGAGTAGCATAGACTAGAGCCACATTCGGAGGCTATTGTTTTTTTTTAAATTATAATTTATTTTCTGATTTTTCCCCATTTTTTTCCCAATTTAGTAGCCAATTGAACCCCAATTCTAATTCAATTTAAATTTGAATAAATAAACTCTGCTCAATGATCTGATCTGAATTTTGATCTGCTCGTAACAAAAGGTAGCCTACACAGTTCAGTTTCAAGTTTAAATCTCTTTTGTAAAACATCTGAAACTGTCACGATCGCCTCCGCCCTTCCAGTTCACCTTCCCTTTTGTTCTCCGTGTTTTCCTCCTCCCTCTCAGTTCCTTGTTTCTTGTGTTTTCCTGTGGTGCAGGCTGGGCGTGGCTTCCCTCCTCTTTTCCTACCCTACTCGCCATGCTCACTCACATTCCACACATGCATTATCACGCCTTAGGCATTAATTACCTCATTTACCCACCTATATATATTCTCCCTTCTCTGTCTGTCTCATTGCCAGTTCGTACTCTCGTTTGTTCATGATTCTTGTACTCGGCCAGTGTTTTCCTGTGTTCTCATTGCTTGCTTGTTTGTTTAACTGTCCATTTTTGTCTCCGTATCCCGCCAGCCTGCTTGTTCCTGTTTCACTTCCACTTGCATTCTCCTGCTGCTGCAATACCCCGGTTGTTGTCCACCTTCAGTCCAGCTCCTGCGGCATCAGCCTGCCCTTAGTGCCCAACCCCGCTTCCAGACCCTCACCTATTATTTCCCCCGTGTTTGTTCAAGAAACGTGCTCCCACGGAGCATATCATTGAGTCTGTCTCCGAGTCCTGCATTTGGGTCCACAACATTGAAGGGAGTTCTAACAGAAATAACTGGCCAGATATGGACCCAGCGGACTCAGAGCAGCTCCACCACATCATCACTTGCCAGGGAGCCGTCATCAGCAAACAGGGATGCCACCTAGAGGAGATCCAGGAGGCCCTGAAGCAGGTGATTGACCAGGTGGGTCAGATGGGCGCACACCTGACCCAGTTGGCAGTGCAAGCACCGCTCCCCAGGCTACATCTTGGTCAGCCTACACCCGTGGTCGAGGCGTCCGCTGCTGTTCCACCTCCGCCTCCCATGAACCCGTCCTTGGTCCAGCTGCTTCGCCGGTCCGGGAGCCCCACGTGCCGTACCCGGAGTGCTACCTAGGGGATCTGGGGAGGTGCAAGAGTTTCCTGCTGCAGTGTGACATTGTCTTTCGGCTGCAGCCAGCCTCCTATTCCACCGACGCAAGCATTATGGCCAGCCTGGGAGGCAACGCCCGGGAATGGGCCACTGCAGTTTTGGACAGCCAGCTCCCCGCCAGCAATCACTTCCACACCTTTGTCCTGGCGATGCGCCGCATCTTCGACCACCCGGTCTGCGGGCATGACGCTACCCAGCGCCTTCTTCAACTTCGCCACGGTAACCGCAGCGTGGCGGTGATGGCGGTGCAGTTCCGGATTCTGGCGGCGGAGGGGTCTTCCTCAATGCCCTCTCCGAGCCTCTGAAGGACGAGTTGGCCACGCATGAGGATTCCAGCTCGCTGAACGCCCTGGTCACCCTTGCCACTTCACTGGACAACCGCATGCGAGCCCACGCCTGGGAGAGATCAGGTCGCCAGGGGTTGCCAACCCGTCCACTTTGCTCTTCTGTCTGGAGCCCTTCTACTTCCCCGGTGCTGGACCCATCGGGTGAGGAACCCATGCAACTGGGCGCTACATCCATTGAGGAGGCTGAACACCGCCGGAGGGCGCTCTCTGGCGATTGCTTCTACTGCAGTTTCCCGGGCCACTGCATTGCCTCTTGTCCCGTTCGCCCAAAAGGTGCGGCTCGCCGGTAAGTCTGGGCGTACTGGCGAGCCCTGTCTCCACTTCCTCATCCACCCAATCTCGTTTCCTGCTGGAGGGGACCCTCCTGTGGGATTCCAATTCTGCCTTCCTGTCGGCACTGGTGGATTCTGGAGCCGACGCCAACCTTATTGATGCGCGATTCGTTGCTTAAACAGGCATTCCTACCGTGCCTCTCACCAGCCCGCTCACTGCCTTCGCCCTGGATGGCAACCTACTAGCCCGGGTCACGCACACCACTATTTCACTGCAACTGGTCCTGTCCGGTAACCACCACGAAACCATTCAATTTCTCATCATCACCTCTTCTCAGTCTGCCCTGGTCCTGGGCCAGCCGTGGCTCTGTTTACACAACCCACACCTCAATTGGGAGACCTCCCGGGTTCAGGAATGGAGTTCCAAGTGCCATGCAGCCTGTCTCTGTTCTGCCTTGCCCCCGTCCGGGGAAGCCAAGATGCCCTTCTGTGTTCCAAAGTCTGACCTTTCCCTGGTCCCTCACCAGTATCATGACCCATGACTTGTTTTCAATAAATCTCTTGCCCTGTCATTACCTCCTCACAGACCCTACGACTGCGCGATTGACCTGCTACGCAGAGCTCCGTTGCCTTCTAGCCGCCTCTATGTACACTATGGGAGCCGGGTTCTTCTTTGTGGGTAAGAAGGACAGCTCACTCCATCCCTGCATCGACTACCGCAGCCTCAATGCCATCACCATCCGCAATAAATACCCTTTACCCCTCATTAATTCTGCTTTTGAACCCCTCAATGGTGCCACCATCTTCACTAAGCTCGACCTCCGGAACGCCTACCACCTGGATCCGAGAGGGGGACGAGTGGAAGACCGCTTTCAATACCCCCCTGGGGCACTTTGAATACCTGGTGGTCCCGTTCGGGCTCGCTAACACCCCAGCTGTGTTCCAGGCCCTTGTTAATGATGTCCTCCACGACCTGCTCAACCAGTCAGTGTTCTTCTACCTGCTCAAAATCTACAAGCTTTTTGCCCACTTATCTGGGTTGCTATATTTTGGATGTAAGCCCGGAGTTATATTCCCTTTCTGTTTATTTCTCTCTGCTCCGTTCACGGACTCCCTTTTCCCTCTTTAGTTGTGGTTTCTCACGCTTCATGGGACTACTTTCAGATTCCCTTCTCAGTTGTGTCTGGTTCTCCAAACCCGACCCCTCACAGCTTTAGCATGAAGCTAGATAGCTAATGCCTGAAACATTAGCTATCTAGCTAAATTCCAGGCCCCTATCCGTTTACAGGCACGGGATCCCCTATATCTAATGGGTTACGTATTAGTACAAAGGGAGATTGCATGCACAGATCTTGATTTAAAAGGCGGATTGTAAATCAGTGTTAGAGTAGGCTCTGTAACTTTAGCTTATGCATGGCTAATTGGCTGTCAATAGCCTGCTGTTAAGTTATAAGTTAACGTTACTCTAAATACACACAATGAATACAATCAAACGTAATTACAAATGTAATTACATTGACAACAAACATTAAAAAAAGTTTTCCTAAACTATTGCCTGGATGTTTGTGTCAGTCTTACTGTACTAGAGTAGCTACACAGGCTGGTTCCGTGGCTTTGATGTGGCCAGAAAGTTATGTCTTTTGGCAGCGTCACTGGATTGGATTGTCTGTTTTCTCCGTCTTTTGGTGAGTGCTGCTGGAAGATTTTTGAAGAAGATTTGCTGGTCCTTTGTCCTTCGGCAAGTTGTTTCTTGAACTCTTTGCGTTAATGCGTGGTAACTCTGGTTGTCACTTTAAAGCTACGTCGTATGATGGTAACGGACACGCTAACAGATATGACCGGAGAGACGGAACGATTCTCTCGGCCTATACGTGTCCACCTCCCCAGCTGAGAAGGTGGAGTGCGCGTATAACTTGGAGCTAATGTCAAGTAAGTAAGAGCGTAAGCTAAGAAGTGGTAAGAAGAAAGAACAGGAAGTTTGCTCAAAGTTTTATAGAACCGGGAACTCAGTCCTGATTGGTCAAGTCCTGCCCAGGATTACATGACTGTCCCATGCCGGTATATGTAGTCTTTTGGAAATGCGGTCCAGGGTCACATGAATGCGAGTTGATTTCCAATGGACATGCACTACAGGTGTCAAAACTATCATTTAAATGTCATTTAAGCCATATGCATCTGCACTCTCTAGCAAGGTATTTGAAATTTCATTATCAAAGACAGTACTATGCTATAAATGTGGCAAAATTCGAATTATCCAAATGTAAAAAGGTAATACTTCTAAATAGGTAAAGCCCTCGGATGTGCATGAATAGGAAGGGCAGACTGTAGTAAGGATTGTTTTGTTTGTTTAAAAGCATTAGAGTAGCCTTATTTTTGTTGATTTTATATCCAGAAAAAAATCCTAATTCCAACAGAGAGAGAAACAGAGAAACAGAAAAGAAGATGCATCTTCTCAAGACCAGAAGTGATCAACCTGGGGCCACATGTATAAACACTGCTGAGCAGAAAAATTCCCTCAGAAAGCCGCATAAGCGGGTTTCCACGCAGAAATTCAGATGTATAATATAACACATGCTGTGAGAATCTGCGTACCTCTGCAAACGATGGACACCATACGTACGCAATGTCTGGGGTCCGTGTGATAAGGTGACACTGTGACAGAAAGACAGAGGTAGAAAATGCAAAACTTTTTTAAAGCAAATTTTCGACTTTCACCCTGGGCGTTCTTTTACACATTCTTTTATACATGTGGCCCCTAGTCCTATGCTCTTCGTATTGCAAATTGCGAGGCTACAGAGTAGCCTGTCTGAATGCATTCATTGCGATCACTGGATATAATTCTTACCATGCTGATAAGGACCAAAACTGAGGCATTTCAAAACTGCTCATAAATAATCACATTCCTCTTGGTCAAATAATCAAAATAATGTGCATCTAATGACAGCACGGTACAAAATGTTGATTTTGGAGCAGCATCTAAAATATGAAGGAGTCTACAAATATTATCAGAAGCAAAGTTGGCCCATCATGTATATAATATTTAAAAACATGTTTATATTGTCTAGAAAAATTAATAAATGACATTTTAAGAACTCTGGATTTCCCTGCAAAAGTATGCAATTTCTCAGGTTTGAAAAATATCTAAAATTTTACACACACTTATTGTCCTTGAAACCTTGATGCAGAACAGTTTACAAGGCTAAAAAATCTATTTGAAGTCTATTTGATGTCTGCCCTTTTTTCACAAGCAGGCCACTTTCATTTAATCCGGATGGAATGGTCTCACTCCATCTCTTGGTCTGAACAAAGTGGAATTGCAACACGGAATGCAATGATAATTCAGCCATCATATGCCATTTGATCCAGTCTTGACAGCACAGCCCCAGCTGGTGAAACAAATGTGTAGCCTCAGAACTAAACACACACGTGTGCACAGCAACACAGAGGACCCGAGCCAGCGGGAGTGGACACAGCTGGCTGTGAGATATGTGGACAACGGTGAACGCATCACCCCACTGCAAAGAAGCAGATGTGGAAGTGGAAACTTCAGATCCAATGGAGCAGGAAATTTCAGCAGATAAAAAGTAACCTATTACTTTGAAAAGGATGATGAACAGCAGCAACAATATCACAAAAATGTTGAAGAAGCAGGAAATAGTTGGCTTTGTGTGGTAATTATGGAAGACCCCTCAGCACGGAGGAGAATACGGCAGTCATTAGCGAGGGCCCTCCCTGGCTGCCTGGCTTCCAGACAGCCATATATTCTCAGTTAGATCACTCTGGTGGTGGGTGTGGGGGCGGGGGGGGGGGGGGGGGGGATGTCGAGGGGAGGGGACTGAGAGGAAACCTTGGTGGATATTTCTTCTTTTCTATTCTTTGTTTTTGCATAGGAGGGGGGCTGGGCAGGGGGTGGGTTAATGACTTCCAAATGTGGCGGTTGCATTAAGCAGGAAGAGGCTGGGATATGGGAGACTGGGATAGAGCCTGAGTGTCTGGGAAAGAAAGGATACTTCCCCCAACACCAAACACTATTCCAGTGTATAACACTGACTCAAACCACCCACTCTGTCCTCTAGTCCCCCTATAAGTTCCATAGAGTGTTTTGCTCCATAAAGATCTCATCAGTGGGCAACATGCTTGCACTTAAAGTGGAAGTCTTTCATTTGAGGTAGGAGTATGCAGCCTCCATCAATCAAGATCAAAGGTTTGCTGTTTTCTATATACTTTTAAAATAAGCAATGTGTCCATAGTAATTACAGGTAAACTCTAATGCAAGCACTTGTTTTTCACAGTCCCAGAGCACTTTTGTGAGAATAAAGGGCTCTATGATGGTTATGTAGCATCAGTGCTTTATTGTACTTGACCTCAAAAATAAAGACTGCAAGCAATTGTATGGCAAATAAATTGTATGTGGCGCAGTTGCACATCGAGGATCAGGGGTTGAAGCCCTGGTCCTGCCAGATCCATGTATGGCCGGTGCCTTGAGGGAGCGGCAATTGGGCGGCCCGCTCAGGGGGTGGGGGGAGGTACTCGGCGGGGGAAAATCGTTGTGTACAAGTGGCCCGGGCGAGTTGGAACCACAGTCAGGAGCTCGGAGGAGTTGCGCCCTGAAGAGGGCGTGGCGCCTTCCTTCCTACTATCGACTGACGGGTTGTAGTGGTGAATTCTCAAGTGGTTACTACACGGGAATTGAATAACATAGGGGTACAATTCGCCACTAAATTGGGAGAAAAGCGGGGAAAAATCAGAAACAAATAATTTTAAAAAAAGACACGGAATCTAAAAGATATCCATAACTGAACATTCTTAATGATTGTGTAACAATGGGAGCTAATTAACTAGACCACTTGAGCTAACGCTCAAATTCACAAAAAGAGAATTTGTGGATACAGTAAGAACAAATACATTTTTAACAATTAAGCAAATTGTGTTACAGAATACACAAGTAACTAGTATTTGAATCAAACATGCAATACAACGTCTATTATAACAAACAGTGAATAACAAAGCAAAAACTTTATCAAAATAAAACCCATGAAATGTGGAAATGTGATTTTATGTGACACGAACGGCATGAGTAGTGCTAGTAACCCATACCAGGAATTCCCAAACTTATTCATGCCAAGGCCCTGTTGTGCCCCGTTAACAAACTACACTGCAAAAAACAAATCTTAACAAGCATTTAATCTTGCATCTAAACTTTAGAATCTTATTTCTGTTACTTTTTTGCTAAATAAGACAAACTATCTGTGAGATAGTTATACTCATTTCAAGATTTGCCAGTGGGGTAAGATAATTTCACTTTCACTTTCATTTTACAGTTTTGAGAAAACAAATAGGATTTGAAGTCTCATTACAAGACTAAAACGCTTGTCAAAACAGACATTTTTTTGCAGTGTAGGTTCTGGCTAAGGACACACCCATCCGAATAATTTTTTATTTTTTTACGCACTTTATCTCCACATAAAAAAGACTGCTATCCATGCAGTATGTGTGAAGTGCACGTAATTTAGAAACAATATAAAATCACTGATGCTACACAAATAAAACTGAACAGACATTTTCACTTAAACCTGTCTCCAATTCACCTACACCTCTCTGTAACCAATTCACCTAACCTGCATGTCTTTGGACAGTGGGAGGAAATCGGAGTACCCAGCAGAAACCCATGCGGACACACAATTAGTGTGAGCTATGATAGGCAATATTGTTTGTTGCAACTTGGCCTCATTTTGATATCAATACTTTAAACAGCAGGCATAGTTTTTGCAAGCTTTAATTAATGACTTACAGACTGTGTTTTGTAGGGTATGCGTGAGAAACATGCCATTTTTGTACGTCGAAAAATTTTTGAGATGGCAGGTATGCCATCCACCAAGTTACAGCTTGGCGAGGCATGCCCCATACCTATACAGCAGAGTTTGCCACTTTTCAGGGTTTCCTACAGAAATAACCAGAATGACCACAGACTCTCAGCCCTTAAAAACATTAACTTCTGTACATTCTAACCTCATGTAACCACACAGAATTCATGTACGCCTCACATCCACACAATAAAGCCCCAAACCTGTTTTTTCTTCTTCTTCTTCTTGTTTTTCCCACCCCATACCATCAAAGAATAATACTCCTCATTGGATAACATAAATAGTAGTATTCTCATTGCTCCAAAAGTCCTACAGAATGGCCAGGTACTGGAAGTGCGATACCCCACGTTCGCTACACCCCTGCATGTCCCTATGGACTTGCTGTAGCTCAGTGCTTAATGTGGAAGATCTGGGTTCGATCCCCAGCAGGTACCAAAGGTTGAACTAATTCTTGACAAAAACAATGTACATACTTCAAGCATTTTAACATATGTTTTTCTGACAGTAAAGAACATATTTTTATTGCAAAGGCAAAGACATGTTTACGATATTAACTGTTCACTTGTAGCCTACCTAAACAAGTTAAACAGTGAAAGAGAAAAACGTTTTATTGCGTTGTTACATTAATGTTAAAAAATCTAGAAATAACTGTGCCACTGCCTACATGTTTTCAAAAAAATGTTTGTTTTAAAGACGGTCACTACACAAAAGCCAACATAGTTCAGTAGGCTATCGCTACCACTGCAGGTTACAGTACCGGAAGAAAAATCCATCTATGTGTAGCCTAACTTTGTTGTGTTTTCTTTATTAGTTTGTGACAAAAAGCATGTGCACTTCAGCTCTGTTCACTTTGTGCTTTTCACACATAACTCAATGTGACCATAAAAAATAAGAAGCCTTTATGGGAAATAGCCTAGCATATGCGTGCAGTGGGATGGCAGGTAGGCTATGCTATTTACCACAGAAATGTCAGTCAGCTGCTTAGCTAGTCAGGGAGCAACTGCGAGCTACTACGAAGCGAATCAAAATGCTTACAGAAAACCAAACTAAAGCGAATCAAAATGCCTGCAGTACAGAAAACTAAACTAAACCAACATGGACAGAGGGGTGTACTACGAAGTGAGATTAAGGGGATAGCGAGCTAAATTAAGCTTCAACCCTGGGTTTTCTGTATCACGAAGCCGACTCACTTTTAATCAGGGTATATTGCCACGGCAACTTACTCTGCATGGTAGCACAGTTGTCACATTAGAAATAAACTGTATGACAATGTACTGAGAGTATAGATTTATTTGTTACGAATGGTAAGGTGAATAAGGTAGCTATTAACTAGCCTAACAAATTTAACCTTCACAATGAGCATTTATTATTTTATTTTTATTCGTGTTGGAGGCAACGTGTCATGGTTTGTGGCAGCCTCCTTTTATTTCTGTGGTCGTTCTTCCTCGGAGTGGCAGGAGGGCGCTCTTGCCTTATTTTTCCGTCGTCCATTGCAGGCTTTCGTTCTATCCCGGCACTTATTATTCTCACCTGTTCTAGGTTACCTGCCGGCTATAAAAGCTCTGAGCTTCCGTTTTCCGGTGCTTCTGTGTTTTCTTCACGTTGACACGTAGCCGGTAAACGGTATAGGATTTAGGCACCAAATGGTGACCACTTTTCTCCATCGCCTTGCTTTGGAGTAGCACGGGACTGGCCTTTGTTGCGTTAGAGTTTCCTTTTTAGGATTCTGTTTCGCTTTTGCATTTTCTGTCCCTCAGTTCTATTTGCCTGTGCTGTTCTCTCTGAGAGTTCCTGCTTTTCCGTTAACTCTCCACCTCTCTGTTTGCACTACTCTCTCTTATTGAGGGTGAGAGGTTTTCCTTTTCTTTCTTTGACTACACTCGGAGCTACTAGTCTATTTTGGCCAGTTTTCCGGGCCGCCTTATTTTCTATTCTTTTATCTCTCTATTTTTCTACTCTCCGGTATCGAGAGTGCGAGGTAATATTTCCTTTTTATACCTATACTCAAGCTTTTTCGAGTTTTTTCACCCATTATTTTCTGGGTTGCTATAATTTCTCCTCCTTTTCTGTTACCTCTGTTTTGTCACTCTTAGTAGAGTGAGAGGTACTTAATTGCCTTCTTTAATTCCTTCCTTATCGTGGATTATATCCGTGCTTGTGGTTAATTCCTTCTCAGGAATTCCTTCTCAGGAATTAACTTTCAGATTCCCTCTCCGTCCCGTCTGGTCCTCCAAACCAGGCTCCCCATTACGATGTTGCTTTTTGCTCATGTTTCATGTTCTTATCCGTCCATTATATCTGTCCATATCAGTCTTTTTTCCCCACAGGAGAGAAATACGTTGCTCTTGTACAGCCCATGATGCACCCCTATAGGCTCGTTGTTGCAGGTACCGCATCTTTTATGGGAACGCGCACGTACCTTGAATAATAAAGCCTGCGTTCACTTCGCAAGATGATAACCACGTTCGTAGTACCGGTTAAGCCAGATTGCAGTGGTTAGGCTTTCTGGCTATGTTAAACTTCCTTCGTAGTATGCCCCCCCCCCCCCCATACCAAAAGATTTGCCGCATGTAACGTTACACTACCTGAAAACATTACACTGAAACCGTGCTGGACTTATGCTGCGTTCATTATGAACTCGGCTGCTTGTAGCCTCAAAGCTCGGAGTTAACAACTCGGAGCGTTGCAGTTGTCACTTCGTAAATTCGTAGCATCCGTGGCTGAAGGCAAGAAGTTGTCGCTAGCTCTATTGCTAGCTCTAATACTTTCTGAGCATCAAAACCTTCAGAGCTACTTTGTCACAAAGTAAGGAAAAAAAAACGCATATGGCAAGACAGTGTTGAATAGCCTTGGCCTACATTTATTTGTATATAATAGACCTATTTTAAAAATGTATTTCCATATTTTATGCAAACTGTTTAGGCTATAACCCCGTGGATTGTCTAGCCTATTTCCTATGCGTGTTATCAAGTGAAGGATGTGGGAAAGCATAAACGTTGAAACTACCACTAAATGACATTGTGTTTCAAGCTCGTTAAGTATTTACCATTAAAATACAGATTCATCCATTTTGAATGATGTCACTTTTCTCCAACTCGGCAACCGGGAGCTGTGAAATGATACAAGTTTCCGACATGTAATTCTGAGTTAACAGGCGTTTTCCTTGGTCGGAGGATCGTAATTACCAGTTTCTAAGGTACCTGGAACACAGCATAGGCAGTAGAGTAGCCTACCAGGAAAAAAAACATCCATGTTGGCTATGTGCAGCTAAGTTATGGCATTGTGCTTAGTGTGCAGAAGTTCCCAGGTTCAGGTTACTTATTAGGCTACTGCCGGTCATCCTCCGACGTATCACATTAGCAGCTATTTCTACCATGTAGTCTACCCTTTAAAACACCATCATGTCCTTCTTTCAACTAGAATGTATGTGTGTTCGCATCTAGCCTATTGTGCATGCATGTCTCCCTATAGATTTGATTAATTAATTAATTTGCTTCATGATCCCTAGCTGTATGTAATGAATGATGCATCTATTATAGATATAATATTAGTTGGCAACAGAGGACTATACTATGAAGGAAGTTTAACATACCCAGGGTTTCTTTGCGTTAGCTGGCTTCACAAAGCCTAACCACAGCGATCTGGCTTAACAGGTACTACGAACGTGGTTATCAACTTGCTTAGTGAACAGGGGCTTTGAATCAAGAATGAATCAAGCTCAATTCCCCCCATTTCCCATAAAAGGGGCGGTGTCTGCAACAACGAGCCTATAGCGGGGCAGCATGGGCTGTACAAAGCAGCGTATTTCTTTCCTGTGGAAAAAAAGAATGATATGGACAGATATAATGGATGAATACGAAGAACATGAAACAATTATAAGAGCAAAAAGCAACACCATTGCCCCCAACAAAGCCAGGGAGGGGCTTTTGCAAAAAATAAAAAATAAATGCTCATCGTGTAGGTTAAATTCGTTACTTAATACCTAGTCTCAGCCTCAGCCGCTTTGACGCACTTCGTACACAGTGTCTGATGCATAGGCTTGCATAAGCTGGACAGGACTGTGAGAAAACTCACAGTTAGCACTCATTGGCTAGTAGCACTGTCAATCACAGGAGTGTGTGCGTATTTCCGGTACGACGCAGTGCATTGGGTTTTATTAGTCCTCCGGGAAACAAGTTAAGTTCTAAGTTCTTCAAACTAATCGGTAGCTAGTGAATACTGCGAATCCATCAAGAACAATGAGTGTTTCGGACCAAGAGATTAACGCTGGATTGAATAAAGTTTTGGAAGTTCACGACATTCCATCTCTGAAAGATATTCAAGAGTTTGTTTTGAGGCATATAATTAACGAGATATACTCGCATGTTTGCCGACAGGATACGTGAAAAGCCTTATATTTCAAGCATGGCCGACCCTCTGCAAACACATACCAGGCTTCCCAACTCCCACCCTATTTTGTTAATCGTCTGTCCCCTTACATCGATAATGGAAGATTAGGTTAAGTACCTGACAGGCAAAGGGTTGTCTGTGCCATGTGTTGGGAAGAGTGAGGGCACCGATGTAGAAATTGCAGCAGGGCGATTCAACATAGTGTTTGGATCACCCAAATTACTTGTGGGCACCAAGAAATGGAGAGACGTGCTACAAACAGGAATGCCTCATCGGAATGGCAGTTGATGAAGTGCACACCGTAGTGCAATGGTAAGATATCATTTTCTTATTTCAACTACAATGGAAACAGTCTCGAATATGTTACAATGTTTTAGTCAGCTAGCCAGCTAACGTTACTCGTTAGCCTACATTGTTAATTACAGGGCAAACGGATAAAACGACCGGTTCTGTGCTCTGCATGTAGGCTTGCTAGTGTGAACATTTGGTTTTAATATTAGTTTACATTAATGTTTACAAAGATGTCTAAGAAGGTCCGGTCAGGTCAGGTTCTGTATCTTTCTTCGGTGTGATAGACTGTTTTAATGGCCATTTCGCCGTGCCATTTTAGTACATCACATCTTGTCAAAGTGGGCGGCTCTTTACCACGTTAAGCAAGTCTATGGACCAGACTTTGTGTTCATCACAAAGTCTGGCCTTCGCGAGACTACTTAATACCTTATTCACCTTACCATGTAACAAATAAATCTATACTCTCAGTACATTGTCATACAGTTTTTTTTCTAATGTGACAACTGTACTAATTCTAGAGCTCCTAAACTTTAAACTTGATACACCGTGTTTAAAATCTTGCTGAAGCAATCACACCAATGTTTATTCATTAAAAAAAGTCTCTCAAGCACTTTCCGGAAAATCTTTTGCGGAACTCAATCTCGCCCTGCGAAGTGATTCCCTCACTATCCGCACATACGTACAGATCCTTTCCAAAAAATTAGAATATCATGGAAAAGTTTTTTTTTTTCCATAATTCCATTCAAAAAGTGAAACTTTCATAGATTATAGATTCATTACACACAAATTGAAATATTTCTAGCCTTTATTTGTTTCATTTTTCATAATTTTGGCTTACAGCTCCAGAAAACCCCCAAAACAGTATTTCAAGAAATTAGAATAGTGTGTCGAAAATCAGCATTTACTTCAGTTATTTCAGAGAATGAATGTTTTAGACTGAGTGTCACACTATCATCTAATTTACTCAAAACACCTGCAAAGTTTATCTCAGTTTGGTTCAGTATGGGGAAGACTGCAGACTTGACAATTGGCCAGAAGACCATCATTGACACCCTCCAGAAGATGGGTAAGCCACAAAAGGTCATCTCTAAGGAGGCTGGCTGTTCACAGAGTGTAGTGTCCAAGCATATCAATAGAAAGCTTAGTGGAAGGGAAAAATGTGGCAGGAGAAGGTGCACAAGCAAAAGAGATGACCGTAGGCTTCAGCGGATTGTCAAGCAAAGACGATTCCAAAATTTGGCGGAGATGCAGAGGCAGTGGACTGAGGCTGGAGTCAGTGCTTCAAAAACCACCACGTACAGATGTATCCGGGACATGGGCTACAACTGTCGGATTCCTCGAGTCAAGCCACTCCACTCATTCTCTGAAATAACTGAAGTAAATGCTGATTTTCGACACACTATTCTAATTTCTTGAAATACTGTTTTGGGGGTTTTCTGGAGCTGTAAGCCAAAATTATGAAAAATGAAACAAATAAAGGCTAGAAATATTTCACTTTGTGTGTAATGAATCTATAATCTATGAAAGTTTCACTTTTTGAATGGAATTATGGAAAAAAAAAAAACTTTTCCATGATATTCTAATTTTTTGGAAAGGATCTGTATATCTATGGGCCACATTTTGATATCAATACTTTTAAAGGCAGGCCTAGTTTTTGCAAGTTGGAAATAAATTACAAACAGCGCTTTTTGGGCTATGCGTTAGTAACTTGGCATTTTTTTCTGTTGAGATATTACTGTATGACTTTTGCTAGCCGTCCAACGAACGTGAAATTATCACTGATCCCGCATATGGCAGTGCTGGCTAGCCAGCGACACTTACTTAGGCTAGTTTAATTTTTAATTTTAACTGAACAGAGCTGAATGAAATGCCAGGCAGGTATAGCCAGCCAGTTGTATGTAAAGTTGCAGGCTACACCATCTTTTGGTTAAAGAGTAACGTTAGAAGTGCAAAAGGTTTTCACATGGTCACATTCTTATGAGTGAAATGCATAACATGTGCACATCGTTTTTTGTTGCAAATAGAAATTTGTAAAAAGTAGAAATACATTTTTGTTGCGGTGGGTTTCAAACATGAGTCCACAACGCTAACCACTAGACTATAACATTACAGCTGCATTCTAATTGAAGTCAGAAGGCCAATATAGAGTGAAGTGCAATGCGGTACCAGGCCATGTTGGCTTACTGAGCATGTAGCGACAGTGTACTTTCAGATGAGACTAGTTTGATCAGATGTTCTCATTAGCATATCAGATGTTGTTATGCAATGGGGAGAATTATTCTTTGAGGGTATAGAGCATTTTTGATGATGAATTCGGCAAGAAAAATAATAAGAAGAAAAATTGCTAAAATAACCCAAGTTTGGGGCGTTGTACCTGAATTCTGTGTGGTTACATGAGGTTAGAACGTGCAGAGGTTAATGTTTTTTAAGGGCTGAGAGAGTCAATGGTCCTTCTGGGGTAACACTTCATTTGAAGGGGTATACATAAGGCATACATGACACCTACATAAGCACTGCATGACACCTGACATAAACATACATAACCATTCATAAATGTATGTTCCACCTGGTGTCAACTGTCATAAAGGGTTATTATGTCACTTTCAATGTCAAATTGACATCAACATCTATGTCAAGTGACATAGTTGTCAGTTGACATATACTGTCATACTGATATGTTATGACACTTTCAGCATCAAAATGACATAGTACCTTATGACAATTGACATTGTCGTTCTGTGTGTTCATATCAATCTTATGAATAGAGAAATACATATCACTTCACTTGAGGCTCCTAGAAATCTTACATAGCAGTGTCATGTTGGTGTCATGACAGCCAATGTCAAACTATTCGGTGTATGACATTGTCATAGTTTTTATATCAATCTTATGAATAGAACAATTGATACCACTTTGAGCCAGGTTTTGTAACTCCTACAATACTGCCCTTTGTTCTTAAATATGACATTTTCCAACCTGTCTAGGTTGGCCAGCTATGTCACTTCATTTAAATGGTTATGTCATTTTGACTTAATGAGGAACACACAGAACGACAATGTCAATTGTCATAAGGTACTATGTCATTTTGATGCTGAAAGTGTCATAACATATCAGTATGACAGTATATGTCAACTGACAACTATGTCACTTGACATAGATGTTGATGTCAATTTGACATTGAAAGTGACATAATAACCCTTTATGACAGTTGACACCAGGTGGAACATACATTTATGAATGGTTATGTATGTTTATGTCAGGTGTCATGCAGTGCTTATGTAGGTGTCATGTATGCCTTATGTATACCCCTTCAAATGAAGTGTTACCCATTCTGGTTATTTCTATAGGAAACCCTGAAAAGTGTCAAACTCTCGGGGCTGTCTCGGTATCGGGCATGCCCCACCAAGCTGTAACTTGGGGGATAGCATACCTGCCATCCCAATAGAGAGTAAAGAAAGTATTCCCTTACTGTTAAGATAACGTCTATAATAAAGCAGCAAGGCACATTTATGTCTAGTATAGAGCTAGACCACTTCATAACAGATCTACGTTTTACCTAGTTAATGAGCTAACTAGATAATACCTGCATATTTTCTTCAGCTAGTTTTATGCAGTGCAGGAAGGATATCACTTCTGTTTGATTAAGTCCATACGCTGATAGAATATATAAAGCATCTAGAAGAAAATATAATAGGCTAAAGTTAGACTTAACCTCAATATACTGTGAGCACCATAATTCATTGGACAGTGACACATTTTTTGTTATTTTGGTTCTGTACTCTAGCACTTTGAATTCGAAAGGATACAATGACAATGAAGTGCAGACGGTCAGCTTTAATTTGAGTGTATTTTCATCCATATCGAATGAACCATTTAGAAATTATAGAACATTTTGTACATAGTCCCCCCCATTTTCAGGCATCAAAAATACTGGACAGTTTAACATAATGTTGAATAAAGTAATACTTTTTTATATTTAGTCGCACATCCTTTGCATGCCATGACTTCCTGATGTCTGTGACCCAACAACATCAAAAGACTCTTGATATCTTATTTTCTGGTACTCGTTACAAGCTTGTTATAACTTCTCTGCATTTGAATGGATCTCTATGGGAATTTGGGGGTGGGACTAGATTTAGCTGTAAATTATGCTGGAACAGTATAGATTACATGGTTGGCGAAAAGGGTCTGAGGTATCAAACAAGCCTCAAACCATCACTCTGCTTCGATATGCAGTAGATATGGATGGATCACTTTAAGGGTTGTTTCTCCTGACAAATTTACCTATTGAACTCTATGGAAAAATAACTCAGGAGAAGAAACCCTTCAAGTTATCCATCCATATCTACTGCATATCTGGCAGCAGAGTGATGTTTAAGGCTTGTTTTATACGTCAGACCCTTGATGAGCCATTTAGCCAACCATGGGCCCTATCTTAGACCCAGCGCTAAGCGGCACTAACCCAAACGCAAGTGTCTTTGCTATCTTACATCTGGCACATGGTTCATTATAACGCCTTGCGTTCACGCCGTTTAAATACCATGTATTCTTGCGCCCATTACAAGTGAACTGGGCGTGTTGGTCTTAAGATGAGTGGCCAGGATTATTTTTGGTGTATTACTATCTTGAGCCAGCAGAAAGCGCTTGCGTTAGAACCACCACAAACCTGGTCTAAAGTCATGTCGCAGTTGTTCACGTTATTTTAACGGCGCATATAAGTGCGTCTACATAGGCGTGTGCACAACGCGCGTACCCTCCTGTCTGTTACACACAGGGGCGCGCACAAGCATGACTAAAATATCAAGATTACAATGTGAAATATTATTATTGTGTAGGCTATATCAACAAATGCATAATAATAAAAGGGTCCATAGCCTACCTTTCCCTCAGCGAAGGGGAATGCCACATTGAATTGCTTTCTGCCCACTCCATCAACATCCAGGCGATGTGCGATGGTACGGGACAATGGCTATCCATTAAAAAGGAGCTGATAACACCTATATCAAGCCTAATGTGCGAATTGTCATTTACACCTAATGCGTGAATTGTCATTCAATGGAAAACTCGCGCACTGCAATAGACGGACATTTGAGTTCGGAAAATGCGCTTCAGATGTCATTACAATACAGCTCTGTTTATCTAGGAATACAGCCTAAATAGTAAGTAGAATGGTTTGTGACTGAAAAAAGTTCAAAACCTTGTCCAGTGAATATTGGTTTTATTGTTTTTCAAATAGCCTAGGCTACAGCGGATTCGCTGTGCATAAGGTTTTTTCGATAACCTGTGGTTAAAAAAACGGAGATAAATGTCACCATGTTAACTGAATTGTAACCTTAGCTATTCTTCATCCTTCATATTTTTAAGCGGTGCAGCCGCTTCTATACGTGACATGTGTGTCCGTCCGTCCGTCCGTTCGTAGCATGAGATTTAAACCAATCAGGAGTCGCCTAGGCGTCACATGCCCGGGAATACAATAGTAGCTTGAGAAAAGCATGCCCAGCTTCAGACAGCTCTATCTAAAAACATATACATGTCACAGCTTAGATATTTAAGTTAGAAAATGGGTTTGAAATTGAAATTACCAGCTGCTGCTAGAGTGGAGTTTTGAACATTCCACCATTTGTGTGAATGGGGAGCATGGTTTTCAAACAACACTGAATATTTTACAAACTAAAAATGTCACAGCTTAGATATTTACACCGTAGGAATTCTGGGAACCACATGAACATTTTGATACATATTATGTCTGTGTACCTTAAAAACTGTAGTCGTCGTCACAAGTTAGATAATGGGTTTGAAATTGAAATTACCAACTGCCGCTAGAGTGGAGTTTTGAACATTCCACCTTTTAGCAAGGTGAGTCGCCGTAGCAACCCCCCGAAGCAAAATCAATACAAAATCTACCACCAGTGTTCTGCTGGACCCAGTCAGTTATGGAATGGCCCAACAATCCATGCACCCTCTTGTTGAGTTTGGAATTCCATTGTTATTGTTCAAGTAATAACTGTAATCTTTCCTGTTTGTTATCAGAGTACTAACTCATATTTCCTGTTTCTTCTGAAATATCAATTGCTGTCCTTTTATCTCTATCTCTCTTTTACATGTTTGTTAAATGCAATGTCTGTAAGTATACTAATTAATAAGAAGCATAATGTAAAAATATCACCAAACCAGAGGCCATTGTTTTTGTACATGTAAACAACACACACATTTTCTATTGCATTTTTTAATATGATTGCTCAAAACCTGCACCGCTTACTTCACCACCTGGGTGTGATATTTTAAATTACAGTGACAAGGTTTCCATACCCTCAGCTTATTAAAACCCCGCTGATTTCACCTGTTATTCCATAACTGAACAAAAGATTTTAAAGAGAACTAAGCATCTAATTAGAAACGAAAACAAATTTGCAGCACGTTACAATTAATTCACAATTAATTTTAATACCATTATCTGCATGTGCGCTTTACAGGAGCAGGTCTGTTTCCCCTGGTGTAAATCGCACCTTTAACAGTCTTCCTGGGAAAGTGGATTTTTTTAAAGCATTACGCTACCAGTAAAACAGGTTGGTCACATTTCCATAAGCAGGACATTATAAAACAAGGGAAAATATGCGTGAACCTATGGGTTGCCAACCTGACAGCTTTATTGTATTTATTGTCATCATTAAGGCAAAATAACGTTGTTTATTTCATTAATCAAAATTAGAATGCAGGTAATGAACTTCGGATGAAGCTTGAACATGACTTCATTGCTTCATTGCATAATGAAACAAAATTCGTTAAACAAGCAGGCTAATTTGGCATTTTCTAAGGTGAGACGGAAGCCATTGGTAGCTTATTCTCAGCTGTTGCAGGTGCCTTTAACAAAATTTAACCGCATATATTTTGTAAAATAACAGCACTGTCGGGAACTCATAATGGTTAGTCCGAATAATATTTATCATAGGCTACTATTGATCCATATAGCCTCTTCCTTGATCGCACTAAACACGCACGAGCATGTCTGTTTCGCCATCATATAAGCAATCTGCCAAGGTGGAAAAGCAGGCTTTTAAAGGGAATGGGATATGACATTTTGATTGGTTTATTGCATGTCACGCCCAAGACACACCTATAATTAATGAAGAGACTAGGTTCAGCCCATTTGCACGCTGCTCCGTGCTTAGTGCCCAAAAAACACGCCGTTAAAATAGCAAAACTGGACTTGGACACGCCCTAAATGCACTTAACACCATGCGCTTAGACAAAGCGCTAAGATCACCAAGATAGGGCCCCATGTGTTCCATACTGTTCCAGTGTAATTTACAGCTAAATCTAGTCCCCCCCCCACCCCCCACCCCCCCCAATTCCCATCGAGATCCATTCAATTGCAGAGAGGTTATAGTATCGCTTGTAGGAGTACCAGAAAATAAGATATCAAAAGTCTACTGTTATTTTATTATACTTTAAGTGGCAGATGCCGTGAATTACAGTGATCACCCTCCCAAAAAGATTCCCAACTTCCCAATGGTTGGGTTGTTAGGTTTTCTTAGTGTCACAATGGGAGCACTCGCAGGTGTACACTCCGTGCACAACAGGGCGATCGGAAAGTAGCAGGCATGCAAACATGTCTCGGGCTGGAAGTAGCAAGAACTGCTCCCGTGAACTGTGACACTTCTGTCTGCTGCAACGTTGTTGGTTGTAAGAGATTAGTCTAACTCTTGAGAGGACCATTTATAAATCGTCCAGT
Organism: Synaphobranchus kaupii; assembly: GCA_029718625.1. NCBI lineage: Eukaryota > Metazoa > Chordata > Actinopteri > Anguilliformes > Synaphobranchidae > Synaphobranchus > Synaphobranchus kaupii. The sequence goes on along the minus strand of CM056397.1, from coordinate 14,215,161 downwards.
GTTATAACCCATTATAGCTTACTAGCTGCATTCACTTTTCCTTGTGTCTAGCTATCTTTCTCCGTGGTCAGCTAGTCAACTGTTTCCTCATAAAATGTATTTGTACAGCCAATCTTTGGGTGAACTGGTTTTTGCTAGCAATCTTCAATACCCAAAATAGTATTCGAGTGCAACATAATATGTGCCATAATATGCCCCCTTTCCCATTATGATTGTATTTTCCATTTCTATGTAAAGTATTAAAACATTTCAGTGAAATATTCATGCTTTTGCATGAGGTTTGAATTAATAAGTAGAATGGTACTTCTGAGTTTATTGGTTGGTATTGGTGTTTCTGGCATATTGTGTTCAGTACTACTTCGGTTCTACTGTATTTAGATTCTCTGCGTTTCCTGTCTGATTCAGGAATCCAAAATAAAAAATTCAACTAATGAAAATAATATGGATTAAATGCTTCAAATAAATAACCTACTTTAAAATCAAAAAGGCCTCTAATCTGCACAAACCAGTCTAGCTCGGCGATCATTTGAATGACAAAGCTGTTAAAACAGCTGCTGCTATTGTTCATACTGCGACGACTAATGTGTTGGTCCTGACTGAATCGGACATTTCCAAATTACAAATGGACTGTGAAACCCCTACCTATTCAGGCCAGACCATTACAGGGCCTGAGCAGTGAACAAAAGGAGGGTGGACAAGCACCCACAACCAACCATGACATCAACAAGGACACCCTATGAAGCAAAGCCACAGTCAGGAGGGAAACATGAATGACTTCCCCTCTACAAATCATCACCTGGAGGTAAAAACAGTAGGGAACCCTGAACTGAAGTCAGGGATATAGCCTATGGGTGATGTGCTAGGAACCTCTCCCCATTTTAGTCATTAGCTCAAGGACATTGAGCAGGAAACACCCTGGGATGAAGTCAGGATTACTTGGGTGATGTCCTGGAAACCTCAGCATGTTCTGGATCACTTCTTGTCATACAAGGACAATTCAAGCCTTTAAGAGCCTGGATTCATCAAGTCAAACTACGTTTCTTGTAAGACTGCATCATCAGAACATCACTTCATTCATCTGTTATTATTAGTCACGTATTATAATATAAATATTGTGTGTTCATCTTGTCACATGTCTGTGGGATCCCATATCATGTGCTCATGCCTATCTTGTGCTTCCTAATATGAATAACCTAACTATTGACCTATTTATTGGAAAACATGTATTTTGCCAATTTTGCCATCGGCATAGTCGCTGGGCAGTTCATACTGTACACAAATTTCCCCCATTTTCAAAGGTTAATAGCAAGGTTGACCTTGACCATAAATTGTTTGTTGTGGTCAAACAGGAGGGACTGTTAGTAACCAATTATATAAAAGATAATTGATATATTTGATACTAATTAACAAATAAAATAAAATGTATCTATTTTACATGTTGGATAAGTGAGGGGTTTTAGCATGTAATACCACTTGTGTTCAGTATTCAGAGTGCTGAACGTTGTACAAGGGCATTGACTGTTGGAACCGCTGGATTCAGGAAATACTTATTTTTCTTAATCCTCACTTCAGCAACAGAACATTAGAAAACATAAGGCACAGTCACATGGGGAGCAGACGGATTAAACTACGTTGGCATAGTTTTCAGCAGTATTCATATTGGAATAAAATGGTTGTGCATCCATCTATAATGTGTTCTCCTTAACCCCTTCGTGCAGATGCCAAATTTGGTCAATTCTCACCTATTTAGGGGGTGTTCTATTTAAGGCTTTATAACAACAGGGGCTCTATCTTGACGATTTGGCACATGGTCTAAAACACAAGGCGCAAGTGCATTTAGGGCGTGTCCAACTACACTTATGCTAGTTAGAGGGGGCATATTTTCAGAGTAAAGTAAGGCGCAAGTTTCAAAAGGGCTGAACTTCGCCTCTTCATTAATTATAGGTGTGTCTTGGGCGTACCATGCAATAAACCAATCAGAGTGTTATCTCCCATTCCCTTTAAAAGCTACCTGCATTTGCACCTTGGCGGATTGAATAAGACTGCAAAAAGAGCGATTTACAGCTGGGGAAACAGACCTGTTCATACGCAAGGAATATATGGATCAATATTAGGATAGATATTATTCAGACTAACCATTATGACGCATTTTCATGTCCAGAATAATAATCTTAAACATTACGGTTTAACACAGGCATGGGTTCCCGGTAATTCCCGACCAAACTATTTCCCGTTTCCCAGAAATATAATAATGGAAAACAGGAAAATATTTCCCATTAGCTTATAACAGTGCTGTTATTTTAGAAAATATATGCGGTTTAATTTTGGTAAAAAAGTTGCAACCGCTGAGAATAAGCTACCAGAATATGGCTTCCGTCTCACCTTAGAAAACAAGCAATGCATTGCTAGTTTCAGACCAGTTGTCATTTTAATGTCCAGCGCTCATGTTGTTTAAATACCAAGTGAACTTGCACCCATAGCAAGTGAACTGGAGGGATTGGTCATAAGATCAGGGGTGCGTCCCAATATTCTTCACTCCCCTACCTCCTTTCCTCCACTCCCCCACTACCACTCCTCTCCTTCCCGGAAGTATGCAAAACGTTTTGAGTACAAGTATTTACATGTACAGTATACAATGTACCTGACATTATGGTTTGCATCGAGACATTAATTAATATGTAACAATTAATACGTAATTAAGATGTAATCAGCAACATTAGATTAAAAAACGAAGATCCGTTTCTGGGGCAGGAGGAGAGGAGGTGGTAGAGGAGGAAGGGGAGGGTGCATTTTTCGAGTATTGGGACGTACCCGAGGTGTTGCCAGGAGGGTCATTCCATGTCAAATCAACCAGTGGTCCGTGCATGACCCTCTCAGATTTTGATGAAACTCCACCATAATAATCCATTGTATGAAAAATGAACACACACAAAATATTTGCCTCATTCGACATGTCGTTTCCGAGATATGGCCTCCTGAAATTTGCTCAAAACCTCCGTCTTTCGCGCTCGCGAGTCGTGAGCCACTTTGTTCAGTCGCACATGTTTTTGGTGATTTTCAAGGTCACCCTGTGCCCATACGAGTGGACATATACATCCCCATATCACAGATGTATTATCCATAGGTGTATGTCTATGGTAACAAGCAAGTACAGGCTAATCAATTCATTTGTAAAGGAATGACATCCATCCAAAGTTGGGTCCGGGTGAAAAAAAGTCAAAAACACAACCATCCGTCTTGTCAATGGTGACCATGTGGACAGTTAAAACTTTTTCTGAAATTTACACCAGTTAAACAGATATATTAGATCTACTCATCAACCAAATTTCAGCTTTGGTACTCAACTCCTTCATGGTTAGACCACATTTTGAGAAATACTAATTTTGCACAATTCCGGGGATACAAAACTTGAAATCGGCCGATCTACGTGCTTAAGGTCTGATCACAACATGCATATTTATCACAGGAGATATGTAAAATAAAGTTAAGATGTCCGCTAGGGCTAGATATGGGATTTTCCCATGTCAGGTAAATAGAGGGATAACCCATTATGCAATGATGGGATTTCCCATTACCAGGCAACAATATTTGGTCAATTTCATTCTAGCTCTATCATTCAAGAATTGAGATCCCATCAGTGAACATTGGCACTATCGTGGAGCGATCAGAGGAGCAACATGATGTTTTTGTAAAGTTCATGAGAAGAGCAAACAACTCAAATGCACTCTCCTGGGCCCAAGATGTCCATAATGAGTGTTGGGTACCATTCCAGGACGTAGTTTGTGTCATCAGTGCTCCAGAGCTGCAGGGACGTGGAGGCCGTCACTACAGACTAACTGTTAACGACTTCAATAACATTCAAGGCAAACTGCCAGCATTTATCAAGTAAACGACAAACTGTACACATCTATATGGCAGAATATGTGGTAATTTAACATTTATAGTGTATGGTTTAAAGTACATGTACTATTCTGTTTTATGTCTGATACATAATTTGACACTTTTAAGTAGTAACGTAACTCTTAAGACTTATGTGAATTCCCGATATGTTAAAATGCTATCTAACCATGAAGGAGTTGAGTACCAAAGCTGAAATTTGGTTGATGAGTAGATCTAATATATCTGTTTAACTGGTGTAAATTTCAGAGTTTTAACTGTCCACATGGTGATCCATTGACAAGACGGACGGTTGTGTTTATGACTTTTTTTCACCCGGACCCAACTTTGGATGGATGTCATTCCTTTACAAATGAATTGATTAGCCTGTACTTGCTTGTGAACATAGACATACACCTATAGATAATACATCATCCTACCGGGGAGTTTTTTACCTCATTTTGCTGGTTGGGGGCTATGGCCTGGTTTTTTGCTCAATTTTCCTTCTGTCTTCCCTGTGCAGCGTCTTTGTGACAGTTCTCTGTAAAAAGCGCTATACAAATAAAATTGAATTAAATTGAATTGAATCTGTAATATGAGATGTATATGTGCACTCATATGGGCACAGGGTGACCTCGAAAATCACCAAAAACATGTGCGACTGAACAAAGTGGCTACTTTTGGTGCATATAACTTGAAAAGGGAAGGGGGTACATCAGGGTGGTACTGATGAAGGGGGTACATCAGTAATCTGATGACATATTCTTGTAATTTGGAAGAAAGTAAGTTAGGATACCAAGCTTCAGCTCTATAGCTGTTACCAATCCCGAGTTATAAGCTTCCAAAGTCGGAAAAAATCACATTCGCACCTTTTCACGACTCGCGAGTGCGAAAGACGGAGGTTTTGAGCAAATTTCAGGAGGCCATATCTCGGAAACGACATGTCGTGTGAGGCAAATTCTTTGTGTGTATTCATTTTTCACACAATGGATTATTATGATGGAGTTTCATTAAAATCTGAGAGGGTCATACAGGAACTTTTCAGAAAACTGGTTGATTTGACACGGAATGACCCAGGATAATCTTTGCCGTATTGCTATCTTGAGCCAGTAGAAAGCGTTTGCGCTAAAACCACCACAAACCTGGTCTTAAGTCATGTTGCAGTTGTCTCAATGTTATTTTAACTGTGCAATATTAAGATAGTAATAGGCATCTACATAGGCGTGTGCACAACGTGCGTACACTAGCCTTGGGCGATATTGAAATTCCCCAACAGATGATATTGCTCTAAGAAAAACATCGATATTCGATATTATCGTCCTAAAAAAAAAACTTAAGAATCATATTTTGCAATATCCATAAGTACCCACAATGTGTTATGCTATTAATCAATATTAGAATGCACGTAATATGAACTTCGGATGAAGCTTGAACTTCATTGCCTGTGATCTGTCTGCTGTGAGAACAGCCTCATGGAATTGATGTTTGACAATGCTTCATTGTACAATCAAATGAAATTTGTTAAACAAGAGGGCTAATTTGGCATTTTCTAAGCTGGCAGGGAAGCCAAGTTCTGGTAGCTTATTCTCAGCTGTTGCAGGTGCTATAACAAAATTAAACCGCATATATTTTGTAAAATAACAGCACTGGTGTAAAATTCCTGTTTTCCCATTATTATATTTCTGGGAAATAATTTGGTCGGGAATTACTGGGAACCCGTACCTGTGTTAAACCTAACGTGAAAGATTATTATAGTGTATATCAAAACACGTCATAATGGTTAGTCCGAATAATATTGATCATAACATTGATTATATAGCCTATTCCTTGCTCGCACGCTTTAAGTACGCCACGAGCATGTCTGTTTCCATAGCTGTAAATTGCTATTTTTAGTCTTAGTCTTACTGTTCGCCATCATATTAGCAATCCGCCAAGGTGCAAGCAAAGGTGGCTTTTAAATGGACATTTTGATTGGTTTATTGCATCTTATGCCCAAGACAGACCTATAATTAATGAAGAGACAGCCCTTAACGCACTTGCGCCATGCGTTTTAGACCAAGTGCTAACATCGTCAAGATAGCCCATGGACACACATCTTCTCATCGAAACCCTCCCTGCCTGGGTAACACAAATTTCTGCTTTATCAAAAAGCATGTTTAACACAGTACTGTGAAAAATTGAAAACGTTTGGAAAGACAAAGGCCCCGTACAGTTGGAAGGCAGTGTGACAATGTGATACTGTGTGGACTGCTTGTGTACTGGCAGTCAGGCAGTATATTCATGCTGTAAGGACAATAAAATGCACTCAGACTTGCTAGTATGCATGATTATAAATATGCTTCTGGGAACTTGAGGAAAAGTATGTACATTCACTGATATAGTCACAGTCAGCAGGCAGAATAACCATGACCTTTCCCTGGGGCGTGGGGAGATTAAGAAAAACAAAATTTCTGACGAAAAGTCCTTTGATAGTAATGCAATGCAATTTCTGAAGTGGAACAACCAAAGCGCTGCTGTAACACATTTCTGTCTCATTTTTATTGATTTAATTGTTTCTGGTCTAATCTCTATATCAAATGTGTAGAAAGGGTGGACCCATTCTCACAAAACATGGCTTTTTATTTTCTGCCAGTTTACCGAAAAGGAAGTCTAAAAAGAATCAGTCTCTGGAGAACCACATATCCCATTGGAATAACATTAGGGCTCCAAAACCCATTGTTTCTCACGTGGGTAGTCTACTAACTGACAGGAAACCTACATTAAAATTGAAAGCATGCTTGAATACAGCTCTTGCCTGTGTCCTGTGGACAGACCTACTTTCAGGAGAATATGAGCATGTTCAACATTGGTTAGTTAGCATTCACAGGTTAAAATAATTACATTAGAAACCATCATGTTTATCTGATCAGAAATATTCACGTCAGTGGAATGGCAAATTTTCCAATTTCTCCCGTTTTCTCCAAATCAGTCCCAAAGTCCCAATCACATTTGTAAGCTTGTCCCTTAATTCAATGTCCTCTGTCAATTTGGAACAGCACTTCATGCCACCTTTCTTTTCAGTCTGTAGTCCGTCAGCTGATCTGTACTGTCATTGTACGTGAGGAGCATGCTGCATGCACAGTTGACACAAGTAGACTGCAGGTGCCAAAATGACCACAGGAGTTGCCTGTGGATAATGACATGGGGAAAGACCTACAGACCTCAATTCGTACCTCCCCTACACTTTCATGCACTGCACTACAACCTGATTAATGTTATTTAACCTCTTCCTACCGAGGGCAAAATAGGCCAAATTTTGCCTGTTTTCACTAGTGACAAACAAAGGTGGTTATCTCAAAAACTATAAATGGTACAAATATGGTTCATGGCTTTTATTAAAGCAGACACCTGCAGTATTACGACTAAGCAGTGAGAACTCATAGAAATCCAGTTTTTGATACTTAACTACAACAATTTATGTACAGAAAATATAAAAAAACTAAAAAACGGGTACCTACATTCAAGTTTAAGAATTTTTACCTGGGGAGCTACAAATGCAATCAAGGAAATGACTCCTCTATCTGATTCATCAATATGCTGCCTACCTCTGGTAACAATCTGGTGTCAATATCTCAAACCATTCAAATTTTACAGGGTTTTTTTCAGGTGAACCTTTTTCGTTATCCAAATGGTGCCAAATGGTGCCAAATGTGCCAAAAATGGCAATGTTCCAGAAAGGTCTCAATGTGATTTATTTTTTAGGTTTTTACAATAAAATGAGATAATTTGTCAATATTGGCAATAAAAGTTCATTTTTAGACGTGTTCTTGGTGTTCTGCATATTACACAACTAACTACCCAAGGTTACAAAAAGCTGTCAAAACCCATGTAGCAGCACAGTGAATCTTGTGTATTTCACCAGAGCCCCATTAGCCAGAAATGAGTCCAGGAATGTGCAAACAGGTTTTCAAATGAATAATGGGAATAGTATGAAACTTCCCTACACATTAATGCTTGCCAGTCCTGTCCTTTATTCTGTTGCCACCTCCTATGACAGGGACGTTGGGGTTGGGTTTTAGGAGGCAAAACTTTATACATGACAAACATATATCAACTATATACAAGTGCACTAAGGTGTACTACTAAAAGTGCAGTGGATAAAAAATCAAAAGTCCACCAGTTTCCTAGATAAAAAATAAAAACACCCCTGCTGTAACAAATAAAAAGATCCTTGCCTCTAATTGCTGAAGTTACCGTATTTACACAAAGAAAGTACAAAATGGCAGGGTCCAAAAAGCTAAAAAAAATGAACTAAAAACAAAAAAAGGTAAAGGATCAAAACATGGGGGTGGAGGTTGAGGAGAGATTATTTAACCATTCATACAGAAGCCATTTAGACTACACATTCCCTCAGGAGAGCAATCTGCATCATTACAAATCCCACTAACCCTGTCCATGGAATTGTCCACCATGTTGATATACCCATTAGTCCCGCTTATACAACAACAATCAACAATAATAATAATCAACAAGTACTCCCTCATGTTATCATGTTCTCTCCCTCATACCATGCATAAATTACCATTTTGTTTACCTGCACAGCCTTCTGTACTGCATACAGAACAATTTACTCAGGTGGAACAATGACTTTACTAAACACTTCCAGAAGCCATTTCACACTCAAAAAAATCGTTTTAGTAGCTCATCTCAGACACAAATAGATAGCTAGCTGCTTGTTACCTGTAATTTTGCTTGCATTACATTACATTTATTTAGCAGACGCTTTTATCCAAAGCGACGTACAGTAAGTGCGCACAGAGACATCAAGATCACTACAGAACAGACAAGGCAAAGCACATCCTTCACATAATGTAGCAGCTATCCCTAGCAATGAACGTCGACTGTAGTTCACAGTAAGCTGTGGGCAAATCAGCAACACCACACTTCCATTCCTAATACTCGTATAAACTATAATAAACAGACAGGAAAACACAGGGATGCTTGCTAGCTTGCCACTGTAAAGGCAATACTATCTATATTAATTTAGCTGAGAGGGACCGATTTTATGCATAAGTATATAAGGTTAGTTAGCTTCACAGAAGAAACACAGGGATTCACGCATTGCAGCTAAATTTCCTTCGATGCTTACACCAAACATCTGTGTTGTTGGCAACGCCACGTAACACGTGCGAGTTTGTCAACACAGACAATACACCCTAAGTTTACTTCATAAATTATTTATCATACCGTTGGAATGTGCAATTTGTAATATTAATTGTATGAAAAACAATAAAATACAGTTGACAATGTAATTACGAACCCGCATGGCATTGCGTGAATTCACACTGGTATATCGAAAAATCGGTAATACCACCAGCCCTAACGACGTTACCTGCCATGGCGAAATTCAATGCGTTTATAGCATAACACTGTTAGTATGATAAAACAACTTACATGTCAGCAACATCATCTCGGTCATCAGTGGATTCAGCGTCACTGAGACAGGATGAGTCTCCCTCGGCAAAAACATCTTCTGGCTTATCCAGTTCGTCTAGCACTTGGTGCACGGATAAACGCCTCAAAAATCTCGACATAACTACACAAAAACTGTATCAAAAATACTCTAAAGTAAAAAATGTAACTGCGGGCCTTACCTAATTAATTGTGCTTTGCTAAACGGAATGTAGCGAGCTACGCTACAAGGTAAAAACACTGCGCCGTTTTGGTTCGATAATTACGCGTGGTCGCCACTTCCTCATACGCACGGCTCGATTTCCTTTTTTACGACGGCTATTGTATTCAATAGCCGGCTTGTTTCAAAGATAAGAGTCTTGGCTATTGCCTGGAATATTTGACAGACAGTTTTAAAACCCAATGGAAAGCAAATAATACTCAGAGTGGAGGCGGGTGGAAGACGGTTTTTCCCACTTCAGATAGGCCTATTGTGCTATCAGTCAAAGAAATACACCCAATTGACGACGGTTTTGCATAAATCTCTGCAAGCATGTTCAAAACTACTCTGGCTAACATATACTAAGCCATGGGATTGGTACTCAAGAAACTGGCTGAGTTTCACAACGCCAAAGTGAACACAGCCGAACGAGTCGTAATCAAGTGCAAAAAAGCACAAGTCGGTTTAAAATTGGAAAAAAATAATGTACAGCCGTATGAAAGTTTTAAAGTATTTTTTCTTGAAGCCTAAAGGTATAATGATTTTTCAAACCAAAGTTTTGTGAAATACAATTAAGCAGAACAGTTTACCAGCACATTGTTTATGGTGTGACATCAAGCTGCAATACATGTTTGAGAATTAGGTCCGAGTTTCCAACGTTATTTACGAAGTTTTATTCCGACGTTTTGGGCTTAAAAACCACTTTCCCAGAAGGAATGGATATATCTTAAGGATATTTAATCAAAATATTGAGGTGAGCAGTTTATTATATATTATTAAATTAATGAAATGTATAATGTAATAATTTCCGTCACGCCGGCGTTACCGCTAGGGGGCGTTTGGCATTAAGAGGTTAACTGGTTTTATAAATCAGCTGTACGCTGTTGCTACGGTAACTTATGAGACGATCTATGCCAGGCTCGCAGTAAAAAAGATTAATCATTGCACATATAAACACTAAACTGCTTTGTTAACTCTGTGATAATGTAACTATGCCTAGATACGTTAGTTACCTAGCCACGTAGGCTACTGCATTTGCATTATCTTAAAAACAATGACAAAAGTTTATCGTATCCCAGCTATAGTCGCCTAAATTAGGGGGAGACCGGAGATGGTTGTCACACTTTTTACTTACTCATGGGTATTTCTCAGTTTCAGCACATCATACATGTGAACATCAGTAAAAAGCATTAGATCTTGGGTAAAATGGGTATCCTTTTTATTCGTAACTTAATTCATGAAAAGGTTACAAACTATGAAAGGCACTGGGGGTTGGTTGTCACAATATTTTTAATGCATTTTTATTTATTTTTATTTTCATAACATTTTTTGTTTTTTAAGCTGGATGCACCAGATATGTTTTTAAAAATTGAGAACGTCAAAAGCACATTGATCTCTTAAATGCAAAAACAAATACATTTTAATTTTAAGTGAGAAAACTGACTTAAAGGGGAATACCACCCATTTTCAGCATTGAAATGATCAAAACTATACCCTCCTGGTTGTTTAAAGGTCCTATAAACACATTCCTACCCTTCTGGGTGTCTGAGAACAGAGCAGGCAAGCTCCTTGAGCGGCTGGGTTGTGACGTACCCAATGTGTATTCTTTCCCAGAGAGAGCACGGTTGAAATCAATGGAGAATGTGAACTAGCAACTTCAACATTGCGACTTGAAGATGAAATTTACGCATGTTTGAGCTTTTCCCGGCAAATGAGCCATCTCTTGCACTAGTGCGACGTGTTTTACAACATAAAATATAGTACAATGGTATCGTAAACCACCTTATTCTCTCCCTACCTCACTAACAGTGCAGGGGGGTAGCTTCACCTTGGCTGTGATGTTTATTAGGGGTGTGCAGCGATGCCACTATCTGTATCTGTTCAACTATCAATATTATCTGTATCTGCATTTGGACGATACGATAGATTAGGCCGCAATGTGACCCCTGAGTCTGCCGGCCTCCACCTTAGACACTCTGTGCTGATGGAGAGATTGCAGAGCTCACCAAACGCGTTTTGCTGATGCCATCGCTAGCAGAAACACCGTCTTTAAAAGAGAGAGCCACTTAAGGCTGATCATCCCGAGAGGCTCATAGGGCTGAACCGTGAGCGCTCTCAACACCAAGGGGAGATCCCAGGAGGGAGCTACCAGTGACCTCGCAGATCTCAGCCGCCAGGCACCCTTCAGGTACCGGTTGACCAGGTAATGGCTCACTGCAGGCTTGTAATGTACCCAGACATGCTTGCTGGATATGACAGCCGCATAGGTTTTCAGTGTGCTGGCTGCTTTCCCGTTATTAATTAAGGACTGTAAGAAGTCCAATAGTACAGGAATCGGACAGTGTATGTGGTCCACACCTTCCTGTAAGCACCATGTGTTCAATGGTTGCCACATATACCCATAGGCCCTACTCGTAGAGGGGGCTCTGGGGTTAAGTCGCGTCCACTGGACAGGGGAGCCGCACTCCATCAAACAGTGCTGCTCTGTTGTGATAGCAAATCCTCCCGAAATTGAATTTTCCAGGGTGGATCGCAAACAAGACAGAGGACCATGGGAAACCATGGTTTCATTGGCCATCTGGGGGCTACCAGCAGGAGCTTGTCGTTGGTGGGTCGTGCTGCCCCTGTACAGAGTCGCATTGATCAGCGACTCGGGTGGAAACACATATAGCAGGCCATCCGGTGACTCGTGCGCTAATGCGTCTATCCCCAGGGGGCTCGGATACTCGTTCAGGGAGAACCACTGGGGGGCAATGAATAGACTCTTGAGAGGCGAACAGGTCTGTTTGAGCACGACCAAAGCGCTGCCATATCTCCTCCACCAGGGTGGAGACGCCATTCGCCGGGATGAATCTCTTGGTGAGATAGTACATCTGCTGTGCCGTTCCGAATACCTGGTAGGTGAATGGCATGCAGGGCGGTAAGTCTGAGAAGTGCCCATGTTAGCAGGCGCTGGGTCACTTCCAACAATCGGCGGGACTTTAAACCGCCTTGATGATTTACGTGAGATACTGCTGAGGTGTTGTCTGACTCACTATCACGTTTGCCACGTAGTACGGGCAAGAAATGTCTCAGAGCTATAAATACTGCTTGGAGTTCGAGCACATTGATATTGTCCGACTGATACTGTCGGGACCATAACCACTGAGCTGGGAGGTCCTGGCAGACAGCCCCCCAACCGCTCAGTGAAGCGTCCGTCGTAACGACCACGCATCGTGAAGGTATAACCCCTATCCGGACCCCTTCTTTCAGGCGGCTCACTCATCGCCATGGGTGGAGTAGCCGGCAAAATTGACCTGTTACCCTGATTCAGGCATGACAGTCCCACCTGGGGTGGAGCAACTTAGTGTTCAACCAGCGTTGAAGTGGCCTGGCTGACAGGAGTCCGAGAGGCACGACTGCTGAGGTGGCCAAAATTAGGCCTATAAACCTCTGAAAGTCCTCATTTAGAAAAAACTGATTCACTCGGAACTGAGATACCGCGTTGAGCACAGTGATGATGTGACGGGGCATCAGTGATGCTTTCATGCTTTTTTGAATCAAGCAGCAGACCGATGTATTCGATTGACTGTATCGGAATCAGCTGACTCTTGCCATAATTGACGTTGATGCCCACCTTGCAACATGTTCCAACATCTCGGCAGTGTGTGTGAGCATCCTACCGTACGATTGTGCGCATATCAGCCAAGGTATGGTATGATTCTCAGCCCCCTCAGCCTGAGCGACGATAGAACCACGCTCATGCAGCGAGTAAGTACACGTGGGGCTAGACACAAACCGAACGGGAGGGCATTGAATTTGAAGCCCAAACTCGGAATGCAAATCGTACGAACGATGATGCTCCACCCCAACAGGGATGTGGAAGTATGCATCTTTTTAATCCACAACCGCGAACCAATCCTTCCTGTTCTTACGGCGGGTATAACGTTTAACGTCATACTGTCATTTTACTCGCGCGCATCTGGAAAGTGTATCGTTTTAGATACATATTTAGGCCTCTCAGATCCAGTACCATTCTCTCGTGAGAGCCTTCCCATTCACCAGCTGGTGTCTGCGGCCTGACCACCAGATGGACCTACGGGGGTTATGTCGCGAGTCCAGTCCCAGTGCATTGGCGGACGGACGACGAAAAGCTCCCCTGCCATGCGCAGGTTGTGTGTCCCTACTAACCGTTGGTTGGGACCAGCGCACACCAAAATGTTGTGCCGCTCCCTCTGTCTTGACACCTCCACAGACCGTTCCAGTGCCTGTCTGGCTGCTTCAGAGAAAATCCGGCCGGGACAACCGGCTGCTTTAACTGTTGGTGGGACCCGAGCCTCCTCTTGACCCACTGTCACATTGGTTTGCTGTCTCGGACCGACTCTGATTGAAGTAGGTTTTTGACACTGCTGTAGAAAGGGCGTCAAAACCATCACAGTCAGCTGTTGCGCTGCCGTGCGTAGCTGCGTAACTTCTGCGGACAGGTTGCCGCCCTTGCCAACCTTGCCCTCTCTTCATGCAGGGGCCTCGGTGGCGGGAGTACCCTTACGTTTGGGTGCAACCTCTACTGCCACTGGCGTTCTGCCTGAGGGAGGCATGTGCACAAGGTGCTCATGCCTTAGAAAAATAACGAGCACTCGCAGAAGATAAAACGGTAGTGGTCCTTAATGGGGGAAGCCGTAGCGAATCACAAATACTTTTGTCTTATGAACCAATGAATGTAGCACCACACTCACCGATTGGAAATGTCTGACTGGGGATTTTTTGCTGTGGCCAGTACAGACTTAAAAATCAGTAACCAGAGCCGTAGCTCGTGGCTTGTAAGGAATCAGATCTCACTGGGGTACACACAAGCCCAGGTTAGATCTGGACAACCAAATGTCTTACTGGGGTGCTGCCACAGTCAGTACAGACTTAAATTCAATCAACGGAGCCGTAGCTCGTAGATTATACAAAACCAATCCATGGCTCCCCCACATTCAGTGCACAAGGCGCTCCCGCCTTAGCCACATAATGAGCACTCGCCGATGATAAAACATGGCGATGATTTCTAGTAGGGGAAGCCGAGGCGGATAGCGTAGCAAAGCACATGCACTCTGTCCTTTAAACCCATCGATATAGCTCCACGCTAAATGATTGGGAAGCCTCACTGGTGAGCCGCCGCAGCCAGTACCTGCTTAGAATCAGTCAGCGGAGCCGTAGCTCACCGCTTGTATGGTAGCAGATCTCACTGGGGTACATTTTCCACACCTAGGTTCGATCACTGGAATCTCATGCCTCAGCAAAACAAACAGCACTCGCAGATGAAAAGCTTGGCGGTGGTCTTTTAGTAGGAAACAAAACCAAGGCAGCTAGTGTAGCGAAGCACGCGTATTCTGCCTTACAAACAAATCGATGTAACAGATCTCACTGGGGTATACTCTCCACGCCCAAGTTCGATCAACAAAATTTCATACCTTAGTATAATACAGAGCACCAGCAGACGATAAAACGTGGCACTGGCACCGCGCTAGCCTACTGGGAAGCCTTACTGGCATGCTTGCGGCAGCCAGTACAGACTCAGAATCAATCACTGGAGCTGTAGCTCACGATTGTGTGGTAACAGATCTCGCTGGGATACACCCTTCACGCCTAGGTATGATCAACAGAATCTCATGCGTTAGCAAAACAAAGAGCAACCGCCAACGATAGAACGTGTCGGTGGTCTTTTATTAAGGAAAGTTGAGGTAGATAGTGTCGTGAATCAAGCGCACTTTTGCCTTGCAAGCCAATCAATGTAACAGATCTCACTGGGGTGTGCTCTCCACGCCCAGGTTCGATCAACCGAATCTCATGTGTTAGCAAAACAAAGAGCAACCGCAGACAATAGAATGTGGCGGTGGTCTTTAGCAAGGAAATTGAGGCAGGTAGTGTAGCGAATCACGCGCACTTTGCCTTACAAACCAATCAATGTAACAGATCTCACTGGGTACACTCTCAGACCCAGGATCGATCAACAGAAATGTCATACATTAGCAAAACAAAGAGCAACCGCAGACAATAGAACGTGTCGGTGGTCTTTTATTAAGGAAAGTTGAGGCAGGTAGTGTAGCGAATCACGCACACTTTTTCCTTGCAAGCTAATCAATGTAACAGATCTCACTGGGGTGTGCTCTTCACGCCCAGGTTCGATCAACAGAATCTCATGCGTTAGCAAAACAAAGAGCAACCGCGACGATAGAACATGTCGGTGGTCTTTTATTAACTCCTTTGCATAGAAGATGACGCAGTTTTGCTCAACTGAGACATTTGTTGCTACTGCAGCCAAACTATTAGTGGAAATCACAAACTCTGTGTTTTAACTTTATTGGTAGATGGTTCGTGACGATTCCTGCCGAATACGAGTTTCTAAGTGTCACTATTTCCCCGTAGCAAGTCCATTTAACAAGCAACCCCCACCTAGTCTATACCTACCCATGCATGGCATAGTGGACAACAGCATCTGTGTTTGAGTTCATAAATATATTTATTCATCATATAAAATTAGAATAACATCATAGCAACAAGGTAAACCCAACAATAGCCTGATCGTATGCCAGAAAAGCAGTGAAAAGCCCTGCTCACTCAATACTTTCACAGTTTATTTTGCATTTGTCTCATTCTACCATGTATTCTACTAGCAATATATGCTACTAAATATGAAATAAATATACAATCCTACCATTGGTTTTACACATCGAGATGTTCCTTTCTAAATTCAGCGGTCATTTATTGTCTGGTACAATCGGTTTGTGAAATATACAACACTTTATACCGCTATTACACTATCTGAAACGTCGACTCGTAATACCCCCCATGCCCTGTAAGCCTGTCTCATTCATTACAGTTCATTCTGGTTTAATTGTCGGCTTTTTTATCCAATAGAGTACATTATAACCTTAGCAACGGTATATGCCATGTCTTTTTGGGTGCTTTGAACAATTTACTACAGCCCAGCGTAACAGCAGTTTTTGTTTTAAGCTCTATAGAAAATGCATTAGGGAGGGGATGTAAGTATTTTTGCGTCTAAAATGCCGTTGGTCTCGCTGGCTACATATGTACATTCGTGTTTCCACTCGAGCACTGTCTTTCCAATATGTTTGATAGCCCTATTGTTATTTTCGCATTTTGAGTGCATTTCACATACTTTGGCATTTCAATTATGGCGGTATATCAATGGCAAAAATCGCGAGAGAAAATAAAACCTACGTGCGGAAATCGAGGAGCCGTGTGCACAGTCCGAAACTCCGTGCATGCAAATTGTTTTGCCGTGTGCTTTTACAGAACTCACGCGCGAGTAAAGTCCGTATTTGAGTGCAATATTGTAGCATTTGAGGAGAAATCCAGCCTTTGAGCTCGCACATAACCTGAATGAGCGCATAAAATTGTTATCCGAGCACAGCTATCTGCTCACGCTCTCGTTTCTTTCTTGCCCATGGTTCTCTTTTCTGCTCGCGCAAATATTTTTTCTTTTTGACAGTGGTGGGCAGGGGCCATAGATTCAGTCGGTGTTCTGTCATAGTTGAGGGGCGGGGCCAGAGAGGGAAAACAATTCCGGTTACTGTTCGGAGTAGGGACACATCGTAGATCAAGCTAACTATCGTTGTTATTTTATTATAATGTCAGAAACTTACATTGACACGTTGTTTCCTAAAGATAGAACAAAGTTCTAGTTCAATCCAAAAGTTCAATGCAAAAACCAGGGTAAAAGTATCCAGAATCTCTGGAATTCAGAAAGTCATTATTTCCAATGCAAGTATATGCATATTGTATGTCCACAAGACCCAAAATAACCTATTTAGAAGGCAATCATGAATATTTGTTCCCTGGGGCTTTAAACTTATTAACCCAATGCAGGTTTGGCTCATCAATTTGCGTGGTCCTTGAATTGTTCATTATCAACCAGATGGTTAGTTTTCTTGGCCATGTTTGTGTCCACACTTTCACCAATTAGGAGCCTATTGATTCACCTCTGCCTTTAATTTGCTCAGTTTTGTTACCCCTTTTAATTATATTGTTTGCAATATAGCACAATAAGCTAAAAAAAAACAGCTTGTTAAAATTATCAGATCACAATTGTGGTTGGAACGAAAACCAGCATACACGGGGGCCCCAGGACCGAATTTGAGAACCACTGGCCTAGAAGGACATATGACACACACATGCACACACACACCCTAATCCTATCTATATATGGCCTAAAATCTCTCTATTGCCCATTATGCACTCAATTACCTAATAGCGGGGTTGGTTGTCACACATAGGTTGTGTGGGGTTGTCACACGTGACAACCAGCCCCAAAATCAGTCTGACAACCCCAACGCTTGTCTGCCATTTTGTCCTTGCAACAGCCTGCTAGCTACCACTAGCTACTTATATTTACCACTAAAATAATACTGTGTTTTTACTCATTTTGACAGCATTCTTACTTTTTTAATTTCATGATACAGAAAACATATATTACAAAATTATCAAAGTGTTGAAATGTTACTTTTAGGTATGAAAAACAAAATAATTGTCCTCACCTCAATGATGTATGACCTTGACCCAACTAACAAAGGTCAATGACTGTAGAACGAGTAAATACGCGAGATACGGTCCGAATTTTGCAACAGTGACCTCTAGTGGCCAATATATAAGCATCTCCGGTCTATTTGCAGACTATGAGGTGGAGTAGCCGTTTGCCGTACAGTAACGTTAGTCACTGAGGGGAAGAAAGTAGGTCGGCTACATTCTGCTTATTTTACTTTAATAATTCACTTTATTTGTTCCACTTATTTTCTTGAATGTTTTGGACTCTGAATTAGCCGGTTATGGAGCAATAGCTTGCCATAATTCCCATCCATAGGTTGTGTTTGTAGCTGGCCAGGCAGATCATGAATTTAGAACGGTGATCAAAACTGTGACCCAGATGACTGTTCATATACAAACATTTAAACCACGGCTGTCAACCAATCAGAATCGAGTATTTATCCAAGCCATGGTATAAGATCAGTTATAACATTTTGTTAACTCAGAAATTGGTGGCTGCTCCGGGGGTGGAAGGAGGGACTCTGTGAAATTTGTCACGCATAATAATGTGGTTGGATTGCGGTCAGGAGCAGGAGTCGTCCCTCCTTCCTACCTACCAGCTGATGGGGTTCTGCAGAGGCGATTTCAAGCGGTTGCTACATGGGGGTAAATTGAATAGTACAGGGCTGACTTGGCGACCAAATTGGGAGTAAAAGGGAAAAATCTAATGAATTTATAACAAAAATAAAAAATAAAAAAATATTTTTGTAGTTGCTTGCAATATAGCACAATGTGAATATGTTTATTCTGAATGGCATGCATGTACCTATTTCTCACATAATGTCATGAAAAGCACCTAATTAAGAAAAAATAACTGGTTGTTAAAATTCTGGGATTGCAACAGTGGTTGGTATGAAAACCAGCATACACAGGTGGGCCCCAGGACCGAACTTGAGAACCAGTGAGTTATAGGTCAGTAGATGGGTTGGCTTGAACCAGTGTCTCTAATTGGAGCCCCACCTCCAATCAGGATCAGAATCCATCAGATTTTGTGACTATTGGTTTATTATCAAAGCATCCCTGGAAGTTGAGTGGACTTATCTCACATCAGAAAGTCATAACAATAGTGGTCAAAAGTTGGGGACAATAAAGTATTCATTAATTCACACATCCATAATTTATCGATCCATTCATTTTCTCTTCCTTCAATTCATTAATTCATTCATACAGCCATTCATTGTTTCCAGCCTTACCAAGCATGTTGGTGAGCCAGAGTGCCAGGTCCTCTTTCATGGGCAGCAGGCTGGCCTCGTGGCGGCTGGCCAGCCATTGACTGTAGAGGTGCACATCAGTGAGCCCAGGGCCCTGTTGAAGCTTAGGACTGAGGGGGCTGCACATGGTTCCCCTGTCACTGGCCTGGAAGAGCGAGAGGGGACATAACAGTCAGACTCTGAGGAGCTTCCCGCATGCCCAATACAACCATACCATGTGCAGAATTTAAAGTTTGATGCTACACAGAGCCCTGAATTAATGATCAGAATTTTGAAGAATCTCTTCAGTATTGACGACATGATTACAAAGAGGTTCTTGAGTTGGCTTTAGAAAAACTTCACATCAAGGAGTATTTGGTGAGAGACCTATATTAGAAGAAAGGTCTCCAATTAACTGAACAACACAAAAATAATTCGTTTTATGGTGCTACCTGCAACAAATTCAGAAATACACAGTGTTTGATACAGGATTCATTTTGAGGAGGCCAAATTGGCCCCCTACTATTTTTAGGGGGTCAATATCAAATGTCAGGGGGTAAAACAAATAAAGAAACACCCAGGCAGTGAATATAAACTTACTTTTATTGTAAAAACATAATATATTAATTAGTCTTTAACCCCTTTGTGCAGAGGCTTAATTTTGTTTTGTACGGTTCTGTTTAAAGCTTTATAAGTCCAGGGGCCCTATCTTACACCCGGCGCTAAGCGGCGCTGACCCAAACGCAAGTGTCTTTGCTATCTTACACCCGGCGCTGGGTTTATTATAATGCCTAGCACTCACGTCGTTTAACTACCATGTATTCTTGCGCCCTTTGTAAGTGAACTGGGCATGTTGGTCTTAAGATGAGGAGTGGCCAGGATTATTTTTGGCGTATTGCTATCTTGAGCCAGCAGAAAGCGCTTGCGCTAGAACCACCACAAACCTGGTCTAAAGTCATGTCGCAGTTGTTTACATGTTATTTTAACGGCGCATATAAGTGCGTCTGCATAGGCGTGTGCACAACACGCGTACCCTCCTGTCTGTTACACACAGGGGCGCGCACAAGCATGACTAAAATATCAAGATTACAGTGTGAAATATTATTATTGTGTAGGCTATATCAAAAAATGCATAATAATAAAAGGGTCCATAGCCTACCTTTCCCTCAGCGAAGGGGAATGCCACATTGAATTGCTTTCTGCCCACTCCATCAACATCCAGGCAATGTGCGATGGTACGGGACAATGGCTATCCATTAAAAAGGAGCTGATAACACCTATATCAAGCCTAATGCGCAAATTGTCATTTACACCTAATGCGTGAATTGTTATTCAATGGAAAACTCGCGCACTGCAATAGACGGACATTTGAGTTCTGAAAATGCGCTTCAGTTGTCATTACAATACAGCTGTTTATCTAGGAATACAGCCTGTAAGTAAATAGAACGGTTTGTGACTGAAAAAAGTTCAAAACCTTGTCCAGTGAATATTGCATTTATTGTTTTTCAAATAGCCTAGGATACAGCGAATTTGCTGTGCATAAGGTTTTTTCGATAGCCTATGGTTAAAAAACGGAGATAAATGTCACCATGTTAACTAAATTGTAACCTTAACTATTCTTCGTCCTTCATATTTTTTAAATTACAGTGACCAGGTCTCCATACTCTCAGCTTATTAAAACCCAGCTGATTTCACCTGTTATTCCATAACTGAACAAAACGATTTTAAAGAGAACTAAGCGTCTAATTAGAAACGAAAACAAATTTGCAGCACGTTACACAATTAATTCACAATTCATTTTAATGCCATTCTCTGCATGTGCGCTGCATGTTCTCTGTTTCCCCTGCTGTAAGTCGCACGTTTCACAGTCTTCCTGGGAAAGTGGATTGTTTTAAAGCATTACGCTACGAGTAAAACAGGTTGGTCACATTTCCATAAACAGGACATTATTAAACAAGGGGAAATATGCGTGAATATATGGGTTGCCAACCTGACAGCTTTATTGTATTTAGTGTCATCATTAAGGCAAAATAACGGTATTTATGTTATTAATCAATATTACTATGCAGGTAGCCTAATGAACTTCGGATGAAGCTTGAACAACGAGAACTCCATGAGAACAGCCTCATGGAATTGATGTTTGACACTTTCATTGCATAATCAAACGAAATTCGTTGAACAAGCAGGCTAATTTGGCGTTTTCTAAGGTGAGACTGAAGCCATTGATAGCTTATTCTCAGCTGTTGCAGGTCCTTTTAACGAAATTTAACCGCATATATTTTGTAAAATAACAGCACTGTCAGGAATTACCAGGAACTCATAATGGTTATTCCGAATCATAGGCTACTATTGATCCATATGGCCTATTCCTTGATCGCACTAAACACGCACGAGCATGTCTGTTTCGCCATAAGCAATCCGCCAAGGTGGAAAAGCAGGCTTTTAAAGGGAATGGGATATGACATTTTGATTGGTTTATTGCATATCATGCCCAAGATACACATATAATTAATGAAGAGACTAGGTTCAGCACATTTGCACGTTGCCCTGTGCTTAGCGCCCAAAAAACACGCCGTTAAAATAGCAAACGTGGACTTGGACACGCCCTAAATGGACTTAGACTAAGCGTCAAGATCGCCAAGATAGAGCCCCAGATGTCAGCTTTACACAAGCACCAATAATGGCTTACATTTAAGAAAACCCTTGTACCATTTATTATTGTCCCTTGAATTTATTTCTTTTCATAATTCATATGTAAATTATGGGCAGTGAATACACAAAAAACTAAGTTCCACCACTCTAGTTTACAGTGAACCTCTGAGAGTCAGTGAGGTGAATAAGGAAAAACTTTACATTTTCTGGTTCACAAACCTCCTGTGTGCAGAGTATGAAACAAGTCCCATGAGGCAACTTGAAACAGTGTACCTTGGTGTCCAAAAATCTATCTACAATTATATAAAATGGATAATTGTGCATCACAATAATTCAGGAGATACTCAAACATTTTCAACAGATAAACCCTTTTTACATTACATTAATGTGGCAAACATACATCTGGATAGGTTTGTAAAATGAAATATATAGGCTATAGGTAATAATATTTCTCATTTTTATCTGTATTTATTTATTCATCCCCCTTTCTCTATTGTAAATGTTTTTTTTTTGGTATAAATATCTGTGAATGTCTGAATTGTAGCCAGATAGCTAAAACCTGTACATTTTCTAAACTCAACAACAAAGTATAAACATATCCTTTCTGGAGTGTCATTATTAGTCAACTGTTTAAAACATTAATTAAAATGATGTGTTGTTCCATGAAGCAATTTTTTTTATTTGACATTTAAAGTTTGAATGACAACATTCTCATGAGATGGTAAGATGAAAAAACACAGGGCCAAATTACATTAAATAATTTAGGAAAGATTGGGTAGCATTGCTTTGGAATAGAGATAGTTTAATTAGTGCAAGCTACGATAGTCAATATTGTTTGTTGTAACTTAGCCACATTTTGATATCAATACTTTTAAAGTGAGGCCTAGTTTTTGCAAGTTGGAATTGATGACTTACAGACAGTGCTTTTTAGGCTATGTGTGAGTAAGTTGGCTTTTTTTTTTAAACGTTGAAAAGTTTTTTTTTGAGATATCATCTCGTTTTGTAGTCTGTTTGCTAACTGATAATGCATATGAAGATAACATCAAGAGAGAGACATGCATACAGAATACATGCAGACACACATGCATTCTAGCTCAAAGAAAGACATAGGGGTCGATTTACTAACATCCCAAATAAGGGGTGTTATTTTGCGGGTGCAGCCAAAGTATTTGCAAGTGCTAACATTTCACACTTTGCGGGTGATCAACTCAGAGTCATTATGTAAATTACTCCAGCTGCAAACAGCCATATTTAAATGAGAGATTGTGCATATTTGGAGTGGTTATACTGTAAGAAAACTGTGAAGAGACTGACAGCAATGTTGCCAGTGAAAAACCATTTAATGAACGGGGAAAAAATATATAAATCCTGTTATTTTAGATTACTGTTACACTGAACAAGCTGGCAGTTTAAGACTTGGGGCCCTATCTTACACCCAGTGCTGAACGGCGCTAACCCAAACACAAGGGTCTTTGCTAGTTTCAGACTGGCTCAGGTGTCATTTTAGCGCCCAGCGCTCCCGTCGGGGGCCAAAAAAGGGCCAGACTCAGAGTTGAGATAAGCACGCGCAAATGGGACTTACTTCCGGAATTCTGCATAGATTAAGCTATTTGTGATTCAGACATTTGACTTATCCGCTGTTTTAAGCATCTCTGCAGTATATACACGGCATTACGCGCGCGGGGTGGAGATTTGATACAAAGGAGGCATGTCTGCAAGTCGTACAAGATACACGTATTCAGAGTTTTCACTTAATAATTTTTTTCCGCGTAACTTTGTTTGGAAAAAGAGGTAGTTTATGTCTCGCGCTGCCAATAGATGATTATGAGAAATGCAGGAGTTTTTGCAAAAATGGATATTAGAATGAGTGCATGTTCTTTGAAAATAATAGTGGTCTTATTTTCCTTTGCCTAGCCTACTTACAATTATCAAAGAGCTGTCATAAAAAGAAAAATATGTAAAAGTAGGCTATGATTATATCATACCAGACCAATATCATACCAGACCAATATTAGATGGATTAATTCATAGACAGTGTCTGGATCATATTCGCTTTGACAGAGAGACGATTTGTGTCAGCACAGCTTCTCCAAAATGATTAAGTTGAAGACGTTGCATATAGGCTATTGTTCTCAACCACCATAGGCTTTATTAGGTAAATCGTTAAAAAAAAATTCTTTCAGTATATCCAACAATTTATTTGTTTACATAATAATATTACAACGCAACCATTGTCCAGTGATTATTTATTTTGATTGTGTGATAGGTATATCCAAGTCGTCAATAGGAGCTATGATCATTTTATCAATGCAACAGATTAATACGTTCTGTCATGGTTTCTAGCAGCCTCTGCTGTTTCTGCATTCGGGTTTCCTTTTGGCGTCATTGGGATGCTCTATCCTCCGTTCCGGTATTCGTATCTTGCCCGACAATTATTCCCTACACCTGTTTTGCATTTCCTGCCGGCTATAAATGCCTCAGGACTTCCGCATTTCCGCACTTCGATATTGTCTTTGCTATGTTGACAATGTGTCAGGATCCTGAACTTTGTCTGTTTATTCTGTGTAATTATTTTTCCTGATTTCTTTTGCCTATTTTCCCGCATTACCCTCGCGATTGTCTATTTATTTTCCTCCATTTATTCTGTGTTTATTATTTTCCTGACTTTGTGTATTGTGTTTAGTATTGTTCCATCACTCTAGTTCCCTTGTCAGTCCGCGTTCCATGTTTCCCGAGATTCCACTCCCTGTCTTTGTCATTGCACTATTCGGGTGATTTTGGGAACATTAGGGTTTCCTCTGTATTTCGTATCTCGTTTTCTTCCTTCTGGCTTTCTTAATATTTTTATAAAATACTAATGTACTAATCATACTAACTGTTAGATTAGATTTAATACTAACCTGCTAACAAACTAATGTGTATATAATACTAACCAGCTAACCTACTAACAGTAGGGTTTTAGAGTTCGCTACTAACATTACTAATTACTAATTCATCTCGAGTTCCTCCCCTCCGAGCTATGCATGTGTCTACCTGCTAACCCCAGGCCGTTTGTTATCATTGTGTCTATGTGCATTCCAGTCCGTGTCTTACGTTTCCCCTGTTATTGTATTATTGGTCCTTGTTAACCCTCATTGTTCTCACCTGTGGGCAATCTCCCCCTCCCTGCCTCTGCACACCTGATTCCCATTATGTCTGTCTCCCTCTGTGTATATAACCCTGTTATCTCAGTCTTTCTTTGTGAGTTCCTCACCGTTGGTTTGTATTATATGATTTTTTTCAGAGTACCTTCCGAGTTGTCTTAGTTTCCTCAGTATCTGTTTCCGGGTTTTTGTTATCCCTCGTCCTTCTCCTGTTGTTATTTTATTTTTGTATTCTGTCTTTGTTTTGTTTTGTTTTTGTTGCCCTTAATGCCTCCCTGGTCTTGACTCCTGCCTGTGTTCTCGCAACCCTGATTTTGGATACTGTTTTTGTGCCTTCCCGTTTCCGACCCCTGCCTGTTCTGTGACTACTCTTTGGACTCTGTTTTTGTACCGTTGCCCTGTCTCCCCGGTTTTCGACCCTGCCTGTTGCACTATGGATTGCTGCCTTGTCCCTTTATTAAACTTCGGTTTTTTGTACTTCCTGCCTGCTACTGGATCCTGTTTCCACCTACCCTTACACAATGAAGTCGGTAAGGTATAGGAAATTTGGTCACTGCATTTCTGGTCCGTACGAATAAGAAACGTCCGGTTAGAGTTAGGATAAAGATTTATTTTTTGTCTTTTTCTTTCTTTTCTCTCTTTATCCTTTATACTCCTCTACCTGTTACCTTTTTGTTCAGCTCGTTCTCATCTAGAGCTGTAGATAACAGGTTCTAGTTTCATTTTCATTCTCTTGCCCGTTTATACAGATTGTTTCTTTTGTTTCTGTGTTATCTCCATCCTGGTGTGGCTACTTCCGCTTTTGTGGTGTATCTTTCTAGATACGCTTTTAGAAATCATTAACGGTCGCGTTTGGTTCTCCGAACCTTACACTCCCCAGTACACATTCACTGCCCCATCATTCAAGAGCAACTACGATGCAAAAAGGTAGGATTTTTAAAAGGCAAATGCGGCAATGTCACTGACACTGACATTGACAAATGTATACCCCCACACATTTTTTTAGTATTTAGCGACCGTGTATACGTCGCCGTTGATAGACATCCCGTTCAATAGAATCTATGCTGCCGGGCCTAGAAGATTCTCCTCTTCTGACTCACCTCCAAAATACATGTCAGCAAACCCAGGAGTTTCTTTAGCCATGTTGATAAGTTGGCAAATCTGTAATTTGCTTGGAAAACGGCTGAGAAACAACTATTACGCATGCATAGAATTTAGCTGTGCAATGCGTATTCGAGTGCGTAAAGGCCGTTTTACACGAGGAGCGAATTTTGGCAAGCGGAGCGGAAGCGAATGGCTGATCCATTTCCGTACCCATGTTAATTGATGTATATATTTAAACTCGGGGATCTTCAGATCAGCATGACAGTTGCTGTTCTGAGTGCACAGACAAAGCATCAGGACCATTCTTCCCTGCAGTGTGTTCAGTTAATAGTGTTCAGTGGTGAAGATTCAGTGGTGACAACAATTATGAAAACACTTCACTTCCAACCTCCACAGTAAGTAAAAGGGAAAAAAATCAAAAAAAATAATTACCAGCTTTCCTGTAAAGAAAATATATTTTCTGAAACCACATGTTAACCCTATTTACTTTGGCCCTTCAGAGGCAATTTCCTCTTGGTTTCTACTAGTTTTATTTAAATGTCAGTATCTAAAAAAATATTCCCTGCACTTCCATGGTTTTAAGTTCGAACTGAAGAAGAAGCTGTATCATTCAGAAATTTGCTACAGAATACATTTATTTCAGAATAGTCACATACAGTATATATATAATAACCATAACATACGCCGCCTAATGTATTTAAATACGTTTAAAAAAGAATGTACGAAAGCATTCACACAAGTACAGCAATGTATTTCAGCCCTAAGTGCGAGGGGTGGTCGCTGCGGAAATGTCGACTGTACGGGACTTTGGCAAAATATAACAAGATAAACTCTTCAGGGTTTATCACAAAGCAGCTGTAGCTGAATATACTGGTAAGTACATGGTTTCTTAAACATATTTATACGAGAGATTTTGGAGAAAGAGCTTCAGGTACTGTATATAGTACAGTAAGCAAGGGAAAACGGCGATTGCTCATTTGTACGTTTAAAAAAAAAATTATTGTTTCTATACGTCAACATGATTTTCTTAGCGTGTATAAACGGTGCATTTTATGCATTTTACAGTCTGTGGTTGTAGCCAGAGGAGGGTCGTAAGTGCTTTGGGCTATTAATAACGCCCTCCTAATTTATTGCACTGCAGTGTAACTGGAGAAGCTGAGGTTTTCGCAAGAGGCTACCCTTTTAAAAAATACTGCGTCAAAATTTACGGGGTTTTCTTAAAGCTGTAGGCACACCCTGCTTGATTTGAATGATAGGAGGACCATACCCCCTCATTTACATAGATACAGTTCGAAAATGAAAATGGAAAGTTTTTCATTTTAATTTTAATTTTGGGCTGAATAATCCTCCATTTTCGTTTTCCTTTTCATTTTGGGCTGAATAATCCTCCATACAAAATGGCCCAGAAAAAGCAAAATAAATTATTATTCTGACACTGAAATCGAAGTTTTATCAGCAAATGTTCAATCAAGGAAAATAAATAGTTTAGTATTGTCTGTTCCGGTGTCATAAAGTAAATAGTAAAGTAGCCTACATGGTAAAGAAAAGAGGCATGACAGGATATAACATGCAGGAAATGCAGAATCTCCCGTCAAACGAGCCATTAACGTTCAAGCCTATCTGCATCAGACGAGTGCAATGCCTTCATCTGCCAAGCACTAGGCTTCGGTCTTTCTCGCAGCCTGGAAATAAATAAAATAATTAATTTCGTCATTTTGTTGGTGTTCTGTATGTGCGAGAGGTGGTTTGAAATCCCATATCCCCTAGTGAAGGAAAGATGTAGTAAGGAATCTATACTCTGACACAGTAAACAGCAATTTCACGTAGCTACACCAATAAATCTCTCACGCAGCGTTCTGCAAACGAGTGCTAACTGAAGCTGATGTGGGTACCACCCGTCTATGGTCCCACCAGGCAACCGGGGCAGAATGCTGAGCAATACATTTCGCATGACATATGAGCTCCACAGATGTGACAGCCCTTTTCATGCATATTTTGCAAACGTATCTTCCGATGGAGCCTTGAGGCTACGTTTGTGCAGTAGCCTACAGTTATGGCACCAATAACATTGGGCAGGTTGGCAATTTCATAAAAACCCGAAAACTACTAACCAGCCATAGGCTACATCACTCTCAGCTAATAAATAGCTTTTCCGCGATCCTAAAGATGCGTTCGGTTCTCTCCTAAGCAGCAACTGCTCCAACAGCAGAAGGTCAGCCATTGCAACACTGGCCATACAGACCAGTAAGTCATTTTATAGCAAATTTCGTTCAATGGTTAACTGTGTGTTTTTTAATTAGCGTATTTAATGTCATATAACATTTAAACAATTCAGAAAAATAGTAGCCGGCTGGGAGCATTCATTACGTTATGAGTCAATTAAACAAGTTCATAGCCTACAATTGATTAATAGGCATCATCTAATGTGTTTGCTTTTTACAATCGTAATTTATGAGCTACGTTTGCATTGTGTATTTCAGAGGCTACATTTTGTCATGTGAATTTAACAGAAAATTTAAATAAATTCATGTTCGAAATTATATTCAGAAGCTACATTTAGTAGCATTTTGAATTCACGTATGAGGTAGATTACGCGTGGTCCTGAGCAGGTGTAAAGTTTATTTATACATACAAACAAATCTCAGATACAAAAACGTTGATGAATGCCACAATACGGGCAAAATTGCTAATATGAACAGTTTATGTACAAATTCGTTCTGCTCACATTTCATGAATGAGGCCCATTGAGTGTTCAACATGAAAACATTCCCTGATATGCCCTCAGACAGCTACACAGTGTTTTCCAGAGGGAATCCAAAACCCAAAACCATTAAAAAAAAAACAATTTACATGAATGAGCCTCATGGCCTCAGAATGAATCTGGACCGTGCCAATTTGGGCTGTGAGTGGTAGCTCCATAGGTAGACATGCAATTGGCAATTGCAGGTTATGGGAGGGTTCAGTTGGTTAGGGATCCGATTTCATCGCTATCTAGCTCTCAGGCATGCGAACGCTGCATATGAAAGTCTTCCTCCCACTCCGCTCTGTGCAAGCTTAGCTGTAGTCTGCAGTGTGAAAAGAAGAAACTGGCGACACGTGTTTCTTAACAGAACTGTGGATGCCTACACTCTCCCGAATCGGCAGTGGGGTTCATGCTATTAACACGGCTGCAGTTGCGGACAATTGGCCATTCTAAATTTGGGTGGGAATTGGAGATGCACAGCCCCACGTTGGGTGCCAAATTTATCAACAAAAAAAAGAAGTAAATAAAAACCCCAATTTAAAAGAATCTGGAAATTATTTCCTGGTAAAGGAAATCAAACTGCATTCCACAGTACTAGTGGGATGTAGAGAAGAATACCAGTTGCTCAATAAATCTGTATTGGAAAAAAGACCATTTTAGGGTGGCAGAAAAACTGTGATCGCCAGCTCTACACTCAAAACTACACACAGCTCACACGACTCCAAATCAATGAAGAGAGGGATGAGCGAGCCAATTTCATAAGCTACAAACATCCAGTGATAAAGTTCACTTGACACACTTACCCAGTAAGCAAACAGCAGCATATAAAATGTAAGCAGCACTGCAATAAAATGTAACGCCTTAAAGGGTAAGTACACACTAGATCACTTTTTTTTCTGTAAACATGTTTGTATGTCTACCGTATAATGAAACTTATTCATCCATTCAGCTATTTCAACAATTCTGAACTAATACTGTATATCATAAGAAATTGGTAGAAAAGAGTATTTGTGCTGCCCTCTAACGGTTCAAATTTCCTTTCTGCTCCCCACACTGCCCCCCGCCCCAATCATGATGTTTGAAGGTACCTCTACATCATAAGGATAATTGTTGTGCCCCAGAACGGACATAGCCGGCACCTGATTGGTTAGATGCACTACGTTCCCTTGGTTTCGGCTCCACGTTTTTAAACCAGAACAACGTGGCATCCTGTTCATAAACTCTCTTATTCCACCTAAATAGTCCACTAAAATATGTTTCAGAAAATATTTGAGGTGAGAAATAGGCCATGCAGTTGCTGAATCTTGATTCATATTTGATCTGCAACGGCTAGTTTGACAGTTTGATCTGAGGTATACAAAATAATTTGTACATTGTACGTTCATAAATGCAAATGGTGATGGACACACCTCCTCCGCCCCCACCCCTCTCCTTCACTCACCCAACAAAGTATTTTTCTAAATTGTGTAGGAGGCGGAGACAGGCTGAGACAGTGAGTGCTTTAAGGACAATACAGCCCAGAGCACAGAGCACAGTTATAAAACTGACCAGCCAATGAACAGAAATTATTTGAGAAAGAAGCACAAAGACAGTCCTCAGTCACTGCAACCTTCAGTGCTGAAGATCATCCAGATGAAACGGCAAATATTGAACTTTCATATTTGAGACTTCATGTGAACAGCAAAGACAGGAAAGAGAATATGCTGATCCAAGAGGAAATGTCAAATTTCAGCACACATTCCTCAACCCTCCCACCTTATCTATTGTCCTGGGGAGTACAGAACCATGTTTTTCTCTCAAAGGCCTCTTGTCTTTTCACTTCAGAGTAAGAATGCAAATGTTTAAACGGAAAAATACACCACAAACTGCATTTTATTGTGGTGCATTTTATTTTTTTTGGGGGGTGGGGTGGGGGGGGGGTTAAAATGTATTTATTTTAAATTTATTTTATCTCAACAAATAAAATTTGAGCAAACAAAAATAACTTGTACATATATACAATGTATACAATGAATACAAATCATATATTCTATTCAGGTTATTATATTCAAGTAGTAGAACCTCAGAGATACAAACCCTTCAGAAAAAAGGGTCACTCGGAACTTTAATCAGTCGTTTCTTAGTGTGTTTACTTTCATTATTCAAGCCTTAGTTTAGGCTATTTTTTATATATCTATAAATTGTATTAGAAATTAATAACCAATAATCAAACAAGCTATTGGCTGGATCTACCTATTTACCTATGTAAATGCTTCTATGTCAGCTTTCAGAAATATGGAGCATAAGTATTATTTTCTATGAGTGTTTTTTAAATCATATTTTTTAAATTACAGTGACAAGGTTTCCATACTCTTAGCTTAATAAAACCCCACTTATTTCACCTGTTATTCCATAACGGAACAAAAGATTTTAAAGAGAACTAAGCGTCTAATTAGAAACGAAAACAAATTTGCCAGCACGTTACACAATTAATTTACAATTCATTTTAATGCCATTATCTGCATGTGCGCTTTACAGGAGCGGGTCTGTTTCCCCTGCTATAAATCACACTTTTCACGGTCTTCCTGGGAAAGTGGATCGTTTTAAAGCATTACGCTACCAGTAAAACAGGTTGGTCACATTTCCATAAGCAGGACATTATAAAACAAGGGAAAATATGCTGAACCTATGGGTTGTCAACCTGACAACTTTATTGTATTTAATGTCATCATTAAGGCAAAATAACGTTATTTATGTTATCAATCAAAATTAGAATGCAGGTAGCCTAATGAACTTCGGATGAACATTGAACATGAGTTCATTGCATAATCAAACGAAATTCGTTAAACAAGCAGGCTAATTTGGCATTTTCTAAGGTGAGACAGAAGCCATTGGTCGCTTATTTTCAGCTGTTGCGGGTGCTTTTAATGAAATTTAACCGCATATATTTTGTAAACAGCACTGTCAGGAATTACCGGGAACTCATAATGGTTAGTCCGAATAATATAGATCATAGGCTACTATTGATCCATATAGCCTATTCCTTGATCGCACTAAACACGCATGAGCATGTCTGTTTCGCCATCATAAGCAATCTGCCAAGGTGGAAAAGCAGGCTTTTAAAGGGAATGGGATATGACATTTTGATTGGTTTATTGCATGTCACGCCCAAGACACACCTATAATTAATGAAGCGACTAGGTTCAGCCCATTTGCACCTTGCGCCGTGCTTAGCGCCCAAAAAACACGCCGTTAAAATAGCAAAAGTGGACTTGGACACGCCCAAAATTGACTTTACGCCATGCGCTTAGACCAAGCGCCAAGATCGCCAAGATAGAGACCCCATGACATCAAGTTAAGCTATACCTCCTTAAGCGCATCACCTTTTTCTCCGTCACTCCAACTGACCTCCTAGCCACTTACATCAGTCTACATTAGACCATTTCTGGAGTATGCAGTCCCTCTTTGGAACTTGGGTCTCATCCAAGCTTTGTCCACCCAGCTGGAGTATGTGCAAAAGAGGCCCTGCTGAACATCCTACACCAGTTACCAGCAAGCTCTCAACTCCTTGGGAATCCCTTCCCTCTTAATGAGGCGGGAGCAGATCTGCAAGAAATCCGCCCACTCCTTGCAGTCGTCCCAGTTTTCAGACTGGCTCCCCCCAACTCTACAGCAAATATCTGGCCACACCAACCGCAGTAGTCACAAACTTTACGTACCACAAACTAGAACAGGCCGCTACCAGAACTCCCCAATTCCTTTTCTTGTAAGACATATAAATAAACATACCTCACTTTTAATCCCTTTTCCCCCTTCTGCAATGAATATATGCTGTATCCTGAGTATTGTATTTTCCTGTATACAGTTGTTAGGTTATCTCAGTATTATTTGTTTTTATTAGATAATAGCTTATGTGCATGACCTTGATGCTATAATGTATGTGACTGTGAAGTAATAATAAATTTGACTACTACTACTACAAAATAATGCTAAATTTCAACTTGTCACCCTTTCGCCACCCTATGTACAATTTTCTAGAATCGCCACTGGCTACTTCGGTGTTCTTACCCTGCTAGTTGACTGGTCAGTTCAAAACTCTGAGGTGTTCTATAGGTTCTCTTAAGTCCTACTGTTACTGGACTTGGAAAACTAGGCCTAGTGGGAAAAGTAGGTTTAAAAGTATTGAAAAAAACCATCACGTAGACTAATCAAATACATTTCCAAAGCAATTCTACCCAATATTTCCTGTTAATAAGATATTTAATACCAAAGTGACATGACTTGAGTCACTGTCACTTTGACTGAGCCATGAGCACATTTACCATGAATGGATGAAGCTGTACAGGATGCAGAATTAAGCTGCATTGTATGAATATGCATGACATTGTGTTTTTTGCTTAAGTTTTGTGGAACTTAGTTTTTTTTATTTTAATTTTAAATTTTACATTATTCTAAATTAATTCACTCCTGAGTGCAGATGAAAAAATATCTTTCTGATGAAGCAACACTGAAAACCTTTACATGATTTACAGCAACAAGCAGCGAATTACAACCATAGGAAGGAGGCAGTAAACTCACTTGACAGAATAGCTGCTTCAAAAATAAAATAAGATGTTGAAAAAAACTACCAATTTCAGTTGAGGTGATTGATTTCCAAACTTTCAATGTGTTATTATATTTGTCTTCTAATTTATCCTAATGAAAGTTGCTAAAATAATAAATTACAAAGAAAATACATAAAAATAAATAATAAATAAAATATATACTTTAATCCTATTAGAATTACTCAAAAAATAAAGATTTTTAAACAATAATTTTTCAAAAAGATAGGTGTAAAAATTGTTGGCACCCCTGTTTTCAGTACTTTCTGCATCTTCACAGGGATAAGTTACACTACTGAGTTATTTTCTATAGTGTTTTATGAGAAGAGTGAACATATTGGGGGGATCTTGACAATTCCTCAAAACAGAATCTTTCAAAATCCTTCAGATCTTTAAGTCTGCACTTGTGTGGGCTGCCCTTTTCAGACCACAAATTTTAGATTAGGTTCAAATCTGGAGACTTTTTTGGTACGTTAACCATTTTTGGTTGATTTTGAGGTATACTTGTCATCATTGTCTTGTAGAATGATCCATCTGTGACCAAGTTTTAGGTTTTTGAGGGGATACTAGGTTTTTGGCCAAAATGTCTTGGTCCTTGCTGGAGTCCAAGACATCCTTTCCTTTTCAACATAAGTGTCATTCTCACGCCAAACCCACTGTTGGTGTGCATGGACAAAAAGCTCAATTTTGGTCATATAACCATAAGACCTAGTACCTATCAAAGTTCCAATGCTGAACTTCTATTGGAACCAGGTGATAGCATGACTATGGACCTTTTCATCTTGCAGCAGTTTGAGCACCCAGAATTCATATTTTAACCTGATTGTTACACCCATGCATAAGAAAGAGAAGCAACGTAAGGCCTTCAAAATGTGTCACAAGGACAAAATTTAGAAATGGAAAGCTTTCTATAATAAAGATGGATTACTTGGATTTCTTTATTCATGTGTTTTGAGTCAACATGCAGATAACCTGCAGTACTGCTCACTTGCAAATAAAACAATTCAAAAGCATGTCAAAAGTTTTTTAATGAAATATGTTATGTTTAATTGCCATTTTATAAAACAGACTGAGCATCATTAAATATATGGCACACGTTTTATGAAAAGTTAAAATGAATGAATTTCTTACTGCACTACACTTAAACAGGTGGAAAACCAAGTATGTATTTTTTGAAATACCCAACTGTTAAGTTAACATTCTATTAACATGGTGTAAGAAAAAGCACTGCCAACCACTGATAATAAGTCATGAGAATAGGTCGAAGGATGGCATTAGAAAGAAAGAGCGACCATCGTTTAACAAGTTTCCCTCCTGTGCCTGAACACAAAAAGGCCCACAGGAAGATCTGTGTTAGCAGGACCCCTGACATGCTGCCTTCTGACCCCTCACCTCCAGGGCTGTCAGGAGGGTGGCACCCTCCTCACAGCCTGGCTTTGTTCAGCCTGGACCGTGATGCCTGGGCTTGCTGTGGATAACTCCGTACTTGCAGCGAGCTGGGGTTACCAGTCCTTCCAGTGACCATCCGTGGTTGACCAGAGGGCCATGGGATATACACGCCCTCTAGGCGACATACAGGTGCCACATTCTGACCACTGGGGCAGGACGACCCTATCCAGGCCAGGGCACAGGCCACCCCTTTTATCAAAGGACCTCTGTGTCCAAAGCCAAACACTGTAACCCGCCCCCATCCAGCATCGCATGCTGTATAAAATAGCATTGTACACAACACTGGCTAACAGGATCAGACTCTCTGTAAATGCATTCTCACCATCATATTTATTGCAGAAAAATATACGTGGAAGCGAAGGAAGGAAATTGTCTCAATCCTTAAACAATAACTGTTCCTACTGAGGACTCCATTTCCCAGATGCTGCTGTCACCCTGGGCTTTCATCAATCCCTGTAAAGCTATCATGCTCATTGGACGTATCATGCATGAACTGTGACCCGCTTGCCAGCCATACACCTCACACCCAGCACTCAGACCCAATACTTTGGTTATGACGTTCTGTTTGTAAGCACATGCAAATCTGCACCACACTGGGTGCATGCATACACGTTTATCCTGATGCTTAACTTGGAGGAAATGAAGGCATTGTTGCATAGCAATGCAGAAAAGTCTGCATTTGGAAGGTTCTCCAATTGCTTTTGCTTTGACAGAAATGCTAAAATGCCCCTATTCCTAAACAGATTTGCATGTGTGTCCATGCACACCAACAAATATTGAGGGAAACTGAATAAAAAATGTTTGGTACATACAATTAGATAATAAACAAAGAATAATTATAATGCCGTGCTCTGACAAAGGTGAAGGTTACTGTCATCAAAGAAGCAAATCTGAAGTGCTTGGTATCTGGCCTTTATCTATGTGAAACCTGCTATATGTTTTATTTTATCTTATAGTATATTTATATACTATTTCCTGTGCTGTATTATTGTTAATGAGTTCAAATTGTTTTATTGTCTTTCTCAATATTAATTTTATACTGTTTGTAATACCTGTTAAAATATGTTTGGAAGGAACAAACTTTGTGATTCTATGAAAAATTCAGTATAAATAAGCACATAAATAGTTTCTTCACTGAACACTGTGTGCTCTAGGATTTCTAGGTGGAGGTACTTTGTGTTCACAGCATCAGGTCATAGCAGGCTCAGTGGTGACTCACTGATCCTCTTTCATTATGTGACTGACAGTTCAGACTGAGGCATCCATATAATATAAAAATACTGGACCTGTGCAGAACCTGCTAAGAACTGTTACCATAGACAAATAGATTGTAAGTTAATTTTTAGTTGAGTGTATCTATTAGCTTTTTATATCATTGGATGAAACACTGAAATATTTCTGCTGATTGTGTGAGACCAGGGATTTAGGCAGTGGTTTCACACCTGACTGAAAAAAGACAGCCTGACCAAAGGTGGTCAATAGTCAAACTACTGCTGAGCAGCAATCACCATTCACATAGATCAAATGACCATGAAAAAAAACTGCCAGCACAGTGGTCATCCAGACAATATGTTATTTCAATGAGATATGATCCACACAAAGGAAAATCATATGTACAGTATATTGTAGGGGAGATACCTTAACTGCAAACCTAAAAATTATTTTATTTTTAAAACAAGACAGATATGTATTTATCATGACATGTCATATGATCATTAAAAATAAAAGTTTGAAAACAAATCTGAAAGAATGTCTGTAATAGTATGTCCTATCATAGCAATAGAAACGTATATAATTGTCATACAAAAAGTTGGTTGACGTTGTTACTTATAATTGTTGTTGGCATTATAAGTTGCGACTGAACAGTACTGGTCACAGTAATAATTGGTTAAGCTTATTCTTTTTAAATAGCATTTATTTTAAGAATTGCTTTACGCTTCCTGAAAATATTACTTTGATCACAAGATACTGCAGTTATATGGATATGTCCCAATATAATTACAAAAATTCCTACATACTCCCTACATACTGTATAAAGAGGGGTGCCGTAATGAAGATATCCCAATGCGTTCCTCAAAGAAAATACTGCTGAGACTGCATTACCATAGAACTCTGGTATTCTGAGTGTCAAATTTCATATCTGAACAATCCCGTGGTAGTAAAGGGATATATTACTTAACACAACACGCAGGTACGCAGCCAGGCAGAGTATGTTTTTCTAGCATGGGCCCATTCTTTCATCCTTGGGTCCACTCCAGACAAAATAAACTTACGAAGCGAGGCCGTCACTTTGGTGGCGGAAATGTGAGGTTGCACGCCTGACATTCTTGGGAATTTGGCACATTGCTCAAGGTGCTCTAATAACAAATTCCACTGGAATACAACAAAAATGTGGAATTTTTTCCTTGAAGTCTTTCATATGATGTTAACCAAATAAACAAAATGACAGAGTAGCCTCTTCTTTAGAACAGGCTTCAGTACCAGGATATGGTCTTCAGTAACTACTCCATGGCTATCAGGCTCCTCAATATATTTCCCCACCAGAATGAAAGAAATACACTAGCCTGAAAAATCATGATCCATCTCATTTTAATCTGTAAAAAAGGCTGCACAAGAAAGAAATGCAAAACTATCCATTTGTCAGTCTAGATGTTCAAATCTCTCTATGAACACAGGTTTTGATATTTTGGGGAATTATTTTTTAACTAAGAGTCTCATAAACATTTAAACATTAATTTAATAAAACCTTTCAATCATACAATTAGGCCATGTAAAATTCTTTGGCTGTTCTTTTTTTTAAGTGTGTTGCATTTACAGTACTTTACAGGTATACTTCTGCTTCCCATTTACTTTCAGCTTAGCATCAAGACCACTGTATCACAACACTGTCTCACAAACCAAACCAGAATGTTGTTATCATTCACTGAAAAACAATAAGGGTACAACTGTGCTCTGAAACACAATGCCTATTGCAAGTTGAATAGATTTCTTCCAGATTCAATTTGCTTCCAGATTTCCCCAAAACAAAGAGACACAGTAAAGCAGTTTGTAGATAAGGTCTAATTTGCTTGTTGCCTTGCATCGGTACTCATAGCCATATTGCTTGCCATATTTTTACAATGGAGAGGTCATTATACATTTGGAGCCGAACATTTATCCCTCTGTGACTGGAGGCTAATCATAATGAAACGGGATTTGGTGCTCTATAATTGAAAATATTTGTGACAAGTACACGAATTGTGTGCTGACACTTGCATTGTTACATGGAACATGCAGTATTTTGTAAGCTTTCCCTCTGAGGCCACATCACAACTACACAACAGATATATTTTAAGAAAGTGCTCTCACCTTATTGGGTGGTTAAAAATGATTCATGTCTATGTCATTGTCTGTAGAAACTCGTACATTCACTTCACAATAATTACATTGCAATACTGCTCTCTAACTCTTTTATAGAACGTTCTCTACTTTTGTGCCCTTTATAAGAAACCACAACGGTGCCCCACTTTTATTACGGAGTGGAATCGACTAAAGAATTAATTTTCAGAAAAAGACAAATTGTGCAAACTGAGACCCAGCAGACCACCCAAAATTGTATCATAAAGGAAAGGAAAATGGGTTTTGTGGCTATGGTGATTCATATATTTTCATATAAAGTAGTACAATTTGGAGAATAGCTGGAAATAGTCACAACAAAAGAGAATTGTGGAAAAGCACTTAAGATTAAAAAGTCACTCAATGGAAGTGAACAAGTACAGTTCAAGAGTAATTTACTTTTGGTTCAGTGTCAAAAACCCATGGAGAAAGACCTTTTAAACCTAAAAGGTCCATATTTTCATCCGTTGAAAACATTATAAAAGTAGCAATACTTCCGCATGGATTAGTCCATGTGACATACCCCCAGTGATTTTACACACATTATAGGCTACAGAACACATTTGCCTAAGCCTGTCCTAAAAGTAGCCTAGTGTTTCCTCAAATTCCAGAATTTAAAACCCCAGATGTCACGTCAGTTTGGAGCAAAAAAAAAAGAAAAGTTCAGCTACGACCAAACTGGAACATTGTAAACCATAAAATCAAGGAATTTAAATAAAAAACATACTTGTATATTTACTTTTAAACATACATCATGCATGTGTGCATAAAACCATAAGTGCAAAACTAGAAAATCGAAAACGCAGTAATAATCCAACCTTCCGTAAATGTAGAGCCACTCAAATAAGATTGCATATCGATTACAATATTCTGCTTTTACTGCCCCTTTGTATTCCTGGGAGTAATACTGATGGTCTCCAGTTTTGTGAGTCGCTATGGATAAGAGCGTCTGCTAAGAAAGATTAAGATGTTGTATATTTAACTTGATAAAGTAGCATAATCCATGCAATCACGCGGTATATTTGCACTACTGTTCTCGTGCTCACCCAGTGAAAAGAAACGCGTCGTGGCGGACTGTTGTTCCCTGGTTCCTCTTCTGTCCGGACTCTTCATGCTTTTGACTGCATCTGAGTGTCCGGGCTGTCCCCGACGATAGCGAGCGCAGAGGGTAGGTCAGGCATCTCAGGTCCCCTACAATCTGATCGCTACACTAAGGATCACAACAATGTGCGTAGCCTACAGCACTGTCGACAGGAAGTCAACTGACAACAGTACTCTTTCCTCCCTCTCTCCCACACGCTTTCACATCTCAAAGGGCGAAGAAAAACTGTTAGTCACACTTCAAACCGCCCGCAGATACACACTCGCTCCAGTTGGGATAATGCTGGCAGTTATATTGTTGAATTTGCATGTGCACCCAAGTAATAGCGTTATTACGTGTCTACATTCATGTCAGATAAAAAGGTTTTTTTTCTCCATTTAAACGCTACTGTAAGAGTTGATGTAACACTGAACAGTTGATTTACTGTGTGTTTTAGTGTAACATAACATAAGAGTATGATGAGAACAGGCCATTCAGCCCAACATGCTTATCTAATCCTACCACTAAAAGAAAATAAATAAAAGCAATAAAATAAAAAATATATGCTTTAATAACTAGAGATTAAAATACAATTTAAAAGAAATAAAAGACTGTAATAAAATAAGTAAAAAAATCTAATAAAAGAAATAAAAAACCTATGGGTGTAGCCTGAATGCTTTTCATTTTCATATGCAAACCTAAATGTCAAACGTGACACAATATTTAAATTTTGCAGACATATGTTGAATTGTAGGCCACTGTTAATAAACTCATACTTAGACTACAAGCTTGAATATTGTTTTGTTATTTTAAAGGTGGTGTCTACATAGCTAGCTACCTAGACACATCTGTATTTGCATTTTCACTTTTATAACCATCACACACATCCACCCCCCCCCCCCCCCCCCCCCCTACTTAAGTAGCTAGCTTAACTAAGTTACAGTACATAAAGGCTATAGCCTTATGTTTTGTCGTGATTCACTAGAAAGTTCTGTGCTACTGAAACGTTATTAATACGTGAATCAGAGTTTGTTGAGTAATGTTAATGAATAATACATTCATTAAGTTAGAAGAGAAAAACCTAGCCAAAAATTGTTACAGCATTTCAAACTATTTCTTTGTGAACAAATTATGTTTTGTGGACAATATAGGCTACAAATAAAATTAAAGCATTTGATGCTTTGTGACAGTGTCGATAGCAGTTAGCTAGCAGTTTTTAACTGTTGGGACTATTCACTCATGCAGTTTCTTTGCAAAGTGGCGAACCTCGACCCATCCTTGCTAATAAAAGCCAGAGGCTCCGTGGATACTCCTTTTATACCCAGTCATGATAGCATCACCTGTTACCTACTTACCTGTTTTACCTGTG
The DNA here is from genome assembly GCA_029718625.1 of Synaphobranchus kaupii. Lineage (NCBI taxonomy): Eukaryota > Metazoa > Chordata > Actinopteri > Anguilliformes > Synaphobranchidae > Synaphobranchus > Synaphobranchus kaupii. The sequence continues at coordinate 14,174,381 of CM056397.1, read as the reverse complement.
GAATGTTCCACACAGGTGTTTTTTGAACATTCCACAACATTCCCAGTCTTATGTTGCCCCTGTCCCAACTTTTTTGGAACGTGTTGCAAGCATCAAATTCACGTATATTTACAAAAATAAATAAAGTTGATAAGGTAAAACATTAAATATCCTTTCTTTGTACTGTTTTCAATTAAATATATATATGTATGTAAAAGAGAATTTTACATGTCCCAACTTCTTTAGAATTGGGGTTTGTAGGTGACAGCTACATTCGGTGTGTGGAGGAGAGAGCATGAGAGACCATGGGGACCAGCCTGGGTCTGGATGCCAGGGTCCATTGGTTTGGCAGGTGGAGGCCTGAGGTGGGAGCGTCTTCTCCCCTTTTTTAGGCAATCACTCAGAGAAAGTGCAGCCCCGGAAGTCTTGCTCATTCACTGCGGCGGGAATGACCTTAGCAAGACCAAGAGCCTGGATCTGATCACGGGAATGAAGCAGGACCTGCAAGACCTCCACCGGCATTTCCCAGGGACAAGATCTTCCTATCTGGGATCACACAACAACGTCGGTGGAGGGGAATCCGGGGTAGATTCATGCCAGGAATTGGGTGAATAATGTCATGGGTACATTTGTTCAGAGTTTAGGTGGCATTTTTGTCCCAAACCCTCAAAGAAAATTTGAAAATGCCTCCCTGTTTCTTAAGGATGGAGTTCATTTCACCCCTAGGGGAAATTATATGTTTTTAAATAATATCATACAGTCCCTTACCTCATTCAATGAGCCTCACTGAGCCTCAGCAGTGCCATGCCAATGACATTACAACTTTTTTAGATTGATCTTCTCAATGTGCAAACTTCTAATAAAACACATTATTTTACCTATTCAACTGAATTTTTTGTTAATGAGGATGGCACTAAATAGCACACCTTCTAGTTTAGTTCACTATTAGAACAACGTCAAACAATATTGATGGAAATATAAATCATTTATTTTCAGTGCTTCTTCGTTTCGTTAATATGACTCTTACATTGGTGATGTGTAATATTAGTGAAAACAGTTTTCCAAAAGAATCAGCTTGTGCATAACTATAGATATGTAAAATTGAACAATAAACATAACCACTGGTAATTTGTATAGATAAGTACAAATGAGCTGTCCACGTGTGTTACTTTGTATCAACCGTTTCAAACAATAACTGTTATCCTGAGGCAAAAATAACATCTGTAGTCTGAGGGACTAATTGAAAATGGAACCAACAAAATGATGGTCACTGGAGGAGATATCGGAAATAACTGGACAGAAGTGGAAATCAGAGAATGATTAAATATAAGTCGGGAAAGGGATATTATAAAACTCATTGATGGTAGGCTACTGTCCGTGACTCAAATGTTTACGATCGTGGAACAACTGAAAGCTAGGGGAGTCATTTCCCCCCGTTACTGAGAGAGTAGCATAGCAGTAGCCTACTTTGTTTTATTGCCCACTTGATTGTGTTCAGTTTTCTAGCTTATATTCTTGGTCACTGGCACAGAAACGTGTTGGTACAAATCGAAGGGGATGCATTATTCCACGCCCCGATGTTAGTTTAGATGGTTAGACGTCTTTTTTTTAAAAATGGGATAAACCATGTAAAAAAAAAAGCAAATCCTGGTAAAAGACAGTAAAAGAACGTAATTGTAAATTGGTCACTGGTTAATTTTTCCAGACTAAAATCCAGAATTCTTAACCGATGTAGCAGAGTAAAGACGGCTGTGTTCGACTTTAGTCACCCTTGGAACTTTAGACCGTTCGTATTTTTGTCAACTAAAGTCGCCCACAGCACTGAATCAGTTGAAGACTGAATCCAGGGGAGAAGCTGCCTTCAAGGGTTTTCCCTGTTTAATTCTGGCAGTTTCTCCACTCCTGGAATTAGCTTTTAATGGAGCAGGGTTTTTTATGAAACACATCAGGTTTTCAAGCTTTATGAATTCTTTATTATGATTTGTTTTATTAATGACATTTGTAGATATGCCACTGTTCACCCAACTCCTCCTTCTCTTCCTCATCCCTGTCCCTCATCTTCCCTTTCCTCTTTCTCCCCTTTCCCCTCACATCCTCTCCAGCCATGCCAACCCATGGCTTGCCTTCCTTTCTTCCTTCCTTCTTCCATAGCCGGATGTAGCTGTCTGATCTACAGTTGAGTCGGAAGTTTAGAAACACTTAGGTTGAAGTCATTAAAACTCACTTTTAACCACTGCACAGATTGATTGATTGATTGATTTTATTGGGTAAAAGTACATACAGTAGTACATCCCAGAGGATAACACGTAAAAGCGTACTTAAACACTTGTTTCCAACGTGGTCCTCGTTGGTGGACAAGAAACAAAAAAAACAAAAACATACAGTAAAAACAGTCAGAATACAATTTGACATTTACTACACAAAAAAGTGCAATATAAGGATGTGTATGAGTGTGAGAGGGATTGTGTATGTGTATATGTATATGTATGTGTGTGTGCGTGTATGATAGGTGTATGTATTGTATATTTGTGTATTAAGAATGTGTTATGATACATTATTGTAATACAAGTGAATGTGTGTATGTATGTATGAGAAAACCTTCCAAACCTTAAACCTAGGAAGGTAAACTAGATTTCTTCCAAAGATGTATCCTGACGTGTCCAGTAAAAACATTTTGAGATGGCGCTACCTTGATACTCAGAGGGAGACTATTCCATAATAATACACCTGTATAATAAAAAGAGCTTCGAGCAGCAGTGCTATTCAATCTAGCCACTGTGCAAGAGCGTACACTAGCTCTTGTATTATACTCATGCTGGGAGTGCACCATCCCAACATGACTACTCAGGTAAGCTGGGGCAGTCCCATTTATGACCCTGAACATAAGGTTCAACTTAAGCTGTTCAACGCGCTGCTCTACTGGGAACATATTGACTGCTCTGAATTCATGTTCCCCAATATGAGTTCTGAAAGGAGCATTCAGTATGTAACGGATTATGTTATTTTGCATTACCTGTAACTTATATTTTAGCTTGGCTGACAAACCACTATACCAGGCTGAACAGGCGTAGTCAAAATGACACTATCAGTGCAGACACAAGCACATTTTTAATTTTGGTGTCAAACTCCCTAGTTTTACGGTACAGGAACTTTCATTTGTCTGCACTCTTTGAGAGAACCCTTTCCGCAATTAAGTCTCCCGAAAGAGATTGGTCCAGTGTTATTCCAAGATAAATAACACTTGATCTGGACTCAATGACATCTCCTGCACAAGTTATTTTGATCTTATTGACTTTGTTTAGCCTTTGTTTTGACCCAAATAAAATAGATTCGGTTTTTCGGAGGTGTAATGACAATTTATTGTCAATTAACCACTCCCTTACCGATTCAAGTTCCTTGCTCAAAGCTTCCTCTATCCTCTTAGTGTCCTTTCCTGACACCATCAGAGCTGAATCATCTGCATACAGCAAAAGTTTGCACCCCACAGCTGCCGACATGTCATTAACATAAATTAAAAACAGTAATGGCCCCAGAATGGACCCCTGTGGCACCCCACATGTCACCTCCATGGCCCCTGAGAGGGTCCCCTCAACATCACAAACCTGAGATCTGTCAGTCAAATATGATTCAAACCATTTGACTGACATCTGATTTAGACCCAGACACGTCAGCTTTGATAAAATAATTTGATGGTCCACAGTGTCAAAAGCCTTCTGTAAATCCAACATGACCATCCCTGTATAGTTACCTTTCTCTCTCTGAAGTTTGATATAGTCAAATATGTGTATAATGCAAGTATCTGTAGAAAAAGAAGTTCTAAAACCCGACTGATATTCAAATAATAAATGATGCCGATTAAGGTAATCATGAAGTTGATTAAAAACAATTTTTTCAATAATCTTTGATGTTATGTTGAGGATCGACACTGGTCTATAGTTTCCCACATCTGCCAGACTGTTCTTTTTGTGGAGTGGAACAACTCTAGCCTGCTTTAGATCTCTTGGGAAAGTTCCATATTTGATTGATACATTTACTATATGAGTAATCAGACTGCCTGTAACCTCAGCACTATCTTTTAAAAACCTGGCAGAAATGCCGTCCAACCCAGTTGCCTTATTGGCACTCAGTGAAAACAATATTTCCATCACCTTTTCCTCTGATACATAACCCAAATTAAACATGTCATCAACTATACCTTTACTACGATAAAAACCTTTGAGAAAAAATAGACCATATTTTCCTGTGCCAGCTGGAAGCTTAGAAACAAGAGATGCAGCGATAGTAGCAAAAAATAAGTTAAAATACCCAGCAATCTTGATTTTATCAAAGCACAGGACTTTGTCAATGTTCAGGCCAATATTACAAGATTTTATCTTACATTTGTTTGAAGATCCAAGGTCTTTTAAGACTTTCCAGAGATTTTTTTGGCTGGTGTGCATTTTCCTTTACAGCATCAATGTAAAATTGTGACTTGACTTTCTGAATCTTGTATCTAGCCTGATTTCTGCACCTTATATATGCCTCATGGTCTATCTGGAGTTTAGATTTTTTAAAATTCACCAGATGCCTGTCTCTCTGTCTAATCAAATCTAGGATCTCAGAAGTGATCCATTTCCCACTCCTATACCTAACTCTGACCTCCTTGATTGGTGCCACTTTATCAAGTACACACAAGAATTTCCCTTTAAAAAGATCCCATGCTTTATCAGCATCATCCTGTTTCAAATGTTAGCAAACTATAATGTTAGCAAACTATAGTGTTGGCAAGTCAGTTAGGACATCTACTTTGTGCATTTTTTGACACAAGTCATTTTTCCAACAATAGTTTAAAGACAGATTATTTCACTTTTAATTCACTATATCACAATTCCAGTGGGTAAGTTTACATAAACAAATTGACTGTGCCTTTAAACGGCTTGGAAAATTCCAGAAAATTATGTCATGGCTTTAGAAACTTCAGATAGATTAATTGACATTATTTGAGTCAATTGGAGGTGTACGTGTGGATGTATTGTAAGGCCTACCTTCAAACTCAGTGCCTCTTTGCATGACATCATGGGGAAATCTAAAGAAATCAGCCAAGACCGCAGAAAGAAAGTTGTGGACCTCCACAAGTCTGGTTCATCCTTGGGAGCAATTTCCAAATGCATGAAGTTACCACATTCATCGGTACAAACAATAGTACACAAGTATAAACACCATGGGACCATGCAGCTGCCATACCGCTCAAGAAGGAGCTGCATTCTGTCTCTTAGAGATGAACGTGCTTTGGTGCGAAAAGTGCAAAGGGACAAAGATCTTACTTTTTGGAGAAATGTCCTCTGGTCTGATGAAACAAAAATTAGTTTGGCCATAATGACCATCGTTATGTCTGGAGGAAAAAAGGTGAGGCTTGCAAGCCGAAGAACACCATCCCAACCGTGAAACACGGGGGTGGCAGCATCATGTTGTGGGGGTGCTTTGCTGCAGGAGGGACTGGTGCACTTCATAAAATAGATGGCATCATGAGGAAGGAAAATTATGTGGATATATTGAAGCAACATCTCAAGACATCAGCCAGGAAGTTAAAGCTTGGTTGCAAATGGCTCTTTCAAATGGACAATGACCCAAAGCATACTTCCAAAGTTGTGGCAAAATGGCTTAAGGACAACAAAGTCAAGGTATTGGAGTGGCCATCACAAAGTCCTGACCTCAATCCCATCAAAAATTTGTGGGCAGAACTGAAAAAGCGTGTGCGAGCAAGGAGGCCTACAAACCTGACTCCGTTATACCAGTTCTGTCAGGAGTAATGGGACCAAATGTGAGGGTTGTGTTAAGGTTCGGAGAATCAGACGCAACCGATTCTAAAAGCGTATCTTAGAAAGATACGCCACAAACGCGGAAGTAGCGGCACCAGAGGAAAGGAAAATAAAAGAATGGGAGCCAAACTTCCCTAGCACAAGCCAAATCAAAGCAACCTCAAAAGGAGGCGAGTCTCGATAAAAAGCGAGAATGAATAACAAAAGAACCTCATGCACTAAATCATTAAGCGTAACAGGAGGTGGAGAAACAAAGCAAATCTCAATAGAACGAGTGAAGGAAAGGAACAGAAAAGAAAACCTGTTATCCAAAGCTCTTGTGGCGAAAGAGCTGAACACAAAAGGTAACAGGTAAAAAGAATAAAGGAAAAAGAGAAAGATTGGAAATAAAAGAGAAAACCTAAAATCTAATCCTAATTCTATAACTGGACTTGCTGCGTTTCTTATTCATACGAACCAGAAATGCAGTGACCGAATTTCCTATACCTTACCGACTTCATTGTCAACATAGCAAAGACAATATTGAAGTGCCGAAAGGTCCTGAGCTATATATAATAAGCAGGAAATCAAAAACAAGTGAAAGGGATAATTGCCGGGCGAGATTCAAACACCGGAACGGAGGCGGAAAAAATCAGATAGAGTGTCCCAACGACGCCAAAAAGAAAACCGAATGCAGAAACAGCAGAGGCTGCTAATAACCATGACACAAAATTCCAGCAACTTATTTTGAGAAGCTTGTGGAAGGCTAGCCGAAATGTTTGAACCAAGTTAAATATTTAAAGGCAATGCTACCAAATACTAACAGAGTGTATGTAAACTTCTGACCCACTGGGAATGTGATGAAAGAAATAAAAGCTGAAATAAATCATTCTCTCTACTATTTTTCTGACATTTCACATTCTTAAAATAAAGTTGTGATCCTAAATGACCTAAGACAGGGAATGTTTACTAGGATTAAATGTCAGAAATTGTGAACAACTGAGTTTAAATGGATTTGGCTAAGGTGTATGTAAACCTTTCAACTGTACAAATAGAATCATGTCAACGGGGATACATTTCTATTAATAAATAGTTCTAATGAATTACATGACTTGTTTTTTGATTGAAGGGTTCATTTGGATAATAGAGTAAAACAGTTTAAAATGTAAAGACAATAAATAATCAAACGTAAACCATTTGAAATGATGAATCGTGAATAAAGGTAAGTAGTAAGTTAGGAGAACTATTCTCTAAATGTTGTACAGCAATTAAGTTTTGTAAGAGTACTTGCTGTGTAGTGGAGAACTAGTCCCTTTATATAAATGAGGTGCTTTTGTCCTTAAAATATTTTTTTAAGAAGCTCACATGTTTGGTTAAACCATAACAATGAGTAAATAATGCACCAATACATTACTGCTCAAATAAGTAGCTAAACAGAGACAACATCCTGTAACCGCACTCATAAAGATGAAGGAAGGCTAGCTTGTGCTGTGGCTAAATCTTTTAAAAGAAAGGAGTGATGAAGATTGTCACTAATGAATAGAAAATATAAAGCCATTGTTTGTCTATACATACAAATATGTTAAAGGTTGTATCAGCGATTTTGGGTCGAAACATAAATGATCACATTCATCTGATTTTTCCTCACGATCCGCTAGCTGCCCGCCCCATAAGCAGGCCGTCAAAAAACCGCGTCTCTGTAGGCAGCCTATGCTCCGAGATCGTACACAAAAACAAATGGTACTACCAACCACTCAAAACCAAAATAAACAGTATTCCAACCAATCACCGACAAGGGGTGGGTGATACTAATACGCTAATACTCTTATCTCGCTGAAATCTTGACGGATTTACAAACGGTTTGGTTTCTTACAAACGTTATTAACGTGGTTATAATTCTGGATGCTTGAACACTATTTTTTAAAACATAACATAATTGGCTCGGAGCTGGAGCTGGCTCTGTTTGTTTGGGATTTCGCTTCAGAAGTGACGTCATTCAAAATCGCTGATACAACCTTTAATATGCAAAATATCATACATTATATCATAATATCATACAGTAGCTAATATTACTTTTGACTCCAAATAATTGCATACGCGGTTGCAAATGCAAAAGGTCATCCCCTTGTCTCACGGATGGAGCGACGAGGAGACTGCCCTACCGGCTCAACAGGGGGCACATCTGCTTAGCAGCCGCCGCCGCCACCTGCAGGTAAGCCTGGGTCAGAAGCTGATGGTGGTGCTTCATGCGCCCCTCTAAGTCCCAACGCCTCTCCATCTCCGGTACCCCGGCGATGACATCCCCCGCATTATCTTCTCCTTCCCTTCCTTGGTGGCCTTTTGAAGATTGCCTGCAGTCCTGGATCAGTCCCGACATCTTCAACGCCGGTGAAGAGCGATGGTAAACTTTGTAGCTGCAGATCCAATGGACATTCCCGAGCATATGTTGCGAATGCGTCTCCATGGTGACGACCACAAACAAAATGATCCCGACTACACAATTCGTCAATTCGTAATACGGCAGCCTCATCATCAATTTAACAGACTTGTTTGTTTGTTCTGATCTTCCCTATGACTATTTAACCTCTATTTTCACCACCTGCCATGTGCCTAACCACCATTCCTCTGTGCTCTATGCCTCACCCCAGGAGGTCCAACCACCGCAGGCACAGCCCGGCTAACCTGGTCTGCCCACCCCCTGTCTAACTCTCAGTGGTGGGTGGACTATGGAACTGCTGGTCAGCTGCCCAGAAAGCTGACTTCATCACTGCCTATGCCAAGACCTCACTGAGACCTGGAACACTCCAGATAACACGGCCACTCCAGCTGCTCTGTCTGATGGCTACTCCTTTTCGCACACCCCCAGGCCCTCTGGCCAAGGCGGGGGCACTGGTTTGCTTATTTCTCAGTCCTGGAAATTCTCCATGCCCTCTGTACACAGCCTAATTATCTCCTCCTTTGAGTTTCATGCAGTTACTGTAACTCACCCGTCTAAATTTAACACTGTTGTTCTCTACCGCCCTCCAGATCCACTCAGCGATTTCCCGGATGAACTGGACACTCTCCTGAGCTCCTTCCCTGAGGATGCCACCCCTGTAATTCTACTGGGTGACTTCAACCTCCAGCCAGAGAGCTCCCAGTTATCCAGTGTCGCCTCACTCCTCCAATCCCTCGCCCTCACCCAGTCCCCATCGCCTGCCATCCACAAGGCTAGTAACCAAATAGACATTGTATTCACCAGGAGCTGCGTCACGTCTGAACTCCATGTATCGGACCATTTCTTTATTTCATTCTTTCTCTCCTACCCCCTCTCCTTCAAATCCTCTAACAACCTACTGTTAGGTGTCGGTGGGGGAAGGACCCAAACACAGGCAGGAGTATAAAAAACCAAAGTTTAATAAATGGCAAGGCAGCAATCCGTGGTAAACAGGCTGGGTCAAAAACCGGGGAGACAGGGCAACGGTACAAAGCACAGTCCAAAGAGTGGTCAAGGAACAGGCAGGGGTCAAACCGCGAAGGCACAGCAAAGGTACAAAAGCAGGATCCAAAACCAGGGTCGCGAGAACACAGGCAGGGGTCAAAACCGGGGAGGCAGAGGAGGAACAAAAAGAAAACAAAACAGACTGAAAACAGAAATAAACGGGTTACTGGTCAGGAGGGTGAAAAGGCAGGACCGCTCAGGAGGGCGGCGGCGCAGGCAGGACCGCTCAGGAGGGCGGTGGCGCAGGCAGGACCGCTCAGGAGGGCGGCGGCGCAGGCAGGACCGCTCAGGAGGGCGGCGCCGCAGGCAGGACCGCTCAGGAGGGCGGCGGCGAGGGCTGCATCGCCGTGGAGGGCGGCGGCGACGGCTACATCGCCGTGGAGGGCGGCGGCGACGGCTGCATCGCCGTGGAGGGCGACGGCTGCATCGCCGTGGAGGGCGGCGGCGACGGCTGCATCGCCGTGGAGGGCGGCGGCGACGGCTGCATCGCCGTGGAGGGCGGCGGCGACAGCTGCATCGCCGTGGAGGCCGGCGGCGACGGCTGCATCGCCCTGGAGGCCGGCGGCGACGGCTGCATCGCCCTGGAGGCCGGCGATGAATGAGCGGCTGTAAGCTAAGCGGCCCAGGGACAGGAGGCAGCAGCTGGCTCTGCGGCTCAGGACAGCCGGATAGCTGGCTCTGCAGCTCAGGACAGGCGGATAGCTGGCTCTGCAGCTCAGGACAGGCGGATAGCTGTTTCTGCAGCTCAGGACAGTCGGATAGCTGGCTCTGCAGCTCAGGACAGGCGGATAGCTGGCTCTGCAGCTCAAGACAGGCGGAAAGCTGGCTCTGCAGCTCAGGACAGGCGGATAGCTGGCTCTGCAGCTCAGGACAGGCGGATAGCTGGCTCTGCAGCTCAGGACAGGCGGATAGCTGGCTCTGCAGCTCAGGACAGGCGGAAAGCTGGCTCTGCAGCTCAGGACAGGCAGAAAGCTGGCTCTGCAGCTCAGGACAGGCGGAAAGCTGGCTCTGCAGCTCAGGACAGGCGGAAAGCTGGCTCTGCAGCTCAGGACAGGCGGATGGGGGGCTGGAGCGGGACGGGACAGGAGGGCTGGAACGTGGCGGGACAGGAGGGCTGGAGTGGGCCGGGACAGGAGCAAACACAGATGGGTGGAAAATTGATCCTCCGTCGACGGGCTCAGCTACCCGTCGACGGAGGATCCATTTCCCACCCATCCAGGACCCCCTCGTCTTCTCCTGGGCCCATAGTTCCCCGGACACAGGACCAGGCGGGTCCCTTCAAAGGGTGACGGTTGGGGTTGGGTGGTTGAAGGGGTTGTGGGTTCAGGGCTGGCTGGCTGGAGGGTTAGTACTCCAAGCCCAACGGAGTGGGAGGTGAGCTGAAAAAGGGTCCGGGGTGATGGGTGGTGGTTGGCATGCCGACGGGCGAACTCAGGGTTCTGCCCCCAGATACCCATGAGGTATTCCTCATAGGAGGTGTTGTCAAGGAAGGGGTGAAAAAAATAATAATCCCCAGTCGCCATGACTGGCGACCGCCCGCTGGGTCCTAACTGGCGAGTTCCTTCTGTTAGGTGTCGGTGGGGGAAGGACCCAAACGCAGGCAGGAGTATAAAAAACCGAAGTTTAATAAAGGGCAAGGCAGCAATCCGTGGTAAACAGGCTGGGTCAAAAACCGGGGAGACAGGGCAACGGTACAAAGCACAGTCCAAAGAGTGGTCAAGGAACAGGCAGGGGTCAAACCCGGAAGGCACAGCAAAGGTACAAAAGCAGGATCCAAAACCAGGGCCGCGAGAACACAGGCAGGGGTCAAAACCGGGGAGGCAGAGGAGGAACAAAAAGAAAACAAAACAGACTGAAAACAGAAATAAAGCAACAACAGGTAACGGATGAGGGAAACAAAAAACTAGAAAACAGATACTCGGAAATAAGCAAAACAACTCGGGCAGATTCTAGGAAAAACAAGGCAACACAGAAGCAAAATATGGGTACAAGGAACTCGCGAAGAAACACGGAAATGACAAGGTATATATACACACAGAGGGAGACAGACATAATGGGAATCAGGTGTGTAGAAGCAGGGAGGGGAGATTGCTCACAGGTGAGAACAGTGAGGGTTAACAGGGACCAATAAAACAATGACAGGGGAAACGTAAGACACGGACTGGAATACACAGACACAATGATAACAAACGGCCTGGAGTTAGCAGGTAAACAAGTGCACAGCTCAGAGGGTAGGAACACGAAAGTGGACACGTGCAGAGAATGCGAAATCACAGATATACAGGGATAGGATAACGAGGAGGGAAATTACAGCTGCAGATAGAAACTCAAGATTAATTAGTAATGTTAGTAGAACCCTAATGTTAGTAGGTTAGCTGGTTAGTATTATATACATGTTAGTTTGTTAGCAGGTTAGTATTAAATCTAATCTAACAGTTAGTATGATTAGTACATTAGTATTATATACAAATATAAATAAAGCCAGAAGGAAGAAAACGAGATATACGAAATACAGAGGAAACCCGAATGTTCCCAAAATCACCCGAATAGTGCAATGACAAAGACAGGGAGTGGAATCTCAGAAAACATGGAACGCGGACTGACAATCGCGAGGGAAAAGAAATCAGGAAAATAATAACAAATAAAGAATAAACAGACCGAATTACAGGATCCTAACACCTACCCTCTGTACCTTTCAGGAGAAATCTCCGTACTCTCTCGCACTCCTCTCTCTCTACCTCTGCTCTCTCTGCACTTCCTCCTCCTGCTTTTGTTAATTTGCCTATTGATGTTGCCACCTCCACCTTTAACTCCTGCCTCTCTCAGTCTCTCGACTCACTATGTCCTCTTGTCTCTAAACCACCTCGACCATCACCCCCCTGCCCGTGGCTGACGGATTCTCTCCGATCCAGCAGAACCACGCTGCGAGCTGCTGAGAGAAAGTGGAGGAAATCCAGATCCCCAGATGATCTGGCCTCGTATCACACTCTGCTGGCAGCCTTCACATCAGCACGTACATCAGCTAAGACTTCATATTTTCAGTCAAAAATTTATGCATTTGTGTCTAACCCACATAAACTCTTTTCTACCTTCTCTTCCCTGCTGATCCCTCCTCTACCTCCTCACCTTCTTCCCTCTCTGCAGATGACTTCCTGATCCACTTTGAGGAGAAGGTAGCCATGATCCGAAACACCTTCATGCATCCGGTGACGCCCCATATCCCCCATAATGAACCCACCGCTACACTTCCGTCCTTTAAGCCTCTGGAGGACACAGTACTCCAACTTGTAACACACAAGCGTGCAACCACCTGCACACTGGACCCCATCCCTTTGCCAGTCTATATCCAGTGAAGTCCTTCCAAATCTGTCCTCCATTATCAACACCTCCTTAACCCCTTGGTGCAGATGACAAATTTCACCTATTTACATTACATTACATTACATTTATTTAGCAGACGCTTTTATCCAAAGCGACGTACAGTAAGTGCGTACAGAGACATCATCATCATTACAGAACAGACAAGGCAAAGCACATCCTTTGCATAATGTAGCAGCTATCCCTAGCAATGAACGTTGACTGTAGTTCACAGTAAGCTGTGGGCAAATCAGCAACACCACACTTTCATTCCAAATACTATTATAAACTATACTATTATAAACCATTCCAAATACTATTATAAACTATGCTATTATAAACCATTCCAAATACTATTATAAACTATACTATTATAAACCATTCCAAATACTATTATAAACTATGCTATTATAAACCATTCCAAATACTATTATAAACTATAATAAACAAACAGGAAAACACAGGGAACAGGGAACTGATATTCCTAGGTGAGGATATCAGTCAAGGTGGAGTCTGAAGAGGTGTGTCTTCAGGCCTCGACGGAATGCAGGCAGGGTTGGAGTAGAACGTAGGGGAATGGGAAGTTCATTCCACCACTGAGGTGCTAATGTGGAAAAACTCCGCAGTCGGGACAAGCGAGAGCCTTTGACACGGAGGGGGGGAAGTGCCAGTCGCCCTGCTGTAGAAGAGCGAAGTGGTCGAGCAGGAACATAGTTCTGGATTAAGTCCTGCAGGTAGGCGGGGCCTGTCCTATTTGCTGCAGTGTAGGCCAGGGTCAGAACTTTGAACCTGATCCTGGCTGCAACTGGCAGCCAGTGGAGAGACCTCAGCAGGGGGGTTACGTGGGAAAACTTCGGGAGGTTGAACACAAGCCGGGCAGCTGCATTCTGGATGAGTTGAAGAGGCAGAATGGCGCAGGCCGGTAGGCTTGCGAGCAGGGAGTTGCAGTAGTCCAGGCGTGAGGTGACCATGGTCTGGACAAGAAGCTGGGTGGAGTAGGTGGTCAGGTACGGTATTTAGGGGGTGCTCTGTTTAAGGCTTTATAACTCCAGGTGTGAGCATCACATAAACTTGGTAAATGGCTTAAATCAGGGATCTCAAACTCAAATCCTGGAGGGCCGCTGTGTCTGCTGGTTTTCGATGTGTTCCTGCACTTAAGTGTTTAATTTAAGTCATTGATTGGCTAAAGAGTCTGCACACCTTGTTTCCAAGACCTAAATTGGCTGCTGATTGAAAGGAAATCACAAAAGCCAGCAGACACAGCGGCCCTCCAGGACTGGAGTTTGAGATCCCTGGCTTAAATGAAACAAGACAGGTGTACCATTTACAATACAAACTTAGATTTGTTTATTTTCATAATTTAAGTCTAAATAAAGTGCCACAAATGCAAAGAAACTTTAGTTTGCTGAGAGCTACATAAGTAAAATCGGTAATATATATACATATCCTGGATCATAATCTCCATGTCCACAAGTTTAGCAAAATCTGAGGATGATATGCAAATCAACAGTTTTGGCTCATAAAACTCACTTTTGCATAATTTTTTGCATAAGTGGGAATTACTATATTTTCATCAGTATAGGGGGTAGATATCTATAGGTCCAAACCCCCTATGCAAAACATGTCATAAAATTTATAAAATTAGTTTTGTCCATTATAAAGCATATACATTTGCTCCTTCTGATGGCTTAAGATAAAAAACATTGACATCACAGTGTTACATACACCTAAATATGTTGCCTAATCATTCACTCTTGTACCTCAATAAACCATCACTTGTCCCTGTACTTGTACTTTTGTCCTGGGATTGCATTTTTCTGTAGTTTTAATTTTAAAATTTTCCTATTCATAATGACTCCAAGGAAATTTTTACCTTAATCTACCACATATCAGTGCACAGTAAATTGGAATCAGCATTTGTCATGCCCTAAGAGACAAGTAGCCTATATTATGTGCGATAACATGAACATAAAATAGTATTCCACCATCTGCAAAATGCTGCCAAATGTTCTATCTCCAATGAACATTGGTAGCCTACATCAAAAATACATTTAACGATTGCACTACAGTATGTGAAATGCACTCAAAATGTGAAAATAACAATAGGGCTATCAAACATATTGGAAAGACAGTGCTCGAGTGGAAACACGAACGTACATATATAGCCAGCGAGACCAACGGCATTTTAGAAGCAAAAATACATACATATCGGAAAAGGGAAACTCTCCTCCCTAATGCGTTTTCTATAGAGCTTGCGTAATACTAAACCGTTAAAACGAAAACTGCCATTACGCTTGGCTGTAGTAAATTGTTCAAAGCACCCAAAAAGACATGGCAAATACCGTTGCTAAGGTTATAATGTACTCTATTGGATAAAAAAGCCAACAATTAAACCAGTGTGGGAGGAAAAAAGACCCCTAGAAGACTCAGGCAAAGATAGCAGTACAAACTGGGAATGCCATAAAATCATTGGCTGGAGCTATGGGAGGCCAGGGGATGCGAGGGAAATTCCAGAATCCCCGGAGATCCTAAAGGACCATCATGTTATTTTATATAATTATAATGTAAGCTATAATCAGTTTATAAGCCATATGATCAAATGTAAACCAAGTTATATGTATACCCATGCACAATAAGTATATACCTAGGCACATGATGTATGATCAATATAGATATATATATTAAAAGAATGTATAATGAGTAAGCAGTAATGAACTATAGAGTGGGACTGTTAGAGGGGGGTTGATGCAGGTGCAAAATTTAACTAAGCACACAGACTAGTGGTCAAAGAATGTAACCCCATCTAATCTTTTAAAAAATGAGAGTACGAGGAAGTCGTAAATAATGGTGACAAGATTGAAAAGACACAGGTTCAGGAAGTCGTAAATAATGGTGACAAATTCATCATGCCCGGTTAATTAAAAAATTAGGGGCAGGTTATGGAAGGAGATGGCTCCTAAGCCCCACAAAGGGTGTAACTAAGGAAAAGGATATAAGAGGTAGATGTCAAAAATCATATAGAAGAGACAGGGAGACGAGGGGACGAGACGAGACAAGACAACAACAGATCTGTGACACTTAAACTGGAAGACTCAGACTAGACTTATAACTCTCACACATTCACCACTCATGTGACAAAGAAGAGACCAAGACAGAAACTGACAGGGAAGAGTGCGGCCTTCAGACTGCCTCTAATAGGCCCACTGGATAGAAGATGATTTATGCATGCATGTTTTATCTGCGCAGATCAGCCTGGGTTATTGCATGTATTTTCTTTTGAATTATATACAATAAATCCTGTTTGCATCAGAATCTGGAAGACCGTGTTATTTTAAGAAGTTAAGAGATAAGAGAATTGGACTTAAAATGAAGGGTAAATACCTGAAGCGTTCCTTATCTGGCCTGGACTGGTGAAGTTGGTGAAGTTGAGATATTTACCCATCACCAGAATGAACTGTAGTCAATGAGACAGGCTTACAGGGCATGGGGGTATTACGCGTCGACGTTTCAGATATTGTAATAGCGGTATAAAGTGTTGTATATTTCTCAAACCGATTGTACCAGACAATAAATGACCACTGAATTTTGAAAGGAACATCTTGATGTGTAAAACCAGGTAGGATTATATATTTATTTCTTATTTAGTAGCATATATTGCTAGTAGAATACATGGTAGAATGAGATAGTACTTTCACAGTTTATTTTGCATTTGAGTGAGCAGGGCTTTTCACGGCTTTTCTGGCATACGATCAGGCTATTGTTGATTGATTTCGTTGCTATGACGTTATTGTCATGGTTTTAACCCTGTTTACCTACGCGGTCGTTTTCCTTGGTGGCCACGCGAGGGCGCTGCCCTTTTGGTAGTTGCTTGCTCCGCCCTGCTGGGTTTGCGTACCTTCTGTTAGCATTTACTCCTGGGCGTGGTCACTGCTATTTAAGCCTTCCGTTTCATTCTATCTTCTATATTGATTGTTTGTACTGTGGTGTATTGTGCTGTATTGTGTGTGGTATTATTCAGCCCTTTGTATTTTAAGTCAGTATTGTTTTTGGTCTAGGTTTATTAGGAGACCGGTTCGCTCCGTTGTGGTTCGTTGGAGTTATGCGGGACTCGCCTATGTGGAAGTAGTTATTTGGACTCGTCCCTCCTGGCGTACCTGCCTATGTGGATGGAGTTATTCGGACTCTTCCCCCTTGGCTCTTTTCAGTCCTCGCTTCCTGGTTTCTCCTTTTTAGTCCGTTTGCCTAGGGTTTGCCTTTCTATGTCTCTTTCTCCTCTCTTTGTCTGCTTTCTTCCGAGAGGGCGAGAGGAGTATTGTTTGTTTGTATTTATCTACGTGGTAGGTTTTTACTAAGAGACAGGGCATTATTATCTTACTGATTTTAGGGCTTTATTTATTGGTGTTAATTATTCGTACCATTTGGGCTACTCGCCTATTTTATCGCCTCATTGCTGAGGCAGGGCTTATTTCCTGCTGGCTGTTTAGTTACCCATCTCGTGTGCCAGTTAGTAGTTTCGGTACGTTTGTTTCCCTGTTTTTGTCTCCTCGGGGACTACGTTCCCCTTTGTTGTGAGTCAGGGTTATTTATATTATATTGAGGCAGTCTTGCTATTAGGTTTGCGTGGTCTTTTGTTGCAGCTGTCCTGTTCGCCTTTCTACCTGCGAGACGATTTTGTTGGGAACTTTTGTTCTGTTTCGTTCTCCGGGTGTTTGCCTCCTTATGTGGAGCTTGGGCGATGTTGTGGACGTGTTTGTGTGACTGCGTGTCTTCTTAATATAGCCTCGGAACGTTAGCTCTCTGTTCCATTTCGCCTTGGTTCATATTTCTTTACTGGGAGGCTAGGGCTTTTGTTTTAAATTAAGCTTGCGTTAGTCATTATGGATAGTGAAGTTATGGGACAACGGTGCTCCGTCGGCTCGCCTGTAAAATGTTTCTTCCTCCTGGGAGATCGGGTGTTTACCCTCTTTACTTTCCGCATTTGACTGCTAGCCTATGAAACTAGCCTTTGAACGTTGGATCTGTTCCTTTCGCCTCCTCAGTTTCTATCGTATTGTTTTGCAGTGTTTATTGACTGTGTTTTATGTTTGTCCTTACGCTACTCGCCCGTTCTTGTGTGTCTCGTTTCCGAGACAGGGCGCGTATTGTTTCTGACTTCAGAATCCTGTCCTTGCGCTCTATTTGGCGTGTGACAGTCAGCCTGTTAGTAGCGTCTGTATTGGTGTTCGTTGTTCGTTGTCTTGTCCCCTCCCTTATCTGCGGGGTATCCCGCCTTAGTGGCCTTAGGGCTTTAGGATTCCCCTTGCTGCGTTTGGCTCCTCCCACCTCACACGTCACGCCCCATTACAGTTATTCTAATTTTATATGATGAATAAATATATTTATGAACTCAAACATAGACGCTATTGTCCACTACGTCACGCATGGGTAGGTATAGACTAGGTGGGGGTTGCTTGTTAAATGGACTTGCTACGGGGAAATAGTGACAATTAGAAACTCGGTATTCGGCAGAAATCGTCACGAACCATATACCAATACATTTTTGATTTCCAGTAATAGTTTGGCTGCAGTAGCAACTAATGTCTCAGTTGAGCAAAAAGGTTCAGCCGGCGTCACCGTCTACGCAAAGGGGTTAACCTGTGGCTATGTTACTGCTGTTTTCAAAACTGCCCGTGTTACCCCACTCCTCAAGAAACCTAGCTTGGACCCCTCTGATGTCCCCCTCTGATGAGAGTATCGTCCTGTGTCTCTCCTGCCCTTCCTGTCCAAAGCTCTAGAACGAGCTGCCCTTAACCAACTGTCTGTTTCTCTCCACCAGAACAACCTGCTGGACCCTCATCAGTCCAGCTTCAGAACCGGGCACTCTACTGAAACTGCAGAGCTCTCCTCCCAACTGCAGAGCTTTTCCACCCTAGCTCCCCAGTGATGGAATGAACTCTCCACTCCGCTGTGCTCAGCTGAAACACTGTCTGTTATATATAGGGCCAATTCTATAGTACTTGTTTCCTACTTTTTTGTTATTTTATAGTTAAGAATGTACTGTATAGCTAATCGTGTTCTATGTTCATTACTAGGGATGACTCCTACGCTGTGAGAAAGTTGTGCTTTGTCGGATCTGCTTTGTAGTTGCGTCAATGACCTTCAATATGCACTTATTGTACGTCGCTTTGGATAAAAGCATCTATAATATAATATAATATATTATCAGGCGTTGGAAGGTCGTGGGCACGTTCATGATCCCAAATGGCATAATATGAAATTCATATATGCCCATGGGGGTGGCAAAGGCCGTCTGCTCCCGGTCTGCGAGGTCGACTTCCACCTGCCAGTAGCCACTAGCCAGGTCCAAGGTGGAATACCACTCTGCCCGCTTCAATCCCGTCAGCGATTCTTCAATCTGGGGCAGAGGGTAGGCGTTACAGTGCGTCACAGTGTTGAGCCGCCAGTTCCACACGGAACTGCCAGGCCCCTTCCTTCTTCTGTAACAGGACCGCTGGCACAGCCCACGCTGGCTGGCGCTCTCCGTTATTACCCCACTTTCTAGCATCTCCCGCAGCAGGGACCACAGCTCCGGGAAAAGGCTGGGAGGGAGAGGGCGATAACTTTCGCGACTTGGGGGAGCATCTCCAGTAGGGATGTTGTGGAGAACAGTGTCCGTCTTCCCAAAGTCCTCCTCGTGGGCCGCAAACACCCCAACCCACGGACGGATCAGCCCCCAGAACTGTTGCTGCTGGTCCACTGTCAGCCCCTTAGTGTCAGGTAGGTCCAAAGGTCTTCCCACCCCTGCCGGGGCTTGTGTAGTCCGGACGTCCATGACCACTTCTCCGGGGCTGGGGGTCTGCAGCACCATTTAGTGGCCAGGGGGCTCCATCGGGGTAATTCAATGGAGTAGGGATGAACATTTGCAATTATAAAGAGGATCCGCCTTCCCCCCCTTACCCGGACCAGTCCTCGTGCCACCTTCTGTTAGAGCCTCGGGCTGTGCCCCCCACATCACCTCCCCCAAAAATGCTGTATCGCGTTCATCCCTAGGACCCCACAGTCAGACCCCAGGCAGTCGTCCCACACAATCACCACCCCTTTCTCCAGCATGTGGACCCCCCCTACCACAAAGTCCATGACGGCATAGCCGATGAACTGGATATGTAGGCTGTTTGCTACACGTAAGTTAAGCCACTCTAATACGGCCGGGTTCTGCATGGGGCGTCCCCGAGCCACCGCCGCTAATACCCCTCGCTGAACAGGGTGACTTGTGAGCCGACTTGTGTGTCCAACAAGCACAGGAACTTCCGCCCACCTACCTCAACCTCCACCTGGGGGAACCTGCCCAGCCCTCCTTCCCTCTGCCGCTCCTCTTCCTCTGGGCCCATCTTTGCCCTGCCAACATGCCCTAACGTGCCCTAACATCGGAGACGTTTTTGTTCAGATTAAACAATACTGTAACAGGAGAATAGAAAAAAGATAAGGTGTGCTAACATTATATGAGAATTTGTTGTATTTTGGATGCTGTATATAATGCTGAAGGAAATTATGTAAATAACAGGGTTTTACTTAGATAGATAGTACTCCACTAGAAAAGTGGAAATATTATGTGTATGTTA
Source organism: Synaphobranchus kaupii (assembly GCA_029718625.1). NCBI lineage: Eukaryota > Metazoa > Chordata > Actinopteri > Anguilliformes > Synaphobranchidae > Synaphobranchus > Synaphobranchus kaupii. The sequence goes on along the minus strand of CM056397.1, from coordinate 14,154,189 downwards.
TTGTGTATGTTATTGTGGGAAAAGATACAGTGGGAGAATAATTAACACGAGAACAGTTATATGGAGTGAAATCTCTGTGCTGCCATTCAGGGATTGATAAATTGGACACTCACAAGATGGACGGGGAAGCATTCAGCAGGCACAGACCATGTGTGTGGGCCGCGTTGAGGGGAGTGTTTCCACATAAATCAAACCTTGCAGAGATAACGAGTGCAGAACTAAAAGAAGGAGAGGACATCCATGATTTTATCAACAGAATGCAGGAGACATGGAAAACAAACATGGGACAGCCATTTGATGCATCGCAAGGAACATCGACAATGTGTGGTGTAAAGCATTGCCCGAACCAGTGATAAAGGCCCTAAGCAAGGTTGTGGGGCTTTCCCAGGAGAATTGGGATAAACAAAGAGCCCATCTTGTCCACCACATGAAGCTGTACAGGGAAAATATGAAGACCTCAGAAGGGCAGAATAAATCTCTAAAGAAGAAGCTGTTACTTCTCCAGATAGCCGAAAAGGAGAAAGAAAATCAGGGAATTCAAGCAGCAGTGATAACCCAGCAGATACAGGCACCCCCACCCTCACAACAAGTCCAAGGAGGACAGGGCCCATCCATCGAATGGGCTGGACCAAATTTCCAAAGGCCAGTGTTCCCATGGACAAACCAGGGCCAGTGGCAGCAGAAAGACTGCTGGAAATGCGGAAAGATGGGACACTGGGCCAGGAACTGTCAGAGAGGAAGAGGAAGGGGAGGATTCCAATCAAGAGGCAGCATGAACCAAGGAGCAAACCCTGGGTGGTGGCCATCATATCCCACGCCAATGCCATCATATCAAGGACCCGAGAACCAGATAGCATTGACCCCACAGCAAAATATGTATGGGCAGCAGCAGGAGGGATGGCAGCCACAGCAGCCACAGGAGCCACAGCAGACACAACAGCCACAACAACAAAGGGGAATGAGTCCCCAACAGAATCCCCTTCAATAGGGATGCCTTGAGAATCCTACACCCCTAGGAGCAGAGGGAGAGTGTGAAGCAAAGGAAATGCTATCTATAACATCCAGCTGTGCCACAAATGAACCACAAATTGATATTCTCATAAGAGGGAAAACATGCAACTTTTTAATAGATACAGGGGGCAACAGTACACATATCAGAGACTGCCTCAAGGATATGTAGAATCCCCTAGCCTATTCAATAAAATGGTCAGAAATGACCTAGCGGACTTTGCGCCACAAGGGGGAAGCACTCTCATCCAGTACGTGGATGACCTTCTCCTATGCAGCCCAAGTATGACTGCATGGACAGTAAGAAACTGTTACAAGAACAGACACTAAAAGGCCACACAGTATCCAAGTCAAAGTTACAGTTTTTTCAAGAACAAGTGCAATACCTGGGTCATACTCTTAAGGAAGGGAGCAAAAGTATTTCAGCAGTACGAATTGAAGCAATTACGAAGGTGCCCAGAACGAGAACGGTGAAAGAAACACAGAGATTCCTAGGAATGACGGGGTACTGCAGGCAGTGGATTTGTGACTATGCGGAAATGGCACGGCCACTAAGAGATTTGTGCCTAAATAAAGCAGGAAGGCACCAAATTGAATGAGTCCCAGGGACAGAATCAGCTTTCACTGGACTTAAGCAAGCATTACAAACAGCTCCAACTCTGGGACTCCCAGACTACAACAAACGGTTCCACTTGTTCTGTACAGAGAAAGGGCTGGCACCAGCCGCCTTTGCAGTAGAGAAGGCAATGCCAATAACAGCAGGGCATGAAGTTACCCTGTATGTGTCACATGCAGTAGAAGCACTACTCAGTAGAGGGAAATCATCCCTAACTCATCGGAGAGTATCAGGATATGAGATCCTACTCACACAGCCAGGATTGACCATTATCAGATGCAAAGCTGTGAACCCAGCGGAATTAATAATGACCCCAGAAGAAGGCCAACCACATGAATGTGAAAGAGTGGTGGAAGCAGAAGCAAGAGCAAGAGAAGACCTACACCAAGAACCACTGGTGGCTCCGGACCACGTGTTCTTTGTGGACGGTTCATCATCCTTTGATCCCCACACAGGAAAAAGGAGAGCCGGATATGCTGTAGTATGACAAGAAGGGCCATGGACATATCAAACGATCAAAGAATCAGCTCTAAGCCCAGGGACAAGTGCCTAACAAGCAGAACTGGTAGCCCTAGCAAGAGTCTGTAGAAGGGGTACAGGACACACCGTTAATATCTACTGTGACTCAGCGTATGCTTGTGGGGTATATAGTACACATTTTGGGGAATATGTGCAAGACGAGGGTTTCTCACTGCAGGGGGAAACTGTATAAAAAATTTTTTTGAGGTAAAAGAACTGTTGGAGGTCATGAAACAACCCGCAAAAATTATAATTATAAAGTGCGTAGCACATACAGGCGGAACAGACCCTGTGTCAGCAGGAAACGATTATGCAGATAAAGCTGCTAAACTAGCAGCAGAGGAGTTGGAGTACTGGCCTACAGCAGATCAACAGGTGTTTCTGAATGTAGAAGCACAAGAGGCTTCTACAATGTCAGAAAAGGTGGAATGGGAAAATAGAGGATGTGGGTTAGATAAGTCTACAGGAATATGGCAGCAATGTACAGGGAAAGCAAGGAAAGCAATCGCACCAAGCGCAGTAATAGAGGTCATTTGCAGAGCTGCCATGGTGTTGGCCACTCTGCAAGGGGGGAGATGATGAGAGAAATACAGAAACATTGGATACTAGCATGATATCAAGATGCAAAATTGTCAGGAAGTAAACATAAAGAAAGGGATACCGACTACACCAGGCTCTATGCCACCACCGGCGGGTCCATTTACCCATTTGGTAATGGACTATGTAGATATGATCGATCGTGCGGAAGGCAAAAGATATTGTCGAGTAATCATTTATATATTTTCAAGATGGGTAGAAGCATTACCCACTGCGCATGCGGATTCTAAAACTGTAGCTAAAGCCTTGGCAAGAGAAATTTTCCCCAGATTCGGGGTCTGTCAGACCCTGAGCAGCGACAATGGTTCTAAAAACTAAATTATAGAAAATATGTAGGCAAACAGGGATGAGATGGGTACAAGGTCTACCATTAGCACTCATGGCCATGATAAATAGTCAGAATAGATTTATCCATTTGACACCCCATGAATACACATTTCACATATACTGACTACAGTACAGGAAGAAAAGAACAACTCAAAGGGGACATAATAAAGCCCCAACTGACTAAAGGCCCTTAGGATAGATAAACCAGACACATAAATAGATTAAGGAAAAGGGCGAAGAAGGTAGGAGACACCTGAGTGAAGTGCTAGTAACCTCTCCTCAGGCTTCTCAGAATATGGGCTCCTAAAAAGAGGAAGACATTACAAGTATAATCCAATTATTTTTATATAATCTTTGTATAATTATAGCGAATCAAAATTAGATGATCATTAAAAATAATTAAATACAGTAGCTTTTTGATTAACTTTTTGATATTTTTGATTAACTTTTTGATGTTTTGATATTTACTTTTTGATAGATCCTCTGTTAATTAGAGGAAGTATTAACTTAGTTAAATTATGCATGCATGAAACTAATCAACTACAAATGTTTATTTTTATCATACAATTGAAATGTCATAACATAACCCCACCCACCACCAGGCGAAGTATCAACAAGAGAGTGTGAGACCGAATGGTCTCAAAAGGGGGAATGTGGAAGTAAGCTGTTTTGTGAAACTGTTCTGTAGGCCCAAGAAAGCCTCATAAGCAAACTTTTATAAATAATTAAATAATACAGTCAAGATCTAGTGGAAAAGTACTGAGATGGGGGGTGGTGCGAGGATGCAGATTAGCTCTCTGTCAGCAAGGACGAGGGCATCTAGCACACCAGTCAAAACAGGAATGTTTTCCTCCTGTGTTCCATAACCAAGCAGGAGTTGTACTTATAACAATGGATAAGATAGATCATGCTGACCGAACAGGTGGGAGAAGAATAAAAAATAAGGGGAATTAAGGAAGATTTCATGGTCTGATTAAAAGGCACAGGGGGAGAGTTCACAAACAATTTTATTTGATAGATCAAGAGTGCCTCCAAGCGCATAGGGTAAGAACAGGTCATATAACATATTTATTTTTTGCCTAATTTGTTATTGGTTAAAATAAGATATTGCGAAAGGGTGTTACCACATATTATTGGTGTATTAGTAACGTAAAGGAGGAGTTATGATATTATATAAGCTAATGTTTGTTTTTGTTCGGGGAATTCCGAATCCTCTGCGTAGGTTTATGGTTTTCCCACGTTGAATCAACGTTTGACCGTTTAATAAAAGATTAAATTTAATAGAAGATTCTTCTATTTCCTTCATCTTTATCTTGAGAATTCTTCCACTCGAAAACCCATCTCAAATTGAACTTAATGAGGAGAGAGTAAAGGACTTCCCTCCGCAAGGCTCTGGAAAAAGTCAGCATTATTGGGCTGAATGGCCTGTTCTCATCATTAAGTTATGTTATGTTATCTCCCTCCGGGCTGTTCCCTCCATGGCTCCCAGCACAAAATCCGCCTGCTGTTCTTCTGTCAGCACCTGCGCCCTGAGCATAGACTGAACCTGCGCCCGCCACTCCCCGTCCCCCCCACTAAATTTAGGTACCCACGGAACACACATGAATGGGAATGCAAAACCGGTACTACTTGTGGGACCAGGCCTCTTCACCCTGTCCCTCCATACTATGGTAATACTGCCGAGAGTGTTATTGGTGGATCCTGCCGACAAGGCAAAAAATTTTACGGGAATTTCAGGCCGTGTAACCGCAATTCTGATCCCGTTCCCCTTATCCCTGTTTTTGCAGGTAATACACCCTCTCGAGACAGTACCAACCAACCACAGAGTAAAAGGTAAAAAATCAGTTCTTTATTAACAATTCAAAATAAAAGCAGCTTTGCATACAAAAACTGAGACAAGAGATAATGTCAATCCACTCTCTGTTCCCCCTCCCACCACACTGAGGTTCCACCAGGCAGCGCAGAATTTCCCCCACAGGTAAACGTGCCCCGACAACAAAGTTCCAAGATGACTAATGTACAAAATTATAAAATTGACTGTGTGTGAAAAATGAATTAAACTCTGTAACGTTAGATTCAAGAAATGCAAACGTTTTAATAAGTGTACATTTATCAGAAGACTTTGTAAAGTAAAGATACTAAGATCTTAAACAAAATATATGAAAATAAATACCAATATATACAGCTTGGAGCTGTAGAGGAAAAAAGAAACAAAAAATCTCTGTATAACAAATATTAAATTCTTCACTAACTAGCTTAAGAGCATCTCTGTTGCTCCTTACCTTTTCGTTGTGTTGCACAATTTGTATACGAACACCCTCATCCAGTTCAATTTGCATATTTCTAAGCAATTTAGCGAACATTAGCTCTGATGTGGTCCTTGCGTGTGTGATGCCGTCTCCAAAACAGCAACTTTTCCATGAGAAGACAGGGCCATAAATACAGCCGATGCCTAGCTGGCACGGCTGCTCGTAAGCCAAGTGTGTCGTTGATGCATTGAACATTACCACCTTCTCGTTTCTCTTGGTAAACTTGATTTTAGGAAGCAGCCTCCTGGCCGTTTCACCATGTCCCCCTCCGCTCTTTCCATTCTATCTATTGTTAGCTGGCTAATGTTAGCTAAGTAAGAAATACAGCTGATATGGATGGATAACTTGATGGGTTTCTTCTCCTGACTTATTTTTCCATAGTGTTCAATAGGAAAATTTGCCAGGAGAAACAACCCTTAAAGGAGCTATACGTAACAAATTTACTGTACTAAATCATAAAATGACCATGATATGTCATCAGAAATTAAGGAAACATGCTAAGTCGAAATACTGGCTTCTTCGACAACAATGCTACAGCCAGTATGTTCTCCTTTGAAATTTCCATTCCGGGTCGGAACGTCTGTATTTGTTTTGGCCTTAGTTGACTCTGCCCACTGCTCATTACGAACAACCAGATGTACTCCGGCACTCCGACAACCGATTTACGAATGCCTAAGCTAAGTTCAACATCGTTTTCATTTAGCTAGCTAGCTAAACATTTAAATATATATATATATATATGTATATAGTTACTAGCTAAACATACCACTAACGTTAGCTTATATCTGTGTGACCGTAAATATAGCCAGCCATGCATCTAGCTAACATTGACAGAGTTATAAAAAATCCACATGAGCTGGTTTATAATTTGCAAACAATAAATTGCAAACGTATACATTAGCTGATCAACTTACAGTGTAGGACTCGTCGTCGCTTGTCATTGTCAAAATAGAATAAGCTCGTCTCAAAATATAATGTTGCGCTCGGCACGTCTTGCGCTCATGTTCGTTCAGTGTCCTCAACCTGGCAACCCGCGTGAGCTTCAAGTCTGGTGAGGAGGGGGCAGGCAGAGACAACTCCCTCCAATATTGTGAATTTGGACTGCTGTACCCATTTCAAACGCTCGGTGTCAATGTTACATATAGCTTTTTTAAAGTGATCCATCCATATCGACTGCATATCTGGCAGCAGAGTGATGGTTTGAGGCTTGTTTGATACCTAAGACCCTTGATGACTTACAGCCATTTTACCAACCGTGTATTCCATACTTTTCCAGCATAATTTACAGCTAAATCTAGTCCCCCCAATTCCCATAGAGATCCATTCAAATGCAGAGATGTTATAGTATCGCTTGTAAGAGTACCAGAAAAAAAGATATCAAGAGTCTTTTGATACACCCCCCCAGTTTCTCTCTCTCTCCACTCTGCCGGACAAAGCCGACCCCACCCACAGGTTAAGCGTGCCTACGTTCACACACCACACAGTACACACACACCACTCGTAGACACACAGTGCTCGTAATAATTATTCAGTCTATTGCGGATGGGCACACACACACACACACACACACACACACTCCTGATCATACCCTCAATAGCTCACCTCGGGGACGGCCCCACAATACTCACGAGGGGAAAGCCCACACAAACACGGCAGCATACACTCATACAATAACAAAACTTGCTAACATCCCACGCCACAAACAAATAACATGAAACATACAAAAGAATATATGTTGTGGAGTCCTACCCACTCTAAATTTTATTTATAATTTTTATTTTTTTATTTTAAAAGCACAAGCCGTCCGGCTCAAAAATAACCACACACACAAACGCCCACGGACAGCCTTTGCCGTCCTTGGTGGTCGCCAACGAGGATTCCAACTGTCCACACTGGCTCCGCAATAATCATCATTTAAGTATGTGAATGTAATCACAGCATAGACCTATTCAATAATTTATCGATATATTTATTGTTTTGATTTTTACATAACATTGATTGTTCTCACAAAACTCACTCTGCGGCGGCTCTTGTCGTGGTTCTAGATTTACAGAGGCAGCCATTACTCTCTGCAAAAGGGATAAAATTACCATCTTCACGTGACCAGTGTTGCCAACTAATTTTCAGGGGAAGTTGCTACAGGCAGGTCGATTTGTTGCTAAAAGTTGCTAAATGACGTTGTGATGTCATTACGTGATGACGTCATTACGTAATGACGTAAAACTGCGTCATTACGTGGAATACACAATGACGTTACTCAAATTGACTGGCCATCTCGGTGAAAAATATGATTTGAAATTTGTTAGATTATATTTGTTTATTATCACATTTTTATTTGTAAAAATAATATAAACACAAGACATTTTTTATGATCACATATTTTTATTTTTAAACACAACACATTGAATTATTGAACAATTACACATTACTGAACAATTACATTTTATTTATTTTCTTATTAACTAGTAAAACTACACATTCTGAACAATTATAGTTTTAAGCAGTGTATTGGTAGTTAGTTAACATGCTACCTAACTGATCAACAATTATAGGTACAAGCTAACAACAAGGTATATCATACACTGCCCGGCCAAAAAAAAAGTAGCACACTGTAATATTTTGTTGGACCGCCTTTAGCTTTGATTATGGCGCGCATTCGTTGTGGCATTGTTTCGACAACCTTATGCAACGTCACATTTATTTCCGTCCAGACTTGCATAAATTTTTTCTGCTACTTTTTTTTTGGCAGGGCAGTGTATATGTTATCTTATTGAAGAATACGATGTATGCGCTAGGCACTCTGTTCTCGCTCACAATGCAGCGCACACTGCCACCATCAGCTGTGTGTCTCCACCAGTTCCAGAAAGTCCATTCCTTGCATACGTAAATATGATGAATCATAGATTCAAGAGGAAGTCAAGAGGAAATCCTCTTCATCTTCACTGTGCAACTGCATTGTCACTGAGCTGGAACCAGCAGAAGTGGATGGAGTGGCCTTAAAGCTGTATGCTGCACTTTTGCAGCCAGGCAGACAGACAGTGTGTTGTGACTGAGTGTGTGACAGAGAAAATCGTTTTTGTGCCATTTAGAGAGAAAATGTGTGCATTTTAACGTTTGAGTTACTTTTCAAAAGTTGCTAAAAGTTCCAAATAAATTTTAAAAGTCGGAAAATTTGTTGCTAGGTGCTTTTTGAAAAATAAGTTGCCAGGGTAGTCTGAAACGTTGCTAAAAATCTAGCAACAAAATTGCTAAGTTGGCATCACTGCACGTGACATGTCACGTTGGCCAATCAGAGAAAAAAACTTTGGGCTGTGGAAAAAGCACCGTGTTGAGAAGGCACCTGCCTTTCTAGTTCGTATATAGTTCTGTGGTCTAGACAGTATTTGCTGAAAAACAGAGATAACGGATGTGACCTGAGATTCCCGCATCCGGTTCCGCTTCCCCGATTTCCGCTTCCGGTTTGTTGCTCTATTTACATTAATTCCCTAGTGAAACAAAAAGACAAAGACAGTTTTACTAAGAAAAAAATATATATACAGTGCATCCGGAAAGTATTCACAGCGCTTCACTTTTTCCACATTTTGTTCTGTTACAGCCTTATTCCAAAATTGATTAAATTCATTTTTTCCCTCAAAATTCTACACACAACACCCCATAATGACAATGTGAAAAAAGTTTTTTAGATTCAGATGTAAATTACGCTGGTACAGTATGGAACACATGACTGGCTAAATGGCAGTAAGTCATCAAGGGTCTAAGGTATCAAACGAGCCCCAAACCATCACTCTGCGGCCACATATGGAGTAGATGTGGATGGATCACTTTAAGGGTTTCTTCTCCTGACTTTTTTCCCCATAGAGTTTTATAGGAAAATGAGTCAGGAGAAATAACCCTTGCAGTGAGCCATCCACATCTACTCCATATGTGGCCGCAGAGTGATGGTTTGGGGCTCGTTTGATACCTTAGACCCTTGATGACTTACTGCCATTTAGCCAGTCATGTGTTCCATACTGTACCAGCGTAATTTACATCTGAATCTAGTCTCACCCCCCAATTCCCATAGAGATCCATTCAAATGCAGAGAGGTTATAGTATCGCTTGTAACAGTACCTGAAAATAAGATATCGAGTGTCTTTTGATGTTGATGGGTCACAGACTTCAGGAAGTAACAGCATGCAAAGGATATGCGACCAAATATTAAATATGATACTTAAAAAATACATTAAAGCAAAGGGGGTGAATACATATGCACGTACCACTTTTCAGTTTTTTTATTTTTTTATTTATTTTTTAAAACAAGTTTTCTTTTTCTTTTTTTTTCCATTTCACTTCACCAATTCTGACTATTTTGTGTAAGGCCATTACATAAAATCCAAATAAAAATCAATTTAAATTACAGGTTGTAATGCAACAAAATAGGAAAAATGCCAAGGGGGGTGAATACTTTCGCAAGGCACTGTATCTAACTCTATTACATTGATGTCTGCACTAGCTAGTTAGTTCCTATATGGAAAACAAAGGATCTGTGTTGACTAACGTATTAAAAGCGATGCTGATGCTTTATTTGGATTTACATTGTACTGTGTCTTACAACTTGCATCAGTGCCAGTGGGCAACGTATGGCATTGTAATCTACTTGTCCTCAAAGATTATGCAATACACTACTGTTCAAACGTTTGGAATCTGAGACATTTTTATGTTTTTGAAAGAAATTGATACTTTTATTCACCAAGGTAACATTAACTTGATCAAAAAATACATTCAAAACATTGATCATGTTACAAACTACTATTTCTATTTCATTCTATTTCTAGAAACTATTTAAATGTTCTGCCCTCCTGCACTACCACTCACCACTTCCACTTGGGAGGATGTGATGCAGCACCAAAACAACACAAGTAGAAACTCTAACTGACAGGGAGGAGCAAGGGAGGGAGCGCAGAATTATTCAAATTGGATATAAAAATAAATTGCAATTTTAAAAAAAACTTTTAAAAGATCTGTTATAGGCCTACTTGGGTGCCGCTTTCTCCATTTTTAGGATTTTTCCCGGGAGATATGTAAAGGCATTAAATTTACACTTCCAAAACAGGAAGCTTGGGGTTACAGTAGCAATTTCACTGCCCGAAGTCTGAAGTCTTGCGGACTTGTTCCCTCGAGCCAAATTGAGGGTCAAGGGACTAATTTCACGTACTTCACTTGCATTGGACCGCACTCACCCTTGGCAGCGCCCAATTTCCGGTTTCTAAAGGGATTCCCCCAAATGCAAGTGGCGAGGAGAAGTGCAGGAGGGAACATTTAACGGATTGGACTGCAGCCAAAGAATGACAATTTTAGCAATTTATATACAGCTGCGCTTAATATAATGGGAATGGTTTCTCTAGTACCAAATTAGCACATTAGCATGATTACTTAAAGTGAACCCCGACTATTAAGACTTGTAGGCCTTAATACGCTATAATTGCCCTCTCCTACTAAAATATGTTGTTAGAAACACATTAAATATTTTCATTACTTTAAAAATCCTCAATGTTTAATACATATTTTGACGTACAGAGGTCGCCATTCTTTACGTGCGCAATGCACTTTGGGTCGATGACGTAAATTGGTTGCGATCGAGAGGTATGAGCTAATGGCGCTACCGTTACCTGTTGCTATTTTTTACCGGCCCACAGTAGAGAAAATATCAATACAATGCCACACTGTGCTGCTTTTGGTTGTTGTTTCCAGTCGAAAGGCAACAAGGGAAGTGATGTAAGTCTTCACAGCTTTCCTAGCGATAAGAAGAGGAGAAAGGAGTGGGAAAATGCTTGTGGACGAATACAACTTCCTAAAGACTGTGTTCTCGCCCCTTCTCTCCTGATGCATTTGATGCATTTAGTTGACAACAGCTGGTAAGGGAGCTCACAGGTGCTGCTGGTTATAAGCGAAGACTAAAACCAAGTGCCGTGCCTACAATTTTCTCCCACAAGGAGTCTAAACGCCCTCAGACAGCGAGTGAAATCCGCTCTAAGAAACGTCAAAGACAGGAGACGCTGGATGCTATCCTGCTAGGATGTAAACAACCCGCTCCTGCAGTTGCAGCCTCTGAAGGCAAACCATCGGACACAACCCTGATCATGGAGGAACCTGACAATCCACCAGTTCAGTCAGTTCAGCAATCCGTAAGTGTACAGTGTTCTCCAAGTAAGACCGATGCAGCAACTCAGACGGATATAGACACGTCGGATGCAGCGGTACAGTGGCCAGGGGATGTGCACTATCCGGTAACTACGGACCATGTTTACACAGGTAAACATGAAATTGAGTTGGATAAACAAGTACAACTTTGATCAATTTAATGCCACCTTGGTAAATAAAAGTATAGATTTCTTTAAAAACATAAAAATTCCTTAGTAATTTCCAAACTTTTGAAAGGTAGTTTCAAACATCACTTTTTTGGGAATAAAATATTAAACCCTACTCCCTTTATCGGAGGGTTATTTCAAAATATTTATTCTCAAATCTAGCTGCAAACAAATGTTAAAACGATTGTTTTAAGTATTTGTAACTTATTATGAACTTGTTTTAAAGTGACGGTCAAGGAAAATCCATAATATGCTTATAACCACATTATTTATGGCTATTAACGTATGTATTGAGCACCAATAAAGCACAAGGAATAAATTCCATTGCAATCTCGTAAAATTTCAGTCTATATCTCTTTATTCCTGTATGCTGAAAAAAAGGGTGGAGTCGAAATGGGTCCATGGTGACGTAGACGTGAAACCTCAACCAATACATACTTTGATCTCATTACATAACTCCTCCCATAGTTTGAGGTGCCGTCCTATTCGGCAAAGAAATCCTGTCTGAAGTCTGAACCAAACGCTCGTTTTGTTTGCCCTTGAGAATAGTTGTCCGCGTTATCAGCATTTAGATTTGGAATAGTTAGTTAGCTAAAGTGTTTATTTGTTCCCGCTCTCCTTATCCCTATACCAATTTTATCCCTCTCCCAATCTTTCACCTTTTTATCCATCCCTCCGTGGTGCTAGCTAGTAACATTAGCTTGCTACTTGCACAGCTCAGCATGGAAACTAATCACTCACGCGTCGTTTTTACTTGGTGCACTGCTCATTCATCAGATAATATATCGAAAATAATAGATAGTTAAGATTTTGCCAAATAAACCATGCCTTGGAAATGGTTTTGACGTATTGTTCAGTGGCTGGTTACAGTAACAAAAATACGACGAGAACCATTATCCACCAAAGTACTTACTATTTGTACCTTATTATGAAATTATTCATAATAATTTGTAACTTATTATTAAATTACATTAAAGGCATTTAGCAGACACTCTTATCCAGAGTGACTTACACAGCATTTTTGCATTTATACATAGTATCCATTTTATGCAGCTGGATATATACTGAAGCAATGCAGGTGAAGTACCTTGCTCAGGGGTACAACGGCAGTGTCATACCTGAGAATTGAACCTGCAACCTTTCAGTTACAAGCCCAGTTCCTTAGCCATTATACTACACAGCCGCTGAAGTGAAGTGAAGCTTGTTTCCTCACATGAAAAGGTGTACACTACTGTAAATAGTAGACTAGGCTAGACTCAGTCCTAATTATAATTATGAATATTCTGCAGTTCAATCGATTGTGTTGTATCGTTGCAGCGATTGTATCGATGGTGTTAATGAAAAAAGACACCTTTGGTGAATGGATTAACTTGTATTTCAGATTTTTGTTTATTTACACGTCGTTGTCCAAATGCATGATTAAATGCTTGATTAATTTAAATGTTTGAGTAATATCAATGCATAATATCACAAGGTGAAATAATTTGTTAATGGTTCAATTGGTCATGTAAATATACAAGTAAGCTAGTTTCTGCATGGGCTATTTCAATGTATGGTGGACTTCATGAGTAAAATATACACCAGTTGGTTAAATGGCTGTAAGTCATCAAGGGTCTGTGGTATCAAACGAGCCTCAAACATTCTGCTGCCAGATATGCAGTAGATATGGATGGATCTCTTTAAGGGTTGTTTCTCCTGACTCATTTTCCATAGAGTTCAATAGGAAAATGAGTCAGGAGAAACAAATATCTACTGAATATCTGGCAGCAGAGTGATGGTTTCAGGCTTGTTTGATACCTACCCTTGATTACGTACAGCCATTTCGCCAACCATAGGTGCCATACTATAATTTACAGCTTAATCTAGTCCCACCCCCTAATTCACATAGAGATTAGGGGTGTCACGATACCGATTCGAAATCGAAAATCGATCGAAATGAGCGTTCGATTTCGAACTTCGAAATCACAAGCTGGTTCGCGATTCTCCAAGTTTTTTTTTTCTCTCCACCCCGCCCCCCGCGCGCTCTTCTTAGCCTTTCATGTGATGGGTAAAATGTAAAAAAAGTAGCCTACTTGGCCATCTCTAATGTAAGCGTTTCCGACAAAACGAAACTTGACGCCTTCCACTGCATTTTGTTCGTCCACGCAGGCGTGTGCGTCCGAAGAAAAAAAAGAACGATATTCAGTGTTTCCCCTAGTTTTTTTTTCAGGCCGGGCGGTGAAAGTGCGCCATTTTGCGTAGAGGCGGAAACTATAATTACACCCTCATAATATCAGCGCTGCCATTGAAAATTTTAATTAGGCCTAACGGGAAACCAAAGCTGTTTTGGGTTTTTCCAGATGCTATTTTGATCATTCCCGCATTCTGCGGTAAGGGAAATATTGCAGCTACATAAAAAAAAAGATTATATATTTTTAAAAAATAGAATAATATAAATATATTTTTTTTTTCATTAAAATTATTTATTTTCCCTCTTGTCCAAGCCGGGCGGCAGGTGAGCGCCCGGCCAAGATAATGGTAGGGGAAACACTGATATTTCAAAGAAGACACAGCTGCTAGTTAACGTTAGCTTACCGGTAGCCTGCATTACTTTTCGACACACCATGGCCACTGCCGGAGTCGGAGATGGAGAAACAGAACTGGAAAATCCTCCTGCTTCCCTCAAGTCACCGGTGTGGCAACAGTTTGCCTTCCCCGTGAGTTATATAAACAACGAACACGTCATTGACAAAATAACGACAGTTTGTCGGCTATGCTACACGCGAGTACCATACGCCACCTCAGGCAACACGTCAAATATGGCAGGACACGTTCGCAGGCATCACAAATAAATAGATTTGACTGGGAAAAAAACATTGACACAGGCAACTCAAATGACAACCCAAATGACAGTCAGGGCATGAAAAAAAACGTGTAAATAGTTAATAGCGTGGTACATGTTCAACTGTTTATTATTTCAGATATTAGTTTGTTAAAGCTCTCAATTGTTCAAAGAATGTGAACACGCTCATCTTTTTAAAGCAGAATTTGAAAATGTAAATGACCGTTGTCAGGGCATAAAACCAATGTGTAAATTGTTAATAGCGTGGTAAATGTTCAACTGTTTATTCTAGTCTAGTTTTGATAAAGCTCTTAACTGTTTAGGTGTGTTTAAATATTCTCATATTTTTGTTATTATTTATAATTGTTATTATTCAAGTAAAAGTTACTTATTGAGAAACAAGTATTTTTCTTTACAAGTCAAGACTCGATAGTCTAACAATGGCATAGCCATTAGTTAGACTATAGTGCTGGAAAATAAATTGTGCTGGAAAAAAATCGAAAATCGAACCGAATCGTGACCTTAAAATCGAAAGTCAAATCGAATCGCGGATTTGGAGAATCGTGACACCCCTAATAGAGATCCATTCAAATGCAGAGAGGTTATAGTATCGCTCGTAAAAGTACCTGAAAATAAGATATCAAGAGTCTTTTGATATCCTTTTATACCCGGTCATGATAGCATCACCTGTTTACCTGTAGAGTGCTCCAACTGCCTAACTGCCTAGTTGTTGTTTTTTTGGCCCTGTCCCTGGAACATGTTGCAGGCATTAAATTCAGAATTAGCTTATATTTACAAAAATCAATAAAGTTGAATATCAAAACATTAAATATCTTTTCTTTTTGCTGTTTTCAATTAAATATATGTAAAAGAGAATTTACAAATTACTGCTTTCTGCTTTTATGTGCATTTTATGTACTGTCCCAACTTTTTTGGAATTGGGGTTTGTAAAAAAAATATTTATATAAAAGGGCCCACAACAGCCAACTGAACAAAACCATTTAATTCAATTAACTAATTGTTATTTATTATTATTATTTATAATTATTAATTAATTTATTGATTTATTTTATTCGCAGTTGTGGCAGAGGTAATGTATGTGCCCACAGCTCGCACCCAGAGCACTGGATCCATTACTCTTTAGGTCTGGAGCAATAGAAGTCCTCCCCACAAACAATGCAGTGGCACTTCTCTGCTCCATCTGGAAGGCAAGCTGTTTTCTTCTGTTCCTTGTTTTTCTTTTTTACAATAATTATTTTCTTTACTTTCTGGCCTATTGCCCTTTTCCTCTCCTCAATGGCCCTCTTCACAGGGGTGTCAGTCAGTATTTGTGTTGACATTCTCCGTTTGTTTGCCGATATTTTCCTCAGCCCTGCCTTTGGGAAAGGGCGGAGGACCTCAGGAGAGAACTCCTCATCTGGGAATGCCGTTGGGGATGCCATGATGGTGGGAGGGGACCAGTGTGAGCATCCAGCTACTTCTGTTTGTGGAGACCATGTAGCTGGGTCTACCACTGGCCCATCACCAATGAAATGAGGCTGGAAGCGTGTGTGGGGAAAGATAAAATGTGGTGGTAAGTAGCATCTGTCAGCACTCACTGCTAAGGCCACAGTGACAAGCTGCCGATGTCAGAGCTCCCTCCTGTTTGGTGCCTTTTTCCGCCACCACCTTGTCTGGGTTTTGGACTGTCGTGATGCCCATCTCATCAACATTCCAAATGGTGCTGGCATTGAATCTTTGACGATCCAACGCTGTTGCCAAATTGGTGAAAAAACTGGAAACATTTTTCTGATTAAAACTTGTGGCACAGGACAGGCTTGTTGCCTGGGGTGCTCTGATGGACAGTGCTGGGTGTCTTTTTAGGAACGCTGTCATCCAATCCGATGTGGCCATCTCAGTGGCATCCCAATTGGGATTATATTTTAGGCCATGCTGCTTGGCCAGCTCGTAGGCTATCTTACGCACCTGCAACATAAGACACATGAGTTGTATGGAGGTTGATGAATTTGTTTTTAATATATAAATATTAACTTATCAATGTATTTGTGTTGTAGGCCTGTTATTTAAAATAAACTGTAAATAAACTATGAATAAACGTTTTATCTATGAGCACAATATTAACTGTATTTTAAGGTTTGTATTTATAATGTATCTAATATTTATATTATTAACTTAATGTTTGTGTTGTACGCCTACCAGATGAACTGTAAATAAACTGTATGAATAATCATTTTATCTATGATAGCATATTAATTTGTCCAATTACTTTTCGTCCCCTAAAATGGGGGGACTATGTATACAAATGGCTACAATTGCTACATGGTTCACCTGATATGGATGTAAAAAATTAAATTTTTTTAAATGTAAAAAATTAAATTCCCTCAAATTAAAGCTGAAAGTCTGCACTTTAACCTCATAGTCACTGTTCCATTTCAAATCCAATGTACCAAAGTACCAAAAACAACAAAAATTGTATATGTATATATAGACCTGCATTTTAATGTAGCACTTCTATTTGTTCGTTTACTGTTGTTTTTATATTTATATATTAATGATACTTAGCCTTACATCTTTACAGCTCAGGCCATAGCACAATTGTGCTGCCCTGACCAAGTAGCTTGCCAGTTTAGTTTCCTGCTGTTCTGTAAAAACCTTGGAATGGGCTCTGTAGCCAACCTTCAGCAGCTCCTCTACTCCCTGGTCTCTCAACTCTTTATTTTTTTTTTTTTTTTTTTTTACAATACCTGCCCAAGGTCATGTGGCAGATATTGTATTGTTTCGCCACCCCTCTTACTGAGCCTCCACTCTCAACTGCCTCAGATGCCCTTTCCAGTTTTCCGGGCGACACTCCCCTATCCGTACTCCTGGGTTTAAATCTTGGCATACTGTAAAAAAAATTAAACCTTATTCTGAGTACAAAAGCAATAAAAATAGAAAATATTACAACTCAATTGACTTTTCTGGCAGGTACTTACAGTGACTATGGTTTTAATGTGTATGTGTGTGTGTTTTTTTCATTCAGGGCTTGACATTAACAATCGGCTACAATCCTTTTTTTTTACTTGTCCGCTGGCTAAACTTACTTGTCTGAAACTGAAAATAAAGGCCTATTAAAAAATTAATAAAACCGACAGAGATTTGGACAATTCTTGTGATTTATTAGCTTATTAACAACAAACACAATGCCTGTATGTGTGTGTGCATTTGCATCATACACAAGCCTTGTTGGACACGTAGCAGTTGGGAAGTTTTTGTCCCAACCTCTACATGAAACTACGTAGGGTTGTAAATCGGGTGAAGGGCTTCTCTTCTTTGGCTACATAATAAGCAGTGTGCATTATATTGGCGATTTTCGCCAACATATTTTTCTCCATCCTGTGAGAGAAAAACAGATGATGATGGGGCATCAGGTCCCCTCTGTCTGATTCTGGCAGCAGCTTCAGTAAGCTGGTGTTGCTTGCCCCCCTGTCAAATTTTGCATTGATTTGAAGATTTTATTGATTGAATTTACCCTGGTCACATATAGATTTGTTACTTTAGTCTTATAAATATCACAAAAATCAATTCCAGCCAGTGACACTGGATTACCATTGACCACCAGCAACAATGTCTTAGGTTAGTTTATGGATAACTTAACTATTTAGCCATAAGAAATTAGATAATAAATGCTATATTTTTACATGGCGAGTGTGACTACAATTCAACCTATGCACAAATAAAGTTATTACTTGAAAAAATCTACTAGAATCTCCATGTAATAATGACGACGTATTGTGCGTTTGAAGTTGGTAGAAATTGGATCCAAAATGGCTTCTGAATGGAAGGATTTGAAATTGTAAACCGACTGCTGTATTTTGTAGTGTATTTTTGTCGCCTGAAATGGTTGGCCTATGTTTTGCAGTGTATTTTCTAGCGTAGCTTCTGCGGTAATGTATCTGTAAGCATACCTTGGCAAATTTAATTTTGTTTTATAAACTGAAGCTATACTTAATAGCCAATTTTGATAGTCTCCAAATTATCTGCGCTAAAGCATCAGTGCAGCAATACACAAATAAAAAAATAAATAAGTGTGTCCTGTGTTCCACAGGATATATATGTGGTAAGTTGTTCAATAAATATTTTCAATACAATCTTTTGTTCAATAAATATTTTCTGATACACATTAACTGGTGCGAAGTGTGTTATTATAGGCTACTAATTTAATTGATAAATTGCATTCATTTTATTTAATTGTTCAAACTGAATGTTGCCGAATGGTGTGAAGTGTAGCCTATAGCTAGCCTACTGTAAAAATCATCAGCCCTCTTTCATCGTGTCTACTTGTTTACTCCCTTCAGCTTAATGTATCATGATAATCTTTGGAAATCAAACTCAACATTTTTCTAAATTTTCAGGAATTGTCAGAGTTGAGTCAATATTCATTGAATTTGTAAGGCTAAAAATTATGTGGTAGCCTAAATGAGCACCGCCCACCTTCCCAGAGTTCTGCGCGGCGCAGCAAGAGTAAGATTGAAATTGCGATATAAATGTTGAATTACAACTTGATTCTTTTCGACTGAACGTATCATGATCATTTTTGGATATAAACTCAACATTTTTCAATATTTTTGAGAACCCAGAGTTCTGCACGGTGCAGCAATAGTAGGCTAAGATTGAAATTCCGAAATGTTGGAATTACTCGTGGGGCTACTAATAGTTTAAGTGTTACAGTAGGCTAGTACATTTTGTTTATAAATAGCCATCATGTAGAGGTTCCCAAACCGGTCCTGGGGGACCCCTGTGTATGCTGGTTTTCGTTGCAACCACAGTTGCAATCCCAGAATTTTAACAAGCTGTTAATTTTTCTTAATTTGGTGCTTTTCATGTTTGGAGGAATTATTCGCCCTCTTAAGACACATTATGTCAGAAATATGCATGCCATGTAGAACAAACTGCGTTTGTGCTTATTGTGCTATATTGCAACAATTACATAAAAAGAGGTTACAAAATAATGTATTTTCACTCAAATTAAAGAGTGAAGTGAATCAATAGGCTCCTAATTAGGTTGTTGAACACATGCGTTTAACTCAATTTTTTCTTTAAGCTTATTAACACAATGCAGGTTTGGCTCGTTATCATTTGCTTTGTGTTTGAATTCTTCATTATCTACCAAATGGTTAGTTTTAGTGGCCATGTGTCCACACTTTCACCAATTAGGAGCCTATTGATTCAAATCAGTCTTTAAATGGATCTGTTAAATAATTTTCTTATCTTTTTTAAATAATATAGCACAATAAGCACAATGTGAACTTGGGGTGTTTATTCTACATGGCATCCATAGCTATTTCTGATATAATGTGGCTTAAGAGGGTGAATAATTCCTCCAAACATGACAAGCACCTAATTTAGAAAAATTAACAGCTTGTTAAACTTCTGGCATACACAGCAAACCAGCATACACAGGGGTCCCCCAGGACCGGGTTGGGAACCCCTGATGTAGATAGTTATTGAACTAAGTGTGAATTAGCACCATGGAGGATTTTGTGTGGAAATGACCCCCCTTGCATAGTTGCATTGAGCTATAGTTTGCTATAGTATAGTATTCACTAGCTGAAGGAAAAGCACGGTTTTTTTTAAAGACAAAATATTTCAGTGAATGACACAGGTGCATTCCATTACTCGAAAAATGTGTCCTCTTTTCCTCCACTCAAAAAGTGATGTGGTTTATGTAAATTTGTCTGAAACACAAAGAAAATGTTTTTATTATTTAAGTTCTTTGGAATATCCAATAAAATATTTTTTTTTTGCCACTCCAAGCATGTCCTGTGGGAGGCGAGGAAAATCATAGTCTAGCAAAAAACCTGGTCACTCTTCGGAGGAGAATCCAAAGCCTCCTTCGGGACGGTGTTATGGTGGACTTCAATAAAAATAAAAGACTGGCAAAAGAGACATGGGGGGTGGACGAGGACCACTGGAAAAAAATGAACATAATAGTCCACCCCCGTAAAGACACACACAATCCACATTTTACCGCTTTCTGTGTGGCTTCAGGGACAGTGCTACCTAGGCTACCGTGCCGTACTTCTGAGGAACCAGGGGTTTGTGGAGTATGACGCATCGCTCGTAGGCATGGAAATTTAATAAATTACAATGTATTGTATTTCAATCTGAATTCAATAGTGTTTACTGTACTGTTACACTTTATTATAATCATAATTAGTATAGCTTGATGTTGGGACTGGGCATTTTTTTAAACTAAAGGAATAAACAATTAAAGCACACCAATAAAATCAATAAAAGCACAAATATAGGACAGTGAATTATTATTCTTTTTGTTGTTTTTTTAATAACCATGTTCTGCACTTTGTATTGTATAGGCTATGCATAATTATTGTGGCTGTAGGCTTATGGGAGCTGCTAGGCTAACTAAATTGTTATAATACCGACAAACATCCAAAAATGTAATGCAAACGTTATAAAATTGGTAAACATTAAAACAAGTTTAATGACCGGTAAAAATGACGGTGACAGATTATGATTTACTCTAGCGCAACCACTGGTCCACAAAATGGTCAAGCAACCGTGAGCTGTGAGCTGCCAGTGAACTGTGAGGTGTGGTGCATGCTGGGAACCGCGAGGTCTGCGAGCTCACCACTCGCACAGAAGGATTGTACCCGCTCAATACACTGCAAAACATAGACCAACCATTTTAGGCTAATAGCATCGAAAAGAATATCCGACAAAATACGGCAGTGGGCTTACAATTTCAAATCCTTCCAACACAAAGTAGCCTACTAGATCTGAACTCTGAACTGTATTTTTTTTTCTCCAAAAAGCATCATTTGCTGGACAAACGTTGTAACTGATTGTCCAGCAGATGATATGAATGTTGTAACTTCCTCCATAACATTTCCTGCATTACTTTGTACACATCTTTCAAAATAAACACGTGGATAAATTAACATACATTTTAGTCAGGTAGATTAGTTTTAACCCTTTTTCTGAACAAAAAAGATGGTTCCATTGTAGCTTTTCCTGTGGGGAATAAATTTTATTTACCACCCGGCTACATAAATACTGTTGATTGAATTATCCTTATTGCTGTATTTTAGTTTATATAATTAATTTATATTAGGCTACTGTAGTCTGTTGTTGTCATACCCGTGCACATTGAGTGAATGTAAATGCCGTTTTTGTATTCAATGTAATCGTCTTTGCAATTAAAAAAGTACTGATACTACAACGTAAACACTTTAATTACATAAATAGGCTGCTCAATCTTTTAAACATCCACAGGACGAGTAAATATGCCAAATGCACGTTTTAGAATGGTCTCTTGAGAAAAAATATAAAGATAAAATAAATTGTAACGTTACAATAAAACGTGCCTACTCCAGCTTTAACCTTTGGATCTTTCAGCACCCTCGAGAAATGGGAGCTGCCAGCGAACTGCGAGCTGGCACAGCGACCTGCCACTGTGAGCTGCCAGTGAACTGTGAGGTGCGGTGCATGCTGGGAACTGTGAGGTCTGCGAGCTCACCACTCGCACAGAAGGATTGTACTCCTTCTATGCGAGGTGTGAGTTCGCAGACCTCACAGTACCCAGCACAGAAGGAGTTTAATCCTTCTGTGCGAGGTGTGAGCTCGCAGACCTCACACAGAAGGATTGTACTCCTTCTGTGCGAGGTGTGAGCTCGCAGACCTCACAGTTCCCAGCATGCACAGAAGGATTGTACTCTGACTGCAGCGTGATGCAACAACACTGCAACAACAGAAAAGATTCCGTTGTTTTACCTGGACTCTTGTAGCTGACATTTTTACTGAAACGTTAGCTATACCAGTCTGTAATCCTGCAATCGTATCTAAAAAACTTGCATGTGTACAACAAGGTCTGTGACAGCAGTGGGGTGGGGGGGGGGGGGGTGTCTCTGTGGGCAGGGCCAAGGGATGTTATGACTTTGAAATGTTTTGGCAAAAAAATGCGACTGTTGAGAAAGTTACGTAGCTTTAAATATCCTATAAAAACAATAGGAATAACATTTTTGGCATTTCATTGAATGTAATTTGCCTAGACATAGCACAGTTGAACCCCAGCAACATTTTCTATGATGCTTATTTGATATAACATAATTTTCATGGTCTCACAGGTTTTCAAAACACCCACATATAATTTTGACCAGATCATGTCCTGTCTATTGCTAGTACAGGTGAATGCATTACTTATGTCATGCTCTGCTGCTTTGACAGGACATAGTGTCAAAATGATATGGGGGTGTTTGCTGGGGTTCAACTGTGCTATGTCTAGGCGAATTACATTAAATTAAATCCCAATTACTTAATAAATGGATCACATACGTACTATATAATTCTCTGTTGCCTCACCTGGACATAGCGGGCCCTATCTTGACGATCTTAGCACTTGATCTAAAACCCATGGCGTAAGTGCATTTAGGGCGTGTCCAAGTCCACATTTGCTAGTTAGACAGCGTGTTATTTGAGCGCTAAGTAAGGTGCAAGGCGCAAATGGGCTGAACTTAGTCTCTTCATTAATTATAGGTGTGTTTTGGGTGTAACATGCAATAAACCAATCAAAATGTCATATCCCATTCCCTTTAACTCTATTTACTTTGGCCCTTCAGAGGCAATTTCCACCTGGTTTCTACTAGCTTTGTTTAAATGTCAATATCTAAAAAAATATTCCCTGCACTTCCATGGTTTTAAGTTCGAACTGAAGAAGAAGCTGTATCATTCAGAAATTTGCTACAGAATACATTTATTTCAGAATAGTCACCTACAGTATATATATATAATAACCATAACATACGTCTCCTAATGTATTTAAATACGTTTAAAAAAGAACGTACGAAAGCGCGTGTGTATTTACACAAGAACAGCAACGTATTTCAGCCATAAATGCGACGGGTGGTCGCTGTGGAAATGTCGACTGTACGGGACTTTGGCGAAATATAACAAGATAAACTCTTCAGGGTTCATCAGAAAACAGCTGTAGCTGAATATACTGGTAAGTACTTTTTTTGTTTCTTAAACATATTTATATGAGAGATTTTGGTGTCTTCTAAACCAAAAGTGCATCTCATTTGTACAACATTTAAAAAAAATATTATTGTTTCTATACATGAACATGATTTTCTTAACGTGTATAAACGGTGCATTTTATGCATTTTACAGTCTGTGGCTGTAGCCAGAGGAGGGGCGTAAGTGCTTTGGACTGTTAATAGCGCCCTCCTAATTTATTGCACTGCAGTGTAACTGGAGAAGCTGAGGTCTTCGCAAGAGGCTACCCTTTTAAAAAATACTGTGTCAAAATTTACGGGGTTTTCTTAAAGCTGTAGTTTATAATTTCAGACGAACATGAATACTGTAATTGAGACGGATACGTCTCAACCACTAGGAGAGAAGTTTATAGAGTTAAAAGCCTGCTTTTCTACCTTGGCGGATTGCTTATATGATGGCAAAACAGACATGCTCATGCTTGTGTAGTTAAAGCGTGCGAGCAAGGAATAGTCTATATGGATCAATAGTATGAGCAATATTAATCAGACTAACCATTATGACGCATTTTGATATACACAATAATAATCTTTAACATTAGGGTTTAACACCGATAGCAATACACCAAAAATTATCCTGGCCACACCTCATCTTAAGATCAACTCGCCCAGTTCATTTGCGCTGGGCGCTATAATGACCCCTGCGCCGGGTGTAAGATAGCAAAGACATTTGCGTATGGGTTAGCGCCGCTTATCGCCGGGTATAAGATAGGGCTAAGCAGGTGTCATTATAGTGCCCAGCGCTCACTTTGTTTAAATACCAAGTGATCTTGCGCCCATAGCAAGTGAACTGGGCAGGTTGGTCTTAAGATGAGGTGTGGCCAGGATAAGTTTTGGCATCTTGCTATCTTGAGCCAGCAGAAAGCACTTGCGCTAAAACCACCACAAACCTGGTCTAAAGTCATGTCGCAGTTGTTTAGCTTACCCTCCTGTCTGTTACACACAGGGGCGCGCACAAGCATGACTAAAAATTAGATTACAATGTGAAATATTATTGTGTAGGCTATATCAAAAAATGCATAATAATAAAAGGGTCCATTGGTCCACATACCTGTCCTTCAGCAAAGGGGAATGCCGCCTTAAATTGCTTTCATCCCGCCAGATTTGAACAAACTTCTATCATTTCCTGGCAGCTAAGCTGGAGACAAACGGCTGCTATCCTGTCCCTATATGCACTCCTATATACAGTGAATACATTCAAGTCCCCATCACACCTGTCAGCCAAGAACGGGTAAAACAGCAGTTCACTGCAAACTTTTGGTTTCCTGGGGTTCTGCCCCAGCAGAAAACGCCATTATATACTATGTGAAACGAAAGGGGGCCCACTCCATCAACATCCAGGCGATGTGCGATGCTACGTGTAAGGTTACACATGTATTCACAATTATCCTGGATTAAGCTATGACTCTATATTGGCCAATAGTTTCTGCAATCTTCCGGGGGGACAATAGTTAAAACAAGCATAAAAATATCAAAATGACATTGTGAAATAGTGATTAATATTTTTTTAGATGCTGTCCCTGGAATCGCGGGTAAGTGGGCTTGTTTTAGGCATTAAGCTACCAGTAAAAATGCGTTGGTCATATTTCCATAAGCAGGAAAATATAAAACAAGGGAAAATTTGCGTAAACATATTGGTTCCCAACCTGACAGCTTTAGTGTATTTAGTGTCATCATTAAGGCAAAAGAACGCTATTTAAATTATTAATCAATATTAGAATGCACGCAATATGAACTTCGGATGAAGCTTGAACTTCGTTAGCCGAATTCATTGCCTGTGATCTGTCTGCTGTGAGAAGAGTCTCATGGAATTGATGTTTGACAAGCCTTGTTTTCCCGTTATTAGCCTATATTGCTGGGAAATAGTTTGGTCAGGAATTACCGGGAAGCGGGAACCTGTGCCGGTGTTAAACCCTTATGTGAAAGATTATTATAGTGTATATCAAAACATGTCATAATGGTTAGTCCAAATAATATTGATCATAAAAGGCTATTCATACATACAGTCAAGCCGGAAAGTCTCCCCACCCCTTTCACCTTCTCCACGTTTTATTACGTTACAGACATATTCTACAATAGATTGAGTTAATTTTTTGTCTCAAAATTCTACACAAAATAGCCCATAATGACAAAGTGAAAACAGGTTTTTAGACATTTGTGCTAATTTATAAAAAATCTAAATGTAAAATATCATATGTACACAAGTGTGCACACCCTTTGATATGACACCCAAAAGTGAGCTGAGGTGCATTTTGTTTCCACTGATACTGCTTGAGATGTTTCTACAACTTAAATGGAGTCCACCTGTGATAAATTCAATTGATTGGACATGATTGGGGATTGCCATCACCTGCCTATATAAGGTCCCACAGTTGACAGTGCATGTCAGAGCAAACTCCAAGCCATGGGGTCAAAGGAATTATCTGCAGACCTCAGAAACAGGATTGTGTCAAGGCATAGATCTGGAGAAGGGTACGGAAAAACCTCTGCAGCTTTACAGGTCCCAAAGAGCACAGTGGCCACCATCATTCGTAAATGGAAGAAGTTTGGAACCACCAAGAATTTTCCTAGACCTGGCCGCCCGGCCAAACTGAGCAATCGGGGAAGACGGGCCTTGGCCAGGGAGGTGAGCAGGAACCCAAGGGTCACTCTGACAGAGCTCCAGCGTATCCTTGTGGAGATGGGAGAACTTTTCAGAAGATCAACCATCCAGACAGCACTCCACCAATCAGGCCTTTATGGCAGTGGCCAGACGGAAGCCCCTCCTTAGTATAAGGCACATCACAGCCCGCTTGGAGTTTGTCAAAAGGCACCTAGAGGACTCTCAAACCATGAGAATCAAGCTTCTCTGGTCTGATGAAACCAAAATTGAACTTTTTGGCCTGAATACCAAGCGTCACATCTGGAGGAAACCAGGCACCGCTCATCACCTGGCTAATACCATCCCTACAGTGAAGCATGGCGGTGGCAGCATCATGATGTGGGGATGTTTTTCAGCAGCGGGAACGGGGCGACTAGTCCTGATAGAGGGAAAGATGAATGCAGCTAAGTACACCGAGATCCTTGAAGAAAACCTGCTCCAGAGCGCTCTGGACCTCAGACTGGGGCGAAGGTTTACCTTCCAACATGACAACGACCCGAAGCACACAGCCAAGAGAACAAAGGAGTGGCTTCGGAGAAAGTCTGTGCATGTCCTTGAGTGGCCCAGCCAGAGCCCAGACCTGAATCCAATTGAACATCTGTGGAAAGAGCTGAAAATGGCTGTGTACCGACGCTCCCCATCCAACCTGACGGAGCTTGCAAGGATATGCCAAGAGGAATGGGCAAAAATGTCCAGAAACAAGTGTGCCAAGCTCGTAGCTTCTTTCCCAAGACGCCTTGAAGCTGTAATTGCTGCCAAAGGTGCAGCAACCAAGTATTAGGCTAAGGGTGTGTACAGATATGTAACCCCTAAATAACCAATTTTTGTCAGTAAAATAAAATTGCATATTTTCTAAAAACCTGTTTTCACTTCGTCATTATTGGCTATTGTGTATAGATGTTTGAAGCAAAAAATAAACTCAATCTATTGTAGTATAATTCTGTAACGTAATAAAACGTGGAGAAGGTGAAAGGGGTGGGGAGACTTTCCGGCTTGACTGTATAGCCTATTGCTTGCTGGCACGCTTTAACTACGCTTATGTTTCACCAGCTGTAAATCACTGTTTTCACAGTCTTACTGTCAGCCATCATATTAGCAATCTGCCAAGATGCAAATGCAGATGGCTTATAAAGGGAATGGGATATAACCATGGGCGTAGGATTATGGGGGGACACAGGGGACGTGTCCCCCACAATTTTTGGAAAGAGTCGAATTGTCCCCCCCAACCATAACCGATCCCTCTGCCATGTAAATCGTACATTCAATAAAGGCTGCAACAACGGTAAAAATGACTTATAATTATGCGGAAAGATATGTAACACTTCATATGTAAACATAGTATGAATTATTGACCCCACCCCCTCGCTACTTCAAAGAGTAGCAATGGTTTATCTTATGGCCACGACAAGTTTGAGTTTATGAAAGCACCTTCCTTAGCAGAGAGGAGCCCATGCAGGTGGACAGTTCCGCTCTGCGTGAACCCCTGCCTATCAAGCCGCGGGAAGAGTGGTGCCGATATTAGGCGCTAGGGGCACACGAAAATTGTGCCCTAAATTGGAGGGAAACGGGGGGTCTCGTTAGTGGAACCAGGGACACTAGTGAGACATTTCGATACAGTCCCTAGAACACTCTTGCCGGTCCATTTGCTCTGGAATCAACGTTTGGCTAAAGTCAATGGGCCCTATCTTGGCGATCTTGGCGCTTAGTCTAAGCGCATGGCGTAAAGTCCATTTTGGGCGTGTCCAAGTCCACTTTTGCTATTTTAACGGCGTGTTTTTTTGGCGCTAAGCACGGCGCAAGGTGCAACTGGGCTGAACCTAGTCGCTTCATTAATTATAGGTGTGTCTTGGGCGTGACATGCAATAAACCAATCAAAATGTCATATCCCATTCCCTTTAAAAGCCTGCTTTTCCACCTTGGCGGATTGCTTGATGGCGAAACAGACATGCTCGTGCGTGTTTAGTGTGATCAAGGAATAGGCTAAATGGAGTATGATCAATATTATTCGGACTAACCATTAGCCTATGAGTTCCCGGTAATTCCAGACAGGGCTGTTATTTTACAAAATATATGCGGTTAAATTTCGTTAAAAGGACCTGCAACAGCTGAGAATAAGCTATCAATGGCTTCAGTCTCACCTTAGAAAACGCCAAATTAGCCTGCTTGTTCAGCGAATTTCGTTTGATTATACACTGAAAGTGTCAAACATCAATTCCAAGAGGCTGTTCTCATGGAGTTCTCGAAGTTCAAGCTTCATCCAAAGTTCATTAGGCTACCTGCATAGTAGGCTAATATTGATTAATAACAGCCTACATACCGTTATTTTGCCTTAATGATGACACTAAATAGCCTACAATAAAGCTGTCAGGTTCGCAACCCATATGTTCACGCATATTTCCCCTTGTTTAATAATGTCCTGTTTATGGAAATGTGACCAACCTGTTTTACTCGTAGCGTAATCCTTTAAAACAATCCACTTTCCCAGGAAGACCGTGAAACGTGCGACTTACAGCAGGGGAAACAGAGAACATGCAGCGCACGTGCAGAGAATGGCGTTAAAATTAATTGTGAATTAATTGTGTAACGTGCTGCAAATTTGTTTTAGTTTCTAATTAGACGCTTAGTTCTCTTTAAAATCGTTTTGTTCAGTTATGGAATAACGGGTGAAATCAGCTGGGTTTTAAACGGTGAGAGTATGGAAACCTGGTCACTGTAATTTAAAAAATATGAAGGACGAAGAATAGCTAAGGTTACAATTTAGTTAACATGGTGACATCTCCGTTTTTTAACCATAGGCTATCGAAAAAAACCTTATGCACAGCGAATCCGCTGTAGCCTAGACTATTTGAAAAACAATAAATGCAATATTCACTGGACAAGGTTTTGAACTTTTTTCAGTCACAAACCATTCTATTTACTTACAGGCTGTATTCATAGATAAACAGAGCTGTATTGTAATGACATCTGAAGCGCATTTTCAGAAATTAAATGTCCGTCTATTGCCGTGCGCGGGTTTTCCATTGAATGACAATTCACGCATTAGGTGTAAATGACAATTCGCGCATTAGGGTTGATATAGGTGTTATCAGCTGCTTTTTAATGGATAGCCATTGTCCCGTACCATCGCACATCGCCTGGATGTTGATGGAGTGGGCTGAAAGCAATTTAATGTGCATGGCATTCCCCTTCGCTGAGGGAAAGGTAGGCTATGGACCCTTTTATTATTATGTATTTTTTGATATAGGCTACACAATAATACTATTTCACATTGTAATCTTGATATTTTAATCATGCTTGTGCGTGCCCCTGTGTGTAACAGACAGGAGGGTACGCGCATTGTGCACACGCCTTTGTAGACGCACTTATATGCGCCGTTAAAATAACATGTATACAACTGCGACATGACTTTAGACCAGGTTAGTGGTGGTTCTACCGCAAGCGCTTTCTGCTGGCTCAAGATAGCAATACGCCAAAAAGAATCCTGGCCACTCCTCATCTTAAGACCAACACGCCCAAACGGCGCAAGAGTACATGCTAGTTAAACGGCGTGAGCGTTAGGCGTTATAATGAACCTACCGCCGGGTGTAAGATAGCAAAGACACTTGCGTTAGGGTTAGCGCCGCTTTGCGCCGGGTGTAAGATAGGGCCCAATGTGTTCATTGATTCTGGAGCGGTGGAGACTTTTATGGATGCCAAATGGGCCAGGGAGCACAAAATTACCATTCACCATCTCATTTGGCCCCGGGTTGTTACAGCCCTCAACGGCCACCCCTTAGGTACCGGGACAATTAAAGAGACAACGGGATCTATTTATATGCGCCTCTCTCACAAGGGGCATTCTGAGGGTCTCCAGTTTTTTCTGATCGACTCTCCCACTTATCGTCTCATGTTAGGCCATTCTTGGCTAGTGCGGCACAGTCCCCATATTAATTGGGGAGGAGAAAAAATTAGGGGCGCCCAGTACTGATCACACTGCCGACCAGTGGTTCCCTCCGCTTCTGGTGGGCGTGGTTATCATTCGGAGTTTGATCCCAACAGTGACTCAGAGGAGGTTGATTCTCCCCCTGATCCGAGTAACCCCGCCTCTCTGTCTATAGACGGAGAGGAGAGTTTGGCCAGGGATCCGCTGGCTGACGGGGACTCTGATTCTGAGACGAGCTCTCTGATTGTGAGATTGCGTGGGAGTCCATGTCTAACGCATCTCCCAGGTTGGATAACATTGGAGTAATGGGGGCGCTCGAGTTTCCCCTGCCAGTCAATGTCCCGTTTGAATATTTGGATCTCGCTGAGGTGTTCAGCAAACAACGAGCTACCACCTTGCCACCTCATTGAGCCTACGACTGTGCCATCAACCTTTATCCTGGCACCGTACCTCCCAGGGGGGGCCCTGTACTCGTTATCGGCTCCTGAGAGCCTAGTAATGAAGGAATACATTGAAGAATCCTTAGTCAATGGGTTTATCAGACGTTCTACCTCACCGGCCAGGGCTGGCTTCTTTTTTGTTAAAAAGAAAGATGGGGGAATGAGGCCGTGTATAGATTATCGTGGGTTGAATGGCATCACTATTAAAAACCGGTACCCACTCCCTCTCCTGAATTCCGCATTTGAGGGTCTCCAGGGGCCGTCGATATTCACTAAGCTCGACCTCTGTAACGCTTATAACCTGGGGCGCATGCGCGAAGGAGTTGAGTGGAAGATCGTGTTTAATACGCACAACGGACACTACGAATATCTCGTAATGCCGTTTGGGCTCACTAGCACCCCCTCTGTCTTTCAGGCGCTAGTGAATGACGTGCTTTGGGAAATGGTAGAGAAATTTGTATTTGTTTACCTGGACGATATTTTAATTTTCTCCGCTGATCTTGATACTCACATCAGCCATGTCAGGCAGGTTCTGGAGGCGCTTCTCAAAGCCCAGCTGTTTGTCAAAGCTGAGAAGTGTTCCTTCCATTCAGACACCGTTTCCTTCCTGGGATTTATTATAAAAGGGAGAAGTCGTTGCCACCTTGCTTGGGCTGAATATGCCCATAATATGCAATGCATCTACGAGTTTCTCTCCATTCGAGGCTCAGGTGGGATATCAACCTCCTCTGTTTCCCGAATTGGACAAGAACGTGGAGGTGCCCTCTGCAGGCTCGTTTTTCTGGAAGTCCCGGTCTGTTTGGAGGCGAGTTTGTTCGTCTCTTCTGAGTTCTTCAGCGAGAAAAAGGATTTTGGCCGACAGGCGCCATCGTACGGCCCCTTCCTATCGGGTTTGACAATGGGTTTGGCTCTCCACGCGGGACCTCCCATTGCGAGTGGAATCTCGGAAACCCGCTTCTCGCTTCGTGGGTCCGTTTAAGATCATCCGGGGAATTAACCCTGTTACGGTGTGTTTACAGTTGTGGTTACAAACCTCCACCCCCACCCCGTTTCGTGGAGGGTGGTCTGGCATATACGGTTAGGTGCATTTTGGCGGAGAGACATGTGGGTAGAGGGGCCTGATTTCTTGTAGATTGGGAGGGTTATGGTCCTGAAAAACGTTGCTGGGTTCCCTCTAGGAACATTGTGGACCCAGGACTTATCAGTTCCTTCCACAGAGCTTGTCCTGGGGGATCGTCTGGGGTCGTCCCTTAGAGGGGGGGTCCTGTCACTGTTTTTCAGGTTGCCATCTCTTCTCGGCAGAGGTTTTTCCTTTTGCCACGGGAGGGCGTTCTGGCCGGGTTTTATCTCTTGCCTGGCTATTATCTGTTGCGCCTGTGTCAGCCTGTCTACTTAAGCTCATCTCTTCCTGTTTCCGGTGCTTGAGTATCATTCGTGCCACTCTAGCGAGGTAACTCGGTATAGGAATTTCAGGTGACCACTTGTTCTTTTGTGCTTCTAAAGAACACGCGGGACTGGCCTGTAGAACTTAAGAGTATTTAGTCTTAGGGTTTTGTTTAATGGATAGTCTCTTTGTACTCTTTGTTTTCCTGCCTTGGTTTTTGTTTCTCTGTCAAGGCTTCGCCTTGTTTCCGTTTACCTTTATTTTTAGCTCTGATAGTCCCTGAGCTCAAGGCTATTCTGTTCTGTTTCTTTTCTCTGCTCGAACTTGCGAGCTTTGCCCAAATAATTTGGGTTGTTATTATTTTTGGCTTACACTGGGACTACGTCCTTCTTTGTTTATTTCCCCAACTCTAGTCTGCGAGTCTCACCCAATTTTTTATTCAGGTCATATTTCGTTTGGGTTTCAACGGGAGTTTCTTTCCCGTCTTTTCTTCTTTCTACTTCCCTCTATTGGTTGTCCACGCTTCATGGCTAACTTTCTGAATCTTTTTCGGTCACGTCTGGTCCTCCGTCCTGACCCCCCTCACATTATTGCCCTGCAATGAGTGCAACTTGAGAGGCTGATATATTCGCAAGCAGCGACACTGTAAGAATCCTGCATCGGAATTATGAGGATTTTCTTAAAATTGTAGCCTAAGTTACAATTTCAGAGAAATGGGAATACCATAATTGGGATGTCGACGACTGACACTAGGGCAGTGGTTCTTAAACTCGGTCCTGCGGCCCCCTGTATATGCTGGTTTTCGTTCCAACCACAATTTCAATTCCAGAATTTTAACAAGGTGTTGATTTTTCTTAATTAGGTGTTTTTCATGTTTAGAGGGATTATTTTTCTTTTGAAGCAACATTCTGTTAGCAATAGGTATGCATGTCATGAAGAATAAAAGTCCAATATTCATATTGTGCCAACAATTACAAAAAGAGAGGTAAAAATGTTTTAACTGATCAAATTAAACAAATTAAAATCTGAGGTGAATCAATAGGCTCCTAATTGGTGAAATTGTGGACACATGGCAACTAAAACTAGCTCCTTGGTAAATAATTGACAAAGACAATTATTCAAAAAATTCAAAAGACAAAGCAAATGATAATAAGCCAAACCTGCATTGTGTTAATAAGTTTATGGAAAAAATTAAGGAACTTAAAACACAAGTGTTCAACTACTGAATTAGGAGCCTATTGATTCACCACAGTCTTTAAATTGATCAGTTAAAAAATTGTTACCTTGTATTATTGTTTGCAAGATAGCACTGTAAGAACAATGTGAACATGGGATAGTCTTCATGGTATGCATAACTATTTCTGACATAATTTGTCTTAAGCGGGTAAATTATCCCTTTAAACATGAAAAACACCTAATTAAGAAAAATTAACAGCTTGTTAACATTTTGGGATTGCAATTGTGGTTGGAACGAAAACCAGCATACACAGGGGGGCCCCAGAACAGAGTTTGAGAACCACAGAGTTTATAATGTTATGAACTTATCTTATCCACTAATGTACTGATTAGCCTACCATGGCTTTAGCTTTATATGAAAGCATCTCAAATCTCGCCTTGTGCTTTGAAAAAAAAAAAACTTCTCCAAAATGTTCATAAATCATTTCATTTTATTAATAAGTTCGTTTAATTTTTGAAAATGCCCTGTGTGAAGTTGTGTGGAAATGCAGGAAATTAGTTTTAAAAGGCTCTTTTTTCTGGGGGAAGACCCCCAGATCCCCCAATACTTTCTTCCCGCTTTGTGCCCCACCAACATCTCTTCATTGCCCCCAATCAAAGCAGTCCAAAAACAGCCCTGACCACAGCAATTTCTCAATAATGTTATTTTTGATAGAAATCAGATTACTTGTATTCGAGCTCCAAGTGTAATAAACAATCAGATCAAAAACGTCTACAACGTAAAAAAAGCCAAGTTACTCACACATAGCCTACATAGCGCTGTCTATAAGTCCTTAATTCCAACTTGCAAAAACTAGGCCTGCCTTTAAAAGTCTTGATATCAAAATGTGGCCATGTTACAACTAACAATATTGCCTATCGTAGCTCACACTAAATAAACTAGCTCTATTCCAAAGCAATGCTATCCAAACTTTCCTAAATTATTTAATGCAACTTGGCCCTGTGTTTCTTCATCTTTGCATGTGAAGAGATTGTGCCTCATGGAACAACATGTGATTTCAATTAATGTTTTTAACAGTTGATGAATAATTACACTCCAGAAAGGATATGGTTGTACTTTGTTGGCAAGTTTACTTTAGAAAATGTACAGGTTTTAAAATGTGCTGCTGCTACAGAATTCTTTACAATTCACAAACACATTTATATCAAGAAACATCATGTACAATAGAGAAAGGGGTGATGAATAAATAAATGCAGATAAAAATTTGTAATATTTTTACCTAGAAAATAGCGTACATATAGCATTTTTACAAACGTATCCAGACATGTTTGTGGGTCAGATGGTGGCAAATAAGTAATAGTACCAATTTTCTTAACATAATAGTATTTATGATATTTGCAAACAAAGTTTTGTGAACACAAGGATATCTATGCTCTGTAGGACCACACAGGTTTTGATAGAAATCCAAATAAATAAATCAATAAACATAATTTTATATATACATAATAATACATAATACATAATAATAATAATACATTTTATTCATTCTGTGCTTTTCATAGACCCAAAGCAGTGGATGCAGACAATTGTTCAAACATGCCCTATAGTGTAGTAATTTTTCTGCTTAATTTCTAAGTGCAACACATCTGAATCAGAGTATTTCCACTATAAATTATTTTCATTTTGCAGTTTGATGTGGCACATACAGTTTCATTGACCACATTCTCTTCAGATGGTAAGATGAAGAAACACAGGGCCAAGTTGCATTAAATAATTTAAGAAAGTTTGGATAGCATTGCTAGTTTAGAGCTAGTTTATTTAGTGTGAACTACGATAGGCAATATTGTTAGTTGTAACTTGGCCACATTTTGATATCAAGACTTTTAAAGGCAGGCCTAGTTTTTGCAAGTTGGAATTAAGGACTTATAGACAGCGCTATGTAGGCTATGCGTGAGTAACTTGGCTTTTTTTGATCTGATATCACTTATTTTTTATAGCTAACTAATGATGAATAATGCATGAAGATAAACACAGAGAGAGACATGCATTCCAAAGAAATGCATGCAGACATTTGCGAAACTATAACGCCCTCTATTGACAAGAATGAGAACAGTTATCCTATTACAGACAGCACACAATTACATTAAAAGAGTTTGTAGATGAGCAGTATTTAATGTGTAATGAAATACAATGAACAGCACCACCTGAGCTATGGATCATGAAGAAGCATGTAAATAAATGAACCAAGTCTACATGGAGACATGCATGCACAATGGGCTAGACGCAAACACATTCTAGCTGAAAGACATACAGCCTAAATAGCTAGTACAGCCTAAATAGTTTGCATCAGTAAAATATGGAAATACAGTTTTAAAATAGGGCTATTAGTATTCTATAGAAAATGAAATACATTTAACGTTAGGCTATTCAACACTGGATTGCCGGATGCGTAACTCCAACCTTCCATGTGTGGGCTACGAGCTAGCGAGCGAGTGAGTTAATTCGCAGAAATTCCTTCGCAGTTTTTTTTCCGGTAGTGTAGAACGTTATCTGCGGGAAATGTTTTGGTACCGGACAGCTAGGTTTAGTTTAGTTTTCTGTAGTGCAATGAATGTAGGCTATAAGGCATGTTGATTCGCTTCGTAGTAGCTTAGCTTGTATCTGCTTTCTGTTTTCTTTTAGCCAGAAAGAAAACAATAGATACTACTAAGAAAGTACATACCAGAGATTATTCTTCTTCTTATTATTATTATTATAATTAAAAGTGTTTGTAGTAAGCTACATTATCTGCAGAGTAGCGTAGACTAGAGCCACATTCGGAGGCTATTGTTGTTTTTCTTTTTAAGAGACTAACCATGAATGAGATATGTTTCGGGAATTGGCGGTTTATAAATCCGATCTCTTGAAGGATTGCAGCTTAAATGAGGCTATCATCAATTCTTAATGTAGGCTATTACCGTAAATTCTTAATTTTCCTAGTAGTTAATTTTATGGTGACATTGTGTTATGTGTGAAAAGGATAAAGTGAACAGAGCTGAAGTGAAGAAATGAATGAATAAAGAAATGTTGGCGAAGGAAAGGGTACGTTGAGGTTCAGTTTCCACAGTCAGTCAGTCATGACCGCAAGAGCAGAGCTTAACACCCTCCCCAAACCAGACAAGACAGACAGCGAGCATCAAGTGTCAGTGAAACATTGAACAGTTAATATTAGAAACCTCTTTTGCCTTTGCAATAAAAATATGTTAATGTGTTAATGTGAAAATAATAACAGTCTAATAAATGAAAAGTACTTAACAGGTGCACATTGTTTTTGTGGAAAATAAACATGTACCCTACTGGGCTTGAACCCACAGTCCTCTGTGTGAGAGACTATCCATTAGGCCACAGTAACTTCTTGGAAAGCATGAAGCCATTAGCTGTATTAACATTAAAAACCATTAGTATGAAGCGTTTTTATTGGGCGATAAGCTTGATGAGCTGGTATATGGACTATACCCTCAAAGAATAATTCTCCCTATTGGATAACATCGTGACGGAGGCAGGCAGTTTGGCACGAGAATGGGAAGAAGAAGAAGCGGAAGAGGAAGGAGAAAAACGGCAAAATTGTGGGGCTTTATTGTGTGGATGTGTGAAGTTGTATCTGAATGCTGTGAATGCTGTGTGGTTACATAAGGTCAGAACATACAGAAGTTAATGTTTTTAAGGGCTCAGAGTCTATGGTCATTGTGGTTACTTTTGTAGGAAACCCTGAAAAGTGCCAAACTCTCTGTGCTGTATAGGTATGGGGCATGCCCCACCAAGCCGTAACTTGGCGGATGGCATACCTGCCATCCCAGTATTGGTGATGTAGGCTACAATGTGCATTGCTTTGCTCATGGGAATGGTTGAGGGCCTAGGTCCAATAGTCATGGTTCGCTACTGTTGGATGGTATATTATTAGTGTGCCCCTCCATTATCATCACAAAAGAAAATTTACTGTTTGTGGTCCCCCCCAATGTTCCCCCCAACGCCCCTGGATATGACATTTTGATTGGTTGCATGTTACGCCCAAGACACATGCAAGCGGGCAAGGTGGGGGAGAATCGCATACAAGCGGCCTCGGGCAAGCTGATATCATGGTCAGGAGCTTGAGAAGTCAGGACTACCGGCTGACGGGGTTGTAGCGGCAAATTCTCAAGCAGTTGTATCCAATAATTATATTGGGTACAATTGGCTAACAAATTGGGAGAAAATGGGGGAAAAAGCAGAAACATATATTTGCCCAGATGTATGCATGTTTTCATCACACTCACGTAATACTTTCTTTTTGAACGTAAATGCAGCTGAATATCGGAAGCAGAAATGTGTGATTTACAGAGAGCGTGGAATCTGGGGACTATATCAGTTATCTGGGGCGGCAGTGTAGTATAATGGGTAAGTAACTGGGCTTGTAACCGAAAGGTTGCAGGTTCAATTCCCAGGTAGGACACTGCCGTTGTACCCTTGAGCAAGGTACTTCACCTGCATTACTTCAGTATATATCCAACTGTATACATGGATACTATGTAAAAAATGCTTAAAAGTTGTGTATGTCGCTCTGGATAAGAGCATCTGCTAAATGCCATTAATGTAATGATCTCCATTTTTCAGCAAACGCTGTCTGGCCTAAGCTATACAGATCTAGGGAGAGACCGACGCCCACATTTGACCCTTAGCCCCTTACATTGACAATTCATGTTGATATTAGGCATCTGCAACTATGTGCTATGAACACATTACAGAATACATTAAGCTGACAGCACGTGCATGCACGCATGGAAAGAATTCGGAAAAAGAGTATGGTATATGCTTTCACTTACACTAGAAGTAGACACAAATACACTAATTTGCCTAGGTTTAGCACAGTTGAACCACAGCAACACTTCTTTTACGCTTATTTGATGTGACACTATCTTGTTGATCTAAATCAATCAGAGTGTCATCTTTCATTCCCTTTAAAAGCCACCTGCATTTGCACCTTGGCGGATTGCTAATATAATGGTGGCTTTAATAAAACTGAAAAAAAATCCATTTACAGTTGGCAAAACAGACCTGCTCGTGCGCAAGGTTAAAGTATGCGAGCAAGGAATATATGGATCCTAGGATCAATATTATTCAGACTAACCATTATGATGTGTTTTAAGATACACAATAGTCTTAAATATTAGCGTTTAACACCGGCATGCCGAATGGGTTCCCGGTAATTCCCGAACAAACTACTTCCCGTTTCCCAGAAACAGGAATTTACACCAGTGCTGTTATTTTACAAAATATATGTGGTTTCATTTTGTTATAACACCTGCAACACCTGAGCATATAAACTACCAGAACTTGGCTTCCATCTCAGATTAGAAAAAGGCAAATGAGCCAGCTTGTTTAACAAATTTAATTTGATTATACAATGAAGCATTGTCAAACATCAATTCCATGAGGCTGTTCTCACAGCAGACAAATGAATTTCAACTAGCGATGTTCAAGCTTCATCTGAAATTCATATTATGTGCATTCTAATATTGATTAATGGCATAAATTCTTTTGCCTCAATGATGACAATGAATTCTGAGAATTTTAATGCCATACATTATCTGCATGCACGCTTTAACTTTGTGCATGTGCAGGTCTGTTTATCTGTAAATCACTCTCATATTTCGCCAAGGTGCAAAAGCAGGTGGCTTTTAAAGGGAATGGGAGATGACACTCTGATTGGTTTATTGTATGTTATGCCCAAGACACAACTATAATTAATGAAGAGACTAAGTTCAGCCCATTTGAGCCTTGCGCCTTACTCTCACTAACAAAAGTGGAGTTGGACACACCCTAAATACACTTGTGCCATGCGTTTTAGACCATGCGCTAAGATCGTGAAGATAGAGCCCAGAGGAAAGCACACATCGAAGAAGAAAGCTGTTTACTGTTGTTGCCTGGTATAGCGTCCCTCGCTGCGACGCTTGACACTGCAGCTCGCGCTTGCCTTAAGAATTTCAGGTGACACATTTTAGAACGCAACAAAGTGTGAAATTGACTTTGCCTAGCTTGACGTGTCCATGTTCATGTATTTGCCTAAGGTATGTTTCGGCCTTTACTCTGACCTGTACGGAGGTGGGAGCACAAACAGAAAAAAGTAGGCTAAAGATGACACTAGCCTAGGCTACAACGTATTTGATTTGATTAACTGATACCTGGAAGCATTTATTGTTTATTTTATGTGCATAGCCTAGTGTTAACTGGTTGAACACAGTAAATACAATAAGCATTGGTCGAATACGCTTACGCTGCATTTCCGGCTAATTCTTATTGGCTGGACTTTCGGCAGTAATGTTGCAGCTGAAAAAGATCCGTAAGCGAGGGGATGTAGTTTTGAGCGTGAGCAGAAAATAACCTGTAAACTATGGAGTAAGAACGCTGTTAAAAATACGTATGCATAACTTTAAACATTCGTCCGTAAATACATTTGTTGTACACAAAATTATGTTTTCATACACGTAAATCATACATAAAATATGAAGTTGTAAAATTGCGTGTGTGTGTTTTTATGAGTACGAATCCAAAAGCTACGACTGCAAAGATTTATGGATACAACTCTTTTCTACTCTAGATTTCTACGGCTACAAATTCTTCCTTACGAATACGGATTCAAGTTTTTGGGTACAAGTCGAAAAGTGTTAAAATTACGTCACTGGGGCACAGACAGGTCACAGGGAAAATTAATTGAACATCGATTACACCAAATGCGCATGCATCGAAGGCGCAAGATGGCTCTGAAATCACTAATTGAAATGTATTCAATGAATTAAAATAAATAGGCTACACTTTAAATGGATGATATTACTGTCATGGTTTGTGACCCTTTTTCCCTTGTGGTCGGTTTCCTTGGTAGCCACGCGTTAGTCTTTTAGCCGGTAAATGTCCGGTGCAGCCTGTCCTGTTTGTTCCATTCGGTACCTGTCTCCGTACATGGAGCTTTGGCGATTTTGTTCGGAACTGTAGTTCTGTTTAGTCCTTCGGTAAATGTCTTCCTATAGGGAAGACTGGGCGATGTTGTGGACATGTTTGTGTGTGACTGTGAGTCTGAGAGTAGCCTTGGAACGTTAGATCTCTGTTCCTTTCGCCTCCTCGTATACTATCTCGTATTATTTTGCAGGGTTTGTTGGCTGTGTGTTTTATTTGTACCATTTATGCTACTCGCCTATTCTAACGCCTCATTACTGAGGCAGGGCGTTTATTATTGCTGGCCCTTTAGTTACTTAGCTCGTAGAGGTATGGGACCGCAGATCTCTGCTCTATTCGCCTGTAAAATGTTTCTCTCACCTGGGAGATCGGGCGTTCACGCTTTTACTGAGTTACTTAGCTCGTAGAAGTATAGGGTAGCAGTTCTTTGTGCAATTCGCCTTGTTTGGTTTTCTTACTGTGAAACCAGGCGTTTGTGCTTCTACTCATTTGCATGTTACAGTGAGCCGGTTTGTATCTTCAGTACGTTTGGTGTGTGTTATTTGTGCCATTATGCTACTCGCCTGTTCTTATGTGTCTCATAAGAGGCAGGGCGTTTATTATTTCTGGCTCTTTCTTTAGTCACTTTGCTCGTAGAAGTATGGGAGCCCAGCGCTTTGTTCCATTAGCCTTGTTTGGTTTTCTTACTGAGAAACCTGGCGTTTGCGCTTCTACTCATTGGTGTGTGACAGTGGGCCGGTTAGTAGCTTTGGTACGTGTGTTCCCTGTCTTGTCTCCTTCCCTTAATTACGGGGTTTCCCGTCCTAGTGGCCTAGTGCTTAATGAATCCCCTTGCTGCGTTTGGCCCCTCCTACCTCACACGTCACGCCACCATTACAATTACTGACGATATTACACCAATTAGAGTATATGCAACTAACACATTAGTAGGCTACACAGGATAATTAGGCTACAACTTCAATAATGTTCTGGACCAATAACGTCAGTGCACCGATCGATTTATTCCATATCGCTGATATC
This sequence comes from Synaphobranchus kaupii, assembly GCA_029718625.1. NCBI lineage: Eukaryota > Metazoa > Chordata > Actinopteri > Anguilliformes > Synaphobranchidae > Synaphobranchus > Synaphobranchus kaupii. The sequence continues at coordinate 14,113,045 of CM056397.1, read as the reverse complement.
CAATTTACGGTTTCCCACTAGTTGCCCGCAGCTCGATCTGTTATGTTTTGAAAGGGAGAATTTATCTTTTTGGCAGGAATATAGGCTATCGTAATGAACCAATTACTCGATGGGTAGCCTACTGGGGAAACATTTAGGCTAGTACATTAGGCTACATGTAAGATAATATGCTGTGCATTGTGTGAATGTAAACATAATACATGCTTTGCAAACATTTTCTCTTTTTTTGTCCGCAGAGAGCCTTGTCACGTTTTTTTTTTTTTTTTTTTTGCATTTCCTTGAATTCACTTTGTGTGTGATCTTTACCTGTATTAAACATTGCAGCGTCTGACCACAAGTGTTAACAGTTGCAGTGCTAGAGTGCACTTTGTGTGGTAGCCCTTCAAACTAAACTGATAGAATTAACTTGAGCAAAATGTTGCATCCAGTTACCCGTTAGATCATGGGCGGCAGTGTAGTATAATGGTTAAGGAACTGGCCTTGTAACCGAAAGGTTGCAGGTTCGATTCCCAGGTAGGACACTGCCGTAGTGCCCTTGAGCAAGGTACTTAACCTGAATAGCTTCAGTATATATCCAGCTGTATAAATGGATAATATGTAAAAAATGCTAAATAGTTGTGTAAGTCGCTCTGGATAAGAGCGTCTGCTAAATGCCTATAATGTAATCATTTAGCTTTACATCCTTTACCCCGAGTGCTTGTTGCACTTTTTGTAATCAAAACTTGTAATAAAGAATTATCTATTTTTGATAAACATGTCTCTGGTGCATTACTTCATGTAAATTGAAAATTGGCCTGTGCTACAGTTTTATCCTATGATGAAACATTTCTATCCTGATGGGAGTGGTCTCTTTCTTCCAGGATGACCGCGGTCTCAACCACCATCATCAAAACAACAAATGAGATAACGTCACTGTGTGTCCCATTTGAAATGTCATTCACTGCCAAATCATTCTTGCATTTATGCTGGTTTGTTGTTTGTATTTTTAAATTGAACAGCTAGATAGACCTAGACCGTCTCTGTATTGATTCCGGTGGGCCGATCGTCATTCCATGAGTCGAACTCGCCAGCTTTAATAAAACTAAAATTTTGCTAGAACTAAAGGCTACTAGTTGATGTGCTAAAAACTTAACTAGTGAACACGTTGGTTTTAGGATAGTAAACTAGTGAAGAGAAGTGTAGCCTATGTAACTAGCTAGGCGAATATATGGACTCTATGCAATTTATCTAGTTAACATGTTACACTGTTGCCAATTCACTAGTTACCTAGTGCTGCTTTAATTGCAACATGTTAGGCTTAAAAGGCCACTAGTGGGTTGAAAGGCTGACTAGTTGGCTGTGGTGCCACTAGTCGGCACTGTGGTGCAACTTATAAGGTTTCTTGTGTAACATGTAGAATAAAAGTGCAACTAGTGGCCCAGAATTCGTGAGGTGCCAATCTTTAATATTAAAACGGTTTTGTTGCATGTTCACAGTCGTTAGGTTACAGCTGACGACAGTAACTAGCCTACCACAATTAGCTGTCTGTAATAGCCCTAAATGCATTACAAGACTGTGTAGAGGCCTAGCCTAAAATGGTGGAGACCGCTTCATCCTGGAAGAAAGAGACCACTCCCATCAGGATAGAAATGTTTCATCATAGGATAAAGGCGATTACTCATAAAAACTATGTGTAGCACAGACCAATTTTCAACTTACCTGGAGTAAAGCACCAGAGTAATGTTTATCAAAAATAGACCATTCTTTTTTACAAAGTTTTGACGAGCACTAGGGGTAAAGGATGTAAAGCTAAATGATCTAATGGGTAACTGGATGCAACATTTTGCTCAAGTTAATTCTATACGTTTAATTTAAAGGCTACCACACAAGGTGCACTCAGCACTGCAACTGTTAACACTTGTGGTCAGACGCTGCAATGTTTAATACAGGTAAAGATCACACACAAAGTGAATTCAAGGGAATGCAAAAAAAAAATAAAAAAAAAAATAAAAAATAAAACGTGACAAGGCCCTCTGCGGACAAAAAAATGAAGAAAATGTTTGCAAAGCATGTATTATGTTTACAAATCATTCACACAATGCACAGCATATTATCTTACATGTAGGCTAATGTACTAGCCTAAATGTTTCCCCATAGCAGTAGGCTACCCATTTAGTAATTGGTTCATTACGATAGCCTATATTCCTGCCAAAAAGATAAATTCTCCCTTTAAAACAGATCGAGCTATTCGGCCTGTCATACTGCTTATCCTTTTGATCGAACGCTTGAAGTTGTAATTATCCTGTATAGCCTACTAATGTGTTAGTTGCATATACTCTAATTGGTGTAATATCATCAGTGAATCAATTTAAAGTGTAGCCTATTTATTTTAATTCATTGAATACATTTCAATTAGTGATTTCAAAGCCATCTTGCGCCTTCGTCGCATGCGCATTTGGTGGAATCGATGTTCGATTCATTTTCCCTGTGACCTGTCTGTGCCCCAGTGTTGTAATTTTAACACTTTTCGACTCGTACCCACAAACTTGAATCCGTATTCGTAATAATTTGTTGCTGTAGAAATCTGAGTTGTATCCATAAATCTTTGCAGTCTTTGCAGGCTTTTGGATTTGTACTCTCATAAAAAAAACACACGCAATTTTACAACTTCATATTTTATGTATTATTTACGTGTATGAAAACATAATTTTGTGTACAACAAATGTATTTACGGACGAATGTTTAAAGTTATGCATACGTCTTGTGTACAACAAATGTATTTACGCACAAATGTTTAAAGTTATGCATACGTATTTTTGACAGCGTTCTTACTCCATAGTAAACAAGCAGGGCAAATCTGAGTGCACGGACCGAGTTTTGAGTGCTAGAAGAGCAAATCCGTAAGCGAGCATGGGGAATTCTGCTCTAAAATTTATTTTTTGCGTGCTCAAACTTTTGGCCTTAAAGTAACGTCATAACATAGCTAAAACAGCTAACAACTACAACAATAACATTTTAACTTTTAAATGTATATGTTTATCATTCTGTATCGGTATGTTAGCCGATACAAAAGCATTTGATACCGAAAAACGAAAATTGAAGTGTTTTAAAATAGTCTAAAAGTAATGTTTGTTTACTGTTCAAAATGTGCGCTGTGCTGTGAGCTGCTATGATGATGTGACGTCAAGTTCTTCCTAGTTGGGTGGTCGGGTTGATTTCCCGATCGCTGATTTCTGAGATGGAACTCCTAGTTGGAAGGGCGTTTTCCCTCGTCTGATATCGGGATTCCTAGTTGGAAATGAATAAATGAATGCAGCATCAGATCACGTGGGGAGGACGTAGCAAAAGGAAATCATGTTTTGGGGCGGGGGGCATCACAAGGATGTCACTGCTGATGAAAGCCTTAAGGGGCACATCACAATCTTGTGGGGTGCGTCCCAATACTCGAAAAATGCATCCTCCTTTCCTCCACTACCACCTCCTCTCCTCCATGCCCCGGAAACTGATTGTTGTGTCTTAATCTAATATTGCTGATTACACGTTAATTATATATTAATGGCTACATATGAATTAATGTCTCAACGCAAACCACAATGTCAGGTACATTGTATACTGTACATGCAACTACTTGTACTTTAAATGTACAGGCAGTTTTGCATACTTCCGGGTAGGAGACGAGTGTAGTAGTGGGGGAGTGGAGGAAAGGAGGAGAGGAGTGAAAAATATTGGGGGTTCATTCCAATCGCTTATTTTATCCATCCTCATCTCCTCAGTCCTCATCAGACCCGGAAATCGATCAAGGTCCGCCATCTTTAAGGACATTCCAAACCGCTAAATGCTCCTCAGAGGAGCGAGGAACGAGGAGACTACCAGAGCATGCTTCAGTGAGGAAACAAGTGTAGCCTTTGCAAAAGCCTTTTCTCGGAACGCATGACATGTACAAATTATCCACCACTCTCCACATCTGCCATGTCGCAGGCACACCCCTAAACAAATGCAATTTTACTGTTCCTTTCCATTTATTATAAAGTGCTAATCCATAATGACACAAATTTTTAATAACTAACAAAAGCCACGTTTATTCATGAAAAAATAAGCTAAAAGGCATTATAGATAAAGGCCCCACACAATGAAAATTTACCTCTTTTAAGTGATGAAATGGTTAGCTATAGTTTAATTACTTCAAGAACATGATGTAGACCAAAATAATAAAAAAATTTAATTTAAAGTTGATATTTGCGCAGCTAAATATTACCTTCACTTCTTCCTGTAAATGGCTGTGTGACGTTTGTGTGACGTTTTGGTGATGCGTACCTGCACTGGCAGGCAGTGGAAAAAAGTTTTTCCTCCAATTACATTGCTCGATTTTCAACTTGTCCTCAACGTCAATGTGAGTGACAGTTAGCTTAGAGTAATTTAGGTTGCTCACAGTAGCAAGTTAGCAACTGTCAGTGCGAGTGCAAACTGCGAACAAAATGGGACGAAAGTGCATGTTTGGGTGTGAGAGTCCTCACACCAGGGCCATTGCCCCCCCCCCCCCACTTTTACCGTCCTCCTTGCGAATCTGTGGGTACGCTCCAAAACCCGTGCTGGTTCGCGCTGATTATGGACCGTCAAATGCGGAGACAGTGCAATCTGTCAGCTGGCGGCAGCAGCATGTGATTTGCGCTAGCCTCCTGTCCGTCGTCTCTGGTTGGTCATATTGATCACATGACGGTGACAGGTTTCTATGACAAAATGACAGTGTAAACACAGCGCCATCTTAAGGACCTATTTCACACTGCAGCCGTCCCTCACACTCAGTCAGCGGGTGGGGGAGAGATGGCTACATATGGCTAACGTTTTAGCCACAAAGAAATCGCACACATCACACTGCTGATGAAAAAAAGTTAGCTATTCTAGATTGTGATTCATAGCCTATTTGCTGCCTAGCAAGCTGCTGGTCCCACTTAGTTCCGCTGAAAACCTACTAAAATTAGCTTTTGGTGACCTGATCCACAATCGTCTCTCTAACTTTAACGTTAAGTTACTAGCTAACGTTAGAATCCTGCTGATTAGTTCGTGTTTCCCATGGCTTGTCACTTTTACTTTTAGCTTAGGCCTTGGAAATATGTGTCTGTAAGTACTTGTAGCAAACGTGGGTAGATAATACATTGTTAGCTAGCATTTCTGTTGTCCGTTTTGGACCGCTTTTAATATCTTAGAAGATCGCGGCGCCTCAGCCATTAGCCGGTAGACCCGCTAATGAGGATTTCAATGTTAAATTAGCTTGCCAATGCTAACTTGCGCTAAATAAATTTTTACATTTTCTAGCTTGATGCTAAGCCTGTTATATTTTATTCATGTGAACATGTAAATGTTTGTGTGTACAAATTGCAACATTTTCTTTCTGTATCTTTGCAGTTTTTCAGTTGCACTCAGTAAAGACCCTAACGTTAAATCTTTCACCTGTCTCTTTGGATCTTTATTGGGGTTAACGTTACCTGTCAGCTAAGTATCTGCCAAGCTAAGCAGAGACATTTAGCTAGTAGCCGAATAACGTGGTGTAACTGTCTAGCTAAGGAAATAAAAGAAGAAAACGTGTCCTCTCATATTACCCTCTAACGTAGCTAGCGGAGTTAATGTTATAACGTTAGTTGGCAGAAATGCATGAATCAGTTTTTAGCTGTTGAGCTAACAGATATTTATTCATATGCTATGGTCATACGCAGCTCAGTAACCATGGAAGTTTTACTATGGTCGTGCTTCTTGTAGGCTATTCATCAATTGTCATCAATCAGACTCATATTTTGACCAACCAGTTGCCTTACGATGAGTAAAACAACTCCACTGTAACTTCGTTGTCGAATCATGTCAAGCAAAATCACGCATTGATTCTTATGTATTATGGGTATAACTGGGTTGAAAATATGGCTGTAAACCCTTTAGTTTAGCAGAAAAGGGCAGGAGTTTCTCCATAATTAAGTAAATGCTTTTCTGTTTTTTTTCTTTCGTTAAACCCTGTTACCTTTGGCCCACTAGAAGCAATTTTCGTATCGGTGCGTTTTATGCATTTATGAAGGTTGTAAACAATGGTTGGTATTGTTGTATTGCCCAGAGAGGATGTGTAATTTATAATTTCAGAGAAATATTAATTGGACCTACTATAATTGGGATGTCGACGACACACCACAAGGGGGCCACCGTGGATAGGGTATTATGGCTTTGGGATATAAGAAAGATGTAGGCTACACTGCTGACTGGACACAGCTAAGCTACGCTATGGTATTCTTTGCTGCTTCTCAACGGCAGAGTTACAGTCCTGTAAACTCGTAGTTTAGGCTAATTGAACAAAGAAAGGCTTGTTCAATTATGCGATAAAAGACTGAAATGTCACTATACAAAGAGCATACAATTCCCTGCTGCAATAAGTCACATTAAGTTTGAGGTGATCACAAATAGTTTGTGCACAATTTAAACAAACATAATTAACGTAGTCCGCAATGTTAATTGTGAAGTAGCCTATGTGCGGAACAACAGAGATGCTATTGTAACAACGAAACATAGGCTACTGCATAAATCGTTAATATCTGCAATATTTGCCAGGACAAAACGCTGTTGGTTCAACAGAGCATACCCTGCATTGATGTTTGAACCAGGAACCAAATGGGTATTCTTTTGTTTGTTTATTGCCAAAAATGTTAGGCGTGCATATCTGGGTGAGTTGTGGTTTCGTCGCATTTTAAATAGGCGTTTTTAACAATAATTTTTTAGTCAGTTACTAATCATGTGTGAGGTTGAAACCAGGGGTATTCCAGAAAGCAGGATTACTGGGTTTGCTGGATAACTGCACTGATCTTGAACAGCTCTTTACTTCAGTCCATCCGTGTTCCAGATATGGAAGGGTTCCGGGTTTTACTGAAGTTATCAAGCTAACCCAGTAATCCTGCGTTCTGGAATAGCTACCCCAGCCTCCCATATCCGTAGTGATCTCCCTCCCTCCCGGTACCATCCTCGCCCTCCCGTCCTCATCTCCCTCTTCGTTCTCATCCTCCTGCCCCTCGTTGTCCCACAGAAACGACGCTTCCTGCTACTCAACAGAGGGGGATGGAGGAGGAGAGTGATCCTCAATTTGAGACACAATGTCTTCCATTTTGAGCACTGCTACCCAGAAGCTAACTAGCTAGCCACCGCGACAGCCCGCCCATTTAGAAAAAAAGAAAAAGTCCCGCACCAACGTCCGCTTTCACAAGGAAGCCTTCTGAAAAGCATTAGGAAAAATGTGATCTGACTTCCGTTGTGTGGGGCCTTTAAGCACGTAAACATAATATGACGCTGACACTTGATTGAGCAAGAACGTTCCATTTGCCTAGGATTCCTACATCCTCATATGTGATCCTTCCATCCTTTCCTCACGTCCTCCATTGGGCGGAGCTAAGGAGCAAGGAAAGGATGCGAGGAAAGGATGTCAGGAATAAAAATAAGCGATTGGAATTAACCCAGGGGCGCACCCATAAATATAACAAAACTTCTCAACACGCTCTGGAATCTTACGTTAAGGGGCACGTCACAAATCTCTTGACTATATCAGAATGTCTCAACACGCTCCGGAAATGTCATAGCGGTGACATATGTATTGATGTAATATGCTAACCTACACACAATTCCTGCATTGCTATTGGCTGAGGTTCTTTTAAGCATGTTGATGTGAGCAATAATGCCGTAATAATTAACACGTCAAAAATTAACGTGTCAACACCATAGACTGTATAATAATATGGACAAAGCCACTGTGACGTCACCCATTGCCTTTCCACGGCCTCGTAAATTGAACTGAATTGAAGCTCTGGATGTCTTTTTCGCCCCCCGTTTGTTCCGTTAAAATCAGCACATGCAGAGGCATTAGATGAAGGAAAGGCACCTATTGCAATTAAATTTTTTTTGTGGGAAAAATTTATTGATTGAGTATTTTGACCACATTGCTGCCATTGACTTACATGGTGAAAGACCTATACTGGAGTCAATCGCAGTGGCGCTAGTGAACAACGGCACAATTGCCGCTCCCAGTCCAACCAGGAAGTGAGCTTCAAAATGAAAGCCCAGTCTTGGCCCCTTGGTCAACACGTCCTTGCTATGCTACTTAGGCAAATTTTAACTAAAAATGTTATTAAATGTGTTCTTGCTTGACTAAAAATATAGCATGACGTATTGATACGCCATCAGAATACTTCAGCTCAAGGTTCATTGCAAGGGAATGAGGTGAAGGTTTCTTACGAATAATTTTGTTATTATTATTTTCTTACAAATTATTATGTTCATAATGTACACTTGTGTACTCACCAGTATCGATGGCAGTACATACTACCACTTACTGTGCCAGAGAACATAGAAACTGCCCCTGTACCCACAATTTAAGGAGAATACACCCTAAACACAGACTAATACTCAGAGGGCCTGACCTCATATGACCTCTCCTTTTGGAAGAGAATTAAAATACTAAAACCAGATTTTTCTTGTGTGTGCCTCCCTCTCAGTGATACCATGGCAGTCCCAGTGAGGGACTCCTCCTTTTACCCTGTGACAGTGCCCTTTCAGAGAGAATAGACACATAGGGCCTGATTTACTAAGACCTTTTAGCACACGCAAAACCAATAACATGACAAATGATTGCTCCTGGTATTTGTTTTCCAATCATGTGTTGTCTTATTAGTTTTGCGTGTGCTGAAAGATTTTGCACCCGCTAAAGTTCTTAGTAAATCATGCCCATACATGTATAAAATATAATTATTGAGAATCAAAGACTCTAAAGTGATAGCAAGCATCGTATGATTCCCTGCACTATTAGTGGTATATGTGTGTTTCAACAGCAAAAATCCCAGAATCTTTTAAAATGGCACCACATCCTCCTTCCCCCCTTCCCTGGATTGTTAACAATGTCAGCTGGTTAGCCGGTTCATGTTACACAATCCTGGCCTTATTGGAGGATACCAAGCAGAACCACCCCCCAAGTTTCATTAATTTTGTTTATGGCTGGGCTGCTAGAACTAGAGGGGTGGAAACAATTGATCTGCCCTGGCCACTGTCGGGCCTCCATCAATCACAGGGGCTCTGAGGCGACAACATGGCCCTCTACTTAGCGAGGTGGCAGTGTCCCAGCTGGGGCCCCATCCATACCACTCAGTCCCTGGGGACCAACCTTGCATCTCAATAAAACCCATCAAACACCGCTTGCTGACTTGATTCCTTTATGCAGCATTCATCACTTTCTACTCTCCTCCAGTACAGTGACACATGTCTGCTTTTTGCTTTGTTATGACTCCTCCATGTGTGTTCATGCTTTGTGCTTCCCCTGCCTTAGATTGGTTCATTTTAAATCAAATTCAGTGCGCTCAGTCTGTACACACCTTTCCTCAGACCACAATGTATAAGAAACTTTAGTGTAGCACTTATTTATATTTATCACTGAGAAAGTGCAGATAAGTCAAATACATATACCTATGGTTCTAGGGTTATACTGTTTGCACAGTATAATTTTCAGGTTTAGCAACATTGTGATTCAGTTGAAAGCATGCACCCTTTTTCAGGTTGGTCATGGTTGATTTTACAAATGTAATTGATGGCTCATTGCTATTAACTCCCTTGCTTGTTAATCACATAGGAAACATGGCTGCTGGAGCTTCTCCATCTTCATTACCTCTGGCAATAAAAAGAAATTGCATGTGACTGCCTGAAACAATATGGAGCAGGTACATGATATGGATCAATGCGCAAGATAGAGACAGATGGTGGCATCAGCCGTTACCCAGGTAACTAAAGCCATTAGGTTCACAGACTCCGCCTCTGTGTGTCTCCAAAATTGGGCCCTGCGGACCCAAGAACTCGTGCTACACGAGACACATCTACCCTTGCAGAGAAGAGTCTCTCACTGTCAAATCAGGATGGATGTGTGCCACCAGGACGGAATCTGGGCTGTATGTCTGGTGATTGGTAATGCGTAATATATTTTTCTGAGACAATTCACCGAACAGCTAATATCAGCTTATTTGAAGTTTGAGAATTCATCATTTCGTTGGGAGTCAATGTCAAACAAATACATTTGACCAAGCAGTTCGCAATGCGACTAGAGTTTTTTTATGCATTTTATACTGAGGTTAACACATAGGCCTAAGGAAAATGACAGCTGTGCTAATTATAAATCACAGATCCAGTCTAAATTTACCACATTTAAATTCAAAAGAGCCGGTATTAACAGGCGACGGACGGAGGTAGGGATTGCAGTTGAGATTGAATTTGGATTATCAGTGTAACGACTGAACGCGAAGGAAATGTGTTGCGTATAATTCAGTGCGATATTTGTGTAATTGCACGGACTTCCTAGTCTTTTAGGGGATTGTATACTAATTCGGCTCTTACATGTCGCACTTTAAAACAGCTACCTAAAGCAACAAGCATTCAAAGACTAGGGTGTTTCTGAAGTATTGATTGGTCAAGCATGAAGAAAATTATGTTTGGAAACACTGGTAACGATTACAGAAGTAGGCTACACAAATCTTCAGAAAAGAGCTGGATTGGTCTAACGTTGTCTTTCCTCTTCGTCTCGGTAGTAATTTGCTACTCTAGCCGATTAAAACTAAACTAAGTAGACTATAGGCTATCGTTATGTAATGAACAGTGTTCACATCTAAAATATGTCTAAAATAACGTTATAATATAAAATGTTTGATGAGATATGACACACTTTACTAACCGGGCTATATATAGCTAGGCGTAATGTAGACAATCTCAAAAGCTAATATAGGCTACCTAACGAAAATGAACTATAGTAAAACTATAGTATGAAGATAGCATATACTATTAAAAATACTATATTATTGCTGTAGTTTTTTTTGCGAACACAATATAGTGATACAATTGTCCTATATAGTGATAAATACGAAAGAATTATTATAGGGGGTGAAAATACTAGTGATACAAGCCTACATGTCATGTTTTTGCAGCAATAGAAAATTGACACATACAAGAATCTGGAATAGGGTGGCCATTAAGCGATATTTGTTTAAATATAAAACGTTTCCATTATCAAACGGTTTGATTTTTGTCTTAGAGATATATGACTGCCCCTCTGGTTAAAATCGTTTTTGGTGGAATCCTGTCGCCCGCAGGATTTGTAGACAGTCTGCCCGCCCCTCACGCTAACGAATGAACCGGTTGGTAAAAATGGGAGATGTTAGCCTAATTTTCCTCTTGTTTAAAAGCAGTGTGGCGCTTAATCTACGTTATATTATTGTCTTGACTATCGAGTATGACTTACATTTCTAGATTTCCCGCTGCACTTGACCAACAACTAAAGCCGTATACAGCCTTGTGTAGGTTACACAAAAATTGACAGAAACTGTTAAAATATAAAATGTGTTTATACAAATGTTTATAGGCCTATATTTACACATTTTACAGGTGTTGCCAGATTGTTTCTTCGAGAATCTTTTTTTAACAAAAAAATAATAATAATTAAGTACCATGTACTGTAAAGATGAATTCATTTGCAGTCCAAATTAAACATGATAGGCAACGGCTAAAACCATGCAACATAAAGCTGTCTGATTAGGTTGGTTAAACGCTATATACTGTAATACTGTAATAATTTTATTAATTAGTCTGATGTAATAAAGCAAACCCAAAATGCGAAAAATACTTGTGATAGAGCGGACTGCATACAGAAATAACCGTCGATACTAAAAATGAACGCCAGAGGGCGACGAGGGTTTTTATACAAAGCCTCCTCAACCTTGAATGTGAGAAGACTAGAGTTTATCCAAATATGGGGGTATTATTGTCTCAAAATTAAATAAATAAATGTAACTGGTTCACAAATAAATGCAACGGATTCACAAATAAATTAAGCTTACCCACAAATAAATTAAGCTGTCAAGAATTCAACAGAAACATCTTTTACATCTCCATGTAAGAGGATGAAAATGGACTGCTCCTGTAATGAATTATTGACTGAGCAGAAATAAATCTGAACTCAGACTGTAACTGAGCCAACAGCCATTTACACCAAATTAAATAATTAAAAAAGGAAAAACCTTGTTGTTTGTCAGATCATAAAATATGTTCGCTAAATATTCACAATTTTAAGTTAAAATAAAAAAAATGTGCAAGACATTCTCATAATTAAGCATGAAAGGAAAAATAATATTGTAGATGTATTTGTCGTGTTGTGAAAATTATTTTGCCAGTACTATAGCTGAGTCTTATTTGGAATCAATCTCAAAATACATTTGACTTTTCAGCTGTGATAAAATGTTTTAGGCAATTTCAAATGTCATAACAGTATCGGATTCCCTTCATCCCTTCATCTGGCTAAATATCTTCTGACAAGGGGGAAGATCAATTATAGCCTACACATTATGTGTACTGGGGAAACATCAGTGTTAAGATAAAGTCATTTGAAAATAAGCTATAGGATTATCCTAAAATAATGTACATTTGGTTTCTCCACATTTCTCTTTATCCCCATAATTATATGATTGTTTTCAGGGTACAATGCTACAGACCATATTGATGTGTAGACAGATCTAAGCCAAATTAATATTTTATTCTGTAGCCTTAATGTTCTTCTGCAGTCATTGGTCAATTTCTGGCTAATACACGGAAGCCGACAGTTGGATCATGTGCTACATAACACATCTAAACCAGAAAAATCATGAATGCCAATCTAAGCTCATACTGCAATACCCAGCATGTGGTGAAAATCATCACATGGAACCAGTATAATATTTTTCCTTTCCCCAAGAAATTTTAATTACATTTGAATCAAATTAAAGTCTATGTAGCTATCTTTATCAGGATTCTAATGTTGGGGGTGAATGTTTTATTTTTTACCCATTGTGAATTAAGGTTGCCTAGCTATAATACACAAAAAATAATATAATAATCATTCACTGATATATCACATTACATTCATTAAGCAGATGTTATCGGTCCACAATGTGGGAAAATATAAGTATGTCTACCTTATTTATGTGAACAACAATGCAAGACCTGGCTTACACCATTCACAGACCAGCGAGTATATATGTAACATCAGACATGACTAAAGCACTAATGTAAATTAATGTTAATTAGTAACCAAAATACAAATCCTGAATACATACAAACTCCATAGTAAGTCCTAAGAATAAACAGATGCAGTCTGAAAAGACGGGGCTTCATCAGAAGATGACGAAAAATTTTGCTGTCTGTTTATTTCACCACTGAAGGGCCAGTACAGATAGGTTCAGTGATTGGGAAAAGCGACCAGTTGCCTCAAGGTGGCAGAATCGAGAGATAGGGTTTGAAATTTTAAAAAAACACCACAGAAATGCATAAATGTTTACACATTTATTGGGCTACTTAACCTACAGCACTGAAACATTTGGTAGATGTCACATGTGGTGGATACAAAATACACTCTCTCTCAATGTTTCTGTGTGTCTTGTACAGTAGTTATGAATGATGATTCAATCTGATCAGTGGGGAGACAATTGTCATCTATCTTTCAATTTTTCAATTTTTTACATTTTCCAGCATCATTATTTTTTGCAAGCATTTATTCTATCGTCATTTTTTAGCTGATTTTAAAACAGAAGGAAACAACTGGTTTCATAACCTTATATGTAGTATGCATTAAGTAGTCATCACACAAATTACATAACATGGCAAGAATATCCACTTATTGAACCACAAACAGCCAAGCCTGTGTTTAAACTGGGGATTATAGTGGTTATTTTTTTTACTGTAGGACATTACTTTCTGATAACAAATAACTATATGCATCTGAAAAATTTCACAACCAAAAATGTCAGTGAAGGTGGGTCGAAGGTGAAGGCAGTGACTATTTCAAGCTGATTCAAACTATTAGATGCAGTGAAGTGGTTGAATAGCCAGAGGAGGTATGTGTCAAATACATCACACTTCCTAGAACCGCCCACTGATGTCTAAGACTAATGTCTAAGATGGCACATCCCTGGCATGCCTGTTTTCAGCAAGTGTTGTTCCCAGGCTGTAAGGCGAGAGCGTCTTCAGAACTGACCAACTGGGTTTGGAGACAAGGTAACATGTGAATGTGAGTGTAGGCTTACAAGTGTGCACGCATAGTAAGTGACTAAGTGACTGTGTGTCTCCCAGTGAGTGTGTGTGTGTATGAGAAAGAATTAGTGTGAGTCAAGTGTGTGTTGGTCAGTGTGTAAGCGTGTTTGAGACAGTGTGTCAGAGAATCTGTGTGTTTGGTTTGTGCGTGTGTGCATATGTCTGTGTGTATGTGAGAAAGTATATGTGTAATAGTGCATGCTTCAGTGAGTGATTGTGTGTCTCTGAATGAGAGAGTCAGTGTGTGAGAGTCAGTTCCTTTGTGTGTCTGTGTGCGTGAGTGATTGTACACGTGTTTTGGCAGGAACGTTTTTACTGCTGCAGATCTGTTGGAGCCTGTTTAATGAGATTACCGCAAGGACGAAGCGGCAGTTGGGTGAAATCTAATTAGCACATGATGAAGTGCCTGAGATTGCTATATTATTACTGTCCAGTAGTTTGACTCCATTGTCAGCTTTGATCGGATAACCAAATGAAGAACAAAGCATGTTGACAGATGGGATGGGAATATGAGGGAATAACCATGTATGCATGTATTTTTCCCTCTGTGATAATTTATTACATGTTTTCTTAGACCACCTTATGCAAGTAAATTCATGAGTACAATTATCTATTGGGAATGTGGTCATGCATCCAGAAGGTGTAGTGCACAATACACTTGATGGATAAATATGTGAGCAAAAGGATCAATGTGCCTCCAAAAATTATTTTGAAAAATATATTTTCACAATTAACACATTTCAGGCAGGATTTTGGATGCACCAATCCATTACCTCTCTAGTGTACTAAAAAAGATGCTTGCACTTTTACATGGTTCCCCAATCCTTTCTCATTTTAACGTTCCCTTTCGAAAAACAGTTTTTTTTGAAGTGCTATATATTTGTTTCGGCTTCACAAAATACCTTCTTCTCTGCTGAGAGTTTGTTTGCTGAAAGCCCTCTGAAAGCAGAATATTTTTGTGCTTTGCCCATTGCCTACTTTATATGTGTTGAAGTCTCCATGGCAACCTGTCTCCACTCAAGAGATATTTACAAAAGGGAATGACAGAGCCAAGGACAGACCAACACACAAGCACACACTTGGAATTATGTTTTTTTTTAATCATATATAAAATGAACTCTTTTGTCTCCAGATAAAAATGTTTATTGTGGGGAAGGGCACAGCTACAGTAGGCTACATCTGCGTTTCTGCATATATTGAAAGGACATGGGTTACAGAAAACAAGACTAGGTCAACCTAGACAATCTCGCGATGGCTTTCTCACAATAGCGCAATAAATAGGCAAGGCTATTCTGTTAGTGGTGCCGCGTGTGACGATGGTGGGAAGTGCTTGTGTGGAAATATTACATAGCATAGGCTATACACAGGAGGGTGCACACGTGTGAACAATGCAACAATGTCCTAACTTTAGGATAACCCTGTTGATGTCATAACTTCATTGTTGTATAATATAAATATATATTATAATATATTATATATTCCACACTCTCAGCTTATTAAAACCCCACTGATTTCACCTGTTATTCCATAACTGAACCGAACGATTTTAAAGATAACTAAGTCTAATTGGAAACAAAAACAAATTTGCAGCACATTACAGAATTAATTCAATTCTATTTTATTTGTATAGCACTTTTTACAGAGAACTGCCACAAAGACGCTTCACAGAGAAACAGAAGGAAAACTGAGAAAAAAACCAGGCCTTAACCCCCAACCAGCAAAACGAGGTAAAAAAAACTCCCCGGTGGGAAGAAAAAACACTCAACAGTGGCAAGAAAAAACTCCCCAATTCGAAGAAATCTCTGAAGGAACCTGGCTAGAGAGGGGGTGCTCATCCTTTGCTGGCCGGCCCGGTTTAAACTAAGGGTGGAATGGGTGGTAATAGACTGTAATGAGGGATCTAATAAAACTAGCTGGTAAGTAGAAAGTCCAAAAAAAAAGATGTAAAATGTTTAATTCAAAGGGGTGGGGTGGTGCATCTGGGACTCCGGTTGCGTCAAGGTGGGGGCATAAACCAGGGGAGGGACAGGACTGGAGCAGCCTGCAAACTCAGGGCGAGGGGCATGGCTGGAGCAGTCGGCAGATCAGGGCGAGGGAGGAAAAGAGAAGGTTAGCCGCTCTGTAAGAGAAGACTCTGCCTCCCATTGTAATTTTAGATATAATAGCAATTTTCAAATAGCCACCACTTTTTTTAATTTTGTTTCTGATTTTTCTCCATTTTTCTCCCAAGTTAGTAGCCAATTGAACCCCTATTCTAATTCAATTTCCCCCCCCGTGTAGCAACCGCTAGAGAACCACCGCTACGCAACCCTGTCAGCCGGTAGTAGGAAGGAGGTCGCCACGTCCTCTACAGGGCGTGACTCCTCGAGCTCCTGACCGTGAATCCAGCTCGCCCAGGGCCGCTATGCGTGCAGCGATTCTCTCCGAGCCCCTCCCCCCACCCGGAAGCAGCCGCCAATTGCTGCTCCCACAGGGCGCCGGCCATGCTCGGATCTGGCAGGACCGGGGCGTGAACCCCGATCCTCGGAGTACAACTGCACCGACTGAAAGTCGGCGCTCTTACTGTTGTACCACGCGACGGCCCTCAAATAGCCACCACTTTGAGAGCGAAGTAATCTAGGAGGACAGTAAGGAATGATTAAGTCACTAAGATATTCTGGAGCTGAACCATTTAAAGCTTTTGGGCTGGTACATACTCTACGTAAGGAACGTGCGTAACGATGCAAAGAGCAACGCATGGGGCGTTTCTCGCGTTCTTGCGTAGAAAAATGTGTAGGCCAATTTTGTAATGCATGGAGTGAGATTTCAAGGGTCTTGGAATCTGACATCAGTACATGTAAAACGCGATGGAAGCAGTTACGTGATCGCTTCGTGAGAGCCAAAAACAAGTTAGCAGCAGTACGGAGTGGCGATGCTGCACAAGGTTAGAACGTTTGGGATGGCTGTCTATTTACATTAAGTAAACAGGTTAGTGTCTTCTTCCACTACTTGCCACCATTCTCCTTGTTGGAGCTCTCCAGATGAGGTGACTGTGTCCACTAAGCCACTTGGAATGTACCTGGTGCTCTCGGTTTTGCACAAGAAATTATGCAACGCCAGACAAGCTTTGATGATCACCACCACTTTTTTAGGGGACCAGTCAATGGGCCGACTGAAAATGCGCAAACGTGAGGCCATGATGCCAAATCCATTTTCTAAAACTCGTCGTGCTCTTGCCTGCCCGTAGTTGTAGATTTTCTTTTCCATGCTGAGGTTTGAACCTTTGAATAAAATGAAATTCTAATAAACCTCAGTACTGTGTTATCAAACATTTTTGATCAGTGACATGTTTGTTACTAACAAATAATAATAATAATAATAATAACTTACATTTATATAGCGCCTTTCAAGGGACCCAAGGACGCTTTACAGAATGACTCAAACAAGCAATTAAACAGAAAAGAGAAAATAAGTAAAGTAAAAGTGACCGGGGATGACAGAACAGCTAAAGGCCATAGGCCATAGTGAGCAGATAGGTTTTGAGTGTTTTTTTAAAAGTGTCCAAGGAAGCAGCGTTGCGGATCTCTGCTGGGAGAGAGTTCCAGAGGGTGGGGGCAGCAGCACTAAATGCTCTGTCCCCAAAAGTCCGGAGGCTGGTATGGGGGATGGAAAGCAGACCCGTGTCCGAGGACCGCAGATTCCGAGAGGGGGTGTAGGGGTGAAGGAGGTCTGAAAGGTACTGGGGGGCAAGGGCATGAAGGGATTTGTAGGTGAGGAGGAGTATTTTATAGATGATGCGGGACTTAACCGGAAGCCAGTGGAGGTGGATAAGGGTGGGGGTGATGTGCTGCCAGGGCTTGGTGCGGGTTAAGACCCTGGCAGCTGAGTTCTGGATGTACTGGAGCCTGTCCAGGGCTTTGCTGGGTACCCCGAACAGAACACCATTACAGTAGTCCAGACGGGAGGTGATAAAGCAGTGAATGAGGGTCTCTGCCACAGAGTCAGAGAGAGAAGGTCGAAGTCTGGAGATGTTCTTGAGATGAAAAAAAGCAGATTTAGTGATGGATTTGATATGAGATTTGAATGAGAGGTTGGAATCCAAAATAACACCCAGGTTGCGGACTTCAGGGGATGGAGAGATGGAGCAGCCATCCACATCTAGGATAAGATCACCAACTTTCCGAAGCAGTGCCTTAGGAGCCACAACCATGAGTTCTGTTTTATTGCTGTTTAGTTTGAGCAGATTGGATGACAACCAGGATCTTATTTTATGCAGGCAGTTAACAAGTGACTGTGGGGGGAGCTGAGTGGATGGTTTGGTAGTGAGATACAACTGTGTGTCGTCAGCATAGCAGTGGAAACTGAGACCGTGGTGGCGGATGATCTGACCAAGGGGGAGCATGTAGATGGTGAAAAGGAGGGGTCCAAGCACAGAGCCCTGGGGCACGCCTTGGTTGACTGGGGCTGGGGTGGAACTGGAGTCTCTGATGGTCACAAACTGTTTCCTGTTGGAGAGGTATGACTGGAACCAGGAGAGAGCTACACCGGTGAGGCCAACGTATTCAGAAAGACGGTTGAGGAGGATGGTGTGGGAGACTGTATCGAAAGCTGCAGAGAGGTCCAGGAGAATGAGAATACTGATGAGACCGGAATCAGCGGCGATGAGGAGGTCATTAATGATTTTTATGAGGGCAGTTTCCGTGCTGTGGTGTGCTCTGAAGCCAGATTGGAAGGGTTCATGGAGCTCATGGTTTGACATGTGCTGAAGAACTTGGGCGGCAACTGCTCTTTCCAGGATTTTATTGAGGAAAGGAAGGTTGGAGATCGGTCGGTAATTATTGAGGTCACCTGGGTCCAGGCCTGGCTTCTTGAGAATGGGGGTGACAGTGGCCATTTTGAAGCTGCAGGGTACTGTGCCAGATTCCAGGGAGGTATTGATGATGTCAACCATGATGGGGCACAGGGTAGGTAGGCATGCCTTGACCAAGGTAGTGGGCATGGAGTCCAAAGGACAGGTGGAGGCCTTGGCTTTGGTGACCAGCTCAACGACCCGGGAAGCATCCACAGGGGAGAAGGAGGGGAGGCACATTCTGTGGGTGACGTGTATGTGGAGGGGAGGGCTAGCAGGCTGCAGTAGCTGTTGGTAAATGGAATCCACTTTGGCCTGGAAGAAGTCCAGGAACTTGGAGGAGAGGTTGAGGGCATCAGTGGGTTGGGGGGCATCAATGGGGCGGAGTAGACGGTTGATGGTGGAGAACAGCATTCTGGGGTTATTTTGCTGGTCGCCAATAAGAGTGGAGTAGTATTGGGTCCTAGCTTTGGAGAGAGCTTCTTTATAGGTCCTCACATGGTCTTTGAAGGCCTCGTGGTGAACAATGAGGCCAGATCTTTTAAAGAGCCTCTCTAGTTGGCGACCGGTGGCCTTCATGGAGCGGAGTTCAGTAGTGAACCAAGGGGCAGGATGAGAGAAGGAGACAGTCCGGGTTTTGAGGGGGGCAAGAAAGTCAAGGCTGAGGGATAAGACTGAATTATAGTGGGCTACCAGACCATCCACCGTGGTGTCATGGGGATCTGAGGCCAAATGGGTCTCAATGATGTTAAGACAGGGCTGGTGCACTCACAGTCTTGATATTCCTGAATGTGATGGTACGTTGAATGCGCTGCCGAGGCAGGGGGACAGGAACGGAAAAGTGGATGGCATGATGGTCAGACACAGCTAGGTCAAGGCACTGCAGGTGGGTTGGAGTTGTGCCAGTGGAACACACCAAATCCAGTGTGTGACCTTTGGTGTGGGTGGGACCTTTAACGTGTTGAGTGATATTGAAGCAGTCCAGGAGCGACAGGAATTCAGCAGCGAATGTGCAGCTGCTGTTGTCCACGTGGATATTGAAGTCACCTAACATGAGCGTAGAAGGAGACATGGAGCAGACAGAGGTGAGTAGTTCAGATAGCTCAGACAGGAAGGAAGTGGAGGCTTTTGGGGGGCGATAGACAAGGATCACTTGGAGATGTGAAGGCCCAGCCAGTGTGAAAACAACACACTCAAATGAGGTGACATTAGGCACTGGAAGTTCTTTCACCAGTATATCAGCTCGATGTATAACAGCCAGCCCACCACCCCGGCCAATCGAGCGAGGCTTCTGGATGTACACATAGCCCGGAGGAGTGGCTTGATTGAGTGCCAAAAAGACCTGCTGATTTTGCCATGTCTCAGTTAAACATAAGAAATCAATTTTACGGTCTGTAATGATGTCATGTATAAGTAATGATTTATTGTTTAGGGAACGAGTATTCAATAGCATGAACGTTGCAGCCTTGTTTATGGATGCTGATGCAGGCGGTGTGAGAAGAACTACACTGTCAACACAGACTAGTGGCCTCAGAGTGACGGCGCGCACGGGTGGTTTGTAGTGATGACGTCGTCGCAGTGCAACGGAGCGCCGGTCGGAGAGAACAGAAGGAATAGCGTTGTCCAAGTAAACAAACTTATGTCGGGAGCCCCTGTGCACATAGCGGGGGCGACGCAGGAGTTGGAGGGATTTAATGACAGCAAGGCAGTTTGGAATGATGAAACAGCTGACGTTCCGGAGTTCCAGTGTTGAATATTTAAGGAACATCATAACAGCAACGGAGGAGCAGCAGCTAGCTAAGCTGCCGATAACACAAATCAGAGGCACCTGGCCTTTGATCCACAGCAATTGATGAAGTGAAAACAGAGCAGTAATGGTACAGGTAGTCCTGGTAGCGTGGCAAATAGTAATCCAGTCGATGTTACCGGAGTAGGACATCCACAGCTTATTTGAAAGTAGAAAAACCACAGTTCGTTGAAAGCGCCGGTGGATCGCTAGGAAGCGAGCAGGCAAACAGCTGGTAGTAGGTGAGTAGGCTACGAAGCCACAGTTGTACAGTCGAAACAGTATGATCCAGATAGTCCTGATAACGTGGCAGAAAAAATAAAATAAGAAAAAATAATAATAATAATAATCCAGTGGCAGAAAGTAATCAAGAAAGTAGACCAGAG